>CM062294.1:376167532-377394225 GCA_031216915.1 Pictodentalium vernedei | reverse complement strand
AGGAGATTGCCCGAAATGCACTAAGTCCGAATTCGGGCTTCTATAGTGAGCCCAAATATGAATCTAGGGAGCCGATTTGAACAAACTTGAATCAGATCCACCCCGCAATGTTGCATACCAAATATCAAAAGATTCTGCCTGCTGGATCTGGAGAAGAAGATTTTTGAAGAAATTTGCCCGAAATGCACCTAAGTTTGAATTCAAGCTTCTATAGTGAGCCCAAATATGAATCCAGGGGGGCCGATTTGAACAAACTTGAATCAGATCCACCCCGCAATGTTGCATACCAAATATCAAAAGATTCTGCCTGCTGGATCTGGAGAAGATGATTTTTTAAGAAATTTGCCCTGAAATGCACTAAGTTCGAATTCGAGCTTCTATAGTAAGCTCAAATATGAATCTAGGGAGCCGATTTAAACAAATTTGCATCAGATCCATCCCACAATGTTGCATACCAAATATCAAAAGATTCTGCCTGCTGGATCTGGAGAAGAAAATTTTTGAAGAAATTTGCCTGAAATGCACTAAGTTCGAATTCGAGCTTCTATAGTGAGCCCAAATATGAATCTAGGAAGCCGATTTGAACAAACTTGAATCAGATCCACCCCACAATGTTGCATACCAAATATCAAAAGATTCTGCCTGCTGGATCTGGAGAAGAAGATTTTTTAATAAATTTGCTTGAAATGCACTAAGTTCAAATTTGGGCTCCTATACTGAGCCCAAATATAAACCCTGGGGGCCGATTTGAACAAACTTGAATCAGATCCACCCCGCAATGTTGCTTACCAAATATGAAAAGATTCTGCCTGCTGGATCTGGAGAAGAAGATTTTTTAAGAAATTTGCATGAAATGCACTAAGTTCAAATTCGAGCTTCCATAGTGAGCCCAAATATGAATCTAGGAAGCCGATTTGAACAAACTTGAATCAGATCCACCCCACAATGTTGCATACCAAATATCAAAAGATTCTGCCTGCTGGATCTGGAGAAGAAGATTTTTTAAGAAATTAGCCTAAATGCACTAAGTTCGAATCGGGCTCCTATACTGAGCCCAAATATGAACCCAGGGGGCCAATTTGAACAAACTTGAATCAGATCCACCCTACAATGTTGCATACCAAATATCAAAAGATTCTGCCTGCTGGATCTGGAGAAGAAGATTTTTTAAGAAATTTGCCTGAAATGCACTAAGATTCGAAATCGGGCTCCTATACTGAGCCCAAAATATTAACCCAGGGGGCAGATTTGAACAATCTTGAATCAGATCCACCCACAATGTTGCCTTACCAAATATGATAAAGATTCTGCCTGCTGGATCTGGAGAAGAAGATTTTTTAAGAAATTTGCCTGAAAATGCACTAAGTTCAAATTCGGGCTTCTATAGTAAGCCAAATATGTATCCAGGGGGCCGATTTGAACAAACTTGAATCAGATCTACCCCGCAACGTTGCATACCAAATATCAAAAGATTCTGCCTGCTGGATCTGGAGAAGAAGATTTTTGAAGAAATTTGCCTGAAATGCACTAAATTCGAATTCGAGCTCCTATAGTGAGCCCAAATATGAATCTAGGAAGCCGATTTGAACAAACTTGAATCAGATCCACCCTACAATGTTGCATACCAAATATCAAAAGATTCTGCCTGCTGGATCTGGAGAAGAAGATTTTCAAAGAAATTTGCCTGAAATGCAGTAAGTTCAAATTTGGGCTCCTATACTGAGCCCAAATATAAACCCAGGGGGCCGATTTGAACAAACTTGAATCAGATCCACCCCACAATGTTGCCATACCAAATATCAAAAGATTCTGCCTGCTGGATCTGGAGAAGAAGATTTTTTAATGTTTTTCCCATTGCCTACAGTGTTAAAAAGTGCTGACTCAGCACTTTTTCAAAGTCCCGAAACTGTACCCTATGATAAAACCGATGGCAATTTTTTTTTACCAATCCTTTCTGTTGGTCCTAAGGAAGCTGCACACCAAATAAAAATTCTCAGTGCCGTGCAGTTTTGGAGATATGGGCGCTTTAAATTTTTCTATTTTTAGCTCCTGTGGTTCCCTACGGGGCTGCGGGGAGGGAAAATTTTTTTTTGCATAAATCAAGTACTCATGACCCAATAAGCCCTCACATAAAATTTGGTTCAAATCAGCCTCTCGGTTTGGAAAATAGAAATTTTGGGCGGGGCAAAAAATTTTGCCCCTCTCTTACAACGCCAAGTTTAGCTCCACAAACTTCTCTTGAACAAATCTGAGTCTACACCTCAAAGGAAGCTGCACACCAAATATCAAGTCTCTGCTACTGCTGGTTCATGAGAAGAAGATTTACAAGATTTTGGTGCCCCTTGGGGGCGTGGCACCACCCAGGAGGAGGGGCAACTCATTTGAACCAATCTGAATTGGCATTAGGTAATAAACATTTAGCCAACATTGAATAAAATTGGGCTAGTGGTTTAGGAGGAGAAGTCGATAATGTAAAGTTAACGCCGGTCGACGACGACGGACGACGACGGACGACGACGACGGACGGAAAGTGATTAGTAAAGCTCCCTTGAGCTTCGCTCAGGTGAGCTAAAAAAGAAGATTTTTAAAGAATATTCCTCATATTGAACTAAGTTATAATTTGAGCCCATATATGAACCTAGGGACTTGGCTTTAACAAACTTAAATCCTCCCCCTCCACCCCCCCCCCCCCCCCCCCCCCCCCCCCACCCCCCAAGGATGCTGCACACCAAATATCAAAACATTCCGACTGCTGGATCTGAAGAAGAAGATTTTTAAAGAAAATTCCTCATTTTGAACTAAGTTACAATTCAAGCTCCCCCAGTGAGTCCAAATATGGACCCAGGGACATGGCTTGAACAAACTTGAATCTCACCCCCCTGAGGATGTTGCATATCAAATCATCAAAACATTCCAACTGCTGGATCTCAAGAAGACTTTTAAAGAAAATTCCTTATTTTGAACTAAGTTATAATTCGGGCTTCCACAGTGAGCCCAAATATGAACCCAGGGACATAGGCTTGAACAAACTTGAATCTCACCCCCCTAAGCATGGTGCATACCAAATATCAAAAGATTCTGCCTGCTGGATCTTGAGAAGAAGATTTTCAAAGAATTTGCCTGAAATGCACTTGAACAAACTTGAATCAGATCCACCCCACAATGTTGCATACCAAATATTAAAAGATTCTGCCCGCTGAATCTGGAGAAGATTTTTTAAGAAATTTGCCTGAAATGCACTAAGTTTGAATTCGGGTTTCTATAGTGAGCCCAAATATGAATCCAGGGGGCCGATTTGAACAAAATTGAATCCGATCCACCCCTCAATGTTGCATACCAAATATCAAAAGATTCTGCCTGCTGGATCTGGAGAAGAAGATTTTTTAAGAAATTTGCCTGAAATGCACTAAGTTTAAATTCGGGTTTCTATAGTGAGCCCAAATATAAATCCAGGGGCCGATTTGAACAAACTTGAATCAGATCCACCCCACAATGTTGCATACCAAATATCAAAAGATTCTGCCTGCTGGATCTGGAGAAGAAGATTTTTTAAGAAATTTGCCTGAAATGCAGTTTGAATTCGGGCTTCTGTAGTGAGCCCAAATATGAATGCAGGGGGCCGATTTGAACAAACTTGAATCAGATCCACCCCACAATGTTGCATACCAAATATCAAAAGATCCTGCCTGCTGGATCTGGAGAAGAGTTTTGAAGAAAATTTGCCTGAAATGCACAAAGTTCGAATTCGAGCTTTTATACTGAGCCCAAATATAAACCCAGGGGGCCGATTTGAACAAACTTGAATCAGATTCATCCCACAATGTTGCATGCCAAATATCAAAAGATTCTGCCTGCTCAATCTGGAGAAGAAGATTTTGTAAGAAATTTGCCTGAAATGCACTAAGTTCGAATTCGGGCTTCCATAGTGAGCCCAAATATGAATCCAGGGAGCCGATTTGAACAACTTCAATCAGATCCATCCCACAATGTTACATACCAAATATCAAAAGATTCTGCCTGCTGGATCTGGAGAAGAAGATTTTTTAAGAAATTTGCCTGAAATGCACTAAGTTCGAAATCGGGCTCCTATACTGAGCCCAAATATAAACCCAGGGGGCCGATTTGAACAAACTTGAATCAGATCCACCCTACAATGTTGCATACCAAATATCAAAAGATTCTGCCCGCTGGATCTGGAAAAGAATTTTTAATCTTTTTCCCATTGCCTACAGTGTTAAAAAGTGCTGACTCAGCACTTTTTCAAAGTCCTGAAAAAAGTACCTTGCGATCAAACTGATAGGGATTTTTTTTAACCATTCTATTCTACTGGATAAAAGTAAGCTTTATACAAAATAAGAATTCTCTGTGCCGTGTAGTTTTGGAGATATGGCAGTTTTGAGGTTTTTCCTATTTTTAGTTCCCGAGGTTCCCACGGGGCAATGAGAAAATTTTTTTTTGCATCAATCAACTACTTATGACCCATTATCATCTCATCTCAAATTTGGTTCTAATCGACCTCACGGTTCTGAAAATAGAAATTTTAGGCGTGGCCAAAATTTTTGCCCCTCCCATAACGAAGGCAAATAATGCCCGACAAACTTCTCTTGAACAAACTTGATTCTAAACCTCAAAAGGACTCTGTATACCACATATCAAGTCTCTGCTACTGGTGGTTCATTAGAAGAAGATTTTCAAAAAATTTGGCTATTTTTCCCCCACACCTCTGCTCAATATGAGCCAAAAGCTATTTTGGATAAAAATCAAAATGCCCCTATATAACCACTACTTACATGAAATTTAATTAAAATGTGGCCAGTGGTTTAGGAGAAAGAGGCTCAAACACCACCTTCACGCAGGACGACGGACCACAGACGACGGACGAAGAGTGATAAGAAAAGCTCACCCTGACTTTCAGTCAGGTGAGCTAAAAACTGCTGTTAATACACTTGTTTACAGGAGCCTATGCAAATTACCTCAAGTGGGAAGGGTTTTGTGCAAGTAAAAACTGATTGACATAACGTCAGCTTAACAGTTATCTGAAGCAGCTGATTTCCTTACAAACTAATATTTCCAGCCATGACAATTTTACGTTCATCAAGACTAACCTTGTTACTTGTAACTATTGCAGGCACTGGTGTAATTTTTATTTTTGCGGGGTCAAAATGCTCCAAAATAGACGCACATTTTGACGTCTTTTCATGTTTAACATGTTTTTTCCCTTCTGCGTGCGTGTCCAATGTGTTTTTGCCCATATTCGAAATGTCAAATGATTTGTTACATACTCAACAAAAGGCTTTTGTCCAGTCCACATCGGACGATAACCACACTTTGTATTCATCCATAGCCATCCACCCTGTATTGAAAGCACATTTTTCCGGCATTGTGCTTATTTGGTCACGTTGAACAAACACAATAAAAATCGCAAGTCAACAAAGAAACCAGTAGCGTGTGTAAAATTGTTGGGAATGTGCATGACGGTTAATTAAAAAGGCAGGACACCTGCAATCCTCGCTAATCAATGGAGGATAGAGAAGATGTCAAGCACTGTACAGGGATGTGCAAATTGGACTGCCAATTGATTCTTTTTACTGATAATGTATCCAACACATGTGAACATTTGGGGCAGAATTACGCATTCATGTACTCAGTAAAACACAGCAACTTGTTTTTTACCAAAACTTTTCCAGACCCAACCTAAAATACCCCCCCCTTTTCCCAGGATTTCCAGGTCTGGAAAAACTTTTCTCATATTCCATGACTTTTCCAGGATTTCCAGGACCCGTATGAATCCTGTATAAATAATTATTAATTTATTGGTGCTTAATGCCACATCAGCAGCTAAGGCTATATCATGGCCATCTTGGTTATTAAAACCGCAAGCTTTTAAATGTATGCCGCATCCAGAATACGTAGATAGGTCGAAAAACGATGATATTAATATGTACAACACTTGTCCAATTGAATCCCAATGGAAAGTTGTCTGATAGAACTTATACGCTTCTGAGCCAACCAACAAGCGACCACGTTCAAGAGTACAATTATTTCCAATAATGAACCTCCAAACTGTAACCGCTCGATTATATGACAACAGGAATTTCCCTTGTGTACCGCTTCAGGTTGAAGACCGAATTCAGAACATGGAACAGGATACGATTAAAAAATCTTTCACGGACCGTCCCCAAATAATTCATTGTTCCCCCAAAACCAATGACTGTTCAGAGAAAGAATATACCACTCCAAATAATGAAGCCAAATTATTTATTTATTTATTGGTGTTTAAGGTCACATATTTCTGCACAATGGCTATCCATGACCGTGACAGTTTTACGGGTGGAGAAAGCCGGAGTACCCGGAGAGAACCACTGAGCAACGGTGAGCAACTCCCTGCTCCCCAACAAGCAGGGTTAGCACTGGTTGAAGACAGGTGCACCATTGATGTGCAGTACGCCTTAGTACACAGCGTCACCGTGCTCCCACGTGGGCAATGGGGGTGAAGCGTCTTGCCCAAGGACACAACGTGGTTGCCGCAGGTGGGATTCGAACCGAGGACCTCTTGGCTTGCAGTCTGCACCTCTACCAACTGAGCCACCAGCCCACCGCGCCCCTAATGAAGCCAAAAATAGAGAACGTATGCATAGACGGCCTGTTGGAAACACCATAACTGATCCAACTATCCCCAAAATTCTCATAAGCGCTATACTAACACAGAGCAAGAATTTAAGAGAATCTATTCAATAATACATCTGCCTAATAATATATCCAAATTATGCACGCAATCAACAAAATCCCGTCTGTATCCTCGTCTAAAATACAGCCTGTATCAATGGCGTGACCACCCGCCAATCAAAGAAAGACATGTATATAATTGAATGCATATGAGGCTTACAGGAAGAGCACTATGTCCTGTCCAGAAATCGCCTCTTAACATATTGGGGAGAGGGGGAAGAGGGAGAAGGGGGGGGGGGGGGGGGGGGGGGGGGTTGACAAATAAATCATATCGAACCCCCCTCACCCGCATTACTTGAATCACTAGATAAGTAAGGCCAGCATAGTAATACTAAAGCTTGGAACAGTGACAAATTCCTTTTTCACTATATGAAAAAGAAACTTCACGCTACATCCCAAAGCTATACTGCTGCTGCAATTCTCAATAAAGAGTAATGCAGTTAAAAAGCTTATACTTAGTCAAAGCCGGCATAATCACATAACCCGGCACAATTCGTAATTTAATGCTTTAGTGTCAGTTATCTAGAATACTATAGAAACCGTAGGGCTCCCTCACATCTGACCGACTCCATAATGCCACAAAGGATGGGGGGGGGGGGGGGGGGGGGGGGGAGGGGGGATGTGATGAACATGGCACTATTGCAAAGAATATGTGTATCCAAACTGCGGGCATGTTGATAATTTTCTCTTGCAATCACAACCCAAAGATGTCAAACGGTATTTCAAATGGTCTTTCCCTGACGAAATTAGTATACAACAACCTCCGTGTGACGCAAAGGTGGGTCAATCCGAAAGTAGCAACAATTTTGCGCGGAGTTTCCGCTGGAGGTGCTTGGGTGTATCACTTTAAAAACCTTCATAAATGGAAAGAATGTATTCAAAATATCATTACCAGATACCGTACTTTTTGATAAATATTTTTTGGGACGTGAAAAATCGTTCCAAAAACTTTATTGTGTCAGAAAAATGGTAAAAAATTATTGATCCGAAAAGTATGGTACCCTATGATAAAGAGCAAAGTCTCAGGAATCCCATTGTGTGCCTCATTTAATTGTATATGACGTATCCTCCAGCAGAAATTGTCATAAGCACAAGAGGGGTAAATCCGTTGTTTACAAAAAAACGTGGGTTAGAAATACAAAATGCGAGAAAATGTCGACTCGTCGAGTTTAAACATCTCGCGAAAAGAAAACACATACAATTATAGAATTTCTTGTGGACCCACTTGTTCATGAATATTTTATTAACAAACATGTTGCTTTATGGCCATCAACAATTTTTATTTATTTTTTTACAAGCAATTGAAGTTGAAAAATTGGAAATTTTCACAATGACTTTGCAATGACGTCACACATCTAAACACTCTAATATAGCACCTTAATTAAGACATCAAATATTGGGGCCGAATCTTCCAGAGACGGAAAAAGACAAGGCCAAAACTTCCTGAGACAGTATCTTCCCATAGTCTTTGTAAGACTGTGACCTAGGGCCCCTCCCCCGCCCCCACCCTCCCGTCCCAATGGCCCACACAGTCTTTGAGACACCCGTTCAAATCCAGTCTGACTAAAAATGAAATTGACCTGATTCAGGTTGACTCACTCATGCTTCATATTGAAGATTAACAATCACAAATCAACATTATACTTACTGCTGTCAATCCAGGAAACATGTATTCACGTGCCTGCACCATTTTTTGACAGGGACCTGAGGGCGCTCACCTGACATGGTAGTCTAAATATCAAACCAGTGACTTGACTTGAATAAGCTGCATACTCCCCTCCTAAGAAAAGGATATACAAACTAGATGAAGCGATTGTGCCCACACAATACATAGGATTTTCCTTCTATTTTCAGTTCCTGTCCTTTTACGTCCCAAAATTGAGATAAACGCATATTAAAAAACAGATTTTTTTCCCAAACAAAATATTTTCAGCCTCAATTTTTTTTTTTCTTAAAATGCATAAAAACCAAAAAAACTAATTTCCAGATTTTGGTCCAAAATACCCATCCAGACCCCAAATTTTCAGTGTTAACCCTTTACCCAACGAAAAGGCCTGCATCCGCCCGTGTAATATGCAAATTCAGCAGCTGAAAAGATATTATTAGTAGTGTTGTACGGTTAACCGGTTTTATAAGTCGGTTTCGGTTTTGCTTGAAAACCGAAACCGAAACCGTGTAACTGGTAAATGAGTACGGTTTTGGTTTTTTCCTAAAATGTCGGGAAGAGATGTTTTCTTTATTCAGTTTGCACTAACAATGTCTGAAATGTCTGAAATGTCAAGCTTTGTCAGGAAATAACAGTGTCGTCAATGCACGCCACATTCTGGGTGTAAAGGGGCCACTGCAGCATGTCCAGATCACTCGAGAATGATGTATGACAAGTTGTCAATCACACATCGTTGACGTAAAAATGGGTTGTGCTTTCTGTGAGAATGACAAAACAGACAGTCGACACACCTACATTTCACTGATTACAGGAAATACCTTGCGCAATTGGCTTCGTTTTTGAACAGGTTTGTATGACATAGTCAATCAGTTTAATTAAAATTACTTATCTACAATCTGTTGGACAGGGAATAATATCATATCAGAAAAAGGTCTTGGCATTTCATTGTCATATTCGAAAATAACATTTGTCACGGGTTGCCCCACCATGTGTTTCGGGATGTAGTCTGTTGCCTCCCTTGATGTGCTTATCTGGGAAGAGGTTTTACTGCAATTCAGTCTTGGGACGTTCCGGCCCAAGACGATTTGTCCTGAAGGCTTCGGCCCACTAAAACACGAAACCGCAAGTTCTTAATCTATTTAGTTCAATATATGAAGGCCAAAACGTCTGAACCGAAACGTCCCGAGGCCGAAACGTCCCCAAGACCGAATCGTCCATATCCACGGGAAAAAGGCTTTTAAGCTGCGTTCCGTAATACCGCTGTGAACGTGCCACGGTTGCATTCCCACACAACTTACTTTAAGGGGGCCAACCAAAGGAACAAATCAGCGGTAGAAATAGAAATTGGAAAGGCAAGAGGGAAATGCAAAAAGGTTACAATATATAACAGTACACCAGTGAATTTGTGAAATCAATTCCGTTGAGGTAAAACCATTGCGTGCGCGAGGTGTGGGGGGTGGGGGTGGAGGAAAGACAATAGGTATGTGGTAAAGTGGTTCGTTTTGAAGCCCACCCAGCTACAAACAATATCACTTTCCCATTCCAGGCTGACATGAAATGATTGCTGATTATTTTACTAGGGCGGGTGGTGGCACTAGTCACCACTGTGTGTGTGTGTGGGGGGGGGGGGGGGGGATATTGGAAAGAGTCCATACATCAGTTCATTGTCAAATATGGTAGGATGGGTGTCTAGGTGACCCACTTGGCAACGCTTGTTATTATTTGCAATGCCTGGTAGGGTCATTTTCTTAGGCTGCCCAGGGCCCCACCCAGGAGTGAGCACTGAACAGAGCCCTGGGAAATTGTTAATTAGCTCTTTTCACACCCATGTGTTAAATTACTGTTAATATCAATTCATCATAGACTCTGACTCTCTATGCCTGAACTTAAAGACCAGAGGTGGGGGGGGGGGGGGGGGGCATGTGCCTAGAATTGGTGAGTGGTGATATTCTACGAACACTGTTGTATTTTATTTTCTTTTATATTATTTTGTTTTGATAATGCCTGCCATTTATACACTTAGCACAAATGCTAGTCAATGCCAATTAAATCATCATCGAAAATATGACAGTATGGGCATTATATCGACACCACATAGTTTCTGTTGGAAACTGTAGATGTCTTACTATAAAAAAACGAAAAGCGACCTATAAACTGAGTTTTTTTAAATAACCGAACCGAAACAGAACCGAAACAAGAAAAATAAAACCACACAACACTAGATATGGGTTTGTGGAAATTTTTTGAAATAATTTAAAAAATGAAAGAGTCAATGACTCTGTAGCTCAACTTGGATATGACAGAAATTAGTACTTGCTGTGACCAAGACAACTGAATAATGAATATGACAGGAATTAGTATTTGTTTTGGCCCCGTCAACAATAATAAAAGAATTACAAGGTGACTGTAATGGACTACAGATTAAGACTAATCATTGTAGATTATTATTTTTGTGTGGAAATTTTCAGTCCCAAACAAAATATTTTCAGACTAAAATTTTTTCTTCTTCTTCTTAAAATTGACCAAAATGCATCAAAACACAAAAAACTAATTTCCAGATTTTGGTCCAAAATTCCCACCCGGACCACTAATTTGCATAATTTATTCACGAGAAAATCTCTGTATTATATGTAATGCATCCCATGGTACTAAACATTCATACAAAAATTTATTCAAATCTGAGCTTTCATATGGAAGTTCTGTACAAAAAAAGAATTTCTGCATCGTCGGTACAAAATGGCTGCTGGCAGCCATCTTGAATTTCGGACTGCACCCAAAAACACTCGTTCTCATCCCACGGTCATAACAAAGGTACCCAAGAAGTTTCGTAAAGATTGGTTCATAAATACGGCCTCTAGCCCGAGCCATAGCAGCTTGGCACTTACAGCTCTGAAAGTAACACTAAATAAATCAAAGTCAGTCTAATTTGCATAATTTACGCACGAGAAAAAAACCTGTATTATATGTGATGTATCCCATGGTACTAAACATTTATACAAAACTTTATTCAAATCAGAACTTTCATACAGAAGTTCTGTACAAAAAACTGATTTTTGCATCATCGGTACAAAATGGCCGCTGGCAGCCATCTTGAATTTCGGACCACACCTAAAAACACTCGTTCCCGTCCCAGGGTCATAACAAAGGTACACAAGAAGTTTCGTAAAGATCGGTTCATAAATACGACCTCTAGCCCGAGCCATAGCCAATTGTTGACGTATGGACAGACGGACAGGCGGACAGACGGACGACGGGCCATGACAATAGCTCAAATTTGACTTCGTCAAAGTTGAGCTAAAAATGATATTTAAAATAAATTTTGATATTGTCTGCGTTGGGTAAAGGGTTGAAATTTTTATTTTTTTTTTGTCTTAAAATTGACCGAAACGCATAAAAAAAAACAAACAAAAATTTCCGGATTTTGGTCGAAAATTTCTAAGTCCGGAACGGGGCCCCAAATTTTCAGCCAAAATATGAACCCAGGAACTTGGCTTGAACAAACTTGAATCTCACCCCCTAAGGATGCTGCATACCAAATATCAAAACATTCTTATTGGCAGATCTGAAGAAGAAGATTTTTAAAGAATATTCCTCATACTGCACTAATTTAAACATTTGGACTCCCATAGAGCGCATATTGACCCAGGGAATTGATTTCAATAAACATGAGAAACAATCTTCCAAAGATGTTATATGTGAAATTTGAAAGCTTTTGGAGCAGTGGTTTGGGAGAAAAGTAGTCTTACATGTTTTTCCCATTACCCAGAGTTAAAAAATGCTGACTCCGCACTTTTTGAAAGTCCCCAAAAAGTACCCCATGATAAAACCGATAGCAATTTTTTTTTTACCACTCCATTCTGTTGGTCCTAAGGAAGCTTCACACCATATAAGAATTCTCAGTGCCATGTAGTTTTGGAGATATGGGCGTTTTAATTTTTTTCTATTTTTCGCTCCTGCGGTTCCCATGGGGCGACGGGAAAAAAAATTGGGGCACAAGTTAAGTACTTATGACCCAATAAGCCCTCATATCAAATTTGGTTCAAATCTGCCTCTCGATTTGGAAAATAGAAATTTTGGGAGTGGCAAAAATTCTTGCCCCTCCCATAACGAAGGCAAATAATGCCCGACAAACTTCTCTTGAACAAACTTGATTCTAAACTTCAAAAGGACTCTGTATACCACATATCAAGTCTCTGCTACTGGTGGTTCATTAGAAGAAGATTTTCAAAAAATTTGGCTATTTATTCCCCACCCCTCTGCTCAATATGAGCCGAAACCTAATTTGCATAAAAATCAAAATGCCCCTATATAACCACTACTTACATGAAATTTAATAAAATGTGGCGAGTGGTTTAGGAGAAAGAGGCTCAAACACCACATTCACGCAGGACGACGGACGAAGAGTGATAAGAAACTCACCCTGACTTTCAGTCAGGTGAGCTAAAAAAGTTAAAAAATTTATAGTAATTTATATATTTTTTATACTTACCAATGACCCAGACTTAGCTGGTGCTAACTCTAACAAAACCAGGGCCAAACACAAATTTTGCCCCCCAATCCCCAAAATTTGCATCCAAAACAAAAAGAAATCATGTCCTAAAGGACCTCCATACGTCCCGAAATTGGCGCCAATTATCATTCTTACTGGCAGTGCCTGATCAGCGCTATGTACTCAGCGGGGAGGCAAGAGTTCCCAACTCCAGGGAGGGCCATCCCCGTCTGGGTCATTGGTAAGTATAAAAATATATAAATTACTATAAATTTTTTAACATTTTTATACTGTACCAATGACCCAGACTTAGCTGAATAGTAAACAGGCTGGATGGCCTAGGACATAGAGGAAAATCCAATAAGCTCAACTATATAGTAAAGAGGTAACCCCTTAAGGAGAAAAGGAGTATTAGGCTTTACATGTATGTATCTTTCTTATTTAATATTAAATTAGAAAGATACACTACCCTTAATAATTGAGCACAATAACATTCATGTTCTCTATTAACATCCAGTATAACCCTTATACTAATTATTTTTAAAGCAAGCCAATAAATAAAGTAGTCCAGAGAATTGAGACTCTTTATAGTCATTTAAAAGTGTCCGAGTATTGTATATTAAAGCCCGTTTGACACTTGACATATACAAATGCTTCACACCGAGCTACACTTTAAAAATAAGACATGAATGAATTTAAACATTAATATTACACTTTAAAACCATCCCGGAAGCGACTCAGAAATACTGACTTGGAGGAGGCATTCCCTTGCTTTTCACTATAAAGCAGGTGACCTAAGGGAACACCCGCCCCCCCCCCCCTTCCCCTTGCCCTGGGTCAAATAGCCCAGAGCGAAGAGGGCAGCCGGACGGAGTCACTGCCGGAACAGAAAGCCTGCATAACTATAGTTGCAACTGTTTAGTGGACGACATTCTGAGCAACAGATAACAGACCTAAACAATGCAGGTCTCCAGAAATGGACTCAATATTTCTGAGATAAAAATTCGTAAATGTGGATGGCTGAGACCAATAAGCAGCCTTCATTAAATCTGTAATAGCAACACTATTAGCATAAGCCCAGGAAGTAGAAAGAGCTCTTACTTCATGAGCAGAAATCTTAAGCACAGACTGCTGAGAAGAAGATAAATTTTCATAAGCAGTACGGATAGTTAACTGAATCCATCTAGCAATAGAATGGACTGAAATATCCTTTCTATTAGGCATCAAAGACAGAAAGAAACGTTTCCGTCCCTTTCTGATAAACTGAGATCTCTGTTTATAGATACGTAATGCTCTAACAGGACAGAGTAAAGGCCTACACCCGTCTGAAGACGGAAGAGCCTTAATAACAATAGGTTCCGGATATTTATTAGGAGCCTGATTCTTAGCTAAAAAACCCACGTTAGTAGTGAAGGTGATAGTATTCCCAACACTACGATAATGAGAATCATCCACCGATAGTGCATGAAGCTCACTGACTCTTCTAGCAGAAGAGAAAGCTAAGAGAAAAGCTGTCTTATAAGATAAGAATTTGAAATCTACTGTCCCAAGAGGTTCAAATGGCTTTTCCTTCAATTTAAGAAGAACCCAAGCTAAATTCCACTTAGGAATTAATCTAAGAGTTCTGGGTCTATTTATCGAAAAGTTTCTAACCAACTTCGATAAAGAGACATTAGATCCAATTTGTAAACTATCATGATGTGCATAGGTATCAGATAACATAGATCTATAACCCTTTATAGTAACAGGCTGCAGTTTGATTTCGTCAAACAAGTATACTAGAAAGTTTGCAATGTCTGGTATAGAGGGATCGAATATATCTACAGAATGATCCCTACACCAACGACGAAAAACCTTCCACTTAGCCGCATAGTTTAGTGAAGAGGAGGTCCTCCTACAGTTAGAAATCGCGTCCACTGCTCGTCCTGTAAAGTGCTTGCCATGCAAGAAGGACCGCACAACGGAAAAACGTGAAGGTTGAGACCTTGCGGGTTGTGATGGAGTTGGCGCGATTTCCCCTGCGAAAGAAGATCCTCCCGTGGAGGAAGCTTCCGCGGTAGGTCCCACAACAGACACCTGAGCAGATTTATCCACGGTCTCTGTGGCGACAGAGATGCTACCAACAGAATCTTGCATTGAGATTGTTTTATCTTTAGCAATACTTGTTGAATTAACGGCGCTGGAGGATACGCATATCCTATCATTCCGTCCCAAGGGATCGACAGAGCGTCTACTGCAAATGCTCTTGGATCCGGACACGGAGACACATACGTCTGCAACTGATTGTTGAGATGTGTCGCAAATAAGTCTATCATTGGCCGTTCCCATTGGTAGCAAATCTGATTGAATACTTGTTTGTTGAGAGTCCACTCCGACGGCAACAAGCGACCCTTTCGTGAAAGGGAGTCTGCTAGCACATTCAGACAACCCGGTATGTGACGGACCGAAATAAGAACGTGATGTTCTAACGCAAACAGAAGGATTCTTTTCGTTAGATTGAACAACGGAACTGAATGAGTGCCTCCCTGATTCCGTATATACGCCACTACTGTCGTATTGTCGGATAGGATTTGGACATGAGCATCGTGAATAATGTCCACCCAGTGACGTAACGCAAGCCAAATTGACATCATTTCCTTGATGTTTATGTGCTTGCACAGGAATTGCGGATCCCAAAGACCCTGGCATCTCGAATCCGTTGGGATTAATGATGCACCCCAACCTGTTTGACTGGCATCCATCATAACGGTAAAACTCGGATCCGGCAACTGCAGCGGAACTCCCTGAGTTAACCACTGAATGTTTGCCCAAGTCTGAATCTCTTGTTTCACTTGATCTGACAAGAGAACGTCTACATCGAGCGAATGAATTTTCACACTCCAATTCTGAGTCAGGAAAATTTGAAGAGGACGTGTGCGTAACCGCCCCATCGGAATGAGATCCGCGGCGGCTCCGCACAGACCTATCAGTCTCATAAATTCTCTCGCCGTGACTTTGTCTGCGTGCAGACAATAGCGAGCGTAACAACTGACTAATTTCGCTCTGGTTATCGGCAGACGAACGAGATTGTTGTGCGTCTCGAAGCTCATTCCCAGATGAGTGAATGACTTGGACGGCACCAGATCCGACTTCTCCTCGTTTACTATAAAACCGAGACGTCGGAGCAATAGAAGAAGATTCTGAACATCGTTCTGAAGCGTTAACTCGTTGCCGTACCTCTGAAGAATGTCGTCCAGGTAGGCCGACGTTACCGCAGACGAATGAGCTCGGAAGTAGATCATTACCGAGTTCATTACCCGAGTGAAAGCCCAGGGTGCTAGATTCAATCCGAAGCACATCGCCCGGAATTGATACACCACTCCTAGGACTGCGAAGCGTAGATACTTTCGGAATGTCGGATGTACCATGACGTGAAAGTACGCATCTTTGAGATCTATGCTCGTTGCATAATCGTTCACCCGAATACTCGCTCTGACCGATCGAATCGTCTCCATATAAAACTTCGGAGCGACGATCAGCTTGTTTATCCAGCTCAAATCTATGACTGGACGGAACGAGCCGTCTGGTTTCGGAACCAGAAACAGATGGCTGTAGAATCCCGGAGATTCCTGGTTTTCTACGACCTCTACCGCGTTCTTCATTAAAAGAGACTGCACCTCTGATAACAGAGCGTCTCTTTTCTGCGGATTTGACGGAAGATGAGTCCACTTTGGACTTCGAGTTAATGGAGGCTTTCGTTTGAAGGATATCTTTAGACCTTCCGAAGTCACTCCTCTCACCCAAGGGTCGTCCGTAATCGACGCCCATTCTTGTGAAAAGCTCGACAACCTTCCGCCAACCGGAACGCGATAGAGGTTTAAGCCATCACCTCCTGGACCTGCGGTAGGAGAAACCACGTCTTCCACGACCCGCTCCTCGCCCTGTCGACCCCGGGGCGTCCGACCGATTGTCCCGGCCTGAAGGACGTCCCGAACGAGAGTCGCTATCCTGACGGTCTCTCGAATAAGACCAAGAGGACGCACCGGAACCTCTATAGGAACCTCTCTTGGGCGCATTAGACCCAGAAGTGCCTGTCTTATTCGTGTCTGCTGTATCCGACTTCTTAGAAGCAGATTTGAACAACAGAGAATCCTTAGCTTTCTTTGTAATTTTATCATAAATAGCGGAAAGCTTGCCGTCAAAGAGAAGTTCTCCTGAGACCGAAGCGACTCTAAGAGAGTTCTTCACCTTAGAATCCACTAATGTGGATGTAGCTAGGGCTGCGTCACGTCTAACCAACTCCAGATTTGCCACTGAAAGGGCGGAGTTACACGTGGAATAAGCTACTGCCCTTGAAAGAAGTCTTAAAGAGGATTGTATATCCTGAAACTCTTTCCCCTGAAGGCGCAGTGATAACGTCTTAGTAAGGTGATCTGCGTAAGATAAGGCATCTAAATTGGCTCTGTTAGACGCAATAGCTGTTTCCAACACCGCGGTTGGACTAGAAGCTGACGACGGTAATGATAGCTCTAAGTCTTCCGCCTCGTCGTCCATACGCAGAGGAACTCTCGGTATACCCTGTCCTGCCGTATCGAATTTATTCCTTGCATTAATGAAAGGCAGGTTGAGAGTATTAGCGGACAAGAAACCTGCTTTCCCCGTCCTGGAAGCAAGTTTAAATATAGCGTCGTTCAATAATTCAAATGTTCTTGCAACATTATTGGACTGCGACGGAAACTCGGGAGCGATGTCCCTGAACCGCTCAAAAAATTCAGAGTCCAATGACGCTATAATTCTCTTGTCCGGAAGCGCAGCAGTCTGGCCCGACGGAACAACTTGAGGGAGAAAGTGCCGGATGAAGTCCACGGCAGCTTTATGTTGTTCCGAAAGGGATAGCTCCAAGTCATCCGTATCCCTTTCACCATCCGGTCGGACCTCATGATGTTCCCGGTCGTCCGCCCCCGATGCTTCGGCGGAGCGTACCGACCCAGCGCCGTCGGATAATTCTTGATCCGACACCGTTTCTGTCGGTTGCTGGGATGCTGCGATAAGCTGTGCTATCTGCACAAGAATGTCCGGCGTCGAGACCTGCGGAGGCGCAGTCTTTCGCTGATTCGGCGAGGGCAGCTCCGCATCAGATGGCTCCCGCATACTTTTCCTATGCGAACGTCCGGAGTCCATCGGTCTCGAATCCCTGGCTGCCGGATGGTGTGACCTGGTCGCCGAAGCTGGTAATATATCGGCGGTCACGCAGCCAAGGTGTGGTCGTGTGCGCTGACGAGAAGAGGAAGCCTTAACAGTCTCTGCGGACTGCTTATACAACGGAGCGTCCCGAGCGACGGACGTATGCTCCGCTAAAGACACATTTTGTACCACAACATCTGGTCCCAGATGTTGTTGTACGAGAGAGGGGCCTCTCTCGCTCGCGGCCCGGCTGGACCTGGACGAGCTAGGAACCGGACTCAAAGGCTTCCTCCGTTCTCACTTACTATCCGCCGTCACTGGGTGTGCATCTATTATGTTTATAGTGCTCGCATCACCCAACATTTCCTTTTGGACCGCATCGGACGAACCCGGCTGCCGAACCATTCGGTGAATGGACGCTACACCGGGCGAGCTAGCGGACGACATTTGTCTAATCTCCATGAGCACTTTTGCCGCTAGCTCTGAATTCATTTGTGACGACGGACGCACACTTGAAGAAGATAACATGGAAACATCACCCTGTTCTGGTTCCTCTGAAATAGAAACTGAGAGAGTAGAGTGACCTTGCGGAGAAAGAGCCGGAATCGCTCTTTCTCCAGAAACAACATATCGTGACACACGTTTCCAATGTTTCTCATCCCAATGTTCACATATAGGACAGGGATTAATGCGAGAACACTGACTACAATTAATACAATGATCATGAAAGTCAGAGGAAGATTTCTTCCTATTACAATTTGAACAACGTCCCTTCATTGTGAAAGAACAACAATAAGTCCTACTTACTCGCAAAAACCCCTGACACAAAGATACATAATAACATGATCCATTAATAAATGAAAAAACAATTGCAAAACAAAATAATTTTGAAAAAATATTTTTTCAGCGAAGCCCAAGTTGCTGAAAAGTAACGTTGAGCCCCGATGGATCCGATGGCAAAGTGTGGTCAAAAATTTTAAATTTATATTAAATAATTAATGAGACACTTTCGGATAATACAAATGTATCTTATAGTGAGATAAACTACAGCAAAGGCAAACAGCCCCCCTCAAAAAAGGCTGTTGCCAATGAAAACAAACAGTGTAAAAACACCAGAAAACATGACTCCAGGCACTGAAAAAACTGGCCCGGAATCAGTCATCAATTACACTCTATCTGATGCAAAACAGAGACTCCCAGGGGAGAATCTGTAGAACATCAGATGGAAGATGCAGAACACAAACGTTATACACCCATGGGTGAAAACGTAACTATGGGGAAAATAACAGAAAACATTCTGTAACCAAGCAACTCTCCCAGGAAATTTTAGAAATGAAATTTCTCAAAAATATGCCAAAAGCATGGGAGAATTGCAAGGGGGGACTTTAGAAGGCTAGGGGAGAGGAAACACTGAATAAGCAGTGCAACAATTAGCAAGAATGACAACAAGAGGCCCATGCCTCGAAAATAGGCAACTTAACATAATTTCATCAAAAAATTTTAAGTACAGCCCTGATTATTTTTTGTCACTTCTTTTTCCTCTCCTCCTTCTATCCTCCTTAGAATCACATTTTCTCCAAGAATTACGTGTCTGGCATCCTTTAAACTGAGATTTACAAGCACAAAGATCAGTGAGATGTTGACTGATGAAGGGCCAAACAGAGAATGATAATTGGCGCCAATTTCGGGACGTCTGCGTCACTGCGCATGCGCAGTAGAGGCGTAGTATGGAGGTCCTTTAGGACATGATTTCTTTTTGTTTTGGATGCAAATTTTGGGGATTGGGGGGCAAAATTTGTGTTTGGCCCTGGTTTTGTTAGAGTTAGCACCAGCTAAGTCTGGGTCATTGGTACAGTATAAAAATACAGGAAATTTGAACATAAACAACGTTTACTGCATACGCCCACCAAAGTCTACGTCAGATTTCAGGCCATCCAAAATATTTTGTCGTTCCCTTAAATTTAGTTTTGCTTACTCGCGATTTGAACGCGTTGACTGTACTCCCGGCTGCTAGCCTAAGATTTAAAAAATGCGCGTATTAGTTAATAGTGATGAGAAAGGATTGTCTTCTTGGGATTTCAAAATAAAAATAACGTTTCAGCCTACAAAATAAACTCTGATTTCACTCGGCATCTGCCAAATGAGTTTCTAAGAGATTCTAAAATCGCTGTGTGCAAATCAACCGTTTCCGGGTACTTTACGGAAGAATATCACTGTTTAAATAAACCAAGCAACCATCAACCACAATGACCATGATCAGTCGGGGTGAGGCATAGGGAGAGGGGGCAGGGGACGACAGAGACTTAACTGATCTATGGGCATTCAATTTCGAGAACCGCGACATTTCAGTGGCCGGTCGAAGCCTTATTATTATAGTGGTAACAAAACTTATAACACTATTTCGCAACGTTTTGTTCATTCTCTGTCTCAAAGGAATAATTATCAGCCCTTCATTTTTTAATCGCCTTAAGACCAGTGTTATGGATGGATAAACGTAGTAAACGCCAGGTGGGGTAAGGATCTGTAACTTTCACTGAATTTATATTATATATCTGTTAATCCAACTTGTTGAGCGATTTCTCTATATACAGATGTTTGGAAGCGTCACGATGATTCAATGAGTTGAATTAAGTCCAAGGTTCCCCAATTTTTTTAAAGGAAAATAATGATAATATATAGACAAAAAAAACAACCAAACAAACAAACAACTTTAGTGGGTACCACAAGTGCATAACACCCGATGCTCTCATCACACTCATAAAGATGCTTAAATTTATGGTCATTGTGGTTGATGGTTGCTTGATTTATTTGTTTTCGTGAAATATTATTAAATTATCAGTTCTGGTGCGAATACGGCAGCAGACTTCCAGGAACCAGTGGTGCCTTCAGTCGACTCTATGAGTTGATTACACGTGTTTCGTGTTCTATACAATAATACATCCCAACCTTCATTTTGATGTACATTTTGTGTATATTTAATTTGAATTGAAGGAATATCAGAGATGAGAATTTTCAAAATAAACAAAATTTCATTACTTATATAGGCTCTTAAACAGTGATATTCTTCCGTAAAGTACCCGGAAACTGTATCTGTACGCATGCGTAGTACAATTTGTTTATCTTTGAAACATGATGTTTTTAATGTGGTGATGTCGGATATTTTTCAACATTTCTTGAATTTGATGCTGTGTTTGCGTTAAATAATGATGCAAACACGTAAATAAATTATAATTTATATTTGGGCTGAGTACGACAAGTAGAATGTTGATTATGTGATTTTTGTCTTCGATATGAAGGGTGCGCCTTTATACCGCAGGTCCCCGATTTTATCGCAGGCTACCGCAGGTCCCTCAAAATTACCGCAGGTCCCTTGTTTTGCGGGGTATTATCTTTGTTTTAACTAATAGTTCGAGACACCTGTCGTCTCGTTGATATTTGGGGATATTTTACACCAAAAATCAATAATAACGGAGCATATTTTTCCATTTACGCTATATAAACAACATAAACTTATCACGCTCTTCGTGTCAAAACAACGTGTGCAGACCTATAAAACTATAACTAATATAAAAACTGTCTTCTATTGTACATAACTTTCCGATATGCAATTCATCAGGCTTTCAGAGCTTGCCATGTGTCAGGAAAATTACCCATGATGACATCCCATCCCAAGTGGCCCCCGCCACACTCGGGAACATGATTCAAAATATTTCAGCGTTGCAACTTTTTAACACTACTATATCGTATTTCTTGGTTGCGGCTTTTTGGTAATTTATTGCATTTATTGGGCATAAAAGGCAGGCTGTCGAGCATGACCACAGGTCCCAAAATCTACCATAAACTACCACAAGTCCCTTCTTTCGCAAAACAAGATGGCTGTTTCTTCCACAAGTCGAGGGACCTGCGGTGTATTAAAACTTTATCACAAGCTAGCGCAGGTCCATATGAATTATTTCCCTGCCCCCCCCCCCCCCCCCCAAAAAAAAAACTCGGGCAATGTACCAGAGTTTTATGGGGGGGGGGGGGGGGGGGGGGGCGAGAGAGGGCTACCGCAGGTCCCTTTCAGTTTTTCCCCTCATCTTCACTATCTCCGTCATTTACTGCAGGTTAATACTGATAAAGGTTTTGTTTCGCGGGGATTCAGGGATGAGACCGGTCTGCGCCGTGGGGGTATCCTTACCACAGGTCACTAAATCCTTCGCATATTTATTTTTAATATACCGCAGGTCCCTCGTTTTGCTGTTACTCCCACAAATCGAGGGACCTGTGGTATATTAAAAACGTTACTATCACAAGCTACCGCGGGTCCTTTTTTAAGTATTTCCCTGCGGCATGTTAGAACTATCGTGATCTAACATAAGTCCCCTGGTCATCCCACTGCAAGCCTCACTATTAGGGTGAAAAATTCATGAAACAAGGAACCTGCGGCAGAACAAAACTATCAGAAGCTATTGGAATTGGGATGCATTACCATGTAAAAAAATTATAATGAAACTGTTTTTTAGTTGATGATCAAAACTGGTTATCTTAACATATTTTTAATATACCGCAGGTCGCTTGTTTTGCTGTTACCTTCACAAAACAACGGACCTGCGGTAAAATAAAAGCTACCGCAGGTCCCTTTTAGTTTTTCCCCTCATCTTCACTCTCTCCGTCATTTACTGCAGGTTAATACTGATAAATATTTTGTTTCGCGGGGACTCTGGGATGAGAAGTACCAGGTGAGTAGTGTTCAAACAAAGGCTATAACTGTATAATAAGAGAGTTTTCAACTAGTGTGGTGTAAGAACAATAACACAGAAAATTTCTTTAAAGCTTTTATTGGTAAATTTGGGTTCTACCTATTGTTTCAATCAGTTAAACGCGGGATTTTGGGAACCGTAGTTGTTTTAGCAGATATTTTTCTTTTAACCTGGCCCGGTTTCTTCCCCCCCCCCCCCACCCCCCCCCCCCCCCCCACCCCCATTTAATGCTGCAAGGACCATTCTCTCACCGTTCGTTGTTCTTACTGTTCGATCCTGGACTGGGACAACCTATTTTAAAAATCTTTCAAAATGCTTTTGTTTCGCCTCCGAGCTTTTCCTATTCCAAACCTCGGGTAAGATATGGAACTTTGCGAAATTAAATAAACTCTTTTCTATTTCTTTATACTCCCCTCTAACAATTTCGAAAATTATATTGACTAGTTCTGACAATGGTTTCGATTTGCAGTCTATGGCTTGTTTTAAGAGATGGTTTAGAGATTCGCAATTATTGTTTGTCCATGAAGCTTACCAATGGTCCAGAGGGAATAGTTTCTTGCTTCTTTTGTTTATATTTGGCGTTGCGAACTTGTTTTAAATTTTTTGGGGCGGCAAAAATATCTCCTTCCGTGTTAATCATTTCTCTATAAGCTCTTAATGGTGGCTGGTTTTTTGCTTTATGTTTCATGGTGTCTATTGTTTGAAGTGGTGTTTTGATAGATTTGTGGAAGTAACAGCAAAACGAGGGACCTGCGGTATATTAGAAAAAATGCCGCTCAGGATCACAGATCCAATGTCGAGTTGTGACCTTGACCTTTGACCTGGCGAGTCCAAGGTCGATAGGGTTCTTCCTCGCACCAAGGCCAACACACCTATGAAG
This sequence comes from Pictodentalium vernedei, assembly GCA_031216915.1. Taxonomy (NCBI): domain Eukaryota; kingdom Metazoa; phylum Mollusca; class Scaphopoda; order Dentaliida; family Dentaliidae; genus Pictodentalium; species Pictodentalium vernedei. Next base: position 377,370,559 of record CM062294.1, on the reverse strand, counting down.
TTTCATGACTCTAGGTTGAACCACTATCAAGTTCTCATCCGGAAACCAATTGTTGCAATATGCTATGTTCAAGGTCACTGTGACCTTGACCTTTGACCTGGTGAGTCAAACATCAATAGGGTTCTTCCTCCCACCAAGGCCAACACGCCTGTAAAGTTTCATGGCTCTAGGTTGAACCACTATCAAGTTATCATCCGGAAACCAATTGTTGCGATATACTATGTTCAAGGTCACTGTGACCTTGACCTTTGACCTGGTGAGTCCAAGATCAATAGGGTTCTTCCTCGCACCAAGGCCAACATACCTATGAAGTTTCATGACTCTAGGTTGAACCACTATCAAGTTATCATCCGGAAACCAATTGTTGCGATATACTATGTTCAAGGTCACTGTGACCTTGACCTTTGACCTGGTGAGTCCAAGATCAATAGGGTTCTTCCTCGCACCAAGGCCAACACACCTATAAAGTTTCATGACTCTAGGTTGAACCACTATCAAGTTATCATCCGGAAACCAATTGTTGCGATATACTATGTTCAAGGTCACTGTGACCTTGACCTTTGACCTGGTGAGTCCAAGATCAATAGGGTTCTTCCTCGCACCAAGGCCAACACACCTATGAAGTTTCATGACTCTAGGTTGAACCACTATCAAGTTATCATCCGGAAACCAATTGTTGCGATATACTATATTAAAGGTCACTGTGACCTTGACCTTTGACGTAGCGAGTCCAAAATCAATAGGGTTCTTCCCCTCACCAAGGCCAATCTACCTATGAAGTTTCATGAATGTGAGTTGAACCATTATCAAGTTATCATCCGGAAACCAATTGTTTAAGATTTACTATGTTCAAGGTCACTGTGACCTTGACCTTCGACGTAGCATGTCCAAAATCAATAGGGTTCTTCCTCCCACCAAGACCAACCTATGTATGAAGTTTAATGAATGTGAGTTGAACCACTATCAAGTTATCATCCGGAAACCAATTGTTTACGCCCGCCCGCCCGCCCGCCCGCCCACCCGCCCGCCCGCCCATCCGCCCGCCCGCCCGCCCGCCCGCCCGCCCGCCCGCCATTCACCAAACTATAAGTCGAGTTTGACTTCGTCACAACTCGACTAATAAATATGCGAAGGATTTAGTGACCTGCGGTACAGGATACCACTACAGAGTAGACCGGTCTCACCCCAGAGTCCCCGCGAAACAAAACATTTATCAGTATTAACCTGCAGTAAATGACGGAGAGAGTGAAGATGAGGGGAAAAACTAAAAGGGACCTGCGGTAGCTTGTGATAGTTTTATTATACCGCAGGTCCATTGTTTTGTGAAGGTCACAGCAAAACAAGCGGCCTGTGGTATTATTAAAAATATATTATAATAACCAGTTTTGGACATCACTAAAAAATAGTTTAATTTTTTTTTTTTTTTTTTCTTTTGTCTTGGTAATACATCCCAATTCCATGCAATAGCTTCTGATAGTTTTTGTTCTACAGCTCTGGCAGGTTCCTTGTTTCGAGAATGGTGTGGTACATTGCTAGAATTTTTTTTTTTTGGGGGGGGGGGGGGGGGCAGGGAAATAATTCATATGGCCCTCAGGTAGCTTGTGATAGTTTTAATATACCGCAGGTCCCTCGACTTGTGGAAGAAACAGCCATCTTGTTTAGCGAAAGAAATCTATTTGAAGGGACTTGCGGTAGTTTACGATCGATTTTGGGAGCTGTGGTCAGGCTCGACAGCAGGCCTTTTATGCCCAATAAATGCAATGAATTACCAAAAGCCATGCCCCGAGAAATACGATATAGTAATGTCACAAAGTTGGGCTAACCTGCATCGCTGGAATATTTTGAATCATGTTTCCGATTGTGTGCGTGTGTGTTGTTCAGACACGAAGAGCGTGATAGCGTGAATAGAAAAATACGCTCCGTTATTATTCATTTTTGGTGTAAAGTACCCCCAAATATCATCGAGACCACATTTGCCTCAAAATGTTAGTTAAAACAAAGATAATACCCAGCAAAACAAGGGACCTGCGGTAATTTTGCGGGGCTGCGGTTGTTTAGACGAGAAGAGTGTGATAAGTTTATGTTGTTTATATAGCGTAAATAGAAAAATACGGTCCGTTATTATTGATTTTGGGTGTAAAATACCCCCAAATATCAACGAGACGACAGTTGCCTCGAACTGTTAGTTAAAACAAAGATAATACCCAGAAAAACAAGGGACCTGCGGTAATTTTGAGGGACCTGCGGTAGCCTGCGGTAAAATCGGGGACCTGCGGTATAAAGGCGCACCGGATATGAAGCATGAACTGAGTCGACCCAAATGCGGCCAGTTTCTTTCAGTTTTAGTCAGATGGAATTTGAACGGGTTGCTCAAAGACTGTGACTGTGAGGTCCAGGAGGGCCCCGGGTCACAGTCTTACAAAGACTACCTTGACTTGAGTTGAGCCCTGTGATGTATAATTTGTGTATGTTTTGGGGAAATTTATGGAATTTCAGATATGAGAATTTCGTAGTAAATATTTTTTCTTACTATATAGAACCTTAGGGGATCAGTTATCTGTTTACGTAAATTGTTCTCCCTTGTTCTTAGGATTTACAACAAAAGTTGCCACTACTTTCATTCCGGTAATTCGCTGAACGCGCCCAAACAGATCCGTAATCTCATGCCTGTCTTACTTTTTAGCACAGCAAATTAGAAGCCAATGAAATCGAAAAAAATACATTCTTACCCTTTAAAATTGTGTTTTGAGGAACCTTAAATGGCCTAAATGTACTAAAACGGCCAGAATTCTATCATTCAATGTCGTCTTTCAGTTCACACCAACGATTCACGTCACGTGATTGGGGTAAGATTCCGTCAGGGAATCTATAAATAACCCTGGTTTCCGTGGGCCATTCACGAATACTAGTGTTATTCTGGACATGCGCAGATAAGGCAGAATGTGATTCGTGTCGTTTTGTTCAAGTGGACGACCAAAGTGAAGGCAGCCGCCACTAGCGAGCTTGCAGTAATTTTATCCCACACTAATTTCCTTTCACTACAGGAATGTGCGCGTTTGTTCTGTAGCCGTCGAGGTATAAAGGCCATTTACCAACGGGGATGAGACAAGTTGCCCCAGAGACAACTCGCCCTGAGACAAGTCGCCCCACTTGTGACAACTCGCCCCAACTTTTGAGACAAGTCGCCCCAACTTTTGAGACAACTTGCCCCAACTTTTGAGACAACTCGCCCCAACTTTAGAGACAAGTCGGACCAACTTTTGGGGCAAGTCGGACCAACTTTGGGGCAAGTCGGCCCAACGTTTTTTTTTGGGGGGGGGGGGGTTTGATATATACTATATATATTCATGGAAAAATAACAGAAGACTGATATTTAAGATTCAATTCAATTCAAAATTTTATTTAAAGTCGGTACATAGTAAAAACAATAAACATTAGCTCTGTATAGCTATTAAAACCGACACCTAAATGACATACACATTTGTTTTGTGTTATAAGTTAGACATACATATAACATATTACATATTACATAAAAGCTCAGGGTTAAAATCATAAGAAACGTACATAGAACTTCGTAAGTGTGTGTGTTTGTATGTGTGTGGGGGGGGGGTGCAATTGTGTAATGGTGTGTATGTGCAAGGGTGTAAGCACACGTGCATCCCTATGTGTTTAACCTGCATGTGTTGATTTACAATGTGGTCCATTGCAGCTGTTTATGAGTGACTTAAATTGTGTGAGTGTACTTGCTGTCCTGAAGCGGTCTGGTAGGGAGTTCCAAATTTTGGGGGCCTCGGATCGAAATGAACGTTTTCCATAAGTTTCTGTCCTAACCTGTGGTATGTCTGCTGTGTCATGATATCTGAATGTATAGGATTTATCTGTAATATTAATGAGGTCATGTAGGTAAGTGGGCGTTTGTTTATTTGTAATCTTATAAACCTCTGTTGCGAAATTTCTAAGGCGTCTTATTTTAAGTGAAGGTAATTTTAAGCGGACTAATAAGTTTTCATATGTTTCTTCTTGCTCATCATAAATGAATTTGAGTGCACTTTCTTGAATTTTTTCCATCTTTTTTGTATTTGTTTCTCCGCAGAAGTGCCATGTAAGTGGGCAGAAATTGAAATTTGATAGTATGAACGAGTGGTAGATAGTGAGTTTGCCTAGTCTATTTAAATATTTCCCTATTCGTTTAAGTACATTAAGTTGTGTTGCCGCTTTTTTTACAGATTTTTGAAACGTGGGAATGAAATTTTAATTGAAAATCTATTGTGACCCCTAATAATTTGACTTCTGGTTCGCACTTAATTGTGTTGCTACCTATTTGAACAGTAATGTTTTCTTTTTGTGTTTTTTTCCTACTGCCATAGCTTGGAATTTGTCTGGGTTTGCTTGCATATGGTTGTCTGCGAACCATTGTATGAGTGAGTCGCTATCTATTTGCAGTGATGTTTTTACTGTATCTAATGAGGTGTCGGATTTACTTAATGTGTTGTCATCAGCATAATTGTATAAATCACAGTGTTGTATGAAGTGAAAGATATCGTTAATGAAGATGTTGAACAGGATCGGGCCTAATATTGAGCCTTGAGGGACTCCTTTATAGAGTGAGAGAAAGGTGCTTGTGGTGTTTCCTAGTTTAACACTTTGTTTTCTATGTCTAAGATAATCCGAAAGTAATTGTGTGGCTGAATCTGAAGGTCCGTATTTTTGTAGTTTTAAAATTAGTTGGTTGTGTGGCAGACAGTCAAAGGCCTTTGAGAGATCCATCAATATGCAGCCTACAAACTTGTTTTGGTCTAGTGCCAATTTCCAGTCCTCAATGACCCTCAGCAGTGCTGTTTGGCATCCATAGCCAGCTCTGAATGCGGAGAGGTTTTTTGGATAACAGGTTGGGTTTTTTACTACATTTGTCAGATCAAAAATATCACAAACATTTCGCAAAGGTTGACCTTTAGCTGTTAATAGGTCGTAATTGATATCGCCTAGAACCATGTGGTTATGATATTTTGTAGTATATATATCAAAAGATCGGCAAAAGTCCTTGGTAAAATTGTTTTCAGTCAAATTTGGGGGTCTGTACACACCCTGTACTAGCCATTTTGCATTGTTAAGATTTAGTTCAATCGATATTGATTCAATATCTTTGAAGTCCATGGTTTTAGCACGGCGGCCCGGCAGATCGGATCGGAGGTATGCTGCTATGCCTCCTCCATGCATGGTTCTATCGGCTCTCCATAGATGATAATTGTCGACACTAAACTGTGCATCCGGGAAGCTATTGTCAAGTTTTGTTTCAGAAATAAACAGTAAATCAACAGTATGGTTTGTAAGGAGTTCACTTATTTCGTCGAATTTGTGTCTCATGCTGTTTATATTGAGATAGGCACATAGGAAGTTGGTAGGGTGTCTTTTGCGTGTTTCGTACAGTTCTTCAAAGACAGAGCATGAAGGGAGATCACTCTCGTAACTTTCCGATAAAACATCGATTTCAGAGTTTGTTGTGGAGATTGAACAGTCGTTAAATAGGAAAACGAAAGCTATTCTTTCTGTACACGTTGAGCACTGCCACTCGAAGTTATCAAGAGATGTATAATGTTTGTATAGTTGTGGCGAAATATCAGCACATTTTATATGGTGCCAGTTTAAGCATGGATCACAGAGCACCGCTCGGTGGTTTTTGGCCACTGGACGTTTACAGGTTCCACATGGATGTCTTGTTGGCCCTGGGTTAGTACATTGTCCACCTAGTAGGATGTTAATCACTAGAAGGTAAGTAGTAGTTGGCAGTTTACACTTATACGCCTTCACTGTTCTTTGTTTATGTCCGCCATTTTGTGTGGTCATTTCAATTGCTGGACTAAAGTTCAGTTTGTTTATGGCAAATATTTTGAGTTGCGATTCAAAGATGGAGATCTCGTTCGAGCGTAGGTTGGTTGGCTCATCAGGAGACACAGGAACCTCCGAAACTGATAGTAAAGATCTTATAATCAAAAATAATGTGGTGGTCATTTGGATTCCGTGTACACCCGCCATCTTGACCGGTTAACACGTTTATGTTTATCATGGCAGACTTTTATTCAGAGTTTTATTCATTTTCATATTCATATTTCATTAAAAATGCACAATCTACCGAACCATTCCTATTATTTCTTTTCACCACAAAAGAAAATCCAAAACTGCTGACTAATTTACGTTTTCCCCGTTGTGTCCCATCTTCCATTGAAGTAAACGTTTGCTCTACTTCTGTTGTCGACAACGACTCCCTGGCATGTATGCTATCTTGTAGAGACCTAGAATGAATAGCGTTAGGTAAAGATTTAAAACTATTTTTGTGTCTGTAACTGTTATATATATACACATTTTTTTTGTCCTAATTCCCGTTTTGTCAACAATAAATTAATTACACATTACACATTATTTTGATAATGTTTTTACGTCACTGTTGGCAGCCAACAGTGATGTAAAACAATTATCAAGATAATTGCAGCCTCACGATTGGGTTTATAAAACAATGAAGTTATTCAGAAGAGGCCCCAAGGATTCGGTGAGCTAATAATTAGGATAAATTAAATATTTCTAAACAATCTTGATATCCATTAGATTCTTTACTGATGAATTCTCCTGTTCACTGATTACAGGCTAACCGCCTGTTGAAAATTCACACAACAAAGGAGTAACTGATTGGTATTAATCTGTAATCACTGACCAAAATCTTGTCAAAACATTGGTGGATGCCTGGGAGGAATCGATCATTCAGTTCTGATGAAATCATTCTTGTGACCAGTCGACAAAAAATTCACGCAATTGTATTTATATTTATGGGAATTAAACATTTGGAATTTCGTGGAATGAACACGTAAGTACATTTGTTTTTTATCCAGAATTTATTAAGGATTATGAAATAATTAAGGAAAAATAAAAGAAACATTTCAAAATTTTAATTTTAAATATAATTTATAAAAAAAAAAAAAATTAAAATAAAAACAGGGCGACCTGTCACAATCAACATAAAAAAGTTGGGGCGACTTGTCGCAGCCAGCTTAAAAAGTTGGGGCGACTTGTCTCGGCAAAAGTTGGGGCGACTTGTCACACGTGGGGCAACTTGTCCCAGGGCGAGTCGTCTCTGGGGCGCATGTCTATAGTCCTTTACCAACCAGCCTGGTTGGTCCGGATCTCTTAGTCTCGTGGTAAATCGGTCGCTTTGTGTGCTCGAGATCGACGGTTCGAACCCCGGCTCCCGCACTTACGACTTATCTCTCCTCCTGTTACAGTTCTAAAAATAGATTTATAAAAAAACAATCACACGAAAACAGTGCTGGATTTTAAAGTCGCGTTAGTCGAAATCAAATCTTTGTCGGTCTCAGTGAAATTTATCAGAGTGTGTAACATTTGACTTAAATCTTGACGGGTCACTCATCTGGCTTACATATTGTTAACCCTTTCCCCCGTGAGGTATATTAGCCACGTCGTGAGTATCGAATCGTGTTTTTCATCACGCTCAGACGCAAGAAAATGAGTTCGATTTCAGGGAGATCATATCACCACAAGTCGGCAATTTTTAACCCTTTACCTAACACGGAAGGACGACACTCGCAAACAAAATTCTTCGGTAACTATTTTTTATTTTTTAAACGACGATGGCGCCGAAGGCGCCCGAGTGAAGACGTCTTCACTCGATAGTCCTTTAGGTTCCGCTCCACAGTTTCGCACTATTGCACAGGAAATTCTAAACATAGGGCATATGTTGAAACTAAGGCCATGTAAAATAGAGATATATTTTTAGTATCAGATATATGATTACATTAGGTTTTTTGTTGGAAAGAGAATTTGAAGTTTTGGTCCCAAAGTTGGAGTCTGATACATAGGGGAAAATTACCAGGTGAATTATGGGAAACAGTGGCTTCGAAAAATTGGCTATTTTTTAAAATGTAATTTTTACACGGGTTTGTTACCAGACAGGTAACTGAAAAAGGAGACGGAAACATATAATTTTTTTTTTTTTTGCATTTTAGAAACAGGGGATGCTTTGTTCCAGGGGTGGGTAGGTGAGGTTGGTGGGAAAATTCTGCTTTTGAGGCTGCTAGGTGGCTGAAAATGACTGGTTTCGGCATTTTTTCATGCAATTTTTCAGGTTGAAGTTTGGCCTTTGACAATAAATTATTCCACCCACATTCAGATTGTTTATTTCTACTTAGTCAGATAGTGTTATATGTTTTTTTGTGGATTTGGGAAATGTAATAGCGAACGTAGTGAGCGGCCGAAGGCCGCGAACGAAGAGAGCATAATGGTAACGTGTGTGTATGTGTGAAAATATAAGATCGAAATTTAGAATATTTCAGAAAAATATATAACCATGCAATCCAAAAATCTGTGTCCGGAAGTTAACACCATGGACGAAAAATAGGAGTCGAAGTTGATCAAATTGTATTGTTTTTATTGGTAGAAATCGAATTAGATTTCTGAAAAAGGAACAGGTGAACGTGCAGGAATAGCGTCACCCATAGATATCGGATATGGCGTCATCTGACAGGTTCAGTCAAAAATCGAAACCACAACAACACAAAAGAAACGCAAGTTGCGCTGCATTTGTCGTTTGTTACGACCCGTAATGTAATAAATGCCCATAATGTAATACCTACCCATAATGTAATACAAAAACGACCCATAATGTAATACGAACCCATAATGTAATAAAAAACGACCCATAATGTAATAAATGTAATAACGTGTAATAAATGTTAGGTACCCATAATGTAATAAAAATTTTAAAAAATTAGATACAAATTACACTTTTCCAGGCCCGTAATGTAATAAAATTCTAAGCTTGATTTTTGTTTTTTCTCTTTACTCCAGCAGTGCGTTCGGCTACATATGATACATCCTGCGCCTTCATCAATGCTGCCAATGGCCCCTATGCCGTACACAGCCAACATGTGTGGGTGTGTTGGGATTACGATAGAGAGTATTCCGGGACCTGGGGCGGGTATACTCTGCTAGGAGTGACAGGCATTATCCCTCTTCCATTTGTACCACCCACGCAAACGACTTCCTCGATAGCCTCTACTGCCCTGCCACAATCATATAGGCCTACCTTACAAGGCATTCAGTAATTTTGATTCCAGGATGGTCATTTATAACTGCAATCATCATATTCGACCGGCTGTTCACTTACATAAAAGCAATGCGGGTAGCAGGTTCCTATACTGTTAATAAGTGCAAGCAATTCTGGCCAAAGTTGCTGAGGCAGAGCGTGTAGTGGGGTGCAGTGGGGTTTGGGTGCACAATAACCGGATAGTGGGGTGGGGGGGGGGGGGGGTGGGGGGGGGCGTATAGTGTGGGATACAAGGAAAAGATAGAACAGAAGCAAGACGTTGAGTCAACCGGCGCAGAGGAATATCGGGAGGCGATATGGTGAGTGTACTGGTATTGGAATGGGGGATATCCTATAGGTCGATGGGATTTGGATTAGGCTACTTTGCTCCAAATTAAGCGTACAATCTATCCTCTGTCTCTCCAATTTTCACTACCTAAACAAATTAGTAATTTCCCTGTACTGTACTACTATAAGTTCATGTCGCACCCTCCCCACCTTGAAACCAATGGGTCCGAGCCCAGGACCACACTTAATAACGACCACATCATATTCCCGGTCCTGTGATCACATGTGTCAAGTAATATTATCAAATGCTTTCCAGTCAAATGGTTTGCACTTCGCACATGCAAGAAAGACCTTACATTTTCAATAAAAATTGTATCAGTTTCAATAGTGACAGCCCTGAGTGAAATGGTTTCAACTCCTCTCAGTGTTATTTTTCTGAAACCTCAACACACCACAGATTGAACACCCTCAATTGATATGAACCGAAGCAAGTTAAACGCCTTGTAGACTGCTATCATCCACGCAGGCCACCTTTGCGAGAAGATTGGTTAAGAGTATGTCATGTTCACCTGTGGCTGTGACCAGCAACTGAGTCGAGTTAATGTGCACATCACTTGGTTGTACAAAGCAGCCTCTTTGTATTGAGCTCAGGGGATTGCATTCTCAAATAAATTTCACCAGTGGTGTGGCATCACTCATAGGATGCACAGGACGAATGCAGATCTATAACAGAGAGTAGTTTTGGTGGTTCTTGCGATTATGTTGATTGGAAAAGCATTCCACAGCATTTTCTGAGCTGTGGGGACTACCACTTAAACCACCTACATTTCCTGACAGTTCCTGGCGGTTGGCAGGAACTTCCTGCCAACCGCATACTCTATCACATCGACTATTCGCGTGTTCATCCCCGCTATTGTGCCAACTTCTCCTAGGCTACACTCAAACAACATACGTAGCTAAACACCAGGTGTAACATGGGCATATCCGTTTGACCGTGAGGTGTGACCTTGACCATCAATGCGGTGACCTTGAACCTGTGTATAGGCCGATTTTTATGAAACTTGGTGTGTGGTTCGGGCGCCCAACAATTTTGCCACACCCAGTGCCCGTCATCTGTGACCTTGATTGATATTCACACCGTTGACCTTGAACCTATATCTCGGCTCATGTTGGGCCGATTTGCGTGAAACTTGGTATGTGGGGGTAGTTCGGGGCTCTCTCTCTCTCTCTCTCTCTCTCTCTCTCTCTCTCTCTCTCTCTCTCTCTCTCTCTATATATATATATATATATATATATATATTGAGCGTCCTGAACTACTCCCACATACCAAGTTTCACGAAAATCGGCCCAGCATGAACCGAGATACAGGTTCAAGGTCAACGGTTTGAATATCAAGGTCACACATGACGGGCATCGGGTGTGGCGAAATTGTAGGGCGCCCGAACCCCACACCAAGTTTCAGGACAATCGCCCAGCAGGAGCCGATACACAGGTTCAAGGTTTCCGGTTTGATGGTCAAGGTCACACACCCGGTCAGACGGATACGCCCATGTTACTCCTCGTGTCTAGCTATGTATGTTGTTTGAGTGTAACTTAGGAGAAGATGGCACAATAGCGGAGATGAACACGCGAATAGTCGATGTGATAGAGTAGGCGGTTGGCAGGAAGTCCCTGCCAACCGCCAGGAACTGCCATGACTGTAGGTAGTTTAAGTGGAAGGCCGTGTGGTGGACTAATAATATTACTTGACACATGTTATCACAGGATCGGGAATATGATGTAGTCGTTATTAAGTGTCATCCTGGGATCGGGCTCATTGGTTTCCAGGTGCAGTGGGTGTGACATAAACTTATAGTAGTACAGTACAGGGAAATGACTAATTTGTTCAGGTAGTGAAAACTGGAGAGACAGAGGATATATCGTACGCTTAATTTGGAGGAAAGTAGCCTAATCCAAATCCCATCGAGCTATAGGATATCCCCTATCCCAATACCAGTACACCTACCATATCGCCTCCCGATATTCCTCTGCGCCGCTTGACTCAACGTCTTGCTTCTGTTCCATCTTTTCCTTGTATCCCACACTACCCCCCCCCCCCCCCCCCGCCACTATCCAGTCTTGGTGCACCCAAATCCCACGGCACCCACTCCACCCTTTGCCCCAGCAACTTTGGCCAGAGTTACTTGCATTTATTAACAGTAGGAACCTGCTACCCACATTGCTTTTGTGCAAGTGAACAGCCGGTCGAATATGATGATTGCAGTTATAAATGACCATCCTGGAATCAAAATTACTGAATGTCTGGTAAGGTAGACCTATATGGTTGTGGCTGGGCAGTAGAGGCTATTGAGGGAGACGTTTGCGCGGGTGGTACAAATAGAAGAGGGATAATGCCTGCCACTCAGAGCAGAGTATACCCGCCCCAGGTCCCGGAATACTCTCCATCATAATCCCAATACACCCACACATGTTGGCTGTGTACGGCATAGGGGCTATTGGCAGCATTGATGAAGGCGTAGGATGTGTAAGTAGCCGAACGCACTGCTGGAGTAAAGAGAAAAAACAAAAATCAAACTTAGAATTTTATTACATTACGGGCCTGGAAAAGTGTAATTTGTATCTAATTTTTAAAAAATTTTATTACATTATGGGTACCTAACATTTATTACACATTATTACATTTATTACATTATGGGTCGTTTTTTATTACATTATGGGTTCGTATTACATTATGGGTCGTTTTTGTATTACATTATGGGTAGGTATTACATTATGGGCATTTATTACATTACGGGTCGTAACAGTCGTTCATTTTTTAAACTTCAATTGCTTGTACAAAAAAAAAAAATCAAAATTGTTGGTCACAAAGTCGCACGCTTGTTAATAAAATATCTAAGAACAAGTGTGTCTGCAAGAAAGTCTATAATTTTAAGTATTTTCCTTTCGCGAGACGTTTAAAAACGACGAGTCGATGTTTTCTCGCATTTCTCATTTCTGACACTCTTTTTTGTAAACAAAAGGTTTTCTCCTCTTATGACGATTTCCCCTGGAAGATACGTAATATACAATTAAAAGAGGGACACAATGGGATTCCTGAGACTTTGCTCTTCATTGCAATGCATTGTACTGTTCGGATAGTATTTTTTTCCCTTTTTTCTGACGCAATAAAATTTTTTGAACGATTTTTTCCACTTTAATATTTATCAAGAAGTTACGGTACCGGTACCTGGTAGGCCTAATGATATTTCGAACACGAACTTTTTCATTTTTGAGGTTTTGAAGTGATAAAGTGTACAGAAACTTACACCCAAGCACCTCCACCTCAGTGGAAACTCCACAGAAAATTGTTGCTTCTTTCAGATTGACCCACTTTTGCGTCACGCGGTGCTTCTTGTAACGTTGTGACAAAAATCCCGTTCCATCTCTCTATCAGAAAGCTGATTGGAAAGGTTTTAAAAAATTCATTGAGGAATCGGAGAGTAAAATTCTGGAAAACTGTGACACCACCTCTGTCGATGATATTTGGGTAAGATTCAAAAACACCATTCATAAAGGCATCAACAAATTCATACCCTCAAAAAAACTGAACTGCAAACCAACACTACCATGGGTTACTCAGGACATAAAAAGGTTAATTCGGAAGCGAGACCATCTCTTCCAAAAACTAAAAAAAAACAAACAAAACAGATAAAATTAAGTCCCATTTTAAAGAACTGAAGAAATTAATTAAAAGTAAAATTAAAACGGCATATGCAAATTATATTGAGAATATCTTAGATATTTCACAGGACAACAATCACTCAAAATTCAAGACCAAAAAACTATTTAACCTAATTAAGAACTGAAGACAGGACTCACAGGGCATTGCGCCACTCGAAGACGCAACTAGTCAAACACTCAAGTCGTGTAATGTAGATAAGGCAAATATTTTAAACAGACAATTTCAATCAGTATTTTCACAAATGTCACCTCTCAGACTCGACCAATCATGTAGGAATAAACTTAACATCAGTAAATTCCCACAGATGCCAGACATAGAGGTCAGTAGAAATGGTGTCCATATATTACTCTCAAACTTAAAGCCAGACAAAGCACCAGGCCCTGATAACATCAGACCTATCATCCTGAAAGAACTTTCAAATGAAATAACCAACATTGTGCAAACTATTTTTAAACGGTCCTTAGAGAGTGGCAAACTACCATCTGATTGGACGAATGCAAATGTTGCTCCCCTATTCAAGAAGGGTGACACTAGCAATCCAGCTAACTATAGACCCATCTCTCTAACATGTATTTTATGCAAACTCTTAGAACATTTTATTGCATCAAATCTTGTTTCACACTTCAACCAGCACAAAATTCTTTATAATCTCCAACATGGGTTCCGGGAAAAACGATCATGTGAAACCCAACTAATCGAACTGAATGATGACCTGGCACGTAGCCTCATATATGGAAAACAAACTGATATGATACTACTAGATTTTAGTAAGGCTTTTGATAAGGTAAACCATCTTAAACTTCTCTACAAACTACGGGAACATGGTGTATCACCATGTATAATTAACTGGATAAAATCCTTTCTCATAGGCAGAACCCAAACTGTTGTTCTTGACGGTGAGGCCTCCTCTGTTGTGCCTGTGACGTCCGGTGTCCCACAGGGGTCGGTTCTCGGTCCTCTGCTCTTTCTGGTCTACATAAATGATCTTCCTGACTCGCTGACCTCACAGGTCAGACTATTTGCAGACGACACAGCAGTCTACCTTACTGTACAAAATCCCACTGACTGCCAAGCCTTACAAGCCGACTTGCTCCGACTCGAGGCTTGGGAATCAAAGTGGGATATGGAATTTAATCCAAGTAAATGTCAAGTGATACACATATCGAGAAGTAAAAACATCTTAAAACACAACTACATACTTCATAACCACATATTAGATTCTGTCCCGGATGCAAAGTATCTTGGAGTTGACATCTCGCATGATCTCTCCTGGAACAAACATATCAGCAGAATCAGTAACACCGCTAACAAAACGTTAGGCTTTATCAAACGAAACATTCCTTCCAAAAACAAAAAGGTACGCGAATTAGCATATAAGACACTTGTACGGCCCCAGCTCGAGTACGCCTCAGCTGTATGGTCCCCATACACACAATCAAACATACTTAAATTGGAAATGGTGCAAAGGCGAGCTGCCAGATGGGTCATGAATAATTTTTCTCCATATGAAAGTGTAAGTAAAATGCAGTCTGACCTTGGGTGGAGAAGCCTTGAAGAGAGACGTATGTGCTCCAGGCTTGTTATGTTCTATAAAATAATTAACGAACAAGTAGCCATACCACTCCCACCCTACGTTCATCAACCCTCAAGACTTACCAGACACATGCACCCTTTCCACTTCAGACAGATCCACACAGGAGCAAATTTTTACAAATTTTCATTCTTTCCACATGCCATTGTTTTATGGAATGATCTTCCACCAAACACTGTAACACTGCCTGACAAAGAGTCCTTTGGTAAGGCACTGAGAGATTTAACCTATCCCTGAAGCCGGAATCGATTGTTTTTAACCTGATTTTATCTTTTTAAACACTGTTAATAAAATACTAGTCTATCATCTTTTTTCAGACCTTACTATTCTTATTTTCATCTCTTTTCGCACTAACTCCCCGACGTTGCACCTTTTCCTGCTCTTAATACCCGCAAGGGGTGTGCAGCAGTATTTAAAGAAAGAAAGAAAGAAAGAAAGTATACCAATTTTGGCCTGGAAAGACGGTTTGTCGTCTTCGGGCTCTGATTGCAAGAGACAATTATCAATACGTGTACACGCAGTGTTGATACATTTTGTTTTTGAATATAAAATCATTCAGTAAATAGTTCATGACTGATTTCTTCGAAAGATAAGGAAGATCGAAAGGTGAACTACTGAGTACTGTCGTGTTTGATCAGTGACCGAGTCTGATCAAACAGTCAGTCTGTCAGTCTCCAAATCCGATTCCAAATGCATTTGCAATTTAAGGCGACCAGCAAAATCGGACTGCACGATTACAAATTAAATCGTCGGAATTCCTAATTCCATAAATTTAATACCAGACAATTTTACTTACACTCACTGATACTGAATTCATTTGCTATCTGATCCTTTTTACATGACGTTTAACAATCCAGTGGCGGTGCCACTGGAGGGGGATAGCTGTCCCTCCCACTCCCCCCCCCCCCTCCCAATCAAACTTCAAATTTCTATCTGACCGTGGTTTTCCCACCCAATTTCACACTGCAAACGACACACAACAATACACGTCATGTCGGGTGTTGTAGAAATGTTCAGATATCGCTCCCACTCCCAGGGCCTCCAAATATAGAAATCTTTCATGGGGAGAACTCCATATTCCCACACACGCGAGGGGGAGATCCCGTTCCCTCCGCCAGCTATAAGGCCTGTGGCATTTGGGAGATTCCTTCGGCAACTTGACCTTGGACCCCCACCCCCAAAACTTCCCCATAGCTTACCTAAGCCCACGCCCCCCCTCCAAAAAAAAAAATATTGAAATCTTGGCGCCGTCACTGTAGCGATCAGTCGGTATCAAGAAAACCTGTGATGGAAAGACAATGTGTTGATCAAATTTGCAGAAAGGGCTACATAAAATTAAGCTACATAATGTTCTAACCAACTTGCAAGTTAAAAATACAACCACAGATTTGGGTTCGATAGGGGGTGATTGATGCCCCCCCCCCCCCCCAAAAAAAGACCCTTTCCAACCTACTTAGAACCTGAAGTGTTGAGGTTGAATGGGTGAGTGTTTTTGTTGCACCCCTCCCCCCCCCCCCCCCCCACCTTTCAGAAAATTTAAACCTGCTTGAACTACATGTACTTGAAAATACAAGAAGTGATATGGAGGCAGAGTGTGGGTATTTTAATTAATGCCTCCACCCAAATCCCATCACAGATTGCTGAGTTATGAAATTTGAAAGTGATAAAAAGTCAGAAATCTTCGCAAACAAAATTGGGAAAACAATCTTTTCTTGCTGCTAAGAATTCACCATAATTAGGAAATTTTCAAACACAAAAAGAAAAGATGCGATCAGAAATTCACGCTTTCAAGACCATGAAGAAATATTTGAAAGGGGTAACAGCATGCACGCAGAATTCATCAAATTGTTAATTGTACTTTCTTAGGGTACTGCTAGAAAACCTCTGTGTGGATGGTGGGGGAGGGGCATAGAGAATAAACTAGAATTTCACAACAAGACCATAAAAATATACAGAGTCGTGGCAAGTAACTAGATTTTTTGGTGAATAGTAATTACTATGAACACTAGTTAGAACAAATTGGCCGTGGTGATGGCTGGGGGAGGGGGGGGGGGAATTGTAATTTTGAAGGACCATAACAAATTTATTTGAAAAGAATGTTATGATGGGCAACAAAACTTTTGCCAAATTGTATTTATTGATGTCGGAAGTAGAAAATCACAGGGCTGTGATGCTGCTGGATTATTTTCTTATGACTTGGGTCTAAATCCTCTTAAGTAAGACCCTTCAGGGGTGAAATCACAGCATACCACTCTGAATTTATTAAGTTTTTTGCAGGATACTATATTTTTTTAGAAACACTGTATAATTATTTATTTATTGTTGTTTAAGGTCACATACTTATGCATAATGGATGATCATGACCGTGACAGTTTTACGGGTGGAGGAAGCCAGGGTATCTGGAGAGAACCACCGAGCAACGATGAGCAGCTGCCATCTCCCCAACATCGTAACTCCGCAATGCAGCACAGTCAGAGTTAGATTGGTTGAAGACATGCGCACCATCAACGTGCAGTACGCCTTAGTACACGGCGTCATCGTGCCCCCATGTGGACAAACGGGGTTAAGTGCCTTTCCCAAGGACACAACGCGGGAGTCCGAATTGATCGCTCAGACGGTCACCCATCCGAGGACAAACCGGGCTCGACGTTGCTTATATAACCTCGGTGATCTTGACGAAAACCGGTTACCGCAACGCCACCGCGCCCCCAACTACTGTATAAGAACCTGTTCAACTCATATACGGACTGCACCCCAGGGATTTGTGTTGTAACTTTTATTGTTTTGTGAGTTCTGTTCTCAAAAAGTGTGCACAATAATTGTTGTAAAGGTTTGTGATTTAATGGTGATCTGCTCTCTCCAGGATGTATCTCTTCTCCAACTCCATGCTTCTCCAATTCCCACCTCTATTCTAATTCTATATGCATATTCATCCATTTACCAATGTCATCATGTTTCTTGTGTCAACTTTATTGGGAATATGATAGGGGGGTATACTCCTGTGACTGTCATCCATATAATAGTATGGTGAGGACTAATAGTACAGGGTGGAATATTATACTGAAGTCACAAACTGACATCATAATATTTCAAAGTGCCATATCTTGGATAAAGAACCTCAAAATTCCAACATAACTCCAACTATCTACAGCTATGGAAGATGTTAAGAATTTAGTCCAAAACAGTGCATTATGAGAATTAGACTGCAGTCCAGCCTGGTGAAATGAATAAAAAATAGGGGATCAAATCAGAATAATATGGAGAAGAAAATACAAAAAAATATCAGTACTACAGATATGATAATTTAGAACATTTGAGTAGGAATCAAGTACTTTCCCGACTGATGCGCCTTTTCATTCTTCTGTTGTCTTTTTCACTCAAGGATTTATTGTCAATCCCAGTCAGCAGTCTCTTTCGGATTTTGTACTGCTTCTCAAAGCTATCAAACTTTCTCATGCAATGGGTGTTACATGTTCCAAGCAGCACAGTGAGAACACTGCTCTGGTACGCATGGACAGTCCAGCCAGCTGAAAGAAAGGTTGCCAGCTTTGAGAGAGTGGCCTTTTGGAAGTATCAGTCACAAGTATTTAACATTATTTTCCCCACTGTGCAGCCTGAGTTGTGCATGATATTACAAAACAAATAGTTGTTGGTTTGAACAATGAATAATAGTACAAAATGAAACCAAAATGAATGAATGTGCATATTTATTAAATAAAAAATTTAATTGAATTATATTTTGTCACCTCATGAAATAGGAGACCCATCAGTTCAATATAAAAGAGTTTAGATTTTATTTTCCCGCTCTGACCGACTTAGACCCCGTAAAACTGTCACGCTCACGATTACCTATTGTGCATAAGTATGTGACATTAAAAAACAATAAATAAATAATTAATTCTAAAGGCGGTGGATTCATTACTTAATGCTATGTTGTGATCAGTTTTGCTTATAAATGTTAAATTTAATACCTATTTTTTCAAATTATACCCCTGGCAAATAAACGGCTATGAATATTGCCATGGACATTCTATTATTATTTTTTGGGCACAAATTTACTTTTTTCTAAAGTGTTCAAAATGGTTTTGGGTACGAAATCACTTGGGTATGAAATGATTTTGGTGATGGGTATGGAATCACACACACCCAATGACATCCTCTGTATATTTTTTATTCAAATTTACAAAATACAGTACGTGGAGAGTGGGTTGTAACAAAATGACCCGTGGGGTGGCGTTATCACCCAAAGTATTACTTTCAAATTCTGCACACATGGGCAAAAAACGCTAACAATGCTTCAGCCAATGGCCCTCCGAGTGTAACCCATGGATTCATTGGCTGGAACTTTGCTTGTGCTTGTTATGCTTTGCAACAAATTTGCAATTATTGCTTGGGTGGAATCTCCACTATGCGGGTGATTTAGTGATAATACACTCAATACGTACTGTAAGTTGTAACTACGTTCGCACTTTAGGTAGCACCTATTTCATATTACATGTTATGAGTTAGATAACTTAGCTACAGAATATTTGCATTTGAAGAGAGTATATGGCATGTCATATTTGGAAATGCCTGGAAAACTGTGGAGCGGAACCTTATACTAAAAACACTTTTTCTTTTTTAAAGGAAGTGGCATCCGAGAAGAGACTCTACGAGATTTACTTTCGTCTGGGGAATTTTTCAAAGGAAACAGAGGCAGAAAAAAGCACATCTCAATGAACCCTTGGACACTAACACACATTCGGGATGTTCTGCCTTTGCTTCGACCTGACTTAGTTCGAGCACCCTCATTTGGTATATTGACCCATAATACATTGGGAGTCAGACCTAGTAGAGCAGCGATTATGTCACATGACTCCTATAGCTACCCACGCGACTCCATAGCAACAAGGAAACAACTGGGCCGATTTGGCCCAAATTTACTATATGGACCCATAATACAGTACGGCGCCAAACAGGAAGTCCGATGATGATGTCACGTGATTTCCCTAGCAACCAAAGCAACTCCCTAGCAACGGACAAACTATTGGGCCGCTTTTGATCAAATTTGGTATATGGACGCATAATACAGTGGGAAGCCAAACAGGCAGGCCAATGATGATGTCACGTGACTTCCATAGCAACCAAAGCAACTCCCTAGCAACGGGCAAACAACTGGGCCGATTGTGATCAAATTTGGTTTATGGACCCATAATACAGTGGGAATCCAAACAGATGTGCCAATTATGATGTCACGTGACTTCCCTAGCAACCAAAGCAACTCCCTAGCAACGGACAAACTATTGGTCCGATTTTGACCAAATTTAGTATATGGATCTACATTACATTCGGAATCCAAATTGACAGGTCGATGATGATGTCACGTAACATCCCTAGCAACCATAGCAACTCCATAGCAACGGACAAACTATTGGGCCGATTTGGACCAAATTGAGTACATGGATCTATATTACATTGGGAATCCAAACAGACAGGTCGATGATGATGTCACGTGACTTCCCTAGCAAACAAAGCAGCTCCCTAGCAACAGACAAACTACTGGGCCGATTTTGATTAAATTTGGTATGTGGACCCATAATAGAGTGGGAATCCAAACAGACAGGCCAATGATGATGTCACGTGACTTCCAAAGCAACTCCCTAGCAACGGACAAACCACTGGGCCGATTTTGATCAAATTTGGTATATGGACCCATAATACAATGTCATCTTAACCCACATTTGGCTATGGCCCGGCTGCTCCAAAGCAGCCATGTCTGAATTGTTGTTATTGTTGTGTAAATAATTAACCATTTCGTTGTAATGTAATTCAGCTGTACAGAAACCCACCTGGGTATCCAAGGAGGCTCAGACTCCTTTTGGAGTAATATGTATACACAGGCAATGTGTAATACGTCATTATTATTATTTTTCTTTCTTTTTTTATTATTATTATTTTCTGCTTGTTTGTCTATTGTGAAATGTCACATCCTGATTTCCTCAAATTAAACACCATAAATGCTCCTTTTAAAATCCATTAGCACAACACTCCTCTGAAATGCCAGTTTTATTTACAAAACAAAACAGATCAACACTAGTTAGCGACAGTTCCCAAGAAAATTAAGTAATTAATCCTCTCCTCTGCGAAGTAATATTTCCACAAACACTGGCATAACAGAAGAACGCCTGTTTTGATGAGTAACACTATTCTGTTGTTACGTGAAAAACACAAGGAAAGTCGACCTGAGACTTACTCAGTTCACAATATCTGACTGCAAGAATACTGTCAGGTTCGGTTAAAATTTGTCAGTTGCACTGATTTAAACTCGAAGGAACAACGCGATCTCGAACTTCTGATCAGTAAATTACACACATTTTCAAACACGGCAAGGGTGTGATAAACATATCCAATTTAACCATTTTTCTAATCCATTGCAGCCTGAATGTCTTCTTCATTTTTTTCCAATCGGTGAAGTTCCAAATATATATATATGTATGTGTATATATATAAATATAAATAGTTTCGTCGATTTGCCATCGTGTTCGGGAGGTTTCTCCCTTCTAAGCCGCTTGGAGGGGAGTGATCTCCCGCTCATGGCGGCTGATTGACGAAATTATATGGGGTGCTTGGTGAAGGGTATACATATAATCAAGGTAGCCGTGTAGGTCTCGTTGGCGTATGGAATGTTGGTGGGTGTGGCACCTTGAAGACCTATTTTGGTTATTTACTAAAATGGGACTTCGGGGTGTGGCACTTGCCGAAATTTTATACATATATATATGTATGTATGTGCTTCATCGATTACTTTTTATAGGTTTGTCGGGTTGCCGTCGTGTTCTGGGGATTGCTTCTTTCTGGGCTGCTTTCATTTCTGACTCATCTTTGAGTCAGAGGTGGGGGCCGCGTGGATGGGAGTGGTCCCTCGGGCATGGCGGCGATTTGACAGGGTTATATGTATATATAAGGAGCAAAAATTGGAACCAAAATGTCAGTAAAGCGACCCACATCATTATATCATCCATCCTAGTAGGGCCGCCCGAAAGGTGGGACACGCGGGATCAATTGTCCCTTGCCCTGAAGACAGCTTCCATACCTTAATGATAAAAGTATGGAAAACGCCCTGAAATAAGGCTCCCCCGTCCCCGCGTCTTGAGCTTCTGGTGGCCCAGCATCATCCACCCGGTTGAACCACATCACCTAAACCCGCCCTCAAAATCGATCTCAATATGCTTAAAGCTACTTCAGATTTGTGTACAATAGTTTGTATAGCTCATGTTATTTATCTTTTTCTCTTCATTGATGTCCCTCTATGCTTTTCCGATTTGGATCTTTGTCTGAAACAAACTTTGGACAAAACTAAACATGATCAGATGACGCCTTCGTACTGCAGTTACCTACCATATAGTGTCTTACACTCATATCACAATGGGGATTGAAATAACACAATATAGGCAGTC
The DNA here is from genome assembly GCA_031216915.1 of Pictodentalium vernedei. Lineage (NCBI taxonomy): Eukaryota > Metazoa > Mollusca > Scaphopoda > Dentaliida > Dentaliidae > Pictodentalium > Pictodentalium vernedei. Next base: position 377,348,432 of record CM062294.1, on the reverse strand, counting down.
GGTGGGCGTCTTCTACAACTCCATGTACTCCAAAGTAAAGGCCTGTCATGGACGCTATACTGCGTCATCGTACGCAAATATCTTGATTTTGCTCACATTCTTTCTATTTTCTATTTCTGTCGTCTTGAACCTAATAATCGCTCGATGTGGAGACATCCATGTAAATCCCGATCCTACAAAGACATCAGTTGCCGAATCATTTACTGTAACAATACTAAATTACAACATTCGGAGTATTCGTCACAAACTGCCTCTTCTTTTTGATGATATTGACGATTTCGACATACTTTGCTTCACGGAAACTCACCTTGACGACGAGTATGATATTAGCAATATTTTATTACACAACTTTTCAATTCCTTTCACGCACAACAGGAACCAGTTTGGTGGTGGCATCGCAGTGTATTTCTCAGACAAAATTTATCACAAGCAAATAGACGGTCTCTCGTTCAACGACGACATTCTCTGGTTCGAGGTTGGAACCAGCCATAAATTTCTTTTATGGGTGACGTACTGGTCCGAGAGAGAAAGTATTGCAGAATATTGGTCTAAATTAGAAGAGAAAATTGATCTTGCATTAACCATTAACCCGGCAATAGTTATTACAGGAGATATCAACTCTGATCTCCTGAAGCCTCAAAGTAAACTGTACTCTCTCATTACATCGTTCAACCAAAACAACGTAATAACGGAACCCACCAGAGTAACTACCACGCCACAGTCACTACTAGATCCGATAATTGTAAGTGACACAATCAGCGTGGTCAATTCAGGAACACTTGAACTGGGGTTATCTGATCATAGAGCTACATATGCCCACATTTCTCATTCACGTTGCAACAAATCTGTGACCACACGCGACGTTTGGCTTTACAATAAAGCCAATTTTGAAAGAATGAATATTATGATAGCTGAAACAAACTGGGAAAATCTAATATGTAAAGCCCCAACAGTAAACGATTCTGTATCCAACTTTGTTTCTGAATTCTTGAAAATAGCACAACATTGCATTCCCAATTCCACAAGAACAGTGAGGAAAAATGACAAACCATGGAAGAGAGAGCTACGCCACCGTGACCGACTAAGGAAATCAGCCTTGAAAAATAATAAGCCCCAACTATGGGCAAAGTATAAGTCAGCCAGGAACAAGGTCAACAACATGAAAAAATTTGCCAAAAATGCGTATTTGGAAAAAGTTGACGATTCCTTATCTCATGATACGGAACCTCGGCAGTTTTGGCGTGTGGTTAAGAAGTTTTTGAACAACTTTTCCAGCTCTGCAGGCATTCCCTATCTCCAGCGTGAATCTGATGAGGGCTGTGAAATAATCGAAAATGACACAGAAAAAGCAAACCTCCTAAACGAGACTTTTATTATTAACAGTGAATTAAACTCACATTCCAAAAAACTCCCACCCTGTATACGTAGATGTTCACAATCCATAAGTAACATATCTTTTTCTGAACAGGACATTATCGACATTCTAAAAAGCTTGAAAACCAACAAGTCAAATGGTCACGATGGAATAGGCCATAAAATGTTGAAGGAAACAACGTTTTCTGTCAGTAGAGAACTTTTCCTTCTTTACGAGAAATCCCTATCAGAGTGTGCCTACCCAGACCAGTGGAAATTAGCTGATGTGATTCCACTTTTTAAAAAGGGGGACAAATACGACCCCAAAAATTACAGGCCTATATCCTTATTATGCTGTATTGGGAAAATCATGGAACGAATTGTTTTTAAAGATGTTCATAAATATTTCCTTCATAACAGGTTATTTTATAAATTTCAATCTGGATTTTTGCCTAACAATAGTACCGTATTCCAATTAATAGAAGTCTATCACAACCTTTGCAACGCAATAGACAAAAACATGCAAACCTGTGGCGTATTCTGTGATATTTCCAAGGCTTTTGACAGGGTATGGCACAAAGGATTAATTTTTTAAACTAAAGCAGTATGGTATTTCTGGTCCACTCCTACGATGGTTTCATAGTTATCTTACAAACCGAAGGCAAAGAGTGAAAATTAACGGCTGCAAATCGGATTATAAAGATATATAAGCTGGAGTCCCACAAGGTTCCGTTCTTGGCCCTTTTTATTTCTCGTGTACATCAATGACATAGCCGACTATATCGAGTCTGTTGTTCGACTGTTCGCTGACGATACATGTCTGACAGAGTCATCTTCTGATACCCATAGAATTCAGTCTAAAATGAACACCGAACTCCAAAAAATTAACAAATGGGCTGACACGTGGTTGGTCACATTTAATGCTAAAAAAACTAACGTAATACTATTTACACTCAGCAGGGATGTTATATTTCCAAATATTTTTTTCAACAGCGAAACATTAGATTTTGTTGCTGTCCACAAACATTTGGGATTATCTATTCAACCCAACTTAAGTTGGGAAGCCCATATTGATGATATCTGTAAAAAAGCTTGTGCAAGACTTTCTCAGTTGAGAAAATTGAAGCACATTTTTAATCGACAGATCCTGGGAAAGATGTATAATGCTTTCGTACTACCAATATTAGAGTGCGGTAGTCCTGTTTGGTGCGGTGCTCCGCAACATTTAATGAAGCGCCTTGAGGATATACACTGCGATGCCGCACGAATCGTATCGGGCCTGACACGATCAGTATCACGCGATCGCCTCTTATTAGAAGTTGGGTGGAATAATCTAGAAACAAGAAGACACGTTCAAAAGATGTGTATCTTTTACAAAATCATACACAACGATGCGCCAGATTTTCTCTATGAACTTCTTCCACCACGGGTTTGTGACACATCGTCTCATAACCTCCGCAATTCGTCAAATTTTATGCCTTACAGCATGCGAACTGAGCTATTTAAACGATCATTCTTTCCGTCTTGCACGGAAACGTGAAACAATTTATCCCAATCAGTGCGAAATTGCTCATCGCTTACTGAATTCAAAAAATTCATATCGCCCCCCGTATGCAGACCACCTGCATATTTCTCGCATGGTTCTAGAAAACACAATATCATTCACAGTAGAATTAGAACCGGTTGTAGTGATCTGAAAAGTGATAAATTCCTCAATTACATCTCTGAATGTCCATATTGTCCACATTGTATAACTGTTGTTGAGGACGCAGAACATTATTTCCTTGTCTGTCCATCTTATTCACACGCTCGTAACGCTCTTATTGGTAATTTATCAAATCTTAATATTACTCTGAATTCGGTGGATAATCTATTGTACGGTGATCGGGTGTTAGAAACCAAAACTAACATTTTGATTTTAAATTTGTGCAACAATTTATTTGTAGCACTGGGAGGTTCGACAACGAGTTTCCCATCTAGTAACATTTGTAAAACAATGCTGACTCAAGGTATCTACTTCAATATAGAATACGCATGGAGGGGTTACGGAATGGACGCGTCATCGGGGTGACGTTGAGCCAGCGCATCGGTACACAGATTGTGCAGTCACGATGATAGTCACGGTTGCGCTGTTTGTGGCCTGAGTCGCTGACGCGGCGTTTTCCCTACCTTTTGTGTGAATCAGCATGGATCTTATAAGACACGTCCCTAAGCTGTAGTACAGAAGGCGAAGAAATGATTATTATTATTATTATTATTATTATTATTATTATTATTATTATTATTATTATTATTATTTTAACACATCCTAATCAGAACAGCGCCCAAGCGGCCTTTTGGCTTTGAATATTAATTGATTCAAATCGAGAGAGATACAGAATTCAAAAGGGACATCAACAGCTTTTCTTTCTTTCTTTCTTCCTTTTTCTGTCTTTGTTTAGTGCTACATATTCATGTTTATTTATACACATACGCACATATATATATATATATATAAACCCATTCAAATAGTTTATTTTACATTTATGAATTTCAAAAACTTGTTTGTTTCGCCATTGTAACATTTTCTGTATTCATGTTATGGGAGCGGAGGTTTCTACTAAGTGGAAAGCACTTGTCCTCCTATCCCTTTTTGCTCAATAGTTATGGCAAATAAAAATATGTTTAAAGTATACAGTGGGAATCCAAACAGACAGGCTAATGATGATGTCACATGACTTCCTTAGCAACCAAAGCAACTCCCTAGCAACGGACAAACCATTGGGCCGATTTTGCCCAAATTTAGTATATGGGTCTATATTACATTGGGAATCCAAACAGACAGGTTGATGATGATGTCACGTGACTTCCCTAGCAACCAAAGCAGCTCCTTAGCAACAGACAAACTACTGGGCCGATTTTGATCAAATTTGGTATATGGACCCATAATACAGTGGGAATCCAAACAAGCGGGCTACCGATGATGTGACGTGACTCCCCTAGCAGCCAATGAACTCCTTAGCAACGGACAAACTATTGGGCCGATATGACCAAATTTAGTATAATGATCTATACTAATGATTACATTGGGAATCCAAACAGACAGGTCGATGTTGATGACACATGGCATCCCTAGCAACCCCATAGCCAATTTTGAACAAATTTAGTAGATGGACCCATAATACTATAATAGGAATCCAAAGAAACAGGTCGATGATGATGTCACGTTAATTCCTAGCAACCATGCCAACTCCCAAGCAACTGACAATCTACTCGGCCAATTTTGACCACATTTGGTAAATGGATCCAAAATACGATTGGAATACAAACAAAAAGGTCAATTATTATGTCACCTGGCTTCCTCAGCATTCAAAGCGACTCCCTAGCAATGGGAAAATTCCTGGGTCGGTTTTCACCAAATTTGGTTTATGGCCGAATAATACATCAATTGGTTAGGCTTATACAATGACTGTCATGTGACGTCCCTGGTAACCAAAGCGGCCCTCCAGCAATGAACAAACTATTGGGTTGATTTTGATCAGTACACGGGCCAATATTAAATATAGAAAAAGCAGAAAAGAACACCAAATTATTGTGTCATTTGATATAACAAATAAACAGACCAACCGCGGATGTTAATGGCGATTAGTATAAGACATATCATGCCTTGGGAAAAGGACGTGGAGCAGTAGCATAGATAGCTTTTCACGGGGATGGGTGGGGGAGTGGGGCAAGTCCAGTATTTTCTGACAGACCAAAAATTTCCCGACAGCTTTACCCGGGAAATTTGGTCCCAAAGAAGCTGTGTTTTTACCCACAAAAGCCCATATTTCAATGATAGTAGGCATAAATTCCCCTAAGAATGGTCCCAGTAATTGGCACATAAAGCTCTAGGCCTATTTAATTCAAACGGCAAGTCTGTGCTGTCTTGTGAAGTGTGTATGTCTGTGCGGGTTCGTGTAGTTTGTGTGTCTGTTGGGCAAATCGCCCAGAAACCTGGTCCAAATCGTCCACAAACATGGTCCGAATCGTCCAATAGTCTGGTCCGAATCGGCCAGAAATATGGTCAGAATCGTCCATAGATTTGGGGCCGAAACGTCCTATATAAAAATCTGGTCCGATTCACGAAACTGCATTTGTGATACTCAGTCTTATTATTTTAAAGATGGTCTTTTCAGTAAAACTGCATTGGCATATTATCACCGACCTTTTTTGCCCAGCATTGCTGTATTTTCTTGTTTTGCATCAAAAACAAAGCGTATGATCCCTCATTGTAACGAGCTTGTTGAGTCATAAGCTATGCTTTGAAGACAAGAAACAAATGAAAACAAATACTGAAAACCGAATGGTGATTTTAGTGAAGAGCGCTGTTTGGGTTCGGTGCGCCTTTATACCGCAGGTCCCCGATTTTACCGCAGGCTACCGCAGGTCCCTCAAAATTACCGCAGGTCCCTTGTTTTTCTGGGTATTATCTTTGTTTTAACTAACAGTTCGAGGCAACTGTCGTCTCGTTGATATTTGGGGGTATTTTACACCCAAAATCAATAATAACGGACCGTATTTTTCTATTTACGCTATATAAACAACATAAACTTATCACACTCTTCTCGTCTAAACAACCGCAGCCCCGCAAAATTACCGCAGGTCCCTTGTTTTGCTGGCTGTTATCTTTGTTTTAACTAACATTTTGAGGCAAATGTGGTCTCGATGATATTTGGGGGTACTTTACACCAAAAATGAATAATAACGGAGCGTATTTTTCTATTCACGCTATCACGCTCTTCGTGTCTGAACAACACACACGCACACAATCGGAAACATGATTCAAAATATTCCAGCGATGCAGGTTAGCCCAACTTTGTGACATTACTATATCGTATTTCTCGGGGCATGGCTTTTGGTAATTCATTGCATTTATTGGGCATAAAAGGCCTGCTGTCGAGCCTGACCACAGCTCCCAAAATCGATCGTAAACTACCGCAAGTCCCTTCAAATAGATTTCTTTCGCTAACAAGATGGCTGTTTCTTCCACAAGTCGAGGGACCTGCGGTATATTAAAACTATCACAAGCTACCTGAGGGCCATATGAATTATTTCCCTGCCCCCCCCCCCCCCCAAAAAAAAAAAAAAATTCTAGCAATGTACCACACCATTCTCGAAACAAGGAACCTGCCAGAGCTGTAGAACAAAAACTATCAGAAGCTATTGCATGGAATTGGGATGTATTACCAAGACAAAAGAAAAAAAAAAAAAATTAAACTATTTTTTAGTGATGACCAAAACTGGTTATTATAATATATTTTGTTGCGTTTCGTAACATAACGGCCAAAATCGGACAGCGCTATTTGAAAAAAATATCATTCAATTTTCCTTCTTTTTTTCATTTTTTTTGTCTCAGAATTTTGGCTTATACGATAAGATAGATAAGATAAGATAATTTTATTTTTACCACATGGGGTATACATGTATATACATGGCAACAACGTAGTAAATGATAACAATGAAGTAAAAAGGTAAACATAGAAATGACTTTGGATAATGGGGAAATGGGAGAAACAAATTACAGGGAAAAGAGGGCATATATAAATGGATTTTGACATTTTTCACTTGAGTGTGCTATTTCAGTAATTGCACAGTGTTGGGGAATAACATGACCACAAACATAATTTATGAAGCCCAAATGTGCCAATCGTTTATATAGCTTTATGGAATCTAAATTTAACTGAACTTTCTTTTTACAACAGGGTATTTTTCTATACTTGAAATTTTCTTGTATGAAATTTCCCAGGAGTTTAAGTACAGGTAAGTCTTCAGCGGACATGAGCCAAATAAACTTGTGCTGGTTACTCAGAGCCGAAAAATTTATAAACCTTTGATTTATCTGGGCAAAAGGCTGTTTTCTTGGTTTGCTATACACAGAATATTCGCCTGGTTCTGTGTGTTTTTCTGTACTTTGGCATGTGCCTATCCATCTCCATCCTAAGATTATGAGCACTAGTTCTGTGTTGGCATATGGCTTTTCTGGAAACAAAATCATTCAGTTCCAAATATGGCTCATTTTGAAAAGCTCTTTTATATGTAAAGTAGGAATCTAATTTGCCTTCAGCATTTGAGAGATATGATTTTCGAATTGAGTGCCACTCTTTCATATATATTTTATATAATTTTCTATCAACAATTTCCAGGATTTGCTCAAGTGTAAGATTGGTGATAGCTTCTTCCTTGATTTTCAAATTTTTAAAAATTGACATTTCTGTGGTATACCAAGAAATAGAACCATTTTTATGATCTTCCTGAACTGAGCGAAAGGCATCAAATAATAAAGGATCAGCATCATGATATAGCCTGTGCAAATGTGAAATTTGAGATCTTGGGTGTATAATGGAAATCGTCCAACCTCTAACAACACTGCTATGTGTGAGCTCTTGGTATTTACTCCAATATCTGCAGAAGCGAATTACATATGTGAGCGATCAGCAATGTTATCAGCATAGATCATGCTAAATGGGTTAATATGAGTGGATGCTTTCTGTACTGATTTACGAGTAGGGTTATAACTGCCCCCAAATTCTACTCCATATAACAAAATTGGTTTGATGGTGTGGTCAAATAGATATCATTGTTTCTGTAGATGGTCTTGCACTACACATTATTTTCATTATTTTAAAGGAGCCCTAAAGGTTCCATTATACAAGTCTTGTCTACCCTGGGTGAATATACCACTAGCTTGAAAGACAAGACCTAAGTATTTATATTTTTGAACACATTCAATATTCTGATTTTTATATATAAGTTTTTGTGAAAGTGCATGACCACCTTTGTTAAAGATAATAATTTGGGTTTTATTAGTATTCACAGTGAGACACCAATCACTACAGTATTTCTCAAGAAAATTTAGTTTTTATTGCAACCCATTTGATGTAGGCGATATGAGGATAAGATCGTCAGCATATAGTAGACAGTCAATTTCGTTCTCAAATAACTTCACTTTTCCCTCTGACGGTGAGAGATATGTGCATAGGTCATTCACATAATGGTTGAAAAGTGTCAGGCTCAAAATACCCCCTTGTTTAACTCCAATTTCAGAGCCAAAACAGGAACTGAGAGATCCGTCAATTTTCACTGTTTGATCTCCCTTGGAATACATGTGTTTAATGATATTATAGAACTTCTCACCAATATGTCTTGATGCAAAAACTGACATAATTAGGTCAACAGTTAAATAAAGTTCATCCCCTTAGTGCTTAAATAAAATTCACTGGTGCTTGTTATGATGTAATGTTTGTTTGTATTCTTTCCATTTATTAGTGTTTTTCTGTTATGTTTTTTATTACATAAAGTTCATCTGGGAATACTGTTTTTTTTTAAATTTTTTAAACCCTCACAAAGCAATACATGGCACAACTAACTATATTGTACATGGGGCCGGATCGTCTGGGGACGGGTCGACTGGGGACGAATCGTCTTAGGTCTAGAATCTGGTGAGGCCGGATCGACCTGTTTCCGCGTCGACGACACGCTACAAACTTCACAAATTGCGCTTTGTTACCGCCTACTATTCGCGAAAATTGAGGCCGATTTTGAGGTGCCTACGACTGAATTAATGGGCCACAGAAATCGGGGTTAGGCAGACGTTTACCGTCCGCAGAATTTTAAACTCAGGCAGACGACTGTGGCCCAGCGCGATCGCCCGCCTCAAAATGAGGGTAGGACTACTTACAGAGAACAACCGAGAACAAATTAAAATAATAAATAAAGTCAAAAATAAATATTAATTGTTAGCATATAGGTGTGCTATGTTGTATATAAAATAAGAAAACTCAAACTGAGGAAAGAAGAATCGCATACTAAGCTATAAATTTAGCATAAATGATTTATTGCCACATTGAATTGTCAATCGGTTCAGTTCAACAATCTGATAAATTCATTTAAACAGAAGATAAATACACATAAATGCATGCAGGCATGCAAACATCAAACATAGATATACACTGGAACATAGCAAACGTAAACAAACAAGTACACACACATATTTATTCATTCACTGAGGACTGAACCAAAAATGTACGCTGTAGGAAAATTATCCCCAAACTTTACGTCAAACTAAACCTTGGCTGCTGACAAACAGCCAAAGTCCAGTTTGATGTAAAGGAGTAATATATTAGAGGTTTGGGCAGCTATAATTTTTTCTATATATTTTATTTTTATTTAATTAATTCACTTATGAATTATCCGTTTATATAGAAAATAGAAAAACAAGGTGGGTGGGCGGGCGGGTGGGAAATTTATTTCCACTCTTCTTCTTTTTAGGACCAGCCTCCATCAACTGGTTGATGATTCTGCTGGTTTAGTTTCCCTGGGTGCGCATGGATTTGCCCTCGTGGAGGGTTTATAGATTTTGTTTCATAGTTATTTTCAAGAGGCAGTCAATAGTGAGGGTGGTTTGCAATACCTGAGACTGTAGGGGGTTAGTGTTTATAGTATGATGGTAACTGTTAGATTGTTTTATCATTTGTCGGTTATATTTAAATACTTTTTAGTTATGTTTAGTGGGGCAGTATAGCGGAGATAATGCTCCACTGACTGCTCCAATTATACTGTTTTTAAATAAAAGAAATGTTTTGCGATTTTTTTACAAATTCCCTGTCTATATACACATATGTATATCTATTTTGTTTAAGCTATTAGTTGGGAAGGGCTGCAGTTTTCACCCGGGCAATCCTCTGGCATGTCCCCACTACTGTGTCCTGTTTCGTCCTTATTCGTCACTCAATTATCAATGAACCAACCCGATCAGACAATTCAAAATTATGAAGGACTTAACACAAGCCTCTATGTGGTTAGTACTCACAAATCAAAATCGAGCCTCTCACAACTACTGAGATGTGCTCATCATGTTCCGGTTATTAACCCTGTGATGTCCGCTGCCCTCAATTAAATAATTAGGATAAATCCAAATTAATACAATTGAGGAAAGAAGAATCACATAGTAAGCCACAATGAATTGTCAATCGGTTCAGTTCAACAATCTGATGAATTCCTTTAAACAAAAGATAAATACACATAAATGCATGCAGGCATGCAAACACGAAACATAGATATACCCTGGAACATAGCAAACGTAAACAAACAATTACATACACACATATTTATTCATTCACTGAGGACTGACCCAAAAATGTACGCTGTAGGAAAATTATCCCCAAACTTTACGTCAAACTAAACCTTGGCTGCTGACAAACAGCCAAAGTCCAGTTTGATATAAAGGAGTAATATATTAGAGGATTGGGCAGCTATAATTTTTTTTTTATATATTTTATTTTTATTTAATTCACTTATGAATTATCCCCCAAGCCAACGGCCACCAAAAAGGAAAGAAGGGTAAAATTACAAAACACAGCACAAAAGACAAATACCAAGAAGTGAGGAAGGAGGTCATGCTAAACAGAATATTGTAGTCTTACTTAAATTCTCAGCAAAACCCAGAGATCAAGACACCAAACTCAGGTCTAAATTCTTTAAATTATAAAGAAAACTTTATTAAGACTGAAACTTCCAAAGATTTTGTAAATTGCGATGAACACTAGAATAATCTATTGATGACATTTATGAAAAAATGTCTCAGTCGTCTGGTTCCCTCTTCATTAAGATGTAAACCATCACTTGGAACAAATAATTCTGATAAAGGTTTACCTGACTTAAGTTAACAAAGGGTTTGAATGATTTGAGGAATTGGACATTTCTATCATAGCATAATTTTCCAAGCTTATTATTAACGTCAATTACTTTTCGTCCCAATGAACCAAAATCTTTGGGGTGTGGTAAAATTGATGATATGAGTATTTTGGCAGGTAATGTTTGTTTAGAAACAGTTATTAAGTTATTAAAATAAGATAATATACAGTCAACTGACTTGTTCTCTATATCTTTTGTTCCAAAATGAAAAATAATATGTGAGAAACTGTCAAATTCACAAGTTTTCTGACTTAACATAAAAATTATTTTTGCCAATGTAAATCCAGGAAATGCTTTAACTTCTGCATCCAAGATGTTGCGGATTCTTTTACAAATTGAATCTGAAACTAGCAGGACTTTTCTGACTTGTTTAGCTGAAATCAAAACAAGATAATTTGTAAAGTAATGTGTAATTTTTACAATGATAAAGCTGTAATTTGATCTCATTTGTTGAGCAACCTTCATCTTATCATCAAATGAGAAATGTAAATACTCTTTATAAGCATCACTAGCCCAATCACCCACCAATTGAATTAACTCATGGGGAACAGACGCTGAAATGCCCATATAGCACCACCTCGGCAAAGACTGTGTGAGGAATACAACATATGATCTAAGCCAATATTTTTAATCAGCAGCCTTAAATAATCTTGTAGTTGACTATATATACATGCTCTGATTTTCTTATTCTGATAGTATGCAAAGGCTGGAGTTTTGGGTGTGCCTGGGAATAACTTAATCATATTTGAGTAAGCCTTAACAGGACAAATGTTAGAATTTGGAATAGAAATTACAGGAATTTGTAAAACTTTCTGTCCAAATTGTATAGTTTTACTCCATTTGATTGTGACGATCAAATGGTCTTCCAGTAAAATGATATCACCACGAGTTATTTGTTTATTCTTATCAAAATCCTTATGAGAATTTGACACTAAATTAGACTTCCGTATCATTAGAAAAAAGCCAAAAAGGAAAGAACACGACAATGAAGCTTCAAAGATATCTTTATGATTCACTAAATTATAAATTTTATTTAAAATATAAGGAGTCATGGGCAAGGCTTGGTGAATACAGTGTAATTTAATTCGTCTTAAGCCTTTGATCAACAACTTCAGTTATATAGAATTAAATTGATCTATTTTGTGGTCTGTTAATTTATGTAGAAGTTTAACACCACTGAGATAATTGGCAATTGAATCTACAGATTTGAAAGTTCTGCTTAAAAATTGCACATATAAGCATAAGACATCACTTGTTGCTGGTAACAACGGTTCATATTCAAAATAATCACAAAAAATTAGGAAAGAAGTCCACTGAATCTTCAGGTTCTTATATGTTCCATCAGCAAAGGCAGAATTCATAGATTTGTACATATCTTGTACAGGAATCTTGTTTTGAACTTCTGTAAATAAATAAATAGAACTTCTGTAAATAAATAAATAAATAAATAAATAAATCAAGACCACAAAACAGATAAAAACTCAAGTTTAGCCAATCGTTTATACCCATGCTGCCAATTTTAAATAAAAATCAAGCTTAGCCAATCATTTATACTCATGCTACCCAAATTTAGATGATGTATATCCCAAGCAAAAGTACTAAAGTCTATAAGCCAGTAAACAAGCACTGTTACACTACCTGGAGCTCACACTAGAACTGATCATGTTAAAATGTGAAGTGGTCCAAAATGAATGACATTCCCATAAAGTCTCTCCCAAAATAAAACCATAAAATTACCAATTATGTTGAAATGTGAAGTGTTTCAAGGTTAAATAACGTTCCTGAAATGTCTTGCCTAAAGTTAAAACTCAAAATTGATTCTTGTTGTATTCCTCATAATTGTCTCCCCATCTTGACAATGAATTCTTTCTACCAGGAATGTGTACAGCATGAATGCAAAATTCAAACAAGGCAGCCTGAAAACAAATCTCTCTCAAGCATGACTGCAAAAATTTGTTTCGAGTTGAACCTTTTGTTCAAAACCTGTTCCAACGTAGCGCTGTCGCACTGAACTAAAATGTTCAAACCCTTCAAATTGGATGCCCACAATTTAACAGCCACTACAATAGTTAATAGTTCTAACTCATTAATATGCAACTGCTGACCTGGATACTATCTGGATATGATGAATGAAAGTACTCATTCCAACAAACCCCACCACAACCAGACAGACTTGCATCAGTTGCTAGAATTTTGTCTGGTAGACACCAATCTTCCAACAACATCATTCACTTACCATTGTAAAGAGGCAGAAACTGAGACCACCAAATTAAATCCTTACGAACATAATTGGGTACTTTCAGTTCCAACCACTTATCATTTTGAAAAGTTCTGAGCCAATGTAAAATTCTACTGATGAATATCCTGCCAGGATGCACATATGCAGATACAAAGTTTAACTTGCCTATTAGGGACTGATTTTCTTCAAGAAATGCTTTTTCTTTGAATAACCAAGACTTAACTAGTTGTAAAATTTCATCTACCCTCTCTTCAGTTACTTCTAACATCAGATTTTCAGAGTTAAACAAAACTCCTAAAAACACCATTCTTGTTGAAGGCTGACAAGACTTTTAAATAGATTCCTCCAACCCCATTAATTCAAGCAAATCTTCAAACTTTTTAAAAGTAATATGTGCTGTTCTGGAATGCTCAGCCCCAGCAAGGTCATCTAAATAATTAACTATGTCTATATTATATTTCTTACTGATAAATACTATAGCATTTGTGAGTCGTTGGCAAATCTGAGCAGCAGATCTTAATCCCATGGTGAGATATTTATCAAAATAAAACATTTTTTTCTACTGATAGCCAAGAAGATGAATGTCTCCAGGGTCTACAGGAATCTGACGATACGCCCTCTTTAAATCTTTTTTGAATAAGAGAGAACCTTGGCCTTTTGACTTAACAAGTTCTATTATCCACAGATGGATATTTGAGAGAAACTTTTTCTTCCAAATACTCATCCTTGGGTATCCGATCATTCACAGAACCCCCACTGGGAAACTAAGATCAACAATAATTCATCGCTCAAGACTATCTTTTTTTGGAACAGAATTCAAAGGACTAATAGCTATATCACAACAAAAGGGGTTTGATGAAAAAAGGCCCTAAAATAGCATCATAAGATTTTTGTTTCTTACATAGTTGTCAACATTGGAAACATAATCTCTTGCCCCTTTGGGATTTTTCTTTGACTTCATCAGTTCAGAATTTGAACCAACAAAGCCAACAGGAAAACCAAATTCAAGTAGATTGATGATATTGTCAGAATAATCTATCAAGTTTCTTCTGATAAATTGAATATTTAAATGGGAATTCACAGGAATTTTACATTTTTGATAATTACATTGCTGAGATTTGAAAATGTGATCATGTATAGCATCAAAATCAATAGAATTATTCATTTTTGTTTCAATAATTACTATGTCGGTGTCCGAATAAGGCGAATCGTCTTCTCGAGACAACTGCCTCGATTCATCGTATGATGACAAACTTCAATGTACAATTAACTGGGAGTTTTGATCAGAACTGTTATCAACATAAGGTTTTGAAGCTAATAATCTGTTTGATTGTATGTTCCCTACGTCATTAACATCATCTGTCATCTGATCATCTGAGTAGGACAAATTATTACATAGTCAAAAAATATTTGCCCAACTCAGTGTTGACTGAAGAATTAGTTTTCACAGTCGACTGAAACTTCGGGCTAGAACTCTTAATAACAGAAGCCCGCGAATCTAAAAAATTACTTGATTGTAAGCTTTCTGATAAAGTCTTACACAAAGTTGGCTTTATATTATGAAAGAGATCAGTATTTTCAAATTCAGATACTTCTGTAGATTCATTTTCAAATTCAGAAACTTGTTTTCTAGATTCAATATTTTTCTCATTGAAAATTTTTGTTACAGTCAAATACTGAAGATAAAACACCTCTGCCATAGGATTTAATTCAAACTTCAAAATGTTATGCCCTAGTCGTTTTTGAAATGAACAAGCAGAAGAACATTCTGGATGATTCAGCTTATCCTTTTTTTAAGCCAGCAAGTAGCACAGATGTGCTCAACTGTACGTGACTGACTCTTTATGATAGTGGTATGCAAATTTTTATACGAACACTTATTTCGTTGATAAGCAGAACAGAACTAAGTTGTATTTCCTTCCTCAAATGTTTTATGTTGTTTGAAAGTTTGCCTAGATTGAAAGGTTGTGGTTTTGGCTCCACCTGATTTGTCTAAAAGTGGCGATTCAATTATACTTGAATCGTCTGCCCAGGTATTAATACCTAATTCAATTCTCCTTAACCAGTCACAATAGAAATTTTGCAGGGCTCTCCAATCATAAATTGCATAAAAATATGCAATTTTCTTGAGCCAGTTCAACCTTCCAGTTTTTTCACATTTGGAAATCCCCTGTCTCGTTAAAGTTTCCAACTCTCCAGCCATGAATTGCTGGAATGTCAAATCCTTAAATGAAACTGAGGCATTGACAAACTCATACTGTAAACTTGTGTGCGGAAATATTTGAGGATAACGCACTTTGTCGGATGATTTTATGTTCAATCCAGATTGACATTTCACAAGAAATTCTGAATCGAATTCTGAAGCAGAGTTTGAAGATTCAGACCTATTCTTATACAATTTACCATGTTTGCTAAATTTGAATATTTTTTATTCCGATTATATCTTATTCTGGTAGTTGTCATATCATTCAAATCAGAATCAGAGTCAGATTCCGATACTGAATTGCCTAATACAACAGATATCCTATTCTGTCAACTCTGTTTTAGATTCACAACTTTAACATTACGCTTTTTAATTTTTTTCTGCTCCTTTTGTTTGTATTCTAAATCTGAATCTGACAGTGCATCGTCACTTTCATCATCACTTCCCATATTACTACCTGAAATCACATCAGAATCTTTTGTTTTTCTACCAAGTTTAATTGATTTTAATTTTTTAACAGCTAGATCACACAATATTTTATCTTTTCGCAAGTCATTTATATCTAAACGTTTTTCCTTTGAACTTTTAAGTTTATCACTCTAAATTTTTATACCTTTTAATTTTTCCACACGTTCATTTGTATATTGTAATTTCTTCAATAAACGCTGTTTTTCAAGCTTTTTTTGTTCCTGCTTTTCGATCTTTCGAGCAGTCTGTAATTTTTAGCTCAACTTGACAAAGTCAAGCTGAGCTATTGCCATCACTTCTAGTCCATCGGCTTACGTACGTACGTTAGTTAGTACGTTAGTACGTACGTCCACAATTTCCTTTGGCACATCTCACAGGTCGCATTTATGATCAGATCACTTTGAAACTTGGTATGCTTGTTTGGGGTGACCTCTAGATGGAAGCTGTCAATATTTTTATACTGTACCAATGACCCAGACTTAGCTGGTCCTAAACTCCTTAATTCAGGTCCAAACACAAATTTTGCCCCCCCCCCCCCCCCAATCCCCCAAATTTGCATCAAAAACCGAAAAATACATGTCCTATATGGTCCTCCATACATTTACTCCTCTGCGCATGCACAGTGTCAAGGAGGTCCCGAAATTGGTGCCAATTATCATTCTTTGTTTGGCCCTCAAAAGAGTTACACTTCACTGTTATTTGTGCTTCCAAATCTCAGTTTTCATGATGCCAGACACATTTTGATGAGAGGAATGGTGGAAATAAAGAGGAAATATAAGGAGGAGAGGAAAAAATAGTGCAAGAAAATGTTCAGGGCTGTAACTTATTATTATTTTATGAAATTATTTCAAGTTGCCTTTTTTAAAGGCATAGCCCTGATGTTGTCATTCTTGCTATGAAGTACCATTGTTTGATCAGTGTTTCCTCTCTACCTTCCTTATTCCCCCCTAGCTATTCTCCCATGTTTTGGCTTATTTTTTGTAATGTTCATTACCAAAATTTCTTGGGAGTTTTGGCTTGGTAACAGAATTATTTCTGTTTTTTCCCCATGTTTACGTCCTCACCCTAGGGGTGTTTAGGCGTTTTGGTCTGCATCTACCATCTGATGTTCTACAGTTTCTTCTCTGGAAGCCTCTGTTTTGCATCAGATAGTGTTTTAAATTGGTAACTGATTTTGGGCCAGGTTTGTTCAGTGCCTGGAGTCATGTTTCCGGTTTGTTGACACTTTTGCTTAGGTTGACAACAGTTACTGCTGATAGTGATTATTTGTCTTCTGCATCTCTTATTCATAGCAAGATACATTAATATTGTCTGTAAGTGTCTCATTAATTTTTTCAAAATGAATTTAAATTTTTGTCCACACTTAGGCTTTTTTGGGATCCATTGGGCTCAGGGTTCCCATTTTGAACTTGGGCTCTTCTGAAAAAATTTTTTCTTTTCGAATCATTATTTCTTAATGACTATAATGGATTGTTGTATTATGTATCTTTATTTTCAAGGATTAGTGCGAGTACTATGATTGTTTACCTTTCACAATGAATGATTATTGTTCAAATTGTAATAGGAGGAAATCTTCCTATGATTCTCATGATCTCTGTATTAATTGTACTCTCTGTACTCGCACTGATCTTTGTTCTGTGTGTTTCAAATGGGATGACAAACGTTGGAAACGTGTGTCACGGTATGTTGTTACTGGAGAAAGGTCCATGCCGGTTCTCTCTCCGCAGAGTCACTCTAGTCTTTCACTCTTTTTCAGAGGAACAAGAACAGTGTGATACTTCCGTGAAGTCGTTCAGAAGTGTGCCTCCGTCGTCACATACAAGCGAAGAGCTAGTGGCAAAAGAGCTCATGGAGATCCGTCAATTACCCGAAAGGAACCTGAAGGGGTTGACGTCCGCTAGCTTGACCGGGGTTGCGTCCATTCACCGAATGGGGCAGCACCCGGGTTCATCTGTTGCGGTCCAGCAGAGAGAGTCGGGTGTTGCGAGCACTATAAAACATCCACGTGCACACCCAGTGACGACGGAAAGGAGGATGGATCGGAGGAAGCCTGATAGTCCGGTGTTTAGCTTGTCCAGCTCGGCACGAGCTGCAAGCGAGAGCGGTCCCTCTCTCATACAGCAGCATCTGGGATCAGATGTTGTAGTCCGTAGCGTTACGCAGTCGGAACATATGTCTGCCGCTTGGGACGCTCCGGTATATAGGCAGTCCGGCGAGGCTACCTATAAGGCTTCCTCATCCTCACAGCAGC
This sequence comes from Pictodentalium vernedei, assembly GCA_031216915.1. Lineage (NCBI taxonomy): Eukaryota > Metazoa > Mollusca > Scaphopoda > Dentaliida > Dentaliidae > Pictodentalium > Pictodentalium vernedei. The sequence goes on along the minus strand of CM062294.1, from coordinate 377,330,204 downwards.
ACACTCGACCGCACCTTGGCTACGTGACCAGTGATTTACAGTCAGCTTTGCCGACCAGGGATTCCACGGTGACCAGGTCACGCCATCCGGTAGCCAGGGATATGAGGCCTTCTACATCCGGACATTCGCATAAAAGATGTATGCAGGATGCAATGTCCAGGGAGCTTCCGGCTAAGACCGCGGCTCCCCAGGCCTCCGTAGCGGATGTGCTATCACAGATAGCAAAGATAATCGCAGCATCCCAGCAACTGGCAGAGCCTCTGTCGGAACATGAAGTATCAGATGAAGCTGGTTCGGTATGGGTCGGTAGGTTCCGCCGCTGGATCAGGTGCGGACGACCGAGATTTCCATGAGGTCCGACAGGATGGCTAAAGTGATTCCGATGAATTAGATATTTCTCTTTCGGAACAACATAAAATAGCCGTAGAATTCATCCGGCATTACCTTCCAGAAGTTGTTCCGCTGGACCAGAATACTGCACAGCCAGATAGGAGGGTGATAGCGCCACTGGACACCGATTTTTTTAATTGGTTTAGGGACATTGTCCCGGAATTTCCGTCACAATCCAAGAATGTCTCTCAGATTTTTGAATTATTGAATGACGCTGTTGATAAACTTGCCAACAAGACAGGCAGGTCAGCCTTCCTACCGGCATCTGCTCTACAGCTGCCGTTTATCAATCAAAGGAACAAGTTTGATACGGCAGGTCAGGGCATCCAGAGAGTTCCTCTGCGTTTAGACGACCAGGCTGAAGACCTTGATATATCCATGCCGTCGTCTATGTCACTTCCGTCGTCAACGATGGAAACGACGATATCGTCTAACAGAGCTAGTTTAGACGCTCTTTCCTTTGCGGATCACCTTACTAGAGCGTTGTCATTACGCTTTGAAGGACCAGAATTTCAAGATGTACAGACGTCATTAAGAGTTCTGTCCGGGGCCATAGCTTTTTCCAAGTATAACTCCGCCCTTTTAGTGGCAAATCTGGAGTTAGCTAGACGAGATGCGGCCCTAGCTACTTCCACACGCGTGGACAGTTAGGTGAAAAACTCTCTTAGAGTCGCTCCGGTCTCTGGAGAGTTTCTCTTCAGTGGCAAGCTTTCTGATATATATGATAACAAAGAAAGCTTCGGACTCTCTGCTGTTTAAGTCTGCTTCCAAGAAATCGGAACCAGCAGACAGGAGTAGGCCAGGCACTTCCGGGACGAGTTTGTCCAGGGGAAGTTCCTATAGAGGTTCCTATGCGTCCTCTAGGTCTTACTCTAGAGACTGGCAGAGTAGCGACTCGATTAGGGGCCGTTACGCTGGCCAGAATAACCGGTCAGATGCCTCTAGGCCGACGGGGCGAGGTGCAGGTCGCGGAGGACGTAGTTTCTCCTTCCGCAAGCCTCGCGGATCCAGGAGGTGATGGTTTAGACCTCTGTCGCGTTCCGGTGGGTGGAAGACTGTCGAGTTTCTCAAGCAATTGGGAATCAATTACGGAGGACGAGGGGTTATTTCGGAAGGACTAAAACTGTCCTTCAAAGGCAAACTTCCGTTAACTCGAAGTCCAAGATGGACTCAGCTTCCGTCAAATTGTCAGAAAAGAATGGCACTTCTATCAGAAGTCCAGTCTCTTTTAACGAAGAACGCGATAGAGGTTGTAGAAAACCAGGAATCTCCAGGTTTCTACAGCCATCTCTTTCTGGTTCCGAAGCCAGATGGCTCGTTCCGTCCAGTGATCGACTTAAGCTGGATAAACAAGCTGATCGTGGCTCCAAAGTTTTATATGGAGACCATTCGATCGGTCAGAGCGAGCATTCGAGTGAACGACTATGCTGCGAGCATAGACCTCAAGGATGCGTACTTTCACGTCATGGTACATCCGGCGTTCAGAAAGTATCTTCGCTTCGCTGTCTGAGGTGTTGTTTATCAGTTCCGAGCGATGTGCTTTGGTCTGAATCTGGCGCCCTGGGCTTTCACTCGAGTTATGAACTCGGTAATGACTCATTTCCGAGCTCATTCGTCTGCAGTAACGTCGGCTTACCTGGATGATATTCTCAGAGGTACGGCAACGAGTTAACGCTTCAGAACGATATGCAGAATCTGCTTCTATTGCTCCGACGTCTCGGGTTCATAGTAAACGAAGAGAAGTCTGATCTGGTGCCGTCCAAGTTACTCACCCACCTGGGGATGAGCTTCGAGATGCACAACAATCTCGTTCGTCTGTCGTTAACCAGAGCGAAATTAGTCAGTTGTTACGCTCGCTATTGTCTTCACTCAGACAAAGTTTCAGCGAGGGAATTCATGAGACTAATAGGTCTGTGCGGATCTCATTTCAATGGGGCGGCTACACACTCGTCCTCTCCAGGTCTATCTGACTCAGAATTGGAGAGTGAAGATTCACTCGCTCAAGACGGACATCCTCTTGTCAAGCCAAGTGAAACGAGATTCAGACTTGGGCAGACATACAGTGGTTAACTCAGGGAGTTCCACTGCAATTGCCATATCTGAGTTTTATGATTATGATGGATTCCAGTCCAACAGGCTGGTGCGCGAGACTGAGCCCATCGGATTTGAAGTGCCAGGGTCTTTGGGATCCGCAGTTTCTAAGCAAGCATATCAACATCAAAGAGATGATGTTGATTTGGCTTGCTCTACGTCATTGGATAGACATTATTCAGAATGCACACGTGCAGATTATGTCCGACAATACGACAGTAGTTGCGTATATTCGGAACCAAGGTGGCACTCATTCCATTCCGTTGCTCAATCTAACGGAAAGAATTCTTCTGTTTGTACTAGAACATCAGATTCTTCTCTCCGCCCGTCATATTCCGGGTCGTCTGAACGTCTTAGCAGACTCCCTTTCACGGAGGGGTCGCCTGTTGCCGTCAGAATGGACTCTCAACAAGCAAGTATTCAATCAGATTTGCTACCAATGGGAACGGCCAATGATAGATTTATTTGCGACACATCTCAACAATCAGTTGCAGACGTATGTGTCACCTTGTCCGGATCCTCGAGCGTTTGCAGTAGACGCTCTCTCGATATCTTGGGACGGAATGTTAGGATATGCGTATCCTCCAGCGCCGTTGATTCAGCAGATATTGCTCAAGATAAAACAATCGCAATGCAAGATTCTGTTGGTAGCATCTCTGTTTCCACAGAGACCGTGGATAAATCTACTCAGGTGTCTGTTGTGGGACATGCCGAGGAAGCTTCCTCAACGGGAAGATCTTCTTTCGCAAGGGAAATCGCACATCCTCCATCACAATCCGCAAGGTCTAAACCTTCACGTGTTTCCGTTGTGCAGTCCTTCTTGCACGGAAAACATTTTACAGGACGAGCAGTGGACGCGATTTCTAACTGTAGGAGGACCTCCTCTTCGTTAAACTATGCTGCTAAGTGGAGGGTCTTTTGTTAGTGGTGTGGGGATCATTCCGTAGATATTTATGATCCTTCCATTCCAGACATTGCAAACTTTCTAGTATACTTGTTTGATGAGATTAATCTGCAGCCTATCACCTTTAAGGGTTATAGGTCTATGCTATCCGATACCTATGCACATCATGATAGCTTGATGATTGGAACTAATGTCTCTTTATCTAAGTTAGTTAGAAATTTTTCGATAAATAGACCTAGAACCCTTAGATTAATTCCGAAGTGGAATTTGGCCTGGGTTCTTCTTAAGCTAAAAGAAGTGCCTTTTGAGCCTCTTGACACAGTGGACTTCAAATTCTTAACATATAAGACAGCTCTTCTCTTAGCTTTCTCTTCTGCTAGAAGAGTAAGTGAGCTTCATGCACTATCTGTGGAGGATTCTCACTACCGTAGTGTTGGTAATACTATTACCTTTGCCACCAATGTTGGATTTTTGGCTAAGAATCAGGCTCCTAATAAGTATCCTGAACCTATTGTTATTAAGGCCCTTCCATCTTCTGATGGGCGTAGACCTTTACTTTGTCCTGTTAGAGCAATACGTACTTATAAACGTAGATCTGAGTTCATCAGAAAGGGATGTAAGCGTTTCTTTCTGTCTTTGATGCCTAATAGAAAGGATATTATGGTTCATTCTATTGCTAGATGGATTCAATTAACTATTTGTACTGCTTATGGAAAATTATCTTCTCAGCAGTCGGCACTCAAGATCTCAGCTCATGAAGTAAGAGCTCTTTCTACTTCTTGCCTGGGCCTGTGCTAATTGTATTTCTATTACTGATCTAATGAAGGCTGCATATTGGTCTCAACCTTCCACATTCACTAATTTAAATCTTAGAAATATTGAGTCCATTTCTGGAGATCTACATTGTTTAGGTCCGTTATCAGTTGCTCAGAATATCGTCCACTAAACAGTTGCAACTATAGTTATGTAGGCTTTCTGTTCCGGCAGTGACTCTGTCCTGCTGCCCTCTTTGTTCTGGGGTATTTGACCCAGGGGAAGGGGGGGGGGGGGCGGGTGTTCCCTTAGGTCACCTGCTTTATAGTGAAAAGCAAGGGAATACCTCCCCTAGAGTCCGTAATTCCGAGTCGGTACCGGGATGGTTTTAAAGTGAAAAGCTAATGTTTACTCATCCATGTAATATTTTTAAAGAGTACTGTAGCTCGGTGTGAAGCATTTGTATATGTCATGTGTCAAACGAGCGTTAGTATACAATCCTCGGACACGTTTAATGAATATAAAGAGTCTCATTTCTCTGGACTTCCTTTATTTATTGGCTTACATTTAAAAATATTAGTATAAAGGGTTATACTGGATGTTAATAGAGATCATTGATTATTATTATGCACAATTACTGATCGGTATTGTGTCTTTCTTCTTTATTATAAATAAGAAAGATACATGTAAAGCCTATCTCTTCTTTTCTCCTGGAGAGGATATTCTATTATAGATAATTGAGCTTATTGGATTTTCCTTTATGTCCTAGGCCCTCCAGCCTATTTACTCTTCAGCTAAGTCTGGATCATTGGTACAGTATAAAAATGTTAAAAAATTTATAGTAATTTATATATTTTTTATACTTACCAATGACCCAGACGGGGATGGCCCTCCCAGGAGTTGGGAACTCATACCTCCCCGCTGAGTACATAACGCTTACCAGACACTGGTTGTAAGAATGATAATTGGCGCCAATTTCGGAACCTCCTTGGCACTGCGCATGCGCAGAGGAGTAAATGTATGGAGGACCATATAGGACATGCATTTTTCGGTTTTTGATGCAAATTTTGGGGATTGGGGGGCAAAATTTGTGTTTGGCCCTGAATTAAGGAGTTTAGCACCAGCTAAGTCTGGGTCATTGGTAAGTATAAAAAATATATAAATTACTATAAATTTTTTAACATTCTACAATTTCTGTCAAAAAATGTTCCCGCAGCCAACGTTCTTAGAACTTAGTTTAGTCAAACCACAATATTTCCCTTTGGCACATTTATGATTGGATTGCTTTGAAACCTGGAATGCTTGGTTAGGGTGACCTCTAGATGGGAGCTATCGATTTTTAGCTCAACTTGACAAAGTCAAGCTGAGCTATTGCCATCACTTCTCGTCCGTCGGCGTACATACGTTCGTACGTTAGTACGTACGTCCACAATTTCCTTTGGCACACCTCACAGGTCGCATTTATGATCAGATTACTTTGAAACTTGGTATGCTTGTTCGGGGTGACCTCTAGATGGGAGCTATCGATTTTCTTCAATTTCCGTCAAAAAATGTTGCCGCGGCCAACGTTCTTAGAACTTAGTTTAGTCAAACCACAATATTTCCCTTTGGCACACCCTACATGGCACATTTATGATTTGATGGCTTTGAAACCTGGTATGCTTATTTAGGGTGACCTCTAGATGGGAGCTATCGATTTTCTTCAATTTCCGACAAAAAATGTTGCCACGGCCAACGTTTGTAGAACTTAGTTTAGTCAGACCTCAATATTTCCCTTTGGCACACCCTACAGGGCACGTTTATGATCAGATTGCTTTGAAACCTGGTATGCTTGTTTGGGGAGACCTCTAGATGGGCGCTATCGATTTTCTTCAATTTCTGTCAAAAAATGTTGCCTTGGCCAACGTTCTTAGAACTTAGTTTAGTCAGAAGACTCAATATTTCCCTTTGGCACACCCTACAGGGTACATTTATGATTGGATTGCTTTGAAACCTGGCATGCTTGTTTGGGGTGACCTCTAGATGGGGAACTATCGATTTTCTTCAATTTCCGTCAAAAAATGTTGCCGTGGCCAACGTTCTTAGAACTAAGTTTAGTCAAACCACAATATTTCCCTTTGGCATACCCTACAGGGCACATTTATGATTTGATTGCTTTGAAACCTGGTATGCTTATTTAAGGTGACCTCTAGATGGGAGCTATCGATTTTCTTCAATTTCCGGCAAAAAATGTTGCCACGGCCAACATTCGTAGAACTTAGTTTAGTCAGACCTCAATATTTCCCTTTGGCACACCCTACAGGGCCCATTTATGATCAGATTGCTTTAAAACCTGGTATGCTTGTTTGGGGAGACCTCTAGATGGGCGCTATCGATTTTCTTCCATTTCTGTCAAGAAATGTTTCCACGGCCAACGTTCTTAGAACTTAGTTTAGTCAGAAGACTCAATATTTCCCTTTAGCACACCCTACAGGGCACATTTATGATTAGATTGCTTTGAAACCTGGTATGCTTATTTACGGTGACCTCTAGATGGGAGCTATCGATTTTCTTCCATTTCCGTCAAAAAATGTTGCCGCGGCCAACATTTTTAGAACTTAGTTTAGTCAGACCACAATATTTCCCTTTGGCACACCCTACAGGGCACATTTATGATTTGATTGCTTTGAAACCTGGTATGCTTGTTTGGGGAGACCTCTAGATGGGAGCTATCGATTTTCTTCAATTTCCGTCAAAAAATGTTGCCTTGGCCAACGTTCTTAGAACTTAGTTTAGTCAGAAGACTCAATATTTCCCTTTGGCACACCCTACAGGGCACATTTATGATCATATTGCTTTGAAACCTGGCATGCTTGTTTGGGGTGACCTCTAGATGGGAGCTATCAATTTTCTTCAATTTCCATCAAAAAATGTTGCCGTAGCCAACATTCTTAGAACTTAGTTTAGTCAGACCACAATATTTCCCTTTGGCTCACCCTACAGGGCACATTTATGATTAGATTGCTTTGAAACCTGGTATGCTTATTTACGGTGACCTCTAGATGGGAGCTATCGATTTTCTTCCATTTCCGTCAAAAAATGTTGCCACGGCCAACGTTCTTAGAATTTAGTCTAGTCAGACCACAATATTTCCCTTTTGTACACCCTACAGGACACATTTATGATAGGATTGCTTTGAAACCTGGCATGCTTGTGTGGGGAGGCCTCTAGATGGGAGCTATCGATTTTCTTCGGTTTCTGTCAAAAAATGTTGCCACTGGCAAAAAAAATGACATTGGTACCAATGATCTTCAATTTTGCCATTTCATTTATAACTTACCAAGTTCAAGTTTGTCAAGTTGAGCTACAGTGTAATTGACACTTTCATTTTCAATTTCCGTCAAAAAATGTTGCCACGGCCAATTTAGTCAGACCTCACTCAATATTTCCCTTTGGCACACCCTACAGGGCACATTTATGATCGGATTGCTTTGAAACTTGGTATGCTTGTTTGGGGAGACCTCTAGATGGGAGCTATCGATTTTCTTCAATTTTCGTCAAAAAATGTTGCCGCAGCCAACATTCTTAGAACTTAGTTTAGTCAGAAGACCTCAATATTTCCCTTTGGCACACTCTACAGGGCACATTCATGATTGGATTGCTTTGAAACCTGGCATGCTTGTTTGGGGTGACTTCTAGATGGGAGCTATATCGAATTTCTTCAATTTCCGTCGTAAAATGTTGCTGCGGCCAACGTTCTTAGAACTTAGTTTAATCAGACCACAATATTTCCCTTTGGCACACCCTACAGGGCACATTTATGATTGGATTGTTTTGAAACCTGGTATGCTTGTTTAGGGTGACCTCTAGATGGGAGCTATCGATTTTCTTCAATTTCCGAGAAAAAATGTTGCCACTGCCACCGTTCTTAGAACTTAGTTTAGTCAGACCACAATATTTCCCTTTGGCACAACCTACAGGGCACATTTATGATCATATTGCTTTGAAACCTGGTATGCTTGTTTGGGGAGACCTCTAGATGGGCGCTATCGATTTTCTTCAATTTCTGTCAAAAAATGTTGCCATGGCCAACGTTCTTAGACCTTTTTTAGTCCGACCACAATATTTCCCTTTGGCACACCCTACAGGTCACATTTATGATCGGATTGCTTTGAAACCTGGTATGCTTGTTTGGGGAGACCTCGAGATGGGAGCTATCGATTTTGTTCAATTTCCGTCGAAAAATGTTGCCGCTGCCAACGTTCTTAGAACTTAGTTTAGTCAGACCTCAATATTTCCCTTTCGCACACCCTACAGGGCACATTTATTAGCTCAACTTGACAAAGTCAAGCTGAGCTATTGCAATCACTTCTCATCCATCGGTGTACTTATGTATGTATGTATGTATGTACATCCACAATTTCCTTTGGCACACCTCACAGGTCACATTTATTTTATTTTCCTTTAAAAAATTATTGTCGTTTTCACCAGCCTTTGAACTTACTGCATTTGTGTAGTAACTTATCCCTTTTGCACGCTCTGCAAGGTATATTTATGAATTTCCATAAAAAAGAGAAAAAAACATTGCCACAAGCAATGACATTCAGACTTAGTCCATTTGTGCATTAACATCTTCCTTTAGCATGCCTCAGAGGGTGCATTCATTATCAGGTTCTTTTGAAACTTTGTATGCTTATGAAGGATAACAAAGATATGAGCTATCGATTTTCATTTTATTTCCATCAAAAACTGTTGCTGTTCGCAACAGTCTTTGAATTTATTGCATTTGTGCATCAACATTCCTCTTTGACATGGCCTACAGGCCACATTTATCAGGATTTATTTTTTACTTGGTGTGCTCATTGGGCGAGACCTTTAGGTAAGAGCTATTGGTTAGCATTCATTCCTGTGAAAAAAGTTGCCAATTGCCATTTATAATAACCTCTGAACTTACTGCATTTGTGTATCAACATTCTTCCTTTAGCCAGTCTTACAGTTTACAATTATAAATTCAAGGATTACTCTTGACGTTGTGCACACACAATGCTGTTATGTTGCAATTTCACCAAATAACATTGGTACCAATGAACTTCAATTTTGCCATTTCATTTATAACTTACCAGGTTCAAGTTTGTCAAGTTGAGCTACAGTGTCATTGACACTTTCATTGTTTTATGAGATGAATCTCCTCATCGTCATCACTGGTATCATTATGAAACTCGGCCTCACCATAGTCAGACATTTGCTCATTTTTCACCTGATTGCCACTTGAATAATTGTCTTGAGTAATTTGCTTTTCAGTCTTATCTGATACCTTTTCATTTTGAACCTCAGTCTCTTTTTCAACGACACCATCATTCATCATTTTGTAGTCTACTTTCTTTATTTCACGATGTTGTCTCTCGCTTATGTTTACAAGCGAATGGCCTTGACAATAACAAAAAACTGGAACTGCCAACCGTCGGAATGACAGACGAATCAATTTCACTAGCTAATAGTCGGTCTTCTGACAGACAAATAAATCTTGACTTGAATCTATACACAGCTTCTGTATTGGATTTCATATGGAAATGATTCAAATATAGAAAATGTTTTCTTTTAAGACACCCATATTATGAGAACAAAAAAACATTATCAACACCATATCCATTCGAACTAAAGTCAAATTCTTTCAATAAATTCGGGACAACGACGGCATTTTAATTTATATCAAGTGTGGAAATTGATTATCTTCTTCGATAATTTTAGAGTACAATTCAAAATTTAAAATTTATTTCCACTCAATTATCAACGAACCAACCCGATCAGACAATTCAAAATTATGAAGGACTTAACACAAGCCTCTATGTGGATAATACTCACAAATCAAAATCGAGCCTCTCACAACTACTGAGATGGGCTCATCATGTTCTGGTTATTAACCCTGTGATGTCCGCTGTGGCGCTGCCCTCAATTAAATAATTTGGATAAATCCAAATTAATACAATTTAGAGCTTTCAGACCGACTCAGTCTGAGGTGATGGGGATTATTTATCAATTTCGTATTCGCCGCCAAACCGAGAAAAGACTACTCGCCGAGAACAAGATTGTGACTGTTAATTACACACTGACTGCGTGTAGTTTCATTTGTTCTCGGTAAGTAGTCTCTTCTCGTTTTTTTAAATATAGAAACACAGTTCCCATCACCCTTTACCAGGGCTTTGGACCTGCAAGTCATAGACTTGGCTGGTTTAAAATTGTCTGTTCTTTTGTTGCCTGTACTGGTACATACAATTCCCATCACCATTTACCAGGGCTTTAGACCTGCAAGTCATACATGTAGACTTGGCTGGTTTAAAATTGTTTGTTCTTTTGTCATGCATACCGGTGCACATTTCTGTGTAGTTATCAATTAATGGTGCCAGCTGTCCCTGTCTTAGGTTGTTCCATATTTGAAATCTTACCCGTCATCGGAAACAGATCTGCGTCACCTAATATACTCACTTATTTTTGAAAGTGGACACTGTATGGTGTTCACTTCATGGTGCCAGCTGTCACTGTCATTGGTTGTTCCATAATTGGAATCTTACCCGTCATCGGAAACAGACCTGTGTCACCTGCATCCTGTGACTTGGGACCTCACTTAGACCAGACATTGACATTTTCTGCTAATGCCACTACTCATTTTTGAGTTCTTCACTCGCTTTCACTGGCCAAGTTTTTTTGCCACGACTGCAGTTTGTGGAATAATCAATCCTCCGTCAGTCGATGTCAGTGTGAAATGTGGTTCTTTAATGAAAGACACTAATTGCCTGAGTCTTCTGTCTCGTCTCTCGGGTTCCAGATTAACCCATACAGCATGTTTTACCCGAAGTTTTTCAACATGGTGAGCCAAAACAAAATCTCCAGAATCATGCAGAGCATTTCTAATTTCCCTTATCTGGTCATTGACAATAGCAAACAGTTTGTCGGTTAGGTCTGGTAATTTAAGAATTTTCCAATTTGTTTCTAATTTAATTATATTATTATTCATGTCCAAAATTTGGGTATATTGTTGTTGTTTTTCTTTTTGAAAGGATCTTAGATCGTAATCGAGGAATGATGTCAGATACCTGCTCTCAAAATTCAAGATTTTTATACTGTACCAATGACCCAGACTTAGCTGGTGCTAACTCTAACAAAACCAGGGCCAAACACAAATTTTGCCCCCCAATCCCCAAAATTTGCATCCAAAACAAAAAGAAATCATGTCCTAAAGGACCTCCATACTACGCCTCTACTGCGCATGCGCAGTGACGCAGACGTCCCGAAATTGGCGCCAATTATCATTCTCTGTTTGGCCCTTCATCAGTCAACATCTCACTGATCTTTGTGCTTGTAAATCTCAGTTTAAAGGATGCCAGACACGTAATTTTTGGAGAAAATGTGATTCTAAGGAGGATAGAAGGAGGAGAGGAAAAAGAAGTGACAAAAAATAATCAGGGCTGTACTTAAAATTTTTTGATGAAATTATGTTAAGTTGCCTATTTTCGAGTCATGGGCCTCTTGTTGTCATTCTTGCTAAATGTTGCACTGCTTATTCAGTGTTTCCTCTCCCCTAGCCTTCTAAAGTCCCCCCTTGCAATTCTCCCATGCTTTTGGCATATTTTTGAGAAAGTTCATTTCTAAAAATTTCCTGGGAGAGTTGCTTGGTTACAGAATGTTTTCTGTTATTTTCCCCATAGTTACGTTTTCACCCATGGGTGTATAACGTTGTGTTCTGCATCTTCCATCTGATGTTCTGCCGATTCTCCCCTGGGAGTCTCTGTTTTGCATCAGATAGAGTGTAATTTTGATGACTGATTCCGGGCCAGTTTTTTCAGTGCCTGGAGTCATGTTTTCTGGTGTTTTACACTGTTTGTTTACATTGGCAACAGCCTTTTTTGAGGGGGGCTGTTTGCCTTTGCTGTAGTTTATCTCACTATAAGATACATTTATATTATCCGTAAGTGTCTCATTAATTATTTAATATAAATTTAAAATTTTTGACCACACTTTGCCATCGGATCCATCGGGGCTCAACGTTACTTTTCAGCAACTTGGGCTTCGCTGAAAAAATATTTTTTCAAAATTATTTTGATTTGCAATTGTTTTTTCATTTATTAATGGATCATGTTATTTATGTATCTTTGTGTCAGGGGTTTTTGCGAGTAACTAGGACTTGTTGTTGTCCTTTCACAATGAAGGGACATTGTTCAAATTGTAATAGGAAGAAATCTTCCTCTGACTTTCATGATCATTGTATTAATTGTAGTCTGTGTTCTCGCATTAATCCCTGTCCTATATGTGAATATTGGGATGAGAAACATTGGAAACGTGTGTCACGATATGTTGTTTCTGGAGAAAGGGCTATGCCGGCTCTTTCTCCGCAAGGTCACTCTACTCTCTCAGTTTCTATTTCAGAGGAACAAGAACAGGGTGATGTTTCCATGTTTTCTTCTACAAGTGTGCGTCCGTCGTCACAAATGAATTCAGAGCTAGCGGCAAAAGTGCTCATGGAGATTAGACAAATGTCGTCCGCTAGCTCGCCCGGTGTAGCGTCCATTCACCGAATGGTTCGGCAGCCGGGTTCGTCCGATGCGGTCCAGGAGGAAATTTTGGGTGATGCGAGCACTATAAACATAATAGATGCACACCCAGTGACGGCGGATAGTAAGCGAGAACGGAGGAAGCCTTTGAGTCCGGTTCCTAGCTCGTCCAGGTCCAGCCGGGCCGCGAGCGAGAGAGGCCCCTCTCTCGTACAACAACATCTGGGACCAGATGTTGTGGTACAAAATGTGTCTTTAGCGGAGCATACGTCCGTCGCTCGGGACGCTCCGTTGTATAAGCAGTCCGCGGAGACTGTTAAGGCTTCCTCTTCTCGTTAGCGCACACGACCGCACCTTGGCTGCGTGACCGCCGATATATTACCAGCTTCGCCGATCAAGGATTCTTCGGCAACCAGGTCACACCATCCGGCAGCCAGGGATTCGAGACCGATGGACTCCGGACGTTCGCATAGGAAAAGTATGCGGGAGCCATCTGATGCGGAGCTGCCCTCGGCGAAGCAGCGAAAGACTGCGCATCCGCAGGTCTCGACGCCGGACATTCTTGTGCAGATAGCACAGCTTATCGCAGCATCCCAGCAGCCGACAGAAACGGTGTCGGATCGAGAATTATCCGACGGCGCTGGGTCGGTACGCTCCGCCGAAGCATCGGAGATGGACGACCGGGAACATCATGAGGTCCGACCGGATGGTGAAAGGGATACGGATGACTTTGAGCTATCCCTTTCGGAACAACATAAAGCTGCTGTGGACTTCATCCGGCACTTTCTCCCTCAAGTTGTTCCGTCGGGCCAGACTGCTGCGGTTCCGGACAAGAGGATTATAGCGTCATTGGACTCTGAATTTTTTGAGCGGTTCAGGGACATCGCTCCCGAGTTTCCGTCGCAATCCAATAATGTTGCAAGAACATTTGAATTATTGAACGACGCTTTATTTAAACTTGCTTCCAAGACGGGGAAAGCAGGTTTCTTGTCCGCTAATACTCTCAACCTGCCTTTCATTAATGCAAGGAATAAATTCGATACGGCAGGACAGGGTATTCCGAGAGTTCCTCTGCGTATGGACGACGAGGCGGAAGACTTAGAGCTATCATTACCGTCGTCTGCTTCTATTCCAACCGCGGTGTTGGAAACAGCTATTGCGTCTAACAGAGCCAATTTAGATGCCTTATCTTACGCAGATCACCTTACTAAGGCGTTATCACTGCGCCTTTAAGGGAAAGAGTTTCAGGATATACAATCCTCTTTAAGACTTCTTTCAAGGGCAGTAGCTTATTCCACGTGTAACTCCGTCCTTTCAGTGGCAAATCTGGAGTTGGTTAGACGTGACGCAGCCCTAGCTACATCCACACTAGTGGATACTAAGGTGAAGAACTCTCTTAGAGTCGCTTTGATCTCAGGAGAACTTCTCTTTGACGGCAAGCTTTCTGCTATTTATGATAAAATTACAAAGAAAGCTTCGGATTCTCTGTTGTTCAAATCTGCTTCTAAGAAGTCGGATACAGCAGACAAGAATAAGACAGGCACTTAGAGGTTCCAGTGCATCCTCTTGGTCTTATTCGAGAGACCGTCAGGGTAGCAACTCTCGTTCGGGACGTCCTTCAGGCCGGGACAATCGGTCGGACGCCCCGAGGTCGACGGGGCGAGGTGCGGGTCATGGAGGACGTGGTTTCTCCTACCGCAGGCCTCGCAGGTCCAGGAGGTGATGGCTTAAACCTCTATCGCGTACCGGTTGGCGGAAGGTTGTCAAGCTTTTCACAAGAATGGGCGTCGATTACGGACGACCCTTGGGTGAGAGGAGTGACTTCGGAAGGTCTAAAGATATCCTTCAAACGAAAGCCTCCATTAACTCGAAGTCCAAAGTGGACTCATCTTCCGTCAAATCTGCAGAAAAGAGACGCTCTGTTATCAGAGGTGCAGTCTCTTTTAATGAAGAACGCGGTAGAGGTCGTAGAAAACCAGGAATCTCCGGGATTCTACAGCCATCTGTTTCTGGTTCCGAAACCAGACGGCTCGTTCCGTCCAGTCATAGATTTGAGCTGGATAAACAAGCTGATCGTCGCTCCGAAGTTTTATATGGAGACGATTCGGTCGGTCAGAGCGAGTATTCGGGTGAACGATTATGCAACAAGCATAGATCTCAAAGATGCGTACTTTCACGTCATGGTACATCCGACATTCCGAAAGTACCTACGCTTCGCAGTCCTAGGAGTAGTGTATCAATTCCGATGTGCTTCGGATTGAATCTAGCACCCTGGGCTTTCACTCGGTTAATGAACTCGGTAATGATCTATTTCCGAGCTCATTCGTCTGCGGTAACGTCGGCCTACCTGGACGACATTCTTCAGAGGTACGGCAACGAGTTAACGCTTCAGAACGATGTTCAGAATCTTCTTCTATTGCTCCGACGTCTCGGTTTTATAGTAAACGAGGAGAAGTCGGATCTGGTGCCGTCCAAGTCATTCACTCATCTGGGAATGAGCTTCGAGACGCACAACAATCTCGTTCGTCTGCCGTTAACCAGAGCGAAATTAGTCAGTTGTTACGCTCGCTATTGTCTGCATGCAGACAAAGTCACAGCGAGAGAATTTATGAGACTGATAGGTCTGTGCGGAGCCGCCGCGGATCTCATTCACGTCCTCTTCAAATTTTCTTGACTCAGAATTGGAGTGTGAAAATTCATTCGCTCGATGTAGACGTTCTCTTGTCAGATCAAGTGAAACAAGAGATTCAGACTTGGGCAAACATTCAGTGGTTAACTCAGGGAGTTCCGCTGCAGTTGCCGGATCCGAGTTTTACCATTATGACGGATGCCAGTCAAACAGGTTGGGGTGCATCATTAATCCCAACGGATTCGAGATGCCAGGGTCTTTGGGATCCGCAATTCCTGTGCAAGCACATAAACATCAAGGAAATGATGTCAATTTGGCTTGCGTTACGTCACTGGATGGACATTATTCACAATGCTCATGTCCAAATCCTATCCGACAATACGACAGTAGTGGCGTATATACGGAATCAGGGAGGCACTCATTCAGTTCCGTTGTTCAATCTAACGGAAAGAATCCTTCTGCTTGCGCTAGAACATCACGTTCTTCTTTCGGTCCGTCACATACCGGGTCGTCTGAATGTGCTAGCAGACTCCCTTTCACGAAAGGGTCGCTTGTTGCCGTCGGAGTGGACTCTCAACAAACAAGTATTTAATCAGATTTGCTACCAATGGGAACGGCCAATGATAGACTTATTTGCGACACATCTCAACAATCAGTTGCAGACGTATGTGTCTCCGTGTCCGGATCCAAGAGCATTTGCAGTAGACGCTCTATCGATCCCTTGGGACGGAATGATAGGATATGCGTATCCTCCAGCGCCGTTAATTCAACAAGTATTGCTAAAGATAAAACAATCTCAATGCAAGATTCTGTTGGTAGCATCTCTGTCGTTACAGAGACCGTGGATAAATCTACTCAGGTGTCTGTTGTGGGACCTACCGCGAAAGCTTCCTCCACGGGAGGATCTTCTTTCGCAGGGGAAATCGTGCCAACTCCATCACAACCCGCAAGGTCTCAACCTTCACGTTTTTCCGTTGTGCGGTCCTTCTTGCATGGCAAACACTTTACAGGACGAGCAGTGGACGCGATTTCTAACTGTAGGAGGACCTCCTCTTCGCTAAACTATGCGGCTAAGTGGAAGGTTT
The DNA here is from genome assembly GCA_031216915.1 of Pictodentalium vernedei. Taxonomy (NCBI): domain Eukaryota; kingdom Metazoa; phylum Mollusca; class Scaphopoda; order Dentaliida; family Dentaliidae; genus Pictodentalium; species Pictodentalium vernedei. Next base: position 377,313,827 of record CM062294.1, on the reverse strand, counting down.
TTCGTCGTTGGTGTAGGGATCATTCTGTAGATATATTCGATCCCTCTATACCAGACATTGCAAACTTTCTAGTATACTTGTTTGACGAAATCAAACTGCAGCCTGTTACTATAAAGGGTTATAGATCTATGTTATCTGATACCTATGCACATCATGATAGTTTACAAATTGGATCTAATGTCTCTTTATCTAAGTTGGTTAGAAACTTTTCGATAAATAGACCCAGAACTCTTAGATTAATTCCTAAGTGGAATTTAGCTTGGGTTCTTCTTAAATTGAAGGAAAGCCATTTGAACCTCTTGGGACAGTAGATTTCAAATTCTTATCTTATAAGACAGCTTTTCTCTTAGCTTTCTCTTCTGCTAGAAGAGTCAGTGAGCTTGATGCACTGTCGGTGGATGATTCTCACTATCGTAGTGTCGGGAACACTATCACCTTCACTACTAATGTGGGTTTTTTAGCTAAGAATCAGGCTCCTAATAAATATCCGGAACCTATTGTTATTAAGGCTCTTCCGTCTTCAGACGGGCGTAGGCCTTTACTCTGTCCTGTTAGAGCGTTACGTATCTATAAACAGAGATCTCAGTTTATCAGAAAGGGACGAAAACGTTTCTTTCTGTCTTTGATGCCTAACAGAAAGGACATTTCGGTCCATTCTATTGCTAGATGGATTCAATTAACTATCCGTACTGCTTATGAAAATTTATCTTCTTCTCAGCAGTCTGTGCTTAAGATTTCTGCTCATGAAGTAACAGCTCTTTCTACTTCCTGGGCTTATGCTAATAGTGTTGCTATTACAGATTTAATGAAGGCTGCTTATTGGTCTCAGCCATCCACATTTACGAATTTTTATCTCAGAAATATTGAGTCCATTTCTGGAGACCTGCATTGTTTAGGTCCGTTATCTGTTGCTCAGAATGTCGTCCGCTAAACAGTTGCAACTATAGTTATGCAGGCTTTCTGTTCCGGCAGTGACTCCGTCCGGCTGCCCTCTTCGCTCTGGGCTATTTGACCCAGGGCAAGGGGAAAAGGGGAAGGGGGGGGGGGGTGTTCCCTTAGGTCACCTGCTTTATAGTGAAAAGCAAGGGAATGCCTCCTCCAAGTCAGTATTTCTGAGTCGCTTCCGGGATGGTTTTAAAGTGTAATATTAATGTTAAATTCATTCATGTCTTATTTTTAAAGTGTAGCTCCGTGTGAAGCATTTGTATATGTCAAGTGTCAAACGGGCTTTAATATACAATACTCGGACACTTTTAAATGACTATAAAGAGTCTCAATTCTCTGGACTACTTTATTTATTGGCTTACTTTAAAAATAATTAGTATAAGGGATATACTGGATGTTAATAGAGAACATGAATGTTATTGTGCTCAATTATTAAGGGTAGTGTATCTTTCTAATTTAATATTAAATAAGAAAGACACATGTAAAGCCTAATACTCCTTTTCTCCTTAAGGGGTTACCTCTTTACTATATAGTTGAGCTTATTGGATTTTCCTCTATGTCCTAGGCCCTCCAGCCTGTTTACTATTCAGCTAAGTCTGGGTCATTGGTACAGTATAAAAATGTTAAAAAATTTATAGTAATTTATATATTTTTTATACTTACCAATGACCCAGACGGGGATGGCCCTCCCTGGAGTTGGGAACTCTTGCCTCCCTGCTGAGTACATAGCGCTGACCAGGCACTGCCAGTAAGAATGATAATTGGCGCCAATTTCGGGACGTCTGCGTCACTGCGCATGCGCAGTAGAGGCGTAGTATGGAGGTCCTTTAGGACATGATTTCTTTTTGTTTTGGATGCAAATTTTGGGGATTGGGGGGCAAAATTTGTGTTTGGCCCTGGTTTTGTTAGAGTTAGCACCAGCTAAGTCTGGGTCATTGGTAAGCATAAAAAATATATAAATTACTATAAATTTTGTAACATTTCCGCTTCAATTTCGTCATTTACTACGTCATCGTCAGTCTCCAGAAGGACATCCTTTGACCCGACAATTTTGTTGACTGTCACATCGTCGTTTGTTTTCCTCAAATTGCGCCTCAGATTTTCCATTAGATGACGAGTGCATAATGTGTGAAGCACATGTGTATTGTCCAGGCTGAGGAATATGCTGCACTAATTTGTACATAATATAGAGTAGATACTTTTATTTTCATTTTCAAATTTTGTTTTGTTCTCGGCAAGTAGCATCTTCTCGGTTCTGCGCCAAATGTGGGAATTAATGCATAACCCAATTCACCTTAGACCTGGCTGGTTTAAAATTGTTTTGTTATTAATTTGTACATAACATATAGTAGATACATGCCTTATACGCTAACAATAAACTTTTATTTTCATTTTGAAATATTATTTTGTTTTGTTTTCGGCAAGTAGTCTCTAGAGTAGATACACGCCTTATACGCAAACAACAGACTTATATTTGCATTTTTAAGCCCCTACCGGCATCGCCGGAGGGGACTATAGGTTTGCTCTCTGTCCATCCGTCAGTCTGTCAGTCTGTCATCAGTCTGTCCGTCTGCCAGTCTGTCAGTATGTCAGTCACACTTTAGTTTTCCGGAGTTTTTTTTGAAACAATTCAACGGAATGATTTCATTTTGGGTACACTACTATAGAACGATGACTTACAGATCAAGTTTGAGTTTGATGCTGATTGCATTATTCTTGTGTGAGTTACGGCCCTTGGAAATTTGGAAAAGCACTAAAATATCAGTTTTCCAGACTGTTTTTGGAAACACTTCAACGGAATGATTTCATTTTTGGTAACCTACTATAGAACAATGACTTACAGATCAAGTTTGAGTTTCATGCTGATTGCCTTATTCTTGTGTGAGTTATAGCCCTTTGAAATATGGAAAAGCACCAAAATATCAGTTTTCTGGACTTTTTTTGGAAATGCTTCAACGGAATGATTTCATTTTTGGTAACCTACTATAGAACGATGACTTACAGATCACTTTTCATTTACTCTCTGTCCATCCATCCGTCAATCTGTCAGTCAGTCTGTCAGTCATACTTTAGTTTTCCGGACTTTTTTTGGAAATGCTTCAACGGAATGATTTCATTTTTGGTAACCTACTATAGAACAATGATTTACAGATCAAGTTTGAGTTTCATACTGATTGCCTTATTCTTGTGTGAGTTATGGCCCTTGGAAATATGGAAAGGTGCCAAAATATCAGTTTTCCGGACTGTTTTTTGAAACACTTCAACGGAATGATTTCATTTTTGGTAACCTACTATAGAACAATGACTTACAGATCAAGTTTGAGTTTCATGCTGATTGCCTTATTCTTGTGTGAGTTATGGCCCTTGGAAATATGGAAAAGCACCAAAATATCATTTTTCCGGTCCTTTTTTGGAAACACTTCAACGGAATCATTTCATTTTTGGTAACCTGCTATAGAACGATAACTTACAGATCAAGTTTCATTTGCACTCTGTCCATCCGTCAGTCTGTCAGTCATACTTTAGTTTTCCGGACTTTTTTTGGAAATGCTTCAACCGAATGATTTCATCCATCAGTCTGTCAGTCTGTCATCAGTCTGTCCGTCAGGTCTATCAGTCTGTCAGTCTGTCAGTCACACTTTAGTTTTCCGGAGTTTTTTTTGGAAACGCTTCAACGGAATGATTTCATTTTTGGTAAACTACTATAGAACGATGACTTACAGATCAAGTTTGAGTTTGATGCTGATTGCATTATTCTTGTGTGAGTTACGGCCCTTGGAAATATGGAAAAGCACCAATATATCAGTTTTCCGAAGTTTTTTTGGAAACGCTTCAACGGAATGATTTCATTTTTGGTAAACTACTATAGAATGATGACTTACAGATCAAGTTTCAGTTTCATGCTGATTGCGTTATTCTTGTGTGAGTTATGGCCCTTGGAAATATGGAAAAGCGCCAAAATATCAGTTTTCCGGACTTTTTTTTGGAAATGCTTCAACGGAATTCATGCTGATCACATCTAGGTTATAACATTTGTATAATTATTAATTTTCATTAGTCTGGTAGGGGACATTGTATTGCTTCAGCGATATGTGCGCTCTTGTTAAATCGTGTTTTGTTCTCGGCAAGTAGCCTCTTCTCGGTTCAGCTCAGAATGTGGGAATTAATAAATAATCCCATTCACCATTGACCTGGCTGGTTTCAAATTGTTTGGTTACTAATTTGCACATAATATAGACTACTTAAATGCTTTATACGCTAACAATAAACTTTTATTTCGATCTTTATATATTATTTTGTTTTGTTCTTGGCAAGTAGTCTCTTCTCGGTTCAGCGCTGAAGGCAAAGGATTAATGAATAACCCCCCTTAACCATAGACTTGGTCGGTCTAAAGTTGTTTTTTTCTATTTTTTACATAAATAGAGTACCTATATGCCAACAATTAATATTTATTTTTGCCTTTATTTATTATTGTAATTTGTTCTCGATTGTTCTCGGTAAGTACTCTCATCGCAAAATGACAAGCCTGAATTACCAATCTACCTACTAAATACTGAGGTGAAGATTTTTCAGCGAACGCTATTACTTTAGCACCCATAATTCTCAAAAATGACTTTAAAACCATGTACATACTGCTTAAATCTATTTATATACCCATAACACACCACCCCATACCCTTTTCACCCTATTCCCACCCCTGTTTTCCTTCACCTCGGTATCCCTCGGTATTTAGTATGACCGGTCGAGGACAGATAAAATTAGAAGAATAATAAAACTTTAGAAAATGAGTGTATTTCCATTCAATGGGTCCATTTAAGGTGCTATTTAATTAAGGGAAGTTTGTTTACTTAGAAATTCCTGCCTCTGATATTCCATAAAGTAAGGGCCTATATACGTAATGAAATTTTGTTTATTTTGAAAATTCTCACCTTTGATATTCCTTCAATTCAAATTAAATATATACAAAATGTACATCAAAATGAAGATTGAGATGTATAGAACACGAAACACATGTGTAATCAACTCCTAGAGTCGACTGTAGGCACCACTGGTTCCTGGGAGTCTACTGCTGTATTTGTACCAGAACTGATAATTTAATAATATTTCACGAAAACAACTTTTGGCCAAATGTGCTTTACATATCCAAGAACAAAACTAAGAAATCAAAATTCTTGAAAACAGTACACGGCGACAGAGCTGCATGGGAGTAAATTCCAAAGCCCTTGCTTTTGTTTACGTATGAATATACTTTTGATTTCTGGTCGACATCATCGGACGGAAAAAGCATGTAAAAACAACGCTGTCTAAAATCAAATAATGAAAAAGATCGCCTTCATACAGTATACTGTTATTAGATAGAGATTGCACAGTTGCCATATTCAATGCAAGGTATCATGATACTTGTTGAAATTTCTTAGAATTACGATTTTGTTTTTCGATGGAAATTTGTGGTATCGAGTGATTTGCGCATGTCTGTCGAGCATGGAAACCATCTTCAATAAAAAATGCAGACAGTGTTGTCCTTTTCCCAAATGCAGTCCTATCGCTGTATTCGAAAGTGTTTTGAATGCCTAGCTTTGTTCTTGGATATATGAAGCACATTTGGCCACAAGTTGTTCTGATGAAATATTATTTTATTTTCAGTTCTGGTACGAATACGGTAGCAGACTTCCAGGAACCAGTGGTGCCTGCTGTCAACTCTATGAGTTGATTACATATGTGTTTCATGTTCTATACATCCCAATCTTCATTTTGATGTATAATTTGTGTATATTTAATCTGAATTTAAGGAATATGAGAGTTGAGAATTTCAAAATAAACAAAATTCCATTACTTATATAGCCCCTTAAACTTAAAATTATAGAATTACACCCATATCCATGCCCTGAGATTACCCCCAATTTCGCACCTTTTACAGGTGTGTCAAAATTAGAGAAGGCGTGAAGACATCAAGAAAATTTTTTAAATTCTCAGTCCTGGAAATGAGACGCGTGCGAGTGCAATTGCTCCCATCAGTACCCGTGATTTCTATATTTTTATACTATACCAATGACCCAGACATAGCTGGTGCTTAGCACTGCTTACTCTTAAATTCTAGGGCCAAACACAAATTTTGCCCCCCCCCCCCCCCCCCAATACTCAAAATTTGCATCAAAATCCAAAAAATAGATGGCCTATGTGGTCCTCCATACTTTTATCTGCTGCGCATGCGCAGTGTCAAGGAACTACCAAAATTGAAGCCAAATCCTCATTCTTTGTTTGGCCCTTCAATCAGTAACATCTCACTGATATCTGTGCTAAAAATCTCAGTTAAAATGATGCCAGACACAAGATCATGAAAGAAATGGTGGATCAAAGGATGAAATAAGAGGATGAGAGGAAGAAACAGTGGAAGGATGTGTTTTGGGCTGTAACTTATAATATTTTTATACTGTACCAATGACCCAGACTTAGCTGGTGCTAACTCTAAAATATTTAGGGCCAAACACCAATTTTGCCCCCCCCCACCCAATCCCAAAATTTGCATCTAAAACCGAAAATTACATGTCCTATATGGTCCTCCATACTTTTACTCCACTGCGCATGCGCAGTGTCAAGGAGGTCTCAAAATTGCTGCCAAAGGTCATTCTTTGTTTGGCCCTCGATATAGTTACACTTCACTGTTATTTGTGCTTGTAAATCTCAGTTTTAAAGATGCCAGACGCATAATTATGAGAGAAATGGTGGATATATGGTGGAAATAGAAGGTGGAGAGGAAAAAACAGTGGAAACAAAATGTTCAGGGCTGTAACTTATAATTATTTTACGAAATTATTCATGTTACCTATTTTCGAGGCATGACCGTGTTGTGGTCATTCTTGCTATGAATGTTCCATTGTTTAATCAGTGTTTCCTCTCTCCCTTAACTTTATTCCCCCCTAGCTATTCTCCCATGCTTTTGGCTTATTTTTAGCTTAACTTGACATAGTCAAGATAAGCTATTGCCATCACGCGTGCGGAAGTCTGTTAGTCTGTGAGTCTGTTAGTCTGTGACGTCTGTTCACATTTTCCTTTAGCACGGGCTACACCCCGCACTTCTTGTCTGATCGTCACGAAATTTCATATGCAGGTTTGGGGTCATGTCTAGCTGAGAACGTCCCCTTTAGGTCGCGATCGGGCAACCGGTATGGCTGCCCGAGCCCAAAACCCGAAAACCATTAGCACAGTCTACAGGTCGTATTTATGAAGGGATTTCATTGTAACTTGGTAGGATGCCTCTGTACAATGCCTAGATGAGAATGTCCCCTTTTGGGCATGATCTATCAACCGTGATGGCTGCCGAAGCCCGAAACCCAAAAACTTTTAGCACAGTCTGCAGGTCATGTTTAATGTGGAGGGATTTCATTGTAACTTGGTAGGATGACTCCTTATGATATCTAGATGAGAATTTCCCCATTTGGGCATGATCTGCCAACCGTGATGACTGCCTGAGCCCAAAACCCGAAAACCTTTACCACAGTCTACAGGTCATATTTATTGAGGAATTTCATTGTAACTTGGTGGGTTGACTTCATACAATGTCTAGATGAGAAAGTCACCTTTTGGGCATGATTGGGCAACTGTGACGGCTACAGGGGCCCAAAGCCCGAAAACGTTTAGCACAGTCTAGAGGTCATATTTATGAAGGGATTTCATTGTAACTTGGTAGGATGACTCCAAATAATGTCTAGATGAGAACGTCCCATTTTGATCGCGATCATGCAGCCTTGATGGGTGCCCGAGCCCAAAAACCTTTAGCATAGGCAAAAGGTCATATTTATGGAAGGATTTCATTGTAACCTGTTAGGTTGACTCCATGTAATGCCTAGATGATGACATCCTCTTTTGGTCGTGATTGGTCAGTTGTGATGGCTACTAGTGCCCGAAGCCCGAAAACCTTGAGCACAGTCTACAGGTCATATTTATGAAGGGATTTCATTGTTACTTCTTAGGATCACTCCAGATGATGCCCAGATGAGATTGTCCCCTATGGTTGTGATCATTCAGCCATGATGGCTGCCCGAGCCCGAAGCCCGAAAACCTTAAGCACAGTACAGGTCATATTTATGAAGGAATTTCATTGTAACTTGGTAGGTTGACTTCATATAATGTCTAGATGAGAACGTCCCCTTTTGGACATGATTGGGCAACTTTGACGGCTAAAGGTGCCCGAAGCCCAAAAACCTTTTGCACTGTCTACAGGTCATATTTATGAAGGGATTTCATTGTAACTTGGTAGGATGATTCCAAATAATGTCTAGATGAGAACGTCCCATTTTGGCCTTGATCATTCAGCCTTGATGAGTGCCCGAGCCCAAAAACCTTTAGCATAGGCAAAAGGTCATATTTATGGAAGGATTTCATTGTAATCTTTTAGGTTGACTCCATATAATGCCTAGATGATGACATCCCCTTTTGGTCGTGATTGGTCGGCTGTGATGGCTACAGGTGCCCAAAGCCCGAAAACCTTGAGTACAGTCTACAGGTCATATTTATGAAGGGATTTCATTGTAACTTCGCAGGATCACTCCAGATGATGCCCAGATGAGATTGTCCCATTTGGTTGCGATCATTCAACCATGATGGCTGCCCGAGCCCGAAGCCCGAAAACCTTTAGCACAGTCTACAGGTCATATTTATGAAAGGATTTCATTGTAACTTGGTAGGTTGACTTCATATAATGTCTAGATGAGAACGTCCCCTTTTGGACACGATTGGGCAACTGTGACGGCTTCAGGGGCAAAGCCCGAAAACCTTTAGAACAGTCTACAGGTCATAATTATGAAGAGATTTCATTGTAGCTTGGTAGGATAACTCCAAATAGTGTCCAGATGAGAATGTCCCCTTTTGGTTGCGATCATTCAACCTTGATGGCTGCCAGAGCCCAAAGCCCAAAAACCTTTAGCACAGTCTACAGGTCATATTTATTAAGGGATTTCATTGTAACTTGGTAGATTGACTTCATATAATGTCTAGATGAGAATGTCCCCTTTGGACGCAATTGGGAAACTGACGGCTACAGGGGCCCGAAGCCCGAAAACCTTTAGCACAGTCTACAGGCCATATTTATGAGGGTATTTTAATGTAACTTGATAGGATGACTCGTTTTGGAATAATTTCACTGTAACTTGGTAACTTTTGTTGATATACGTTAACTGTGAGGGCCACATACATTAACTGTGAGGTCATATTAACCCACCCCTCAGCTCTTTAGTACAGTGTACACCTCATATTATTTTTATCATAAACATAGCACACAGGGAACAGAAATGAACATATTCCCAATTATCACAATTCTTGTCTTATTTCATAATCCTTTCATAAACATTGAACATTATCCTTTTCATCAAACACAACACACAAGTTAAGCTACAGTGTCATTGACACTTTCATTTGTAATGTTTATTACTAAAATTTCTTGGGAGTTTTGGCTTGGTAACAGAATTATTTTCTGTTTTTTCCCCATGTTTACGTCCTCACCCCAGGGGGGTTTAGGCATTTTGGTCTGCATCTACCATCTCATGTTCTACAGTTTCTTCTCTGGAAGCCTCTGTTTTGCATCAGATAGTGTTTAAATTAGTAACTGATTTCGGGCTATGTTTGTTTCAGTGTCTGGAGTCATGTTTCCGGTTTGTTCACACTTTTGCTTATGTTGACAACTGTCACTTCTGACAGTGATTACTTGTCTTCTGCTTAATTTAGTTCATAGCAAGATACATTAATATTGTCCGTAAGTGTTACATTAATTTTTCAAAATCATTAAAAAAATTTGTCCACACTTAGGCTTTTTTGGGATCCTTTGGGCTCAAGGTTCCCATTGGGAACTTGGGCTCTTCTGAAAAATTTTTCAAAAAATTTTTTTTTTGAAAATTATTTTCTTTTGAAATGTTATAATGAATTATAATATATTATGGATATTTATTTCAAGGGTTAGTGCGAGTAATATGACGGTGTATATTTTTTCTGGTTGGAAAAAATATTCTTCATTCGTAATGCGAGGATATCGTCCTCTAATTCACAAGTTCATTGTGTTTCATATAGTCAGTGTAGTCGCATTAATTCTTGCTCTGTGTGTGTTGATTGATATGACAACGTTGGAGACGTGTGTCACGGTATTTTATTAGTGGTAAGGGGTCCATTACGGTCATCTCTCCATAGGGTCACTATATATTATCAGTTTCTTTTTCAGAATTCAGAGTGATGTTTCCGTGATGTCTTCAATAAGTGTGTCTCCGTCGTTGCAATAGTAGGGCTAGCAGGAAGTGCTCAAGGTATTACGACAATTGCTGGGAGTTAGCTAGTTCTATCGAAGGCATTGTCGCCCGCTAGTCCGCCCGGTGTCGCGTCCATTCACCAGGAAAGAATGGTACAGCACTCGGGTTAGTCCGTTGCGGTCCAGGGAAGCAGATTGGGTGATGCGAGCACTATAAAACTTCAGATGTGCACACCCAGCAACGACGGATTCGAGGATAGTACGGAGGAAGTCTGTTAGTCCGGTAGCTAGCTCGTCCAGGTCCCCCGGACCGAGAGCGAGAGAGGCCCCCTCTCTCCTGGATCAACATCTGCGCCGCGATGTATGTTGTTCGCTTAGTCGGAGCTTATGTCCACTCCTCCTGCTCGGGACGCTCCGTCGCATGACAGTCCGACGCGGCTGTTATATTGGCTTCCTCATCCTCGTCAACACACACGACCGCACCTTGGCTATGTGACCACAGATTTCCAGGGGACGTTAGCATATTATATAAATGCAGGACTGAACGTCCCTGGTGTTCCTGCTTCGCCGACCAAGGAATACACGTCGACCAGGTCACTCCATCGGCTTGGCAAGGATACAAGACCTTTCCAGTCGGGACGTTCGCATATTATATAAATGCAGGAATGAACGTCTCGGGAGCTTCCAGCGGATATTTCACGTAGGACCGCGGCCCCACAGGTCTCATAGGGTAACATGAACTAGGTATTGTTACCGTGTAGTTTTTGTAAGTGTGCTTCCGTTGTCACAGTCAAATGAAGAGCTAGCGGTAAAGTGCTTATGCAGATACGTCAATTGCCTAAGAGGTCCCAAGTAGGATCGACGGCGTTGGCATCCGCTAGCTCGCCCGGTGCCGCGACCATTCACCGAATGGCTTAGCACCCGGGTTCGTCCGTTGCGGTCCAGGAAGGAGATTTGGATGATGCGAGCACTATAAAATACAATGTGCACACCCAGTGATGACGGATACGAGGATGGTACGGAGGAAGCCTATTAGTCCGGTTCCTAGCTCGTCCAGGTCCATCGGGCTGCGAGCGAGAGACGTTCCTCTCTCGTATTACAACATCTGGGCCCAGATGTTGTGGTTCAAAACGTTGCTCAATCGGAGCATACGTCCACCGCTCGGGACGCTCCGTTATATAGACAGTCTGGAGAGACTGCTCTTTCGGGTTCCTCATCCTCACGGTAGCACACGCGACCGCTCCTTGGCTAAGTGACCTGTGATATTCAACCAACATCGCCGACCAGGGATTCTATGGCGACCAGGTCACGCTATCCGGCAGCCAAGGATATGAGGCCTTCATACTCCGGACGTTCACATATTAGATGTATGCAGGAGTGAACGTCCAAGGAGCTTCCAGCGGCTAAATCCTATAAGACCGCAGCTCCACAGGCCTCTGTTATGGACATGCTATCGCAGATAGCACAAATTATCGCAGCATCCCAGCAACCGACAGTAACTCTGTTGGATCAGGAATTATCTGAGGAAGCTGGGTTGGTACGTTCCGCTGCAGATTCAGGCACGGATGACCAAAAATTACAAGTGGTCCGACAGGATGGCGAAAGGGATAGGGATGAGTTGTATTTTCCCTTTTCGGAACAACATAATTGCCGTAGAGTGCATCCGGCATTATCATCTGACGTTGTTCCTCCGAACCAAAATGCTGCGTTGCCGGATAAGAGACTGATAGCGCCACTGGACACAGAATTCTTAATCGGTTTAGGGACAGCATCCCTCAGTTTCCGACATAGTCCAGATATGTCTCATGGACATTTGATCTGTTGAACGACGCTATATTATTTAACTTGCTACCTAAATGGGCAGGCCAGGTTTCTTATCGGCAATATGCTCTACATCTGCCTTTCATCAATTCGACGAATATTTTGAAATGGCAGGACAGAGCATTCTGAGAGTTCTTGGCGTCTAGACGACCAGGTCAGGATCTAGTATTGTTTTTTACTGTCGTCTAGGTCAATTCCAACCACGATGTTGGAAATAACAATGTCATCTACCAGGGTCAGCTTAGACGCATCATCGTACGCAGATCACCTTACCAGAACGTTATCCTTACGTCGCAAGGAAAAAGAATTCTAGGATGCACAATCTCCTTAAGAGTTCTCTCAAGGGCCTCATGTAAAACTCCATCCTTTAGTGGCAATATGGAGTTGGTTAGACGTGACGCGGCCCTGGCTACATCCACGCTTGTAGATAGTAAGGTGAAAAACTCTCTCAGAGTCGCTCCGGTCTCCGGAGAGTTTTCTTCGACGGCAAGCTTTCCGCAGTCTATGATCAGTTAATTAAGAAAGACTCCCTTCTATTAAAATTCGCTTCTATATAGTCGGATTCAGCAGAGAAGAGTAGGACAGGCACTTCTGGGATGAATACGTCCAAGGGAAGTTCCTATAAAGGTTCCTATGCGTCCTCTAGGTCCTATTCTAGAGACTGTCAGGGTAGCGACTCATAGAGGGGAAAAAATTACGGTCAGACGTCCCTAGGTCGACGGGACGAGGTGCGGACCGTGGACATGGCTTCTCCTTCCGCAAGCCTCGCAGGACCAGGAGGTAATGGTTTTAACCTCTATCGTGTACTAGTGAGCGGAAGACTGTCGAGTTTCTCATTTATTTGGGAATAGATTACGGACGTCCCTTGGATTCAAGGGGTGATTTTTCGAAAGGACTAAATTGTTCCTCAAATGAAATCCTCTGTCAACTCGGAGTCCAAGATGGACTCAGCTTTCGCCAAGTCAGTAGGATAGAGGCTCACTTCCATCAGAAGTCTAGTCTCTTCTGGAATGATCACGATGGAGATCGTAGAAATCCAGGAATTTCCAGGTTTCTACAACCATCCTTTTCTGGTTCCAAAAACCAGACGGCTCGTTCCGTTCACTCATTATTCAGAACTGGATAAACAAGCTGATTGTGGCTCCAAGTTTATATATGGAGTCCACCTGATCGGTCAGAGAGAGTATTCGGGTCTATGTTTATGCTACATGCATAGATCTCAAGATGCGTACTTTCACGCCATGGTACATTAGGCGTCAGAAAGTATCTTCGCTTCCTTATCATAGGAGTCGTATATCAGTTCCGAGCAATATGCTTTGGTCTGAATCTAGCCCCCTGGGCCTTCACTCGAATAACGGACTCGGTAATGACTCATTTCCGAACTTATTCGTCTGTGATAACGTCGGCCTACCTGGACGACATTCATACAGGTACGGCAATGAGTTAACGCTTCAGAACTATGTGCAGAATCTGCTTCTATTGCTCCGATGTCTCGGTTTCTTAAGTAAACGAGGAGAACTCGAATCTGGTATCATCCAAGTCATTCACCCACCGGGGGATGAGCTTCGTAATGCACAACTTTTTCGTTTGTCTGCCGTTACCCAGAACGAAATTATTCAGTTGTTATGCTCACTATTGTCTTCGCTCAGACAAAGTCTCAGCGAGAGATCTTATGAGACTGATACGTTTAGGCGGGACTGCCGCGATTTTATTCCGATGGGGCGGTTACGCATTGGTCCTCTCCAAATTTCTTTAATTCAGTATTGGAGGGTGAAGATTCTTTCGCTCGATACGGACATCGTCTTGTCAAATCAAGTGAATAAAAGATTCAGACTTGGGCAAGTTTTCTGGGCTTAACTCAGGTAGTTCCACTGCAACTGCCGGATCCGAGTTTTGCAGTCTTGACGGATGCCAGTAAACAGGTTGGGTCGTTTTCATTGAGCCCAACGGATTGAAGTGCCAGGGTCTTTTGATTCCGTAGTTCCTTATCAAGCACTCAAACATCAAGTACGATGTCATTTTGGCTTGCGCTACGTTATTGGATAACGTAATTCAGAATGTTCATATGCTAATTCTGTCCTACAACTCGACGGTATTAGCGTATTTTCGGAATTATGGAGGCACTCATTCCATCCTGTTATTCATGTTAACAGAATGAATCTTTCGGTTGCTACTAGAACATCAAGTTCTCCTATCAGTCCGTCATATTCCGGGTCGTCCGAACGTATTAGCAGACTCCCTTTGCAGAGGGCCCATTTGTTGCCGCCAGAATCGGCTTTCAACAAACAAGTTTTCAATCAGATGGCTACCAAGGCGAGCGGCCAATGATCGACTTATTCGCGACGCATCTCAACAATCAGTTGCAGACGTATGTGTAATTATGTTTGGATCTTTGAGCTTTTGCAATAAACGCTCTATCGATCTTGTTAGACGGAATAATAAGATATGCATATCTTCCAGCGCTGTTTATTCAGCAGATTTTGTTCTAGTGTAATTATTTCAATGCAAATTCTGTTGGTAGCTTCTCTAGCTCCACAAAGACTGTGGACTAATTTACTCAGGCGTCTATTGTGGGACATGCCGTGGAAGCTTCCTCTGCATTTCGGTCCATTCTATGGTCAGATGGATTCAATCTACAGTCAGTTCTGCTTATGTTTCAGTCTGTGTTTTAGTTTAAGCTCATGAAGTAAGAGTTCTTCTACTTCATGGGCTTAAGCTATTAATATTGTTATTTCAGATTTAATGAGGGCTGCATATTGGTGTTAGCCCTCCATTTTCACGATTTTGTATCTGAGAATATTGAGTCCTTTTCTGCAGATCTACATTGTTTAGGTCCGCTGTTTTTTTTTACTCATAATGTCGTCTACTAAACAGTGGCAACTCTGTGTGTATAGGCTTTCAGTTCCGGCAGTGACTCTGTCCTGCTGCCCTCTTTGCTCTGGAGTATTTGATCCAGGGCAAGAGAAAGTTGGGGGGGGGGGGGGGGGCGGGTTTTCCCTTAGGTCACCTGTTTTATAGTGTAAAGCAAGGGAATACCTCCCTTGGACTTAGTAATTCTGTGTTGGTTCCGAGATGATTTTAGGGTTAAGCCTATGTTTACTCATCTGTGTAATATTTTTTAAGCGCTGATTGGTGTGAATCATTCGTATATATCACATGATTAATTGAGCCTTAATATACAATCCTCGAACACTTTTAAATGAGTATATAGAGTCTCATTTCTCTAGACTCCCATATTTATTGGCTTTCCTTAAAAAATATTAGTATAAAGGGTTATACTAGATGTTTATAGAGATAATTGATGTTATTGTGCTCAATTACAGAATAGTATTGTGTCTTTCTTTTTTGTTACAAATAAGAAAGATACATGTAAGACTATCTCTCCTTTTCTCCTTAAGGGGATAGGTCTGTTATATGTAATTGAGTCTATTGGATTTTCCTTATGTCCTAGGCCCTCCAACCTTTTTACTATTCAGCTAAGTCTGGGTCATTGGTACAGTATAAAAATGTTAAAAAATTTATAGTAATTTATATATTTTTTATACTTACCAATGACCCAGACGGGGATGGCCCTCCCATGAGTTGGGAACTCATTCCTCTCCGCTGAGTACATAACGCTTACCAGGCACTGGTTGTAAGAATGACTTCTGGCGGCAATTTCGAGACCTCCTTGACAATGCGCATGCGCAGTGGAGTAAAAGTATGGAGGGCCATATAGGACATGTAATTTTCGGTTTTAGATGCAAATTTTGGGGATTGGGGGGGGTAAAATTTGCGTTTGGCCCTAAATATTTTAGAATTAGCACCAGCTAAGTCTGGGTCATTGGTAAGTATAAAAAATATATAAATTAATACTATAAATTTTTTAACTTTTATGCAAAATTATTTCATGTTCCCTAATTTCGGGGCATGGGCCTGATGTTTACATTCTTATGAAATTTCCACAGTTTGTTCAGTGTTTCCTCTCTCCCTTTCCTTATACCCCCCTTGCTATTCTCCCATGCTTTTGGCATAATTTTTGTAATTAGTCCCCTACGGGAACCGTAAGGGGACTATAGGATTGCACTCCGTCCGTCTGTCCGTCTGTCTGTCCATCTGTCCGTCTGTCTGTTTTTATGTTACCACCTCTCCCCCCAACATGCTTTAAGCTACACCTTTCATATTTGATACATGGATAAATGGTTCTGAGGGGATGATGCACGCTCAAAATCTTTGTTTCAAAATCCAAGATGGCAGAATGGCGGCCATTTTTGTTGTGTTTTTTTAAGCTTTCTTCTCTATTTTCATGTTACTACCCTTCCCTCCAACATGGTTCAAGCTACACTTTGCATATTTGGCACATGGATAGAGGGTTGGGAGGGGATGATGCACGTTCAATATTTTTTTTTCAAAATCCAAGATGGCGGCATGGCGGCCATTTTTGTTGTGTTTTTTTAAGCTTTTTTCTCTATTTTATGTTACTACTACTCCCTCCAACATGGTTCAAACTACACTTTTCATATATGGTACATGGATAAAGGGTTGTGAGGGGATGATGCACGCTCAATATTTTTTTTTCAAAATCTAAGATCTGTCTGTTCGTCTGTCTGTTTTTATGTTACCACCTCTCCCTCCAACATGCTTTAAGCTACACCTTTCGTATTTGGTACGTGGATAAATGGTTCTGAAGGGATGATGCATGCTCAATATTTTTTTTTCAAAATCCAAGATGGCGGAATGGCGGCCATTTTTGCTGTTTTTTTTAAGCTTTTTTTTCTCTATTTTTATGTTACCACCCCTCCCTCCAACATGGTTCAAGCTACACTTCTCTCAATTCTCAATTTTTAGATTCCATTCACATTTGAAATCCTGTCTGATAACCTGTATTTTACCCAAACCACCCCCCACTTCTGGCACTCCTGTTGACTGTTGTCATGAAACCCGAATTGTCCCCACGCCAAACCGTCCCCAGGCCGAACCGTCCCCAATTATTTTACAAAAATGCCCCCCCCCCCCCCTCCCCATGTCAGATACTCCTGCAGACTGTGGTCATGTCTTATGTGACAAAAACACCTTATGTCACAAAAGCGCCGTAGGGGACTAATACCACCTCGGTGTTCTAACACTTGTTTTTTTTTTCCTGAAATTTCTTGGGAGTTTTGGATTGGTAACAGAATGTTTATTCTGTTTTTCCACTTGGTTACGTCCTCACCCTAGGGTGGTTACGCGTTTCGGTCATGCATCTACCATCCGATGTACTGCAGTTTCTTCTCAGGAAGCCTCTGTTTTACATCGGATAGTGTTAAAATTGGTTACTGATTTCGGGCCATATTTTCAGTTCCTGGAGTCTTGTTTCCAGTTTTTATTCACTTTTGTTTATGTTGACAACAGTTACTTCTGACAGTGATTCCTTGTCTTCTATTTAGTTCTGCTCATAGCCAGATACATTAATATTGTCCGTAAGTGTAACATTAATTTTTAGACATGTTTTAAAATTTTTGTCTGCACTTAGGCTTTTTGGGGATCCATTTGGGCTCATCGTTCCCATTGGGAACTTGGGCTCATCTTGAAATTTTGTCTAAAAAATTTTTTCTTTTAAATTATTTTTCGAAATGTTTGTAATGGATTATTATTATTATGTATCTTTGTTTTCAAGGGTTGGTGCGAGTACGATGACTGTTTAATATTTTTTCAAAATGAAAGAATAATGTTCAGTTGTAAATCGAGGAGGTCTCCTTCTGATTCTCATGTTCACGGGACACTCCGTAGCATAGACAGTCCGGCGCGGCTTGTCTATTGGCTTCCTCATCCTCACGTCAGCACACACGACCGCATCTTGGCTATGTGACCGCAGATATCCAGCCTGCTTCGCCGACCAGGGATTCCACGTCGACCAGGTCATGCCATCCGCTAGCCAAAGACACAAGGCCTTTCCAGTCGGGACGTTCGCATATAAGAAGTAAGCAGGAATTAATGTCCCAGGAGCTTCCAGCGGCTAAATTACGTAAGACCGCGGCTCCACAGGCCTCTGTGACAGACTTATTATCACAGATAGCTCAATTCATCGCAGCATCCCAGCAGCCATCAGAAACTTTTTCAGAACAGGAACTGTCTGAGGAAGCTGGGTCGGTTCGCTCCCCTGCAGAGTCAGAAAGGGACGACCGAGATTCTCATGTGGTCCAGTTGGATGGTGAAAGGGAATCAGTGGAGCTGGAATTTTCCCTTTCCGAACAACTTGAAGGTGGCCAGAGATTTCATCCGGTGACACCTTTCAGAAGTTGTTTCTCCAGACCAAAATGCTGCGTTACCTGATAAGAGACTGATAGCGTCACTGGACACAGACTTATTCGGCTGGAATAGGGACATTGCGCCTGAGTTTCCGACCCAGTCCAGAAATGTCACGCGGACATTTGAACTTCTTAATGACGCTATATTCAAGCTAGCCTCTAAGACTGGCAAATCCGGTTTCTTATCGTCTCATGCTCTACAGCTGCCTTTCATCAATAATAGAAATAGATTTGAAACGGCAGGTCAGGGTGTGTCGAGAGTTCCTCTGCATTTAGACGTCCAGGCAGAAGACTTAGAGTTGTCATTGCCGGCGTCTATGTCGATTTACTCCAGTACGCTGGAGACGACAATCTCGTCTAACAGAATCAGTTTAGAGGCATTATCTTACGCAGATCACCTTACCAGAACGTTATCATTACGTCTCGAAGGAAAAGAATTCCAGGATGTTCAAAACTTCCTTGAGAGTTCTTTCGAGGGCCATAGCATATTCTACGTATAACTCCGCCCTTTCAGTGGCAAACTGGAGTTAGTCAGACATGATGCTGCCCTGGCTGCATCCACAAGAGTGGATAGTAAGGTGAAAAACTCTCTTCCAGTCGCTTCGGTCTCAGGAGAGCTTCTCTTCGACGGAAAGCTTTCTATAATCTATGATCAGATTACTAAGAAAGCTTCGGATTCTCTGCTTTTTAAATCCGCTTCGAAAAAGTTGGACTCAGCAGAGAGGAGTAAGGCAGGCACTTCTGGGGCGAGTATGTCCAAGGGAAGTTCCTATAGAGGATCTAAGAAAGCCTCTACGTCTTACTCCAGAGACCGTTAGAGTAGCGACTCAGGTAGGGGTCGTAATGCTGGCCGAGATAACCGGTCAGGTGCCCCTAGGTCGACTGGGCGATATGCGGGTCGTGGAAGACATGGTTTCTCCTCTCGCAAGCCTCGCAGGGCCAGGAGGTGATGGTCTAAACCTCTATTGCATTCCAGTGGGCGGAAGGCTGTCAAGATTCTTAACCAATTGGTTGTCAATTACGGACGACCCATGGGTGCAAGGGGTAATTTCCGAAGGTCTAAAACTGTCCATCAAGGAAAAACCTCCGTTAACTCGAAGTCCACATTGGACTCAGCTTCCGTCAAATGTTCAGAAGAGAGATTCGCTTCTATCAGAGGTGCAATCTCTTCTGAACAAGAACGCGATAGAGGTCGTAGAAAACCAGGAATCTCCAGGTTTCTACAGTCACCTGTTCCTGGTTCCAAAACCAGACGGCTTGTTTCGTCCAGTTATAGATCCAAGCTGATCGTGGCTCTGAAATTTTATATGGAGACCATCCGTTCGGTCAGAGCGAGCAATCGAGTGAACGATTATGCTGCAAGCATAGATCTCAAGGATGCGTACTTTCACGTCATGGTACATCCAGCGTTTAGAAAGTATCTTCGCTTCGCTGTCCTAGGAGTCGTTTATCAGTTCCGAGCAATATGCTTCGGTCTGAATCTTGTGTCCTGGGCCTTCACTCGAATAATGAACTCGGTAATGACTCATTTCATAGCTCATTCATCTGTGGTAACGTCGGCCTACTTGGACAACATTCTTCAGAGGTACGGCAACAAGTTAACGCTTCAGAATGATGTTCAGAGTCTGCTTCAATTGCTCCGACATCTCGGTTTCATAGTAAATGAAAAGAAGTCGGATCTAATGCCGTCCAAGTCATTCACCCACCTGGGAATGAGCTTCGAGACGCACAACAGTCTCGTTCGTTTGCCGTTAACCAGAGCGAAATTAGTCAGTTGTTACGCTCGCTTCAGATGTGGTAACAGCGAGAGAATTCATGCGACTGACAGGTTTGTGCGGAGCCGCTGCGGATCTTATTCCGATGGGGCGACTACGCACTCGTCCACTCCAGATATTTTTTACTCAGAACTGGAGTGTGTAGATTCATTCGCTCGAAACGAACATCGTCTTGTCGAATCAAGTGAAACAAGAGATTCAGACTTGGGCAGATATTCAGTGGTTAACTCAGGGAGTTCCACTGCAACTACCGGATCTGAATTTTACGATAATGACGGATGCGAGTCAAACAGGTTGGGGCGCAACTTTGAGCCCAACAGATTCGAGGTGCCAGGGTCTTTGGGATCTGCAGTTCCTAAACAAGCACATAAACATCAAAGAGATGATGTCAATTTGGCTTACGCTACGTCAGTGCTGAACATTATTCAGAATTCGCATGTTCAAATTCTGTCCGACAATTCGACAGTAGTAGCGTATATTCGGAACCAGGGAGGCACTCTTTCTATTCCGTTGTTCAATTTAATGGAAAGAATCCTTCTGTTTGTCCCAGAGCATCATGTTCTTCTGTCGGTCTGTCATATTCCGGGTCGTCTGAACGTCCTAGCGGACTCCCTTTCTCGGAAAGGTCTTATGTTGCCGTCAGAATGGACTCTCAACAAACGAGTATTCAGTCAGATTTGCTACCAATGGGATCGTCCTATGATAGACTTATTTGCGATGCATCTCAACAATCAGTTGCAGACGTATGTGTCGCCATGCCCAGATCCTCGAGCGTTTGCAGTAGACGCCCTCTCGATCTCTTGGGACTGAATGATAGGATACGTGTATCCTCCAGCTCCGTTGATTCAACAGATATTGCTAAAAATCAAGCAATCTCACCGCAAGATTCTGTTGGTAGCATCTCTGTCACCCCAGAGACCATGGATGAATCTACTCAGGTGTCTGTTGTGGGTCATTCCGCGGAAGCCTCCTCCACGGGAGGACCTTCTTTCGCAGGGGAAATCGCGCACACTGCGTCACTACTCGCAAGGTCTCAACCTTCACGTATTTCCATTGTGAGATCCTTCTTGCACGGCAAACATTTTACAGGACGAGCAGTGGACGCAATTTCTAACTGTAGGAGGACCTCCTCTTCGCTAAATTATGCTGCTAAGTGGAAGGTTTTCTCTCGATGGTGTAGGGATTATTCTGTTGATATCTATGATCCCTCCATTCCAGACATTGCTAATTTTCTGGTCCACTTGTTTGACGAGATCAAACTGCAGCCAATAACTATTAAGGGTTATAAGTCTATGTTATCGGATACCTATGCTCATCATGATAGCTTACAGATTGGATCTAATGTCTCTTTATCTAAGTTAGTTAAAAACTTTTCGATAAAAAGACCTAGAACCCTTAGGTTAATTCCTATGTGGAATTTAGCTTGGGTTCTTCTGAAGCTAAAAGAAGCGCCATTTGAACGTCTGGATACAATGGATTTCAAATACTTATCTTATAAGACAGCTTTTCTCTTAGCCTTCTCTTCTGCTAGACGAGTTAGTGAGCTTCATGCTCTATCTGTTGATGATTCTCACTATCGTAGTGTTGGTGATACTATTACATTGACTACTAATGTTGGATTTTTGGCTTCAGACGGTCATAGGCCTTTGCTTTGTCTAGTCAGAGCCATGCGTATTTACAAACGTAGATCTGAGTTTATCAGAAAGGGACATAAGCGTTTCTTTCTGTCTTTGCTGCCTAATAGAAAGGACATTACGGTCCATTCTATTGCAAGGTGGATTCAGTTAACTATTCGTACTGCTTATGATAAATTCTCTTCATCTCAGCAATCTGTGCTTAAGATTTCGGCGCATGAAGTAAGAGCACTGTCTACATCTTGGGCTTATGCTGATAGTGTTGCTCTTACTGATTTGATGAAGGCTGCATATTGGTCTCAGCCTTCCACATTCACAAATTTTTATCTTAGAAATATTGAGTCCATTTCTGGCGACCTGCGTTGTTTAGGTCTGTTATCTGTTGCTCAGAATGTCGTCCACTAAACAGTTGCAACTATAGTTATGCAGGCTTTCTGTTCCGGCAGTGACTCTGTCCTGCTGCCCTCTTTGTTCTGGGTTGATTGACCCAGAGCAAGGGGAAGTGGGGGGGGGGGGGGGGGGGGATAGTGTTCCCTTATATCACCTGCTTTATAGTGAAAAGCAAGGGAATACCTCCTATGGAGTCAGTAATTCCGAGTCAGTGCCGGGATGGTTTTAAAGTGTAAAGCTAATGTCTATCTCATTTATGTAATATTTTTAAAGTGTAGCTCGGTGTGAAACATTTGTATATGTCACGTGTCAAACGAGCGTTAATATACAATCCTCAGACACTTTTAAATGAGTATAAAGAGTCTCATTCTCAGGACTATCTTTATTGGCTTTCCTTTAATAAATTAGTATAATGGGTTATACTAGATGTTAATAGAGATCATTGATATTGTGCTCAATTACGGAATGGTATTGTGTCTTTCTTTTTTGTTATAAACAAGAAAGATACATGTAAAGCCTGTTCTCCTCTTCTCCTTGAGGGGATAATTCTGTTTACATGTAATTGAGTCTATTGGATTTTCCCTTATGTCCTAGGCCCTCCAGCCTTTTTTCTATTCAGCTAAGTCTGGTACAGTATAAAAGTATGAAAAAATTTATAGTAATTTATATATTTTTTATACTTACCAATGACCCAGACAGGGATAGCCCTCCCATGAGTTGGGAACTCATACCTCCCCGCTGATTACATAACACTTACCAGGCACTGGTTGTAAGAATGAGGATTTGGCTCCAATTTTGGTACTTCCTTGACACTGCGCTTGCGCAGTGGATAAAAGTATGGAGGACCACGTAAGACATCTATTTTTTGGATTTTGATGCAAATTTGGGGGATTTGGGGGGGGGGGGGGGGGGGCAAAATTTGTGTTTGGCCCTAGAATTTAAGAGTTAGCACCAGCTAAGTCTGGGTCATTGGTAAATATAAAAAATATATAAATTACTATCAATTTTTTAACTTTACGGGAGTGAAAAAATACACTCGTTGAAAAATATTGTGGAGGACTAATATACTGTGAGGAGAGCGCGGTTGCTCAGTAGGTAGAGGTGCAGGCTGCAAGCCGAGAGGTCCTCGGTTCGAATCCCACCTGCGGCAACCGCGTTGTGTCCTTGGGCAAGACACTTCATCCCCATTGCCCGCATGGGGGCACGATGACGCCGTGTACTAAGGCGTACTGCACGTCGATGGTACGCATGTCTTCAACCAATCTAACCCTGCCTGTGCTGCAGTGCGGAGTTACGATGTTGGGGAGCTGGCAGCTGCTCGTCGTTGCTCGGTGGTTCTCTCCGGGTACTCCGGCTTCCTCCACCCGTAAAACTGTCACGGTCATGATTAGCCATTGTGCATAAATATGTGACCATAAACATCAATAAATAAATAAATAATATACTGTGAGCATATAAATGTATTTTGTTTTGAGAAAGCAGCACTCTGTTCCCAGTGTCAAGTTACTGTCATAATTCAGCAATTCCATATACATTTAACCCTTTGAACACTAGTGGTATCTGCCATGCCAGTTCAATGGCTGCAATTAGAAGAGTCTATATTCATTATTTGGGGTAGACCAATCAATATTTTCAATGTGCAGCCTCAGTGCCGCACGTTTAAAATACTGATCGGTCTCCCCCACACATTTACTGAACAGCCATCCTATTTAATGATGTTATGACGTATGTTCCTGGCTGGAAAAAGGTCTACTGTGCTTCAAAGGGTTAAGGTTACCGGTGTTTGGTGACAGTATTCCCTCTAAAATTATACTAACTTATTTCCTTACATTTGGGCAGAGTTTATTGATCCAAACTATGTTTTATCCTTTAATTATCGATTCTTGAATACTCGCGAAGCGGCAATGAATGTTTCGATATCATCCATGTTTTTGTTTAAATATAAAACAGTAAAAACAATAACCTGGTATTGGCGCCGAAACGAATAGACCTTTTCATCGATGTGGAATCGGAAACTCGATCGCATTCGCGCAGAGGAGGTTGATATCCTCCTCTGCTCGAATGTGATCGAGTTTAGTTTAAACAGTATTTATTGCAAAAAAAACAAACAATAACAGATAAATTGCCAACATTAATGTGAATTCGGCAGTAAGCTGAAAGCTTATACAAGGCCGTTTCCACCTACACAAGATCACAAAGAATCGTCAATGACAATAGCAGGTATGAGTATCAAGTACAAACAGTGTTTATCTGCATTATACAAGCGTTTGAATAGCGACAGTAACTAATCTTGTATGGAAACAGTCAGGGATGGGTTGGGCTGCAAGAAAAGTTGGAAAATGCGGGGTGAATGCATTCATTGCGCAGAGTTATTTGTTTGTGTCTAAAGTCACACACCTATGCGAAATGACTAAGCGTGACGTAAGATAGAAGTATAATCAAGGTAACTCTAATTATTTGCCACCCAAGACGCCCATTTGGAGGACTTTCACCCAAGCAATGATAACAGAGTCACGGTTGAACAGTATGGCTTCGCCTGTTTACCACTGTAAACAAGTGTAGATTAATTTACAGGCATTCCCCCGGAGATCATCTTGATATTAATTGTGAGTTGGTATTTATTATAGTAAGTATATTAAATGGGCTAGTACTACATTGGGGTTAATTAATGAATCGCTTACTTGATAAAATAAAGTCGTGTACCACTTCAAAGATAAGGCAGTTGTCGTCATTACTCAGGAATTCTGAACCGAATAGAAGTGTAGAGGAGTCCGCTCCAAACGGAAGGAGATTAATTGAATAATTACGAGCATCGGAGAAAATTGGACAATGCAGGAGAAAATGAGCGGGAGTCTCTTCCTCTCCACACTGGCATAGAAGGGTTGGTGATAAGTGGTTGCGATATAAATGAAAATTGAGGTTACTACATCCTAGTCTCAATCTACAATGATATATTTGGGCTGTGCGAGATTTCGATCTACAGTAGAACCTTGGCGGTTGTCGGTTGCCATCGTTTAGAAAAGTCTTGAGGTTCGTCTATGATGAGTTTTCACGCACGGACAAGGGCAAATTATTCCATTGGTCAGTAACGCTGGGTACGAAGGAAGATTTATACAGCTCAGTCCGACAGAACGGAACACGGTGGTTTTGACCTGATCGAAGACTTAGTGAAGGATTGGTCCAGGAAGCACGTGGCGGGATTTTACTGGAGATGTGCGGAGGAACCATACGGTGGTACATTTTAAAGAACTGGATTAACTTGTGTTTGTAGCGTCTATCTTGCAACGGTTCTCATCCTGTTTCTGTATAAAGTAAGGACTTACTAGCACTGACGGTTGCCCCAGTAATAATCCTTGCCGCAGCAATCTGGATTTTTTCCATTTCCTCCACTTTAGTTACAGAGCAATTATCCCAAACAGTATCGGCGTATTCAAGGAGGGGCCTGATAAAAGCAAAATATATTTTTTCTAAGACCCTACGGTCTAAGTTAAATTTGTGCTTCCTAAGTAAGTCTAACCGAGACCAGGCCTTTGCGCAAATATGGTCGATATGATCATTCCATGTACACGTGCTATTTAATATGACTCCCAGATGTTTATGATTAACGACTTCAGATATCTGAGAACCACCAAAGAATAATGGTGGATGGAAAGTAGGGCTACTTTTTCGAGATATTAGCATACTCTCAGTTTTATTTGGATTGAACTCTACCAACCATGTTTTGGCCCAATGTTCAATTGTGGCCAGATCTTGATTAATTATTGTCGAGGCTTGTTCGGGGTTTTCTATAATTAGATATAAAGAAGTATCGTCTGCAAATAGGCGTATACTGCTCAGAAGATCTTTGGTTATATCGTTGATATATATAAGGAACAGCAAGGGTCCGAGAATAGACCCCTGTGGAACACCTGCATTTATGGTTCTCCAGGACGATGTCTCAGACGATATCACAACTCGTTGCAATCTATCTGTAAGATACGATTTGAGGAACAGCAGAAGTTCACCCGAAACACCAATACTTTCCAACTTGTGGATAAGACCTACATGCCATACTTTGTCAAAGGCCTTGATCACAGAAGACAACCCTAACTTCTTTGCCATCATCAAGGGCGTGACAAAATTCATCGTATATGTCAGTAAGCTGGAGGACTGTTGAATCACCGGGTGTAAAGCCTGACTGAAATTGGCTGAGAACTTTATTGACAATCAAAAACTCCCACAAGCGTTTGAATACACATTTTTCGAGTAATTTTCCAACACAGCTAATCAAAGATATTGGCCGATAGTTCGTCACAGAATTGGAAGGGTGTTTTTTCAAAATCGGGAAGACATTAGCTTTTTTCCACAATGATGGGAAATACGAGTTGTTCAATAGTATATTGAATAAGATGGAGAGTGGCTCACATAAGGATGATTTGCATTCTTTTAGAAGACGCGGGCTAATTAAATCTGGACCGGATGCCTTAGAAATTTTTAACGATTTCATTGCTGTATGCACTTCATCACAATGTAAAGTGATACAATCAATAATTGCAGAAACATGTGTTGATGCGTATGGCAAGGAAGCATTCGAATCATCAACTGTTGAGATAGAACTGATCGAGTTTGATACCTCCTCTGCGCGAATGCGATCGATGTAAGGAAATGTAATACATGTACTATCGAATACAGCCGGTAATAAGGGCAAAAGCTTGATATATATTCCTATTTTCGAGTTTTGAGCTCCCATAAAAACTTGATGGGA
This sequence comes from Pictodentalium vernedei, assembly GCA_031216915.1. Classification (NCBI taxonomy): domain Eukaryota; kingdom Metazoa; phylum Mollusca; class Scaphopoda; order Dentaliida; family Dentaliidae; genus Pictodentalium; species Pictodentalium vernedei. The sequence goes on along the minus strand of CM062294.1, from coordinate 377,287,020 downwards.
ACTTTTTCTATAGGATTGAATGGGAAGAATCTGAATGTAGAGGGGTAGCCACTACGTTCAGATCTCTGAACTAGAACAAAATAAACTACTCCGCCATCTAATTAATTTCAACATAGTTTGATGCGGCTCTGAATCAATGTGATATTTTTGATTGTATTCCTTTGATTCAAAATATAACACTATTCTGTGTTTCAGAAAATGTATTAACCAAAGTGAGAGGAACATTTCAAAACTTCCTAAAAATGTTCAGCCCTTCACGTCGTGTAATGTCCAAAACGAAATTAGGTGAGTGTCTGAAGGTTTTTTTTTTTTCATTTCAGTCATATTTATCTCATATTAAATGCATGAAATAAAATAATAATCAAAATTATATAGGGTTATTTACTTTGACCATTTATTCCCCTTGTGATACTCGTAAATGCCGTAAATCCTTTTTACTTTGCACATAACAACATGAAATTAAAACTGAACACAAGATAACAAAGCAGGTATATAATGTATAGCAGTGGAGGCACCAGGATTTCGATCGGGGTGGGGGTGCTAAGATGTGGGGGTCCAAGGTCGAGATGCTTACGGCATCTCCGGAAGGTGATAGACCTGAGCCAGGGGTGTGGGCATGGGAGAGGGTGCCCCCACCCATTGGTTTGGGATCTGTGGGCCGTGCCCGTGGAAAAAAAAATCACATTTGAATAATTTGGACGCCATCGGAACGATATCTGAACGTTTCTACAATGCCTGACGTGGTCTTCAAAGGCACCCAGGTTGTGTCAGATAGCAATTTGAAGTTTGTTTTTTGTTTGGGGGGGGGGGGGGGGGAGTGGAGGGGGAGTGCTATCCCCCCATATGGAGCTGCCACTGATGTATAGCATTTACCAAATAGAACATATACAACAGGAAAATAATCAAATGACATACAATCTACCCCAAATTCATATTAACCCTTCGTCAACTGAGTCCTAGTGAAGTGTGCTATGTCCCAGTACTGCTAGTAGGACGTAGCACGCTTTAAATAGCTCTCATGTGACATTTTTATGGTCTTTTCTAGTAAGACGATAGTGATTTAGATTAATTGAAGGGCCTGGAAATAATACCGAAAAACCGAACCGAAACCGGGGTTTTAAAAAAACTTGGAAAAAAAACCTCCATGCACTATTGCTGTTGGAAATAGATTCACGCCGCATATTCAGCCAAAACTCCAGTGTCGCCTGAATCCGAGCGTGAACTTATGTCTCGCCGTAACGAAACAGGTATGCCATCTTCCTAAATTCTAATAGCTCCCTGAGCTCGCACTCTCTATTTCTGTTCCTACAATCCGATATGGCCACCGACTTGGCCCGTGACTGCCCTTATTCTAAATATGAGCTCTGTGGCTCCCCTACACAACAACGTGCCTTTACTCTTGCACCGATGCGGCACCTCCTTTAATCTATAGCATTGAATATCACAATTTCCTCACCAAGACCCACAGTCTTACACCACACCTTCAGACTGGAATGAAATTTTCGAGAAATCCCCCAATTATTGTTTTGGTAGCCAGAACATTAATTCGCAGTTTAATCGCTTCTCTTGAACTTTGCTGCTCAGATCTATCTTAATTTAATACTCGCTTCTAAGTTCCTTTGAAAGTCTTGCATTTCGGTATATCCTGACATTCATGATAGACCAGATGCATAATACGGGTGTGTGTCCAGAACATGTGCGATGTACTCTTTTCACAACATTTACCTATTAACTGGCCATAATTAACAGGTAATGACTACCGGAGACCACAGGTCTCTCTTATGTCTTTAATCAGTTATCATATAGCTTCTAAATGGGTCCGCCAGGACATAAAATTTCACTCTTAATTAGCAGCGCTTGAATTATTGCCGGTCTATTTAAGTGACAAATCGGTTTTCGGAGTCTGTCATATACCTATCTTTACGCTTTGTATTTAGCCCAAGTGAGAAAGATTATCGTAAATATATACACTTTTAAACAAATAAATCGCAGCTTTCAGCTATCACCTTTACAGAAACAACAATAAGGAAAGTGTTTATGGGTTCACATCTCTTCTTTTCATATAAGTTATTACAGTTGCATTCCTTGAATTTGAGGTGCATGCTTAGAGTACAATGCCTAAGTCTTAAGAGAGCTAAAGTTTAACATTACAAACTTTAGGGCTGGCACGTTTATGAAATTTCATGATCGACTTTTCAAGAAGAATAATCGATTGAAGTTGACTTTATTCATATTCTGTGACCTCTAAAACAACTATATAGAAAACAATATTTTCGTCATTAGATCCTCAGGCCTGACATTCTTTAAGCATGCAGGCTTCTGCTCTCTGAGGAAAATTCAGACTCCTGACCACCTCAGGCATGAGCCTAAGCTCAGGTTTGGACCTGAGGTGGTCAAGAGTCTAATAATAGCTCAGTTGAGATTTAAGAAGACAGTTGCACTCCTTGACAAACTGAGAAGGGTAATTATTTGTACTCTCACACTTTCTGTAACAACAGACCTGGTGTCATTTGTTGTATCTTGATACTTCTTTCCCATATTTCCCATATCAATTACAATATACTTTGATATTCTACAGTCTCTGACACTTTTTATGAGCATGATTGGGAGGAGAGTAATAACTAATAATTCATCAATAAAGGAGTGATGAAAACCAATAATTGTCTACTTTGAAATTGCATAGTCTATTATGGGTGTTTCCAATGATTAGTCATGACGGGTCTAACACACATATATTTTTCTGTTCACTTAACTGCCATGATGTTCAACTCTTTTGTCAGTTCTACACACTGAATGAAGTGACATCAAATCTTAGATAGCAAATTCTCAATGGAAAGAAAGTGACATTGTTTTGTCAGTCGACAGCGAATACATAATAATCTCATTTGCACATGCAAAATTATTGAACTACGCAGACAAAAATAAAACCACTTGTGTGTTTCTGTTTACCGAACCAACCCTATTTTAAGATTGCAAGCCTATTTCAGTTTTCATTACCTTGATGCAGTTATCATAGGTAAAATGCATCTGCAATTATCGGTACAGATGTTCAGGAGCATGGAACCAAATGGGATGTGTCAGTTGGGGATACTCTTGACAGGTTTGTTTGTACGCCAGTTGGTTTGAGGCTTTCGGGGAAAATTGGGGCAGGCCAACAGGCTGTGGGTATCAGAAAGGTGTGTGTTCAAACACTGCTATAAATCATAATTATTATCAGGGAGTGTGGTGGCTCAGTGGTTATGGCATTGGACTTCAAACCAAAAGGTCCACTGTTCAGTCCCTGTTAGGGGTAACTGCTTTGTGCCCTTGGGCAAGGCACTTCATCCCGATTGTCCAGGTGGGGACACGGTGGCACTCTGTACTAAGGCATACTGCACTTCGATGGTGCAGTTGTCTTCAAACAATGCTAAACCTTCTTGTGCTGAGTTAGCATGTTGGGGAGTCTGACAGATGCTTGCCATTGCTTGGTGGTTGTCTCTGGATACTCTGGCTTCCTCTACTCATAAAACTGTTGGACTCGAGGTGATCCTGGCTACGGAAAGTGTCATTAAACCTCAATAAATAAATAAATAAATCATCATTATTAATATAACAATGAGACTATGCAAAATGTACCATGGCAAGTTATTCTAGATATGCCTTTTGGTTAGACTAATCACAAACTAATTTTTATATTCTGTCCCTATTTTATCTTCATTGGTAGAATCGGACAAATCACATCCTCCTCACCATACTCCCCACCTCCCCATCCTATCCCCACCCCATCCATCGTCATTTATGATAAATTTATGCATAGTTTATTTGCTGTATGTGCTTAATAGGTTAATTCTGATTTATATCTTAAGTGTTACTGAACAACCTGATGTTGTAGATTTTGGCTTATCTTACTTAATTGAATGAAAAATTGCAATGTCCACCTGTTTCCCATTCCACTGATCTCTTGAAGTTAAACAGTTTGTCCTAATGCATATAAAAATCACAAGCGATACAGGAAGTACCTTAACTGCACCAAATTACTTGTTTTAGAGTAGGTTTGTAAATGAGACGCATGTCTATTACTAGTGTTCAACCGATGATCGGAATCGGCCACCCCAATCGGCCACCCCAATCAGCCGATTGTGGGCAAATGGATGATGACAGCAATGGCTCCTGGAACTTCGGTTCACCCGATTGTTGCCAAGCATTTTTTGTTATGATTCATTAACCACATTTTATTATCTTCTGCAATTGTTCAATTGTTAATGTAAAATGATGTCAATGATACCATTCAATAAAGGTGAGAAACCACCACAATGTGTATTCTTAATTTCTCTAGACTTCCCTTTACGGGATATACAAGTTAAATGACATGTAAAGCTTACAATTGAGCATACTTGCGGCAATCGCCAGTTCATACAGAAAAAACGTGAAGGTTGCACTCCATTGACTCAGGTCGCAGTAAAATGACCTGTCGCGCGCACTTGGGCGGTACACTTGGCTCTGAGAGCCAAGTGTACGTGTCTGGTCATTTTAACGTGACCATAGTCAACGTTTAACACTGTGAAATATATTCAACTTAATGTAGTTCTTTCAAGCCTCGACTCGTCTAGTAGTGCACAGTATTACAATCGGAATTGACATCGGAATCAGCAGTGTTTACTCAATAACCGGTAATCGGTCAGCGGCCATTTTTGGAAATCGGTTGAACACTATCTATTACACCCCCACCCTAGGCTAAGGAGCCTCATAATGAGTATCACAGGCAAAGTAATACCCCAATACATTGCAATTGATGCAGGAAAGCATAAACATAAAGATACAACTTGAGGCACTAATTCTAAAAAACATTTTCCTCATTGTTGTTTGTAGGGGTCACAGAGTATGATAAAGTCGTCTTTTGATTATTTTTCTTCAAATGTCAATCATGAAATTTCATAATTGTACCAGCTCTATAGGCTATGGCAGGGTTCGCACAGCCTTGAAAAGTTCTTGAATTTTAGCGAAACTCCTTGAATTTGGAATATTCAGAAAAATGCCCTTGAAATGTACTTGAAAAGCAGTCAGGCTCCTTGAATGCCCTTGGATTTTTCTATTGTTGCAGTTTGTTTAATTGAGTCCAACCTTTGCCAAATTTTCAATTTTATTTGGTTTTAATTTTTATAAAAACGTGAAGAAAGAAAACATGGATATCAGAAATAACTGGTAGAGTACTGAAATCCACCATCAATTTAACTGTTTTTCTATGCTTTATGCAGACTCGGTACACACTCCGTAGCAAATGACACTTTCATCACATAAATGTACTTTACTGTAAATCATTGGAGAGTGCCTGCAGGCGGTCACCCATCCAAGGACTAACCAGGCTGTATGTTGCTTAACTTCGGTGATCTGACGAGAACTGGTTACCGCAACGCCACCGCGCCCCCGATCAAAGTGTTATGCTTGACTGATTTTGGAGGGCAGCAGAGGGGTTTGAAATTTAATACAAAACCCATGTTTAAATGAATTGTAGTGAACTTTAGTTAGATGTAAATGTGAGTACATAAGATTAATGTTTGTTCAAATGGGGACCACAAGGCTACTTGAGCCCCGGGGCGGGGAGGTCTTTGAGCAATATTTTTTTTTTGCTTGAAAAGAAGATTTGGACGATTATGAGTGATTTTATGGAAAGAAGAAAAAAGAAGAATTTTGATGGGTGGTGAGAAGTTGGAGGGAGTCCACTGGGTGATTTTTAGCTCAACTTTGACGTCTTCAAATTTGACGTTATGCCATGGCCTGTCGTCCATCTGTCTGCCTGTCCGTCCATCAACAATTCAATACGGCTTGGGCTAGAGGCCGTATTTATGAACCGATCTTTACAAAACATCTTGGGTGCCTTTGTTATCACCTTGGGACGAGAACAAGTGTTTTTGGGTTTGGTCTGAAATTCAAGATGGCTGCCAGTTTCCATTTTGTACCAAAATTCCGAAACCTTTATGGACATCTACAGATGTTACCGGAACACCTTAGCATAGTTTAAAGGTTTTGAATTAAAGATCTATGAGTATGAGCCTTTTAATGGAAAACGATTTTCCAACAATAACTATGCTGAGTAACTAAAAGTGGTTCCACTGGAACCACTTGGGGCCAAATCAAAATTCCAAAACTTTTATGCACATCTACAGATGCTACCTGACCAATTCAGCATAGTTTAAATGTTTCAAATTACATACACTTGTGATATGAAGTTCGGACATACGGACAGGATGGGACGGACGGACAGAGATTACTATTTCGGATGTGATCGGTCAACTGTGATGGCTGCACAGGCTGCACTAGATTTGTTTAGCACAGTCTACAGGTAATTTTTAGCTCAACTTTGACATAGTCAAATTTGACGTTATGCCATGGCCTGTCGTCCATCTGTCTGCCTGTCTGTCCATCAACAATTCAATACGGCTCGGGCTAGAGGCCGTATTTATGAACCGATCTTTACAAAACATTTTGGGTGCCTTTGTTATCACCTTGGGACGAGAACGAGTGTTTTTGGGTTTGGTCTGAAATTCAAGATGGCTGCCAGTGGCCATTTTGTACCAAAATTCCGAAACCTTTATGGACATCTACATATGTTACCGGAACACCTTAGCATAGTTTAAAGGTTTTGAATTGAAGACCTATGAGCCTTTTAATGGAAAACGATTTTCCAACAATAACTATGCTGAGTAACTAAAAGTGGTTCCACTGGAACCACTTGGGGCCAAATCAAAATTCCAAAACTTTTATGCACATCTACAGATGCTACCTGATCAATTCAGCATAGTTTAAATGTTTCAAATTACATACACTTGTGATATGAAGTTCGGACATACGGACAGGATGGGATGGACGGACAGAGATTACTATTTCGGTCATGATCGGTCAACTGTGATGGCTGCACAGGCTGCACTAGATTTGTTTAACACAGTCTACAGGTCATTTTTAGCTCAACTTTGACATAATCAAATTTGAGGTTATGCCATGGCCTGTCGTTCGTCTGTCCACCTGGACTTCTGTCCGTCCATCAACAATTCAATACGGTTCAGGCTAGAGGCCGTATTTATGAACCGATCTTTACGAAACTTCTTGGGTACCTTTGTTATCACCGTGGGTGGAGAACGAGTGTTTTTGGGTGCTGTCCGAAATTCAAGATGGCCACTAGCGGCTATTTTGTACCTTAGTTAGTGCAATCAGTTTTTTGTACAGAACTTCTGTATGAAAGTTCTGATTCGAATAAATTTTTGGCTGAATGTTTAGTGACATGGAATACATCACATATAAAACAGGTTTTTTTCTCATGCTGAAATTCTGCAAATTAGATCAACTTTGATTTTTTCAGTGCTACTTACACACAGTAAGTACACATGTCAATACGGCTCGGGCTAGGGGCTGTATTTATTAACCGATCTTCACGAAACTTCTTGGGTACCTTTGTTATCACCTTGGGAGGAGAATGAGTGTTTCTGTGTGCGGTTCAAAATTCAAGATGGCTGCCAGTGGCCATTTTGTACCGAAATTAGGTCCAGTCAGTTTTTTGTACACAACTTCTATACGGCTCAGGCTAGAGGCCGTATATATTAACCGATCTTTACGAAACTTCTGGGGGTGAAATTTCATAATTGTACCAGCTCGACAGGCTATGGCAGGGTTCGCACCTGTTCAAAGAAAAGTTTACCCATCACACTCTTCTCCCTCATCCCCACTCCCCTAGCTAAATTAGATTAACTATATTAATGTGTAATTTACTGAATGTGTCCTTCAGTCCTTCTTCAAACATTTTTATCAGATGAGCAATTTAGGCCCCTTGAGACCTCTTGTTTACTTTTTTGTTTGATAACTGGTAGAGTGATAAATTATTTTTAGTTGCATGCTCTTTCCTTGTTATTTGTAGGCACTCTCCCATAAATTGTAACAAGGAAAATCCATAATAGGCCTAATAATTTCACTTAACAGATAATATGAAGCACATCAACAGAATATGAAGCCTTTATAGTTGCACATCTACATTAAAAAGAAAGCCCAAATTTGGACTTGTAGCACTCAACCATTTAATAAATAAAATGGAATAAAATTGTGTTAAGTTATTTTTGTGCTCCTTTTTAGCTCACCTGGCCTAAAAGTCCATGTGAGCTTTTCTCATCACTTGGCGTCTGCCGTCCACTTTTCACATGTTCATCTTCTTCTCTGTAACTGCTGAGCCGGTTTGAACCAAACTTGGCTGGAATGCTCTATGGGTGGTCCTCTACAAACAATCCTCATTTTGTTCCCGTCGGATGAAAAACATGGCTTCCAGAGGCATTCTTTAATTCTGGTTGGTGGATTTTCAAAAATCTTCTCCTCTGAAACTGCCAGGCCAAATGTTTTGAAACTTTATATAAATGATGACTGGGACCCCTTCTATCAACGATCCTCATGTAACGCTGATCGGATTGCAAACATGACCACAATTGCCACTTAAAGTTACTATAGAAACCCTATGGGAAATCACATTTTCATCTTCTTTTCTGAAACTACTGAGTCGCGTGAACCAGACCTGGCAGGAATAGTCTATGGGAGGTCCTCTACAAATGATCCTCATTTTGTTCCCATGGGTTTTGAAAACATGGCCGTCAGAGGCATTCTTTGATTCTGATTGGTGGATTTTGAAAAATCTTCTCCTCTGAAACCACAGGGCCAAATGTTTTGAAACTTTGCATGGTTGATGACTGGGACACCCTTTACCAACGATCCTCATTTAATGTTGATCGTGTTGCAACCATGGCCACAATTGCGGCTTATAGCTTCTATAAAAACTCTATGTGAAATCACATTTTCATCTTCTTCTCTGGAACTACTGAGCTGACGTAAACGAAACTTTGCAGGAATGGTGTATAGGAGGCCCTCTACAAACAATCCTCTTATTGTTCCCATTGGTTGGAAAATATGACCACCAGAGACATTCTCTGATTCTGACTGATGGATTTTGCAAAAATCTTCCCCTCTGAAACTACAAAGTCAGATGTTTTGAAACTTCACATGATTGAGGACTGGGACACCTACCAATGATCCTCATGTAATGTTGATGTAATGTTGCTAACATGGCCACCATTGCAGCTCATAGTTACCATGGAAAGCCTAGATGGGAAATCACATTTTTATATGTAGTTCCAGGTGAGTGATTAAAGGCTCTTTAGAGCCTCTAGTTTGAAAACTAAATACCGTTCCCATATTTTCTGCAGAACAGAGCAAACTAGATTCATACAAATCAAATACAAAAATAGACACTTTATTTTAATTCCGCTTTATTGAAAACATGTCCCAATACATGTACATCAATTAAAAAGGGTAAAATTTTAAAGTCACACTATTTCATACTAACATTAGACGACACTACAAGCCAGTAAGAATTTCATTGAGGGGGTTCAGTTTCAATTGGATTGCCTGAGAATGAAAACCTTATTTTTATTTTGCCTAAGGCAATGGTAAATTAAGTTTTGATTCAGCGTTTTTCATCTCATTTTGTTTTTTACCCCAAATAATAAGGCATTTTCTTTATTATTGGCTCCATAAATGTGTCACCTCCTTAAAAAGAGAATACACCATTTCATGTGTCTCCATTGCCAGATTATTGCCTCATGTTGACTAATGGTACATTTTGTTATAGGCTGTTCTGTTTATAACCTTGGCAATTGGCAGTTCTACTATCTGAGACAACCTTCACATGCTAAGAAGCCGTGTGTAAATGCCAAATGATAAAATATGCTTTGTGTGGAAAGGGATATATTACACCATTTTCCTCACAAGTATATAATTAATAATAACCGCATTCTGCATTTTGTTCTGATAACCAAGAATAATGCTAAACTGAAAACTAACTAGCACCACATACAATGTACCTGTGCACAATTAGGGTAATTTGGGCAAAATGTTTAAAATAGCATTACTAACTTATCATTGAAAGTGTTTTTGTATTTCAGGTGAAAATTTGGTTTCCAGACGTTTATGATGAGTGAATCCATAAATCCACAGGTTCTCCAAGAACTTTCGGAATTCCTTTCACCTAGTGCTAGATTGGACTTGAAAAAGACAGCTTTGAAGCATGTATTAGGTGCTACTGGAACAAAAGATGGCATTCAGTTGATCCGTGATAACCGCTCCATTTTTGAATGCCTTATAACACTAACAAAGGATGAACCAGACGATGTCATTCACAACAGTTATAAGTGTTTAGTGAATTTGTGTGCTGAATCAGATCTTGCATTAAAGAGTTTAGATGCATCAGGATACCACAACTTCCCGCTAGATCTTTTCAAGTATGTGTTGGATGCTAGAAGTAAACATGCAGATATTGTGTGTAAACTTCTCAACAATGTAACTCATCATGAATGTGGTGCAAGAATTGTCTCAGAAATTGTCCTCAAACATTCTGAAGACATTGGTTTAGACAAATTATTATCAGTATTTTGCGATTTAAACTTCAATACAAATGCTAACATGCATTATTTAGGGGGTGTACTGGCAAATTTGTCACAGATTAGAGAAGTAAGGGCACAAATTATGGATAAGGATCGGTTTGTATTTCAGAAACTCTTGCCATTCATAAAATATACTGACTCTACCTTAAGGAGAAAGGGAGTTGTAAGCACTATTCGTAACTGTTGCTTTGATACAGGTAAGTCAGTGTTTGCAGTAGAAATTAACCTTTCACTTCACAGAGCTAAATGATACATTCGCAAAAATGTTTTGAATAACTAAATTTTCTCAGTTGTAAAAAAACGTAGCTTGTTCCTCATTGGAAAATGTATGTTATTTGAGAAATTGTTTTGCATGTGTTGTCAGCTATTGTGTTCGATTTATTTATTTATTGATGTTTATGGTCACATACTTCTGCACAATGGCTAATCCGACCACAACATGGAGATAAAGCCAAGTTTAGTCAATTATTTATTTCTTATCAACCTACCTTACAATTGTTTACTACAGGCTTGCACTACAGTGGAAGACCCTAACTCGGAAAATATACTCTCTATTTGATCTTTTCCAAGAGATTTGGGAAAGAAAAGTGGTGCAAAAACACCACTAAAAAATAAGCCAAAACTGGGCCGAGCGTCATCGGCGCACACCCAGTAGGGGACGCTCTTCTCTTAGTACAAATCCACGACTTCCGTTAATCAGTGCGCAAGGCAGTCACCAATGAATCATTCTTTTTTCGTCCGTCCTTTGAGTAGGACGGCCATTTGCAAATTCAGAAACATTGATAATTCAACTCGTTGACAACGGTTTCCTGTGACTGGAATTAAGGATCTGAGGATCATTTAATAACAGGACTATGTTTTCTATATTGTTATTATTTTCAACCACGCTTTCATTGTACTTGATATATTTTATGTGTCGCACGTGACTTTCGCATACCGTGTGTTTCGTACATAAAATTTTTCGGTTGATAAATTTTATTATTATTGGAGTTAGGTGTCAATGGGGGACTGTATGGAGAGCAGAATTTCTGTTTTTTAGGTCCCTGTCTGCCGTCTGGGTTCAGTTGTGTTCCCGCCGGTACTTTTTCTGCCACCTTTCTCGCGTAGTTGGGGGTGTTCTTCTACTGTCCATATCTGTTGAGTTCACCTTTTTTTTTTTAGCTCACCTGACTGAAAGTCAGGGTGTGCTTTTCTTATCACTCTTCGTCCGTCCGTCATCCGTCGGCCGTCATCCATCGTCCGTCATCTGTCGTCCGTCATCCTGCATGAAGGTGATGTTTGAGCCTCTTTCTCCTAAACCACTGGCCACATTTTAATTAAATTTCATGTAAGTAGTGGTTATATAGGGGCATTTTGATTTTTATGCAAATTAGGTTTCAGCTCATATTGAGCAGAGGGGTGGGGAAAAAATGGCCAAATTTTTTGAAAATCTTCTAATGAACCACCAGTAGCAGAGACTTGATATGTTGTATACAGAGTCGTTTTGAGGTTTAGAATCAAGTTTGTTCAAGAGAGGTTTGTCGGGTATTATTTGCCTTCGTTATGGGTTGGGCAAAAATTTTGGCCATGCCTAAAATTTCTGTTTTCAGAACCGTGAGGTCGATTTGAACCAAATTATGATATGAGATGATAATGGGTCATAAGTAGTTGATTGATGCAAAAATTTTTTTTCTCATTGCCCTGTGGGAACCTCGGGAGCTAAAAATAGGAAAAACCTTAAAACTGCCATATCTCCAAAAACTACACGGCACAGAGAATTCCTATTTTGTATAAATGTTACTTTTATTCAGTAGAATAGAATGGTTAAAAAAAATCCCTATCGGTTTGATCACAAGGTACTTTTTTCAGGACTTTGAAAAAGTGCTGAGTCAGCACTTTTTAACACTGTAGGCAATGGGAAAAACATTAAAAAATCTTCTTCTCCAGATCCAGCAGGCAGAATCTTTTGATATTTGGTATGCAACATTGTGGGGTGGATCTGATTCAAGTTTGTTCAAATCGGCTCCCTGGGTTTATATTTGGGCTCAGTATAGGAGCCCAAATTTGAACTTTGTGCTTTACAGGCAAATTTCTTAAAAAATCTTCTTCTCCAGATCCAGCAGGCAGAATCTTTTGATATTTGGTATGCAACATTGTAGGGTGGATCTGATTCAAGTTTGTTCAAATTGGCCCCCTGGGTTCATATTTGGGCTCCGTATAGGAGCCCGATTTCGAACTTAGTGCATTTCAGGCAAATTTCTTTAAAAAAATCTTCTTCTCCAGATCCAACAGGCAGAATCTTTTGATATTTGTATGCAACATTGTGGGGTGGATCTGATTGAAGTTTGTTCAAATCGGCACCCTGGGTTTATATTTGGACTCAGTGTAGGAGCCCAAATTTGAACTTAGTGCATTTCAGGCAAATTTCAAGCAAGAATCTTTTGATGTTGGGTATGCACCATGCTTAGGGGGGTGAGATTCAAGTTTGTTCAAGCCAAGTTCCTGGGTTCATATTTGGGCTCACTGTGGTAGCCCGAATTATAACTTAGTTCAAAATGAGGAATTTTCTTTAAAAATCTTCTTCAGATCCAGCAGTCGGAATGTTTTGATATTTGGTATGCAGCATCCTTAGGGGGGTGAGATTCAAGTTTGTTCAAGCCATGTCCCTAGGTCCATATTTGGACTCACTGTGGGAGCCCAAATGATAACTTAGTTCAAAATGAGGAAATTTTTATACTGTACCAATGACCCAGACATAGCTGGTGCTAACTCTTAAAATATAGGGCCAAACACAAATTTTGCCCCCCCAATCCCCAAAATTTGCATCTAAAACTAAAGAAAACATGTCCTGAAAGGCCCTCCACACTTCGCCCCTACTGCGCATGCGCAGTGTCAAGGACGTTCCGAAATTGGCGCCATTAATCATTCTAAGTTTGGCCCTTCATCAGTTAACATCTGACTGATCTTTGTGCTTTTAAATCTCAGTTTAAATGATGCCAGACACATAAATATTAGTGAAATGGTGATTCTAAGGAGGATAGAGAAGGAGGAGAGGAAAAGAATGTGTGACAGAATATTATCAGGGCTGTAACTTAAAATTTTTTAATGAAATTATGTTAAGTTACCTATTTTCAAGGCAGCAGCCATTTTGTTGTCATTCTGATTATTTAGTTACACTGTTTTTTTTTAAGTGTTTTCCTCTCTCCCTGTCCTTTAAGTTCCCCCTTGCTATTCTCCCATGCTTTTGGCATAGTTTCTGTAATTATTATTACTAAAATTCTTGGGAGTTTTAGCTGAATAACAGAATGAATTCTGTTCTTTCCCCATGTTTACGTCTTCACCTACGGGTGGTTAGGCGTTGTGTTCTGCATCTACCATCTGATGTTCTGCAGTTTCTTCCCTGGAAGTCTCTGTTTTGCATCAGATGGTGTATTTTTGGTAACTGATTTCGGGCCTGGGTGCCTGGAGTCTTATTTTAGTGTTTTTACACTCATTGTTTACATTTACAACAGCCCTCTGTGTGAGGGGGGGATTTCTAAAAAATAATATCTTTATGTTATTTTAATCATAACTAGATACATTATTATTGTTCGTAAGTGTTGAATAAATTGTTTAAAATATTTTTAAAACTTTTGTCCACACTTAGGCTTGGGATCCATTGGGGCTCAACGTTACTTTTCAGAAACTTGGGCTGTTCTGAAAAAATATTTTTTCAAAATATTTTGATTTCAATTATTTTTTCTATATTAATGGATCATATTATTATTATGTATTTTGATTGCCAGGGGTTAGTGCGAGTACCAGGACTTGTTTTCTTTTCACATTGAAAGGATATTGATCAATTGTTTTAAGAGGAAGTCTTCCTCTGACTTTATCATTCTATATGTGGTCAGTGTACTCGCATTAACTCCTGTTCTGTATCGTATGATATCGATGACAATATGGGAAGCGTATGTCACGGTATGTTGTTGGGGATTTGGACACTTCGGTCCTTTCCCCGCAGGGTCACTCTACTTTATCAATTTCTATTTCAGACGATCAAGATTAGGGTGATGTATCTGTGATGTCTTCCAACAGTGTGCCTCCGTCGTCACAATTAATGAAGGGCTAGCGGAAAAGTGCTCATGTAAATACGCCAATTGCCTAAGAGGACCCTAGTAGGTTCGACGGCCTTTGACGTCCGCTAGCTCGCCCGGTGTAGCGTCCATTCACCGAATGCGGTCTAGAAGGAATTTTGGGGTGATGCGAGCACTATAAATTAACTTAATGCACACCCAGTGACGGCGGATCGGAGGGAGAACGCAGGAAGCCTTTTAGTCCGGTTCATAGCTCGTTCCGGTCCATCCAGACGGCAAGCGAGAGAGGCCCCTCTCTCGTTCAACAACATCTGGCCCCAGATGTTGTGGTACAAAATGTGTCGCAAGCGGAGCATACGTCCGTCGCTCGGGACGCTCCGTTGTATAGGCAGTCCGCTGAGACTGCTAAGGCTTCCTCTTCTCGTCAGCGCACACGACCGCACCTTGGCTGCGTGACCGCCGATATATTACCAGCTTCGCCGATCAAGGATTCTTCGGCGACCAGGTCACACCATCCGGTAGCCAGGGACACGAGGCCTGCAGACTCCGGACGTTCGCATAGGAAGTGTGCGGGAGTCAACGTACACGGAGCTTCCGGCGGCAGTGCATCGTAAGACCGCTACTGCACAGGCCTCGGGAACGGACGTGCTTTCCTTAATAGCACAGTTTATCGCAGCATCCCAGCATCAACTGAATCTGTCGCACATATTTTATCCGACGATGCTGGGTCGGGACGCTCCGCGGAAGCGGGTACGGACGTCCGAAAGTTTCATCCGGTCCGACGGGATACCGAAAGGGATTCGGAGGATTTCGAGCTTTCCCTTTCGGAACAACATATGCTGTTGTGTATGTCATCTGACTTGGTCTTCTACAGCTTCTTTCGTCGGACCAGAATGCTGCGATGCCGGATAAGAAACTGATAGCGTCGGTGGACTTAGAAATTTTTGGTTCGGTTCAGGGACATCGTCCCTCAGTTCCGACATAGTCCAATAATGTCACACAAACTTTCGAATTATTGAACGACGCTATATATATTATTATTTTATGCTTGCTATCCAAGCATTTCTGGTTTCTTGTTCGAAGAGTTATGGAGATGTCTTTCAAAAGTGTGCCTCTGTCGTCATAGTTAATGAAGAGTTAGCGGCAATAAGTGCTCATGGAATATGTCTATCGCCTACGGAGTGACATTCGCTAGCTCACCCGGTGTAGCGTACATTCATCGAATGGTTCGGCTGCCGGGTTCGTCCGTTGCGGTCTAGGAAGGAGATTTGGGTGATGCGAGCACTTTAATTACTTTAGTACTCACCCAGTGACGGCAGTTTGAGGACAGATCGGAGGAAGCCTGTTAGTCCGGTTCCTGGCTTGTCCAGGTCCGTCCGGGCTGTGAGCGAGAGAGGTCCCTCTCTCGCCCAACAACATAGGGGACCGCATGTTGTGGTTCAGATATTTTACATTCGGAGCATATGTCCGTTGGTCGGGACGCTCCGTTATATTGACAGTCCGAGAGACTGTCTTTAATGCTTCCTCATCCTCACAGCAGGGCACACGACCGCACATTGGCTACGTGACCTCGAGTATCCGATCAGTTTCGGCATTCAGTGATTCCACGGCGAATAGGTCGCGCCATCCGGTAGCCAAGGGACACGAGGCCTATACACTCCGTTCGCTCGCATATTGGAAGTATGCACGGGGTAACGATCACGGAGCTTCCAGCGGCAATGCATCGTAAGACCGCTTCTCCTCAGGCCTCAGTGACGGACGTGCTATCCGAGTTAGCACAGTTGTTTCGCAGCATCCCAGCAATTGACAGTTTCTCGGTCGAATCAGGAATTATCCGACGGCGCTGGGTCGGTGCGGTCCGCGGTTGCATCAGCTACGGACGACCGAACGCTTTATAGGGTCCGACAGGATGGCGAAAGGGATTCGAAAGATTTCGAGTTTTCCCTTTAGAGTATCGGAAGATGCCTTTCATATCTTCTGGCATTATCTTCCAGTGATTATTATTTCGGACTTCATTGCTGCGATCTTGGATAAGAGACTTATAGCGTCATTGGACTCAGATTTTTCGATCGGTTCAGGGACATTGTCCCTGACTTACCGACGCAGTCCAATATTGTCATTACAACATGTGTTTTATTTTTCGACGCTATATATATATATATACAAGCCTGCTACTAAGCATGATAGTTTAGTTTCTTGTCCGCGTTGCTCATTTCTGCCATTTTATCATTTATACAAATAGTTTATTTTGGCAGAGCAGGGCATACCGAGAGTTCATATGCGTCTAGACGGTGTGATTAAAGACTGCATATATTCTTTTTCGCCGTTTATGTCTTTTCCAATTTCAATGTTGGGAACGACATTATGTATAGTAGACTTAACTTAGACGCTTTATTATACGTAATCCGCCTTACTGAGGCGTTATCATTACGTCTTCAAGAAAAGATTTATGGGATATTATTCTCAATGTAATTTCTTTTGAGGGCAGTAGTTTGTTCACGTATAACTCCACCCTTCAGTGGCTGATTGGAGTTAGTTAGACGTGACGCAGCCCTAGCTACATCCACACGCGTGGATAGTAAGGTTAAGAACTCTCTCAGAGTCGCTTCGTTCTCGGAGGAGCTTCTCTTCGACGGCAACTTTTCGGCAATCCATGAATTGCTCGATTTATACGTTCTCTTGTCTATCTAGTGTTACAAGAGATTCAGACTGGGGCAAACATTCGGTGGTTGACTCAGAGAGTGCCGCCGCAGTTGCCGGACCCGAGTGTGGCTGTTATGACGGTTGCCAGTCAAACAGATTGGGATATAATACTGATCCCTACGGATTCGAAGTGCCAGGGTCTTTGGGTTCCGCAGTCTTTTAGCAATCACTTTAACTTCCGCGGAATAATGTTTTTTAGGCTTGCTTTATGTCATTGCATGAACATTATTCAGAAACGCATGTCCAAATTCCTGTCCTTTAATTCGACAGTAGTGGCGTATCTCCGGAACCAGGGAGGCACTCTTTCATTTCCGTTATTCAATTTAATGGAAAGAATCCGTCTGTTGGTTATAGTACACCAAGTTCAGTTTTGGTCAGTCATATTCCGGGTCGTCTGATTGTTTTATCGGACTCCCGTTCTCTTACGGGTCGCTTGTTGCTGTCAGAATGGACTCTCAACAAACAAGTATTCAATCAGATTTGCTATCTATGGGAGCGCCCAATGATGATTTATTTATGACACAGCTTGCTAATCAATTGCAGACGTATGTGTTGGCTTGTCCAGATCTCTGAGCTAATATTGTTAACGCTCTATTGATTTATAGGACGGAATGATAGGATACGCGTATCCTCCGGCGCTGTTGTTTTAGCAGGTATTGCTAAGATAAACAACCACAATACATTTCTGTTGATAGCATCTCTATCTTCACAGAGATCATGAGTAATTTACTCTCTTGTCTACTGTGGGTCTTAACGTGAAATCTTCCTCTATGTGAGGATCTTTTTCACTGGGTAAATCGTGTCATCTTTATCACAACCAGCAAGGTCGCAACCTTCATGTATTCCGTTGTGTGGTCCGTATTGCATTGTAAGCACTGTACTGGACGAGCTTTGGACGCGATTTCTTACTATAGGAGATCCTCTTCTTCGCTATTCTATGCGGCTAAAGTGGAGGCTCTTGCGTCGTGGTGTAGGGATCATTATGTTCATATTGTTGATCCCTCCATACTACTCATTGCTATTTTTTAGTATACTTGTTTCACAAGATCTACTGCAGCCTGTTATTATTTAGGTTATAGGTTTATGTTACCTCATACCTATGCACTCTACGATAGTTTACAATTGAGTCTTTTGTCTCTTTATCTAAGTCAGTTAGTAACTTTTTGATAGATAGACTTAGAATCTTTAGATTAAATTCCTATACGGATTTTAACTTCGGTTCTTATTTAGCTAAGTAATCATTTGAGCCTCTGGAAACAGTAGTTTTCAAATTCTGACCTTTTAGACAGTAATTCTGTTGGTTTCTCTTTTACTGTAGAGTCAGTGAGTTTCATGCACTATCGATGGATGATTTTCACTTTCATAGTTTCGGAATCAATACTTCCGTTACTATTTAGGTTGGATTGTTGCATAAGAGTTAGGCTCCTATTATCCGGAACCTATTATTTTAAGGTCCTTCCGTCTTCGTATGGGCATAGGCCTTTACTCTTTCCGGGTACAGTTTATGTATTTATAAACAGATATCTGTTTATTACAAAGGGCGTAAGCTTCTTCTGTCTTTGATGTCTAGTAGAAGGACGTTACGCTCCATTTTATTGTTAATGGATTCTATTAACTATCGGTACTGCTTATGGTATATCATTGACTTAGCAGTTGTGCTTAAGATTTCGGCTCATGAAGTAAGAGTTCTTCTACTTCTTGGGCTTACTTTAATAGTGTCGCTATTATAGATTTTTGAAGGCCGCTCATTGCGCTCAGCCATCCACATTCATGAATTTTATCTTAGAAATATCGAGTCCATTTCTGGAGGCCTCTATTGTTAGGTCTATTATCTACTGCTCAGAATGTCATTCACTTAACAGTTGCTACTATAGCTAGGTAGGCTGTCTGTTTCGGCAGTGTCTCCGTTCGGCTGCCCTCTTCGCTCTGGGCTATTTGACCCAGAGCAAGAAAAAGGGGGGGGGGGGGGGGAGGGTGTTCCCTTGGGTCACCTGTTTTACTATGAAAACAAGGGGATACCTCCTCCGGAGTTAGTAATTCTGAGCTGTTATTGGGATGGTTGTTTAGTGAGAAGTTTAGGTTTTTAAAATTCATTCAAGTCTTAGTTTTTAAAGTATAGCTTTTGAATATTGCATATGTCAACGGACATGATTATGCAATCCTCAGACACTTTTAGGAGTATAAGAGTCTCTATTCTCTAGACTTACTTTATTTATTGGCTTACTTTAAAAATTATTAGTATAAGGATTATATTGGATATTAGAGTACATGGATGTATGAAGCTCAATTTTGGAAGGTGTTGTATCTTTCTAATTTATCATAAATAAGAAAGATACATGTAAGGCCTATTACTTCTTTTTCCCTACAGGGGATGACTCTATTTTATTTTATTGAGCGTATTCCATTTTGCTCTATGTCCTTGGCCCTCCAGCCTTTTTACTATTCAGCTATGTCTGGGTCATTGGTACAGTATAAAAATGTTAAAAAATTTATAGTAATTTATATATTTTTTATACTTACCAATGACCCAGACGGGGATGGCCCTCCCAGGAGTTGGGAACTCTTGCCTCCCCGCTGAGTACATAGCGCTTACCAGGCACTGGTTATTAGAATGATTAATGGCGCCAATTTCGGAACGGCCTTGACACTGCGCATGCGCAGTAGGGGCGAAGTGTGGAGGGCCTTTCAGGACAAGTTAGCACCAGCTATGTCTGGGTCATTGGTAAGTATAAAAAATATATAAATTACTATAAATTTTTTAACTTTTCTTAATTCTTACATCGCACATAGTCCAGGGTGTCTTCTTCGGCATATCTAGTCGATATCCTCCAGAGGCATTCCAATGCTGCCTTTCTGGAGTCGGATGTCGACACGCTGTTGAGCCTGCTCATGTCACTAGGGTTCAGAGTCAACGAGGAGAAGTCGGACCTGGTCCCTTCTCCGTCGTTTTGTCATCTGGGATGGGCTTCCGTACTCAGTTGGATATGGTGGCATTTTCACGGGCAAGGGCTGTGATTATCTCAGCTTTTGCCCTGACTCTGTCCCAGTCCACGTTCGCAACAGCTCGTAGTCTATGACGGCTGCTCAGTCTCTGCGTTTCGGTGGCGGATCTCATTCCTCTAGGTCAGCTGTATGTCAGACCTCTCCAACACTTTCTGCTCAGTTGTTGGAGGCCGAATGTCGATCATCTGGATCTGGTGGTTCAGTTACCAGAGTCTCTTCCTCTTCACCATCTCCCCTGACAGATGTGCAGTGGATTATGCAGGGAGTTCAGTTGGACTTCCCCACGTCCAATCGTGTTCTGACGGCAGTCACCAGCAATCTTGGATGGGGTGTGACGTTGGATCCTCTAGGTCTTTCCCTTCACGGGTCATGGGACCAGGATCCAGCAGCTCTTCACATCAATCAGAAGGAGCTTCTTGCTCTTCTTCTGAGTTTCCGGCAGTGGATCCCCCACCTTTCGAATTGTCTGGCCCTTCTGTTGTCCGACAATTTGACAGTGCTTGTTTACATTCGGAAACCAGGGTGGTTCCCATGTACGAATTGGTTTGGGATCTTCTACTGCTCGCTCCGGATGTCAACGCCGGAGTGGTGGTTCGTCACATTCCTGGTCGTCTGAACGTCCTAGCTGACTCCCTGTCCCGATGGGGCAGGTTCTTTTTCACCGAGTGGATGCTCCACATGGCGGTGTTCCAGTCTCTTTGCGATCTCTGGGGTCGTCCCCACATCGATCTCTTTGCGATTCGTTGGAACCATCAGGTGGACACTTTCATGTCCAGATGCTCTGGCTTTCGCCGTGGACGCTCTGTCCCTCCTTTGGAACGGTCTTGTCAGCTACGCTTTCCTGTTGGTTCCAATTCTGCCTCAGGTTCTAGCCCAGATACGAACCGGCAGTTGTCGAATCATTTTGATCGCACCGCTGTCGCCTCAGTGGGTGTGGATCAATCTGCTCTGCTCTCTGTTGGCAGCGGTTCCAGCACGTCTCCCTCTACGTCGCGACCTTCTTTGCCAAGGTCGTCCGAGGTGGTTTCACGGCAACCCGACTTCATTGTGCCTTCGCGCATGTCTTTTGTCAGGTCCTGTCTGCTCCATAGTGTTTTTTTCGAAACGAGCAGTGGAGTTGCTTTTCTTTTTTAGGAGGCACTCCACTTGTTCAGCCTCTGTGGCAAAGTGGAAGGTCTTCTGTCGATGGTGTGCGGATCACTCTGTTGCTTCTGTCACTCCTTCGATCACACAGATTGCAGAGTTTCTGGTATATGTTTGATTCTGGGGGTCTCCAGCAGGCTTGGGGCGAATACTTTGTAAATGTATTCGAATACGAATACTTTGAAATTTCATGAATACAAATACACAAATTTTCAAATGTATTTGAATACAAATACATTACAATGTATTCATGAATACATTTTTGAATACTTTTTAAATTAGAAGAATTTATAGCAAGGCCTTTAAGTTTTTTGTTTGTTGGGTTAAAAGTCATTTTTAAACTGATGGTCCTTTAGCTGAAGCTTTAATTGTGCTTACCATGCTTTGTTGGAAAATGAAAGTAATTACCTGATGGGAAATCCACTCTATGGTTGTCATAGTAATTAGACTACTCTCCATGGACAACACATCACAAAATGTGAGTGGATTACCTCTAAAAAATCTCAGACTGGAGTTTCCTCCTGAACGTTAAGTATCAATTGCAGTTTGTATCCTGTATATATTCTTGTAGTTGGATGTTTTTGCGAACCGGAAATAAAATATTGTTTAAACTAAATTGCAATGACACCACATAAGAAGGACTAGTAAAGTTTTAGCCAATGCACTTCATGGTTAAACCTGGAGGTCTGTTGGCTGAAAGTTTGCTAACAGCAGTAGTATTTCCTTTATAATATTTACGGTCGCCGGACATTTCCCCATCCGGACATTACCCCATCCCATTTTGGCCGGACATTTCCCCATCGAACATTATCCCATTCTGCTTAATAGAAAAATGTACAATTCCCCACGCGGACTTTTCACCATCCATTTCTTAATTTGTTGTGGGTCTGTTTGTTTGAAATTTTCCTTTTGATTTGTTGTGTATCATTCCCTTTTTATTAAGCCGATATGGGTAATATTGTTTGAATTGCTCGTGTTTTTAAGACATTTGTGTTCTGTTTTCCTAGCAATTTACAGTTAACTTTTTGTTGAGATAATTGATAAACGGTCATCTCTTCACTGATGTGAAATTCAATGAATACATCACTTTTTATCACACAAGTGGATTGAACAATACGGATGTTTTCATTGCAATTTTAATATTTGTTCTTTCTGACAAGCTACTTTCGTTCAAAAATATTGTTAAGTTGATTGATAAACAGTCGCGTCTTCATTGAAGTAAATGTCAATGAATGCATCAGTGTTTATCAAACAACTCAACAAGAAGTATGTGTAAGAGATTTATAAGCAAACATATATATATACATACACTTGTAACCAGATAAAAATTCTTGTTTTTAGCTCACCTGACTTTCAGTCAGGAGAGCTATAGTGATCACTCACCGTCCGTCGTCCGTGAACATGGTGTTTGCGCCTTCTCCTCCCAAAACGCTGAACCAATTTAATTGATATTTGAGATAATAGTTTGTTATGACATCGCAATTTGATTTTGTTCAAATCAAGTTGCCTTGCCCGTGGGTAGGGCCACACCCAAAAAGTGTGCTGAAATCTTAAAAAATCTTCTTCTCAAGAACCAGCAGTAGCAGAGACTTGATATTTGGTGTGCAGCTTCCTTTTGAGGTGTAGACTCAGATTTGTTCAAGAGAAGTTTTTGGGGCTATACTTGGCGTTGTTATGGGAGGGGCAAAATTTTTTGCCCCGCCCAAAATTTCTATTTTCCAAACCGAGAGGCTGATTTGAACCAAATTTTATGTGAGGACTTATTGGGTCATAAGTACCTAATTTATGCTGATTTTTTTCCCCCCGTAGCCCCATTGGGAACCGCAGGAGCTAAAAATAGAAAAAAATTTAAACGCCCATATCTCCAAAATTGCACTGCACCGAGAATGTTTATTTGGTGTGAAGCTTCCTTAGGACCAACAGAAAGAATTGGTAAAAAAAAATTGCCATCGGTTTTATCATAGGGTACAGTTTCGGGACTTTGAAAAAGTGCTGAGTCAGCACTTTTTAACACTGTAGGCAATGGGAAAAACATTAAAAAATCTTCTTCTCCAGATCCAGCAGGCAGAATCTTTTGATATTTGGTATGCAACATTGTAGGGTGGATCTGATTCAAGTTTGTTCAAATCGGCCCCCTGGGTTTATATTTGGGCTCAGTATAGGAGCCCGATTTCGAACTTAGTGCATTTCAGACAAATTTCTTAAAAAATCTTCTTCTCCAGATCCAGCAGACAGAATCTTTTGATATTTGGCATGCAACATTGTGGGGTGGATCTGATTCAAGTTTGTTCAAATCGGCCCCCCTGGGTTTATATTTGGGCTCAGTATAGGAGCCCAAATTTGAACTTACTGCATTTCAGGCAAATTTCTTTGAAAATCTTCTTCTCCACATCCAGCAGGCAGAATCTTTTGATATTTGGTATGCAACATTGTGGGGTGGATCTGATTCAAGTTTGTTCAAATCGGCCCCTTGGGTTTATATTTGGGCTCAGTATAGGAGCCCAAATTTGAACTTAGTGCATTTCAGGCAAATTTCTTTGAAAATCTTCTTCTCAAGATCAAGCAGGCAGAATCTTTTGATATTGGGTATGCAACATTGTGGGGTGGATCTGATTCAAGTTTGTTCAAATCGGCTCCCTGGGTTTATATTTGGGCTCAGTATAGGAGCCCAAATTTGAACTTTGTGCTTTACAGGCAAATTTCTTAAAAAATCTTCTTCTCCAGATCCAGCAGGCAGAATCTTTTGATATTTGGTATGCAACATTGTGGGGTGGATCTGATTCTATTTTGTTCAAATCGGCTCCCTAGATTCATATTTGGGCTCACTATAGAAGCTCGAATTCGAATTTAGTGCATTTCAGGCAAATTTCTTAAAAAATATTCTTCTCCAGATCCTGCAGGCAGAATCTTTTGATATTTGGTATGCAACATTGTAGGGTGGATCTGATTCCAATTTGTTCAAATCGGCCACCTGGATTCATATTTGGGCTCACTATTGAAGCCCAAATTCAAACTTAGTGCATTTCAGGCAAATTTCTTCAAAAATCTTCTCCAGATCCAGCAGGCAGAATCTTGTGATATTTGGTATGCAACATTGTGGGGTGGATCTGATTCAAGTTTGTTCAAATCGGCCCCCTGGGTTTATATTTGGGCTCAGTATAGGAGCCCAAATTTGAACTTAGTGCATTTCAGGCAAATTTCTTTGAAAATCTTCTTCTCAAGATCCAGCAGGCAGAATCTTGTGATATTTGGTATGCAGCATCCTTAGGGGGGTGAGATGCAAGTTTGTTCAAGCCATGTCCCTAGGTCCATATTTGGGCTCACTGTGGGAGCTTGAATTGTAACTTTGTTCGAAATGAGGAATTTTCTTAAAAAATCTTCTTCAGATCCAGCAGTCAGAATGGTTTGATATGTGGTGAGTAGCATAGCATCCTTGGGGGGGGGGGGATTCAAGTGTGTTAAAGCCAAGTCCATGGGTCTATATTTGGGCTCCCTGTGGGAGCCCAATTATAACATAGTCAATATGAGGAATTTTTCTTTAAAAATCTTCTTCTTCAGATTCAGCAGTTGGAATGTTTTGATACTTGGCATGGAGCAACCTTAGGGGGCTGAGATTCAAGTTTGTTCAAGCCAAGTCCCTTGGTTCATATTTGGGCTCACTATGGGAGCCTGAATGACAACTTAGTTCAAAATGAGGAGTTTTCTTTAAAAATCTTCAGATCCAGCAGATGAATGCTTTTGATATTTTTTATGCAGCATCCTTAGGGGGGTAAGATTCAAGTTTGTTCAAGCCATGTCCCTAGGTCCATATTTGGGCTGATTGTGGGAGCTTGAATTGTAACTTGGTTCAAAATGAGGAATTTTCTTTAAAAATCTTCTTCTTCAGATCCAGCAGTCGGAATGTTTTGATAATTGGTGTACAGAATCCTTAGGGGTGTGAGTTTTAGGTTTGTTAAAGCCAAGTCCCTGGGTTCATATAAACTGTATTCGAATACGACTGAATACGAATACTGAATACGAATACCCCAACCCTGGTCTCCTGCCTGTTACCATCAAAGGATACAGGTCCATGCTTCGGAGACCTTTTCGTATGTGGGACAGCGTCGTATCGGCACTAATCCATGCCTCTCAAAGCTTGTTTGGCACTGTTCCTTGAAAAGGCCTAGGACTTTGCAGCTTATCCCAAGATGGAATCTTTCTTGGGTGCTGCTCTGCTTGGGGGATGGGGGGGGGGGGGGGGGGTGGAGCTGTTCGAGCCTTTATCCCAGGTGGATATGCATTTTCTCACATACAAGGTGGCTTTTTTGATGGCTTTTGCCTCAGCCAGACGGGTTAGTGAGCTTCACACCCTCTCGGTTGACCCGGCCTTTTTCTGGAGCTCTCCCACCAGTGTTATGCTTACCAGTGATTGCTCCTTTCTGGCCAAGAATCAGATACCAGAAACTACTCCACCACCTATCTGTATCGGGACTCTTCCTTCTGTTGAGGGTAAACACCCTTTGCTCTGTCCGGTTCGTGCAATTCGCTTTTCTCTCAATTGGACGCTGTTCATTTGAAAGGGTAGGAACGATTTTATGTCCCTTATTCCTGGTCGACAGAAGATCTCTCCTGAATCCATTTCTCGATGGATTTGTCTTGCTATTCATGCAGCTTCCGCTCATCTAGCGACTGCCGATTGTATTACTAATCATTTTAGTGCCACGAGGTGCGTGCATTGTCTACCTCTTGGGGCTTATACTAACTCTGGCATGTTGTCGGATGTTATGCTGGCAGCCTACTGGAGAAATGCTAATTTCTCCACTTATCTGCGACAGTTGCAGGGGCAGGCAGAAGACCTTTGTACTACAGGCCCTCTTTCTTCTGCTCAAGCTGTTGTCTATCCCAACCATTCGGCTTCTTACAAGGTCAGTTCCAGCTCTGTGCTGTTACTGCCCTTTCTGTCTGTGCGTCACACATAACCATACGCCTCATCTCTCATTGTCTTTTACTAATGTTTGTGATGCTATGGTTTGATAGGCCTAGGGACCTCTTCCTCTGTCCACACCAGCGCAATTGGGTTATGTGTGGGTTGGTTATGTGATTCCCTCCATCCTCTTGTCTGTTCAGCCTGTAGTAAACAATTCTAAGGTAGGTTGATAAGAAATTTAAATTTTATAGTAAATTTCCTTTCTTATTATACCTAGCACAGTTGTTTACATGGAGGTCCTCCCGTCTTCTTATTCGTGTAAGAATCCTTCCTCCCCGCTGATCACATTAACTCCTATGTTGGTGGACTCAAAAGAATGATTCATTGGTGACTGCCTTGTGCACTGGTTAACGGAAGTCGTGGATTTGTACTAAGAGAAGAGCGTCCCCTACTGGGTGTGTGCTGATGGCACTCGATCTAGTTTTGGCTTTTTTTTTTTGTGGTGTTTTTGTCTCCCGCTTTTTGAAAAAATGGGAGATATTAAATACGGGGTGTCCTTCTGTCCTTCCGTGTTTTTCGTTTCCAGACTCCAACTTTCCTTACAGTGACCAGATTACGATGAAATTTGGGTAGTAGATCACTTTCATCAATTGTGGGTCCAAGTTCGAATATGGACATATTTTTATACTGTACCAATGACCCAGACTTAGCTGGTGCTAACTCCACAAAAACCAGGGCCAAACACAAATTTTGCCCCCCAATCCCCAAAATTTGCATCCAAAACAAAAAGAAATCATGTCCTAAAGGACCTCCATAGTACGACTCTACTGCGCATGCGCAGTGACGCAGTCGTCCCGAAATTGGCGCCAAATATCATTCTTTCTCTGTTTGGCCCTTCATCAGTCAACATCTCACTGATCTTTGTGCTTGTAAATCTCAGTTTAAAGGATGCCAGACACGTAATTCTTGGAGAAAATGTGATTCTAAGGAGGATAGAAGGAGGAGAGGAAAAAAGAAGTGGCAAAAAATAATCAGGGCTGTACTTAACAATTTTTTGTTGAAATTATGTTAAGTTGCCTATTTTCGAGGCATGGGCCTCTTGTTGTCATTCTTGCTAATTGTTGCACTGCTTATTCAGTGTTTCCTCTCCCCTAGCCTTCTAAAGTCCCCCCTTGCAATTCTCCCATGCTTTTGGCATATTTTTGAGAAGTTTCATTTCTAAAAATTCCCTGGGAGAGTTGCTTGGTTACAGAATGTTTTCTGTTATTTTCCCCATAGTTACGTTTTCACCCATGGGTGTATAACGTTTGTGTTCTGCATCTTCCATCTGATGTTCTGCAGATTCTCCCCTGGGAGTCTCTGTTTTGCATCAGATAGAGTGTAATTGATGACTGATTCCGGGCCAGTTTTTTCAGTGCCTGGAGTCATGTTTTCTACTGTGTTTACACTGTTTGTTTTCATTGGCAACAGCCTTTTTTGAGGGGGGCTGTTTGCCTTTGTGGTAGTTTATCTCATTATAAGATACATTTATATTATCCGAAAGTGTCTCATTAATTATTTTATATAATTTTAAAATTTTTGACCACACTTTGCCATCGGATCCATCGGGGCTCAACGTTACTTTTCAGCAACTTGGGCTTCTCTGAAAAAATATTTTTTCAAAATTATTTTGTTTTGCAATTGTTTTTTCATTTTATTAATGGATCATGTTATTATGTATCTTTGTGTCAGGGGTTTTTGTGAGTAACTAGGACTTATTGTTGTTCTTTCACAATGAAGGGACTTTGTTCAAATTGTAATAGGAAGAAATCTTCCTCTGACTTTCATGATCATTGTATTAATTGTAGTCAGTGTTCTCGCATTAATCCCTGTCCTATATGTGAACATTGGGATGAGAAACATTGGAAACGTGTGTCACGATATGTTGTTTCTGGAGAAAGAGCGATGCCGGCTCTTTCTCCACAAGGTCACTCTACTCTCTCAGTTTCTATTTCAGAGGAACCAGAACAGGGTGATGTTTCCATGTTATCTTCTTCAAGTGTGCGTCCGTCGTCACAAATAAATACAGAGCTAGCGGCAAAAGTGCTCATGGAGATTAGACAAATGTCGTCCGCTAGCTCGCCCGGTGTAGCGTCCATTCACCGAATGGTTCGGCAGCCGGGTTCGTCCGATGCGGTCCAAGAGGAAATTTTGGGTGATGCGAGCACTATAAAAATAATAGATGCACACCCAGTGACGGCGGAGAGGGAACGAGAACGGAGGAAGCCTTTTAGTCCGGTTCCTAGCTCGTCCAGGTCCAGCCGGGCCGCGAGCGAGAGAGGCCCCTCTCTCGTACAACAACATCTGGGACCAGATGTTGTGGTACAAAATGTGTCTTTAGCGGAGCATACGTCCGTCGCTCGGGACGCTCCGTTGTATAAGCAGTCCGCAGAGACTGTTAAGGCTTCCTCTTCTCGTCGGCGCACACGACCGCACCTTGGCTGCGTGACCTCCGATATTTTGCCAGCTTCGCCGATGAAGGATTCTTCGGCGACCAGGTCACACCATCCGGCAGCCAGGGATTCGAGACCGATGGACTCCGGACGTTCGCATAGGAAAAGTATGCGGGAGCCATCTGATGCGGAGCTGCCCTCGGCGAAGCAGCGAAAGACCACTCCTCCGCAGGTCTCGACGTCGGACATTCTAGTGCAGATAGCACAGCTTATCGTAGCATCCCAGCAGCCGACAGAAACGGTGTCGGATCGAGAATTATCCGACGGCGCTGGGTCGGTACGCTCCGCCGAAGCATCGGGGGCGGACGACCGGGAACATCGGGAGGTCCGACCGGATGGTGAAAGGGATACGGATGAATTGGAGCTATCCCTTTCGGAACAACATAAAGCTGCCGTGGACTTCATCCGGCACTTTCTTCCTCAAGTTGTTCCGTCGGGCCAGACTGCTGCGCTTCCGGACAGGAGAATTATAGCGTCATTGGACTCTGATTTTTTTGAGCGGTTCAGGGACATCGCTCCCGAGTTTCCGTCACAGTCCAATAATGTTGCAAGAACATTTGAATTATTGAACGACGCTATTTTTAAACTTGCTTCCAGGACGGGGAAAGCAAGTTTCTTGTCCGCAAATACTCTCAACCTGCCTTTCATTAATGCAAGGAATAAATTCGACACGGCAGGTCAGGGTATACCGAGAGTTCCTCTGCGTATGGACGACGAGGCGGAAGACTTAGAGCTATCATTACCGTCGTCAGCTTCTATTCCAACCTCAGTGTTGGAAACAGCTATTGCGTCTAACAGAGCCAATTTAGATGCCTTATCTTACGCAGATCACCTTACTAAGGCGTTATCACTGCGTCTTCAAGGGGAAGAGTTTCAGGATATACAATCCTCCTTAAGACTTCTTTCAAGGGCAGTAGCTTATTCCACGTGTAACTCCGCCCTTTCAGTGGCAAATCTGGAGTTGGTTAGACGTGACGCAGCCCTGGCTACATCCACACTAGTGGATTCTAAGGTGAAGAACTCTCTTAGAGTCGCTTCGGTCTCAGGAGATCTTCTCTTTGACGGCAAGCTTTCCGCTATTTATGATAACATTAAAAAGAAAGCTAGTGATTCTCTGTTGTTTAGATCCGCTCCTAAAAGGTCGGATACAGCAGACACGAATAAGGCGGGCACTTCTGGGTCTTATGCGCCCAAGAGAGGTTCCTATAGAGGTTCCGGTGCGTCCTCTAGCTCTTATTCGAGAGACCGTCAGGATAGTGACTCTCGTTCGGGACGTCCTTCAGGCCGGGACAATCGGTCGGACGCCCCGAGGTCGACGAGGCGAGGTGCGGGTCGTGGAAGACGTGGTTTCTCCTACCGCAGGCCTCGCAGATCCAGGAGGTGATGGCTTAAACCTCTATCGCGTTCCGGTTGGCGGAAGGTTGTCGAGTTTTTCTCAAGAGTGGGCGTCGATTACGGACGACCCGTGGGTGAGAGGAGTGACTTCGGAAGGTCTAAAGATATCCTTCAAACGAAAGCCTCCATTAACTCGAAGTCCAAAGTGGACTCATCTTCCGTCAAATCCTCAGAAAAGAGACGCTCTGCTATCAGAGGTGCAGTCTCTTTTAATGAAGAACGCGGTAGAGGTCGTAGAAAACCAGGAATCGCTGGGATTCTACAGCCATCTGTTTCTGGTTCCGAAACCAGACGGCTCGTTCCGTCCAGTCATAGATTTGAGCTGGATAAACAAGCTGATCGTCGCTCCGAAGTTTTATATGGAGACGATTCGATCGGTCAGAGCGAGTATTCGGGTGAACGATTATGCAACGAGCATAGATCTCAAAGATGCGTACTTTCACGTCATGGTACATCCGACATTCCGAAAGTATCTACGCTTCGCAGTCCTTGGAGTGGTGTATCAGTTCCGGGCCATGTGCTTCGGATTGAATCTAGCACCCTGGGCTTTCACTCGGGTAATGAACTCGGTAATGATCTACTTCCGAGCTCATTCGTCTGCGGTAACGTCGGCCTACCTGGACGACATTCTTCAGAGGTACGGCAACGAGTTAACGCTTCAGAACGATGTTCAGAATCTTCTTCTATTGCTCCGACGTCTCGGTTTCATAGTAAACGAGGAGAAGTCGGATCTGGTGCCGTCCAAGTCATTCACTCATCTGGGAATGAGCTTCGAGACGCACAACAATCTCGTTCGTCTGCCGTTAACCAGAGCGAAATTAGTCAGTTGTTACGCTCGCTATTGTCCGAATACAGACAAAGTCACGGCGAGAGAATTTATGAGACTGATAGGTCTGTGCGGAGCCGCCGCGGATCTCATTCCGATGGGACGGCTACGCACACGGCCTCTTCAAATTTTCCTGACTCAGAATTGGAGTGTGAAAATTCATTCGCTCGATGTAGACGTTCTCTTGTCAGATCAAGTGAAACAAGAGATTCAGACTTGGGCAAACATTCAGTGGTTAACTCAAGGAGTTCCGCTGCAGTTGCCGGATCCGAGTTTTACCATTATGACGGATGCCAGTCAAACAGGTTGGGGTGCATCATTAATCCCAACGGATTCGAGATGCCAGGGTCTTTGGGATCCGCAATTCCTGTGCAAGCACATAAACATCAAGGAAATGATGTCAATTTGGCTTGCATTACGTCACTGGATGGACATTATTCACGATGCTCATGTCCAAATCCTATCCGACAATACGACAGTAGTGGCGTATATACGGAATCAGGGAGGCACTCATTCAGTTCCGTTGTTCAATCTAACGGAAAGAATCCTTCTGTTTGCGCTAGAACATCACGTTCTTCTTTCGGTCCGTCACATACCGGGTCGTCTGAATGTGCTAGCAGACTCCCTTTCACGAAAGGGTCGCTTGTTGCCGTCGGAGTGGACTCTCAACAAACAAGTATTCAATCAGATTTGCTACCAATGGGAACGGCCAATGATAGACTTATTTGCGACACATCTCAACAATCAGTTGCAGACGTATGTGTCCCCGTGTCCGGATCCAAGAGCATTTGCAGTAGACGCTCTGTCGATCCCTTGGGACGGAATGATAGGATATGCGTATCCTCCAGCGCCGTTAATTCAACAAGTATTGCTAAAGATAAAACAATCTCAATGCAAGATTCTGTTGGTAGCATCTCTGTCGCCACTGAGACCGTGGATAAATCTACTCAGGTGTCTGTTGTGGGACCTACCGCGGAAGCTTCCTCCACGAGAGGATCTTCTTTGGCAGGGGAAATCGCGCCAACTCCATCACAACCCGCAAGGTCTCAACCTTCACGTTTTTCCGTTGTGCGGTCCTTCTTGCATGGCAAGCACTTTACAGGACGAGCAGTGGACGCGATTTCTAACTGTAGGAGGACCTCCTCTTCGCTAAACTATGCGGCTAAGTGGAAGGTTTTCCGTCGTTGGTGTAGGGATCATTCTGTAGATATATTTGATCCCTCTATACCAGACATTGCTAACTTTCTAGTATACTTGTTTGACGAAATCAAACTGCAGCCTGTTACTATAAAGGGTTATAGATCTATGTTATCTGATACCTATGCACATCATGATAGTTTACAAATTGGATCTAATGTCTCTTTATCGAAATTGGTTAGAAACTTTTCGATAAATAGACCCAGAACTCTTAGATTAATTCCTAAGTGGAATTTAGCTTGGGTTCTCCTTAAATTGAAGGAAAAGCCATTTGAACCTCTTGGGACAGTAGATTTCAAATTCTTATCTTATAAGACAGCTTTTCTCTTAGCTTTCTCTTCTGCCAGAAGAGTCAGTGAGCTTCATGCACTATCGGTGGATGATTCTCATTATCGTAGTGTTGGGAACACTATCACCTTCACTACTAATGTGGGTTTTTTAGCTAAGAATCAGGCTCCTAATAAATATCCGGAACCTATTATTATTAAGGCTCTTCCGTCTTCAGACGGGCGTAGGCCTTTACTCTGTCCTGTTAGAGCACTACGTATCTATAAACAGAGATCTCAGTTCATCAGAAAGGGACGGAAACGTTTCTTTCTGTCTTTGATGCCTAATAGAAAGGACATTTCAGTCCATTCTATTGCTAGATGGATTCAGTTAACTATCCGTACTGCGTATGAAGATTTATCTTCTTCTCAGCAGTCTGTGCTTAAGATTTCTGCTCATGAAGTAAGAGCTCTTTCTACTTCCTGGGCTTATGCTAATAGTGTTGCTATTACAGATTTAATGAAGGCTGCTTATTGGTCTCAGCCTTCCACATTTACTAATTTTTATCTCAGAAATATTGAGTCCATTTCTGGAGACCTGCATTGTTTAGGTCCGTTATCTGTTGCTCAGAATGTCGTCCACTAAACAGTTGCAACTATAGTTATGCAGGCTTTCTGTTCCGGCAGTGACTCCGTCCGACTGCCCTCTTCGCTCTGGGCTATTTGACCCAGGGCAAGGGGAAGGGGGGGGGGGGGGGGCGGGTGTTCCCTTAGGTCACCTGCTTTGTAGTGAAAAGCAAGGGAATGCCTCCTCCAAGACAGTATTTCTGAGTCGCTTCCGGGATGGTTTTAAAGTGTAATATTAATGTTTAATTTCATTCATGTCTTATTTTTAAAGTGTAGCTCGGTGTGAAGCATTTGTATATGTCAAGTGTCAAACGGGCTTTAATATACAATACTCGGACACTTTTAAATGATTATAAAGAGTCTCAATTCTCTGGACTACTTTATTTATTGGCTTGCTTTAAAAATAATTAGTATAAGGGTTATACTGGATGTTAATAGAGAACATGAATGTTATTGTGCTCAATTATTAGGGTAGTGTATCTTTCTAATTTAAATATTAAATAAGAAAGATACATGTAAAGCCTAATACTCCTTTTCTCCTTAAGGGGTTACCTCTTTATTTTATAATTGAGCTTATTGGATTTTCCTCTATGTCCTAGGCCCTCCAGCCTGTTTACTATTCAGCTAAGTCTGGGTCATTGGTACAGTATAAAAATGTTAAAAAATTTATAGTAATTTATATATTTTTTATACTTACCAATGACCCAGACGGGGATGGCCCTCCCTGAGTTGGGAACTCTTGCCTCCCCGCTGAGTACATAGCGCTGACCAGGCACTGCCAGTAAGAATGATATTTGGCGCCAATTTCGGGACGACTGCGTCACTGCGCATGCGCAGTAGAGTCGTACTATGGAGGTCCTTTAGGACATGATTTCTTTTTGTTTTGGATGCAAATTTTGGGGATTGGGGGGCAAAATTTGTGTTTGGCCCTGGTTTTTGTGGAGTTAGCACCAGCTAAGTCTGGGTCATTGGTAAGTATAAAAAATATATAAATTACTATAAATTTTTTAACTTTCCGCGCATATTTAATTAGGTTGCTGAAATTTGATTGGCTGACGGTTTCCAGACTCTTAACTTTCCTTAAAATCAACCGATTTTGATGAAATTTCATATATGGATTACTTTTATCAATACCTAGGTCAAGTTCGAATGTGGGAAATTTTGTACCGAAAACCTGCCTGTCTGCCTGTCCGTCTGCCCCATGCGTCCACGCACCTCGGACTAAAAGCCGTATTTATGAACCGATCTTCACGAAACTTCTTGGGTATCTTTTTTATCATTATGAGACCAGAATATGTGTTTTGGGGTTTGGTCCAAAATTCAAGATGGCCGCCAGCGGCATTTTGTTCCGAAATTGGGTGTAATCAGTTTTTTGTACAGAATGTCTATATGAAAGTTCAGATTTGAATAAATTTTGGTATGAATGTTTAGTAACATGCAGTACATACATATAATATAATAATGTTATTCTCGTGCAAAAATTATGCAAATTAGGGAAACATTGATTTATTCAGTGCTACTACCAATATACAGTAAGAGCACACCTTCCCTGTTTTTCGTTTCCAGACTCTAACTTTCCTTACAGTCTGTCGATTTTGATGAAATTTGGGTAGTAGATCACTTTCATCAATTGTGGGTCCAAGTTCGAACATGGGCATTTTCCACAAATATTTAATTACGTTGCTTAAATTTGATTGGCTGATGGTTTCCAGACTCTTAACTTTCCTTAGAGTCAATCGTTCCATTTGCAACTCAACTATATTCCACTGGATGCATTAATTCCCCTTGAAACTGCTGCCCAGCGGGAGACATGAATTCACTGAATTTGCTTGTTGCACCACTTTTCTTTCCCAAATCTCTTGGGAAAGATCAAATAGAGTATATTTTCCGAGTTAGGGTCTTTCACTGTGGTGCAAGCCTGTAGTAAACAATTGCGGTAGGTATAATAAGAAAGGAAATTTACTATACAATTTAAATATCCATGTTGCCCTTTTTAGAGGACTTCCAGCCCATGCATTGAGGTCTGGATCCTGTTTTACCAGTAAAACAGAGCTTGTTCACCACAGTAAACAAGCATGCACTACTTCATTTCCCGGGGGTATTGTGTTGGATAAATGGTTAAAGAATTACTATTTACTTATCATGATCACCAAAATTCATGCAAATGGCACTACTTCATTTCCCGGGGGTATTGTGTTGGATAAATGGTTAAAGAATTACTATTTACTTATCATGATCACCAAAATTCATGCAAATGGCACTACTTCATTTCCCGGGGGTATTGTGTTGGATAAATGGTTAAAGAATTACTATTTACTTATCATGATCACCAAAATTCATGCAAATGGCCAGTTGTGGCTCACCCCATACGGAGAGAAGATGGTGTAAGTCCAAAGGCCCCCAGACACCAGGAGGATCCCCAAACAATTTTCTTTCACTAAAAAAATTTCTCTTCTCAAATATTTGGGCGCCCTTGGTGTCAGGGTAAGTTTTAAAGGATACCAGAGCCTTGTTTTTCATGATACTCCATCCCAACCCTCCAGTGCTTGCAGGACCCTACTCTGAGTGTGGGGCCCCGAATACAAATGGCCAATTGAATATTTATGTCAAATATGAACGTAACACAGGCAAAATCTGTGTGACCCTCATTGAGCTCATTCCAACAAGAGGTCAGGTAGCGATGCAGACTGCAAGTTGAGAGGTCCTCAGTTCGAATCCCACCTGCGGCAACTGCGTTGTGTCCTTGAGCAAGATACTTAATCCCAATTGCCCATGTGGGGGCACGGTGGCGTTGTGTACTTAGGTGTACTGCATGTCGATGGTGCACTTGTCTTCAACCAATGCAAACCCTCTTTGTTCCGAGTTAGTATGTTGGGGAGTCTGACAGTTGCTCGCCTTTGCTCTGTGGTTCTCTCTGGGTACTCTGGCTTCCTCCACCTGTAAAACTGTCCGACACCAGGTAACCCTGGCTGCCAAAAATGTTATTAAACCCAATATAAATAAATAGATAAATAACAAGTGGTCATAAACTATGTTTTTGAAGATGATAATGAAAACTTTTAAGTTTTTCTGGAAATTATTTTGCAAAGTGTTGTCAACTAGTTGTGTTGGCTAAAGGGTTAAACAAAAGGTATACCATTAACTATGTAGCCTACCAGTTAATTTCTTAAGGAAGAATACTCTTGAGCTCTACTTTTTCAAAGCAGTATAAAAGGGGCAGTTTGTGTCTGTATGGGGACTTAACTCATTAACCAATGCAGATGATATCAAAATTTATTACTTTAAATATTATTTTTACAAATTTTTCCAAAAATTTGAACAAAACCTTATCATGTGAACCCTCACTGGAATGATCTCGATGAACTCATTCCAGTGTGGAGGTCACATAATATGATTTTGTTGAATTTATTGGAAAAATCATTTTTTTGGCAACTGCTGAATTTGTATACTATGCTTGTGGTTGCGGCCAGTTTCGATAGGTAATGGGTTAGGTGTTAAACTACATGCATTCACCTTGCCACTCGAAAAACAATGGGAGGAAATATTGGAGGTGGAAAGAGATATTGCGCATATAGGATGAGTAGCAGCACAGTCGATGCAGTCATCTGCAGTCTGCACTAAAGGTCTACTGACATATGAAGGGTGATTAAACACTACTACTGCAACTGTGCTACATGTATTTTTAGCTCACCTGACTGAAAGGTTTCGGCTCATATTGAGTAGAGGTATGGGGCAAAAATGCTCCAATTCTTAAAAAATCTTCTTCTCAAGACTTGATATTTGGTATGCAGCTTCCTTTTGAGGTGTGGAGAGAGAAGTTGGAGGGGCTATATTTGACGATGTTAAAGGAGGGGCAAAAATTTTGGCCCCGCCCCAAATTTCTATTTTCCAAACCGCGAGGCCGATTTGAACCAAATTTTACGTGAGTGCTCATTGGGTCATAAGTACCTACTTTATGCAGAAATTTTTTTTCCCATAGCCCCGTGGGAACCACAGGAGCTAAAAATAGAAAAAAATTAAAACACCCATATCTCCAAAACTACACGGCACTGAGAATTCTTATTTGTTGTGAAGCTTCCTTAGGACCAACAGAATGGAATGGTAAAAAAAATTGCCATCGGTTTTATCATGGGGTACTTTTTGGGGACTTTGAAAAAGTGCTGAGTCAGCATTTTTTAACCCTGTGGGTAATGGGAAAAACATTTGACTACTTTTCTCCCAAAGCACTGCTCGAAAAGCTTTCAAATTTCACATATCACATCTTTGGAAGATTGTTTGACATGTTTATTGAAATCAGTTGCCTGGGTCGATATTTGGGCTCTTTATGGGAGCCCAAATGTTTAAATTAGTGCAGTATGAGGAGTATTTTTGAAAAATCTTCTTCAGATCTAGCAATAAGAATGTTTTGATATTTGGTATGCAGCAGCCTCAGGGGGGTGAGATTCAAGTTTGTTGAAGCCAAGTCCCTAGGTTCATATTTAGGCTGAAAATTTGAGGTCTCATTGCGGACTTAGAAATTTTGGACCAAAATCCTGAAAATTTTTTTTTTGTTTTTTGTGCATTTCTCTC
Source organism: Pictodentalium vernedei (assembly GCA_031216915.1). NCBI lineage: Eukaryota > Metazoa > Mollusca > Scaphopoda > Dentaliida > Dentaliidae > Pictodentalium > Pictodentalium vernedei. Next base: position 377,249,390 of record CM062294.1, on the reverse strand, counting down.
AATTTTAAGACAAAAAAAAATTTATTTTTTTTTTACCCTGAAAATTTGGGGTCCGGGTTGGACTTAGAAAATTTTGGACCAAAATCTTAAAAAAAATTTTTTGGTTTTTTTATGCATTTTGATCAATTTTAGGAGAAAAATTTTTTTTTTTTTTTTCACTGAAAATTTGGGGTCCGGGTGGGACTTAGAAAATTTTGGACCAAAATCCGAAAAAAATGTTTTTTTGTTTTTTATGCGTTTTGGTCAATTTTAAGAGAAAAACAAAAAAAAAATTTTTTCCCTGAAAATTTGGGGTCCGGGTGGGACTTAGAAAAGTTTGGACCAAAATCCTGAAATTTTTTTTTTGTTTTTTATGCATTTCTCTCAATTTTAAGACAAAAAAAATTTTTTTTTTTTTACCCTGAAAATTTGGGGTCCGGGTTGGACTTAGAAAATAGAAAATTTTGGACCAAAATCCTGAAAATTTTTTTTTTGTTTTTTATGCCTTTCTGTCAATTTTAAGACAAAAAAAATTTTTTTTTTTTTTTCCCTGAAAATTTGGGGTCCGGGTGGGACTTAGAAAATAGAAAATTTTGGACCAAAATCCTGAAAATTTTTTTTTTATTTTTTATGCGTTTCTGTCAATTTTAAGACAAAAAATTTTTTTTTTTTTACCCTGAAATTTTGGGGTCCGGGTGGGACCAAAATCCGAAAAAATTTTTTTTTGTTTTTTCTGCGTTTTGGTCAATTTTAAGACAAAAAAATTTTCCCCTAAAAATTTGGGGTCCGGGTTGGACTTAGAAAATTTTGGACCAAAATCCGGAAATTTTTTTCGTTTTGTATTTTATGCCTTTCTGTCAATTTTAAGACAAAAAAAATTTTTTTTTTTTTCCCTGAAAATTTGGGGTCTGGATGGGACTTAGAAAATTTTGGACCAAAATCCTGAAAATTTTTTTTGGTTTTTTTATGCGTTTCTGTCAATTTTAAGACAAAAAAATTTTTTTTTTTTTCCCCTGAAAATTTGGGGTCCGGGTGGGACTTAGAAAATTTTGGACCCAAATCCTGACAATTTTTTTTTTGTTTTTTATGCATTTCGGTGAGTTTTAGACAAAAAAAAAAAAAAAAAAAAAATTTTTTACCCTGAATATTTGGGGTCCTAGAGGGACTTCGAAAATTTTGGACCAAAATCCATAATTTTTTTTTAATTTTTTTTTTATGCTTTTCTGTCAATTTTAAGACAAAAAAAAATTTTTTTTTTACATCGAAAATTTGGGGGCCGGGTGGGACTTAGAAAATTTTGGACCAAAATCCTGAAATTAGTTTTATTGTTTTTTATGCATTTTAAGAAGAAGAAAAAAATTTAGGCTGAAAGTATTTTGTGGGAAAAAAATCTGTTTTTTATGCGTTTATCTCAATTTTGGGACGTAAAAGTGCAGGAACTGAAAATAGAAGGAAAATCCTGTGTATTGTGTGGGCACAATCACTTCATCTATTTGGTATATGCTTTTCTTAGGAGGGGCGTATGCAGCTTATTCAAGTCAAGTCCCTGGTTTGATATTTAGACTACCATGTCAGGTGAGCGCCCTCAGGCCCCCTGGGGCCTCTTGTTTTTATTACACTCCCATTTAAAATTAAGGTTTGTTCACGATATTCTAGGATGTTTGATAAAAGTAAACTTTTATTGGACACGTGTGGGACACAGAGTTTTGCAAGAATGTAAGAATGGAACCAGTCATATTTCTGGGGATACATGGGCCCATTTCGATACAATGGGTCATTTATTTTGATTTTGTATAGTGGATGTTAGCAGTCTATAGATAATTCATTCCGTAGAAACTCTTGTCCTACACACCGACCGTTCATCAGAAGAAACTTTCTAATTTATTTTCTTAACTTGAACAATACTGAATATTGATTAAATAACCCGATGGGTTAAAGTATGACATGGCAATGACTGACATGCAGTTCGAACTGAAGAACAATGTAGACGAGAGTATGAAATCGTCTATGAGTGACGCCATTTCGAATGAATGAGGTTGCGCGAGCAAATTTCTAGGTCATCAAAATCGAAATACAAAACAGATTGCCTGTCGATCTTCACTGGAATTCGTATGGATTCTGTACCCCTTTTAAAGTCTATAACACAAACTTTAATAAATTTTGAGCAGGCACTGTGAACAATACGATCATTTCTCTTGGACAATAAGGATATAAATTTAATTTACGTGGGATGAATCGACAATGACTAATGTAATCTTGACTAAAATCTTAACCTGTCAATCAGTTAAGTAACAACAGTTGCATGGAACTTGGCAGTCAGATAAAGATTTGAGTTTTTAGCTCACCGAAGGGAGCTTAACTTATCACTTGGTGTCCGTCGTGAACTTTACACTATCGACTACTCCTCACAAACTACTGGATCAAATTTGGTGTGCATGTTCCCTATAATATGACAATTCAAACTTATACAAGTAAACATGCTGCACCCACAGGGGGCACCACAAGGGGCATATCTCTGATAGCACCCATGAATTTCTTTCCAAAATTCCAAAAAATCTTCTTCAGATCAACCAGGCAGAATTCTTTCCTGTTTGGTATACATTATCTCTAGGGGGGTCAGATTCAAGTTTGTTCAAATCGCCCCCCTCCCCCCCTCCCCCCCCCCTCCCCCCGATTCATATTTGGGCTCACCATAGAAGCCAGAATTCGAACTTAGTGCATTTCAGGCAAATTTCTTAAAAAATCTTCTTCTCCAGATCCAGCAGGCAGAATCTTTTGATATTTGGTATGCAACATTGTGGGATGGATGTGATTCAAGTTTGTTGAAATCGGCCCCCTGGATTCACATTTGGGCTCAGTAAAGAAGCCCGAATTCGAACTTAGTGCATTTCAGGCAAATTTCTTAAAAAATCTTCTTCTCCAGATCCAGCAGGCAGAATCTTTTGATATTTGGTATGCAACATTGTGGGGTGGATCTGATTCAAGTTTGTTCAAATCGGCTCCCTGGATTCACATTTGGGCTCAGTATAGAAGCCCGAATTCGAACTTAGTGCACTTCAGGCAAATTTCTTAAAAAATCTTCTTCTCCAGATCCAGCAGGCAGAATCTTTTGATATTTGGTATGCAACATTGTGGGGTGGATCTGATTCAAGTTTGTTCAAATCGGCTCCCTGGATTCACATTTGGGCTCAGTATAGAAGCCCGAATTCGAACTTAGTGCATTTCAGGCAAATTTCTTAAAAAATCTTCTTCTCCAGATCCAGCAGGCAGAATCTTTTGATATTTGGTATGCAGCATTGTAGGGTGGATCTGACTCAAGTTTGTTCAAATCCCCCCCCCCCCCCCCCCCCCCCCCCCCCCCCCCCGAATTCATATTTGGGCTCACTATAGAAGCTCGAATTCGAACTTAGTGCATTTTGGGCAAATTTCTTAAAAAATCTTCTCCAGATCCAGCAGGCAGAATCTTTTGATATTTGGTATGCAACACTGTGGGATGGATCTGATTCAAGTTTGTTCAAATCGGCCCCCTGGGTTCATATTTGGGCTCAGTATAGGAGCCCAAATTTGAACTTAGGCAAATTTCTTTAAAAGTCTCCTTCTCAAGATCCAGCAGGCAGAATCTTTTGATATTGGGTATGCAGCATGCTTAGGGGGGTGAAATTCAAATTTGTTCAAGAAAAGTCCCTGGGTTCATATTTGGGCTCACTGTGGTAGCCCGAATTATAACTTAGTTCAAAATGAGGAATTTTCTTTAAAAATCTTCTTCTTCAGATCCAGCAGTTGGAATGTTTTGATATTTGGTATGCAGCATCCTTAGGGGGGTAAGATTCAAGTTTGTTTAAGCCATGTCCCTAGTTCCATAAAATTTGTCTCTCATGACTTCATTCCTTTGTAGTGTTGATGAACCATGTCTAACTGAATGTGACCCCAAATACTTCTTTGAACCACTTTGGCCGGTGAGCGATTAAGGCTCCATGGGGCCTCTTGTTTTTATATAATTTCTCATTGAAGTATTTTCCAAATTTACACCTGTTTGTTGTGAAAGTTTGGTAACTTTTAAGTTGGGATCACATCAACCACTCACAATTCATGCTGTATTTATTTATTGGTGTTTTAAGGTCACATATTTCTGCACAATGGCTAACCATGACCGTGACAGTTTTACAGGTGGAGGAAGCCGGAGTACCCGGAGAGAACCACCGAGCAACGGCGAGCAACTGTCAGCTCCCCAACATACCAACTCCACACAAGCAGGGTTAGCATTGGTTGAAGACAGGTGCACCATTGACGTGCAGTACACCTTAGTACACAACCGTGCCCCCACGTGGGCAATGGGGGTGAAGTGTCTTGCCCAAGGACACAGCGCGGTTGCCGCAGGTGGGATTCAAACCGAGGACCTCTCGGCTTGCAGCCTGCACCTCTACCAACTGAGCCACCGCGCCCCCAATTCATGCTGTAAAATTGAGGCATAAAAAGACGGTAAATTGTATTTCAGATGAACAGTGTTTCATTGATCGAAGTGGTGACGCATTACAATTTGCAAGTTGAAACTATGAATGAAAGTTCAATCAGCGTACAAAATAACAATAAGACTGGTCTCCTGCTTCTGAAGATTAATGTCGATTTTTGTCTTATTTTATTTCCTTTACGTCTATGAAGGATAGGTAATTCTTACTTAGTATTACCGTAAAAGGCCTGTTTCGGAAATCTGCGATGGTTTGTAATAAATACAGAACCGCATAAGCATTTGAATGGGTTAATGTTTATCGCACGAGTTTGGATGGATGCAAGAATACCCCGAGAGGTGAAGCCTTGAGTGGTATACTGCGCCAAACCAAACAAATGTGATAAACATTAACCCATTCAAATGCTTGTGTGTTTCTGTCTATGTGTGTGTACGGTTTGTCACCGCCTTTGATATTTGCAGATTATCATGACTGGCTTTTGAGTGATGCTGTAGACTTACTGCCACATCTACTGCTGCCTCTTGCTGGTCCGGAAGAGTTTGATAATGATGATATGGATAAATTACCAGACGATTTACAGTATTTACCAGAAGACAAGGAGAGAGAACCAGATCCAGACATTAGACAAATGCTAATTGAATCTGTTCATCAGGTGAGTGACAAACAATGGACATCACAGGCAGATGTTTATTTATTGGGGTTTAATGACACTTTCAACAGCCAGGGTCACCTCGTATCAGACAGTTTTACAGGTGGAGGAAGCCAGAGTACCTGGAGAGAACCACCAGGAAATGGCAAGTGACTGTCAGACTCCCCAACATACTAATTCCACACAAGCAGGGTTAGCGTTGGGTGAAGACAAGTGCACCATCATGGTGCAGTACGCCTTAGTATACAATGCCACCGTGCCCCCACGTGGGAAATTGGGATTAAGTGTCTTGCCCAAGGACACAATGCAGTTACCGCAGGTGGGATTCAAACCAAGGACCAGGCAGATGTTTAGATTTGCTTAATTTGGACACACCTGAGAATACAGACACACTATGGTAAAGTTAAGTGCCTTCCTTTCATCTTCTCGGAATCTGCTGGCTTTTTTTGCTTGGAAACATATACTAAACTGTCTTTGTTATGAGCCTTCCCTCACTGTTGTTGGCTTTCCATATAGAGCTTATGTTATGCACATAGATTAATTGGAAACTCTACATAAATAATTGATTAGATGTCAAGCCTCGGCAAAATGCTCACACAGAGTTTGTCAGGGAAAAGCAATCTGCATCAATAGTATCATATACGACACTGTCGATGCAGATTGCTTTTATACTGGTGAACTCTTAATTTTTAGCTCAACTTGACAAAGTCAAGCTGAGCTATTGCCATCACTTCTTGTCCGTCGGCGTACGTACGTACGTTAGTACGTACGTCCACAATTTCCTTTGGCACACCTCACAGGTCGCATTTATGATCAGATCGCTTTGAAACTTGGTATGCTTGTTTGGGGTGACCTCTAGAGGGGAGCTGTCGATATTTTTATACTGTACCAATGACCCAGACATAGCTGCTGGTGCTAACTCTTAAAATATAGGGCCAAACACAAATTTTGCCCCCCCCATCCCCAAAATTTGCATCTAAAACCAAAGAAAACATGTCCTGAATGGCCCTCCACACTTCACCTCTACTGCGCATGCGCAGTGTCAAGGACGTTCCGAAATTGGCGCCATTAATCATTCTTAGTTTGGCCCTTCATCAGTTAACATCTGACTGATCTTTGTGCTTGTAAATCTCAGTTTAAATGATGCCAGACACATAAATATTAGTGAAATGGTGATTCTAAGGAGGATAGAGAAGGAGGAGAGGAAAAATGTGTGACAGAATATTATCAGGGCTGTAACTTAAAATTTTTTAATGAAATTATGTTATGTTAAGTTACCTATTTTCGAGGCAGCAGCCATTTTGTTGTCATTCTTGTTATTTAGTTACACTGATTTTTCAGTGTTTTCCTCTCTCCCTTTCCTTTAAGTCCCCTCTTGCTATTCTCCCATGCTTTTGGCATACATAGTTTCTGTAATTATTATTACTAAAATTTCTTGGGAGTTTTAGCTGAATAACAGAATGAATTCTGTTCTTTTCCCCATGTTTACGTCTTCACCTATGGGTGGTTAGGCGTTGTGTTCTGCATCTACCATCTGATGTTCTGCAGTTTCTTCCCTGGAAGTCTCTGTTTTGCATCAGATAGTGTATTTTTGGTAACTGATTTCGGGCCTGGGCGCCTGGAGTCTTATTTTAGTGTTTTTACACTCATTGTTTACATTTACTACAGCCCTCTGTGTGAGGGGGGGATTTCTTGAAAATAATATCTTGATGTTAATTTAATCATAACTAGATACATTATTATTGTTCGTAAGTGTTGCATAAATTGTTTAAAATATTTTTAAATTTTTTGTCCACACTTAGGCTTGGGATCCATTGGGGCTCAACGTTACTTTTCAGAAACTTGGGCTGCTCTGAAAAAATATTTTTTCAAAATATTTTGATTTCAATTATTTTTTCTATGTTAATGGATCATATTATTATTATGTATTTTGATTGTCAGGGGTTGGTGCGAGTACCAGGACTTTGTTTTCTTTTCACATTGAAAGGATTTTGATCAATTGTAATAAGAGGAAGTCTTCCTCTGACTTTTATAATCATTCTATATGTAGTCAGTGTACTCGCATTAACTCCTGTTCTGTATCTGATGATTTCGATGACAACATGGGAAGCGTATGTCACGGTATGTTAGTGGGGAATTGGACATTCCGGTCCTTTCCCCGCAGGGTCACTCTACTTTATCAATTTCTATTTCAGACGATCAAGATTAGGGTGATGTATCTGTGATGTCTTCCAACAGTGTGCCTCCGTCGTCACAATTAATGAAGGGCTAGCGGAAAAGTGCTCATGTAAATACGCCAATTGCCTAAGAGGACCCTAGTAGGTTCGACGGCCTTTGACGTCCGCTAGCTCGCCCGGTGTAGCGTCCATTCATCGAATGGTTCGGCAGCCGGGTTCGTCCGTTGCGGTCTAGAAGGAGTTTTGGGGTGTTGCGAGCACTATAAATCAACCAAATGCACACCCAATGACAGCGGATTAGAGGGAGAACGTAGGAAGCCTTTTAGTCCGGTTCATAGCTCGTTCTGGTCCATCCGGACGGCGAGCGAGAGAGGCCCCTCTCTCGTACAACATCTGGCCCCAGATGTTGTGGTACAAAATGTTTCGCATTCGGAGCATACGTCCGCCGCTCGGGACGCTCCAACATATAGTCAGTCCGGAGAGACTGTCAATAAGGCTTCCTCATTCTCATGGTAGCGCACACGACTGCTCTTGGCTACGTGACCTCGGATATCCAGTCAGCTTCGCCAGTCAGAGAATCATCGGTGACCAGGTCACACCATCCGGTAGCCAGGGACACGAGGCCTGCAGACTCCGGACGTTCACAAAGGAAGTGTGCGGGAGTCAACGTACACGGAGCTTCCGGCGGCAATGCATCGTAAGACCGCTACTGCACAGGCCTCGGGGACGGACGTGCTATCCTAAATAGCACAGCTTATCGCAGCATCCCAGCAACAACTGAATCTGGCGCATAATGTTTTTTCCGACGATGCTGGGTCGGGACGCTCCGCGGAAGCGGGTACGGACGTCCGAAAATTTCATCCAGTCCGACGGGATACCGAAAGGGATTCGGAGGATTTCGAGCTTTCCCTTTTGGAACAACATATGCTGTTGTGTATGTCCTCTGACTTGATCTTCTACAGGTTCTTTCGTCGGACCAGAATGCTGCGATGCCGGATAAGAAACTGATAGCGTCGGTGGACTTTGAAATTTTAGGTTCGGTTCAGGGACATCGTCCATCAGTTCCGACATAGTCCAATAATGTCACACAAACTTTCGAATTATTGAACGACGCTATATATTTATTATTATATGCTTGCTATTACCAAGCATTTCTGGTTTCTTGTTCGCAAAGTTACGGAGATGTCTTTCAAAAGTGTGCCTCTGTCGTCATAGTTAATGAAGAGCTAGCGGCAATAAGTGCTCATGGAATATGTCTATCGCCTAAGAGGTCCCTTGTAGGATCGACGGAGTGACATTCGCTAGCTCACCCGGTGTAGCGTACATTCATCGAATGGTTCGGCTGCCGGGTTCGTCCGTTGCGGTCTAGGAAGGAGATTTGGGTGATGCAAGCACTATAATTACTTTAGTACTCACCCAGTGACGGCGGATTGAGGACAGATCGGAGGAAGCCTGTTAGTCCGGTTCCTGGCTTGTCCAGGTCCGCCCGGGCTGTGAGCGAGAGAGGTCCCTCTCTCGTCCAACAACATAGGGGACCGCATGTTGTGGTTCAGATATTTTACATTCAGAGCATATGTCCGTCGGTCGGGACGCTCCGTTATATTGACAGTCCGAGAGACTGTCGATAATGCTTCCTCATCCTCACAGCAGTGCACACGACCGCACATTGGCTACGTGACCTCGAGTATCCGATCAGTTTCGTCATTCAGTGATTCCACGGCGAACAGGTCATGCCATCCGGTAGCCAAGGGACACGAGGTCTATACACTCCGTTCGCTTGCATATTAGTAGTATGCACGGGGTAACGATCACGGAGCTTCCAGCGGCAATGCATCGTAGGACCGCTTCTCCACAGGCCTCAGTGACGGACGTGCTATCCGAGTTAGCACAGTTTTTTCGCAGCATCCCAACAATCGACAGTTTCTTGGTCGAATCAGGAATTATCCGACGGCGCTGGGTCGGTGCGGTCCGCGGTTGCATCAGGTACGGACGACCGAACGCTTTATAGGGTCCGACAGGATGGCGAAAGGGATTCAAAAGATTTCGAATTTTCCCTTTCGTAGCATTGGAAGCTGCCATACATATCTTCCGGCATTATCTTCCAGTGATTGTTATTTCGGACTACATTGCTGCGATGTTGGATAAGAGACTTATAGCGTCATTGGACACGGAATTTTGGATCGGTTCAGGGACATTGTCCCTGACTTAACCGACACAGTCCAATAATGTCATTAGAACAGGTGTATTATTTATCGACGCTATATATATATAAGTCTGCTACCAAGCATGATAGTTTAGTTTCTTGTCCGCAATGCTCATTTCTGCCTTTTATCATTATACAAATAATTTATTTTGGCAGAACAGGGCATACCGAGAGTTCATATGCATCTAGACGGCGTGGTTAAAGACTGGAAATAATCTTTTTCGCCGTCTATGTCTTTTCCAACCACAATGTTGGAAACGACAATGATGTCTAATAGACTTAACTTAGACGCTTTATCATACGTAATCCACCTTACTGAGGCGTTATCATTACGTCTTCAAGAGAAAGAATTCTGGGATATAATCCTCAATGTGATTTCTTTTGAGGGCAGTAGTTTGTTCATGTATAACTCCGCCCTTCAGTGGCTGCTTGGAGTTGGTTAGACGTGACGCAGCCCTAGCTACATCCACGTGCGTGGATAGTAAGGTGAAGAACTCTCTCAGAGTCGCTTCGTTCTCAGAGAAGCTTCTCTTCGACGGCAACTTTTCAGCAATCCATGAATTGCTCGATTTACACATTCTCTTGTCTATCTAGTGTAGCAAGAGATTCAGACTGGGGCAAACATTCGGTGGTTGACTCAGAGAGTGCCACTGCAGTTGCCGGATCCGAGTTTTATAATTATGGCGGTTGCCAGTCAAACAGGTTGGGATATAATATTGATCCCAACGGATTCGAAGTGCCAGGGTCTTTGGGTTCCGCAGTCTCTAAGCAAGCACTTATCTTCCACGGAATAATGTTTTTTTAGGCTTGCTTTATGTCATTGGATGAACATTATTCAGAAACACATGTCCAAATCCTGTCCGTTAATTCAACAGTAGTGGCGTATCCCCGGAACCAGGGAGGCACTCATTCGTTTCCGTTATTCAATTTAATGGAAAGAATCCTTCTGTTTGTTATAGTACACCAAGTTCTGCTTCGGTCCGTCTTATTCCGGGTCGTCTGATTGTATTACCGGACTCCCGTTCACTTATGGGTCGCTTGTTGCCGCCAGTATGGACTCTCAACAAACAAGTATTCACTCAGATTTGCTATCAATGGGAGTGCCCAATGATAATTTATTTACGACACAACTTGCTTGTCAATTGCAGACGTATGTGTTTGCTTGTCCGGATCTCTGAGCTTATGTTGTTAACGCTCTATTGATCTAATAGGACGGAATGATAGGATATGCGTATCCTCCTGCGCTGTTGTTTCAGCAAGTATTGCTAAGATAAACAACCACAATACATTTCTGTTGATAGCATCTCTGTCTTCACAGAGACCATGGGTAAATTTACTCTGATGTCTACTGTGGGACTTTTCGCTGGGTAAAATCGTGTCATCTTTATCACAACCCGCAAGGTCTCAACCTTCACGTATTCCGTTGTGTGGTCCTTATTGCATTGTAAACATTGTACTGGACGAGCTTTGGACGCGATTTCTTACTATAGGAGAACCTCTTCTTCGCTATACTATGCGGCTAAAGTGGAGGCTCTTCCGTCGTTGGTGTAGGGATCACTATGTTGATATTGTTGATCCCTCCATACTAGTCATTGCAACTTTTTAGTATACTTGTTTGACAAGATCTACTGCAGCCTGTTATTATTAAGGTTATAGGTTTATGTTACCTCATACCTATGCACTCTATGATAGTTTACAATTGAGTCTTATGTCTCTTTATCTAAGTCAGTTAGTAACTTTTCGATAAATAGACTTAGAATCATTAGATTAAATTCCTCTACGGAATTTAACTTTGGTTCTTATTTAGCTAAGTAATCATTTGAGCCTCTGGAAACAGTAGTTTTCAAATTCTGACCTTTTAGACTAATTCTGTTGGCTTCTCTTTTACTGAAGAGTCAGTGAGTTTCATGCTCTATCGGTGGATGATTTTCACTTTCGTAGTTTCGGAATCACTACTTCCTTTACTATTTAGGTTGGATTTTTGCATAAGAGTCAGGCTCCTAATTAATATCCGGAACCTCTTGTTATTAAGGTCCTTCCGTCTTCGTACGGGCATAGGCCTTTACTCTGTCCGGTTAGAGTTTATGTATTTATAAACAGATATCTGTTTATTACTACGGGCGTAAGCTTCTTCTGTCTTTGATGCCTAATAGAAGGACGTTACGCTCCATTCTATTGCTAATGGATTCAATTAACTATCGATACTGCTTATGGTATATCATTGACTCAGCAGTTGTGTTTGAGATTTCGGCTCATGAAGTAAGAGTTCTTCTACATCTTGGGCTTACATTAATAGTGTCGCTATTATAGATTTTTGAAGGCTGCTCATTGCGCTCAGCCATCCACATTCATGAATTTTTATCTCAGAAATATCGAGTCCATTTCTGGAGGCCTCTATTGTTAGGTCTATTATCTACTGCTCAGAATGTCATTCACTGAACAGTTGCTACTATAGCTAGGTAGGCTGTCTGTTCGGCAGTGACTCCGTTCTGCTGCCCTCTTTGCTCTGGGCTATTTGACCCAGGGCAAGAAAAAGGGTGGGGGGGGGGGAGGCTGTTCCCTTGGGTCACCTGTTTTACTATGAAAACAAGGGGATACCTCCTCCGGAGTTAGTAATTCTGAGCTGTTATTGGGATGGTTGTTTAGTGAGAAGTTTATGTTTTAAAAATTCATTCAGGCCTTAGTTTTTAAAGTATAGCTTTTGAATATAGCACGTGTCAACGGACATTATTATACAATCCTCAGACACTTTTCAGGAGTATAAAGAGTCTCTATTCTTTGCTCACAAAATAATTTATCGACTTTCAAAAAGCATCTTAAGACTCATTTATTCAAATCATATTTCCCATAGTACCTTTCATGTGATTGTGAAGCGTTTTAGAGCACCTTCGGTGGTTTCACGCTATACAAAATCTATTATTATTATTATTATTTTTATTCTCTAGACTTACTTTATTTATTGGCTTACTTTAAAAATTATTAGTATAAGGATTATACTAGATATTAATAGAGTACATGGATGTATGATGCTCAATTTTGGAAGGTGTTGTATCTTTCTAATTTATCATAAATAAGAAAGATACATGTAAGGCCTAATACTTCTTTTTCCCTAGAGGGGATGACTCTATTTTATATAATTGAGCGTATTCCATCTTGCTCTATGTCCTTGGCCCTCCAGCCTTTTTACTATTCAGCTATGTCTGGGTCATTGGTACAGTATAAAAATGTTAAAAAATTTATAGTAATTTATATATTTTTTATACTTACCAATGACCCAGACGGGGATGGCCCTCCCAGGAGTTGGGAACTCTTACCTCCCCGCTGAGTACATAGCGCTTACCAGGCACTGGTTATAAGAATGATTAATGGCGCCAATTTCGAAACGTCCTTGACACTGCGCATGCGCAGTAGAGGTGAAGTGTGGAGGGCCATTCAGGACATGTTTTCTTTGGTTTTAGATGCAAATTTTGGGGATTGGGGGGCAAAATTTGTGTTTGGCCCTATATTTTAAGAGTTAGCACCAGCAGCTATGTCTGGGTCATTGGTAAGTATAAAAAATATATAAATTACTATAAATTTTTTAACTTTCTTCAATTTTTGTCAAAAAATGTTGCCGCGGCCAATGTTCTTAGAACTTAGTTTAGTCAAACCTCAATATTTCCCTTTGGCACACCATAAAGGGCACATTTATGATTGGATCGCTTTGAAACTTGGTATGCTTGTTTGAGGTGACCTCTAGATGGGAGCTATCGATTTTCTTCAATTTTCGTCAAAAAATGTTGCCGCGGCCAATGTGCTTAGAACTTAGTTTAGTCAAACCTCAATATTTTCCTTTGGCACACCCCACAGGCCACATTTATGATTGGATTGCTTTGAAACCTGGCATGCTTGTTTGGGGTGACCTCTAGATGGGAGCTATCAATTTTCTTCCATTTCCATCAAAAAATGTTGCCACGCCCAACGTTCTTAGAACTTAGTTTAGTCAGACCTCAATATTTCCCTTTGGCACACCCTACAGGGCACATTTATGATTGTATTGCTTTGAAACTTTGTATGCTTGTTTGGGGTGTCCTCTAGATGGGAGCTATCGATTTTCTTCCATTTCCGTCAAAAAATGTTGCCGCGGCCAACGTTCTTAGAACTTAGTTTAGTCAGACCTCAATATTTCTCTTTGGCACACCCTACAGGGCACATTTATGATTGGATTGCTTTGAAACCTGGCATGCTTGTTTGGGGTGACCTCTAGATGGGAACTATCGATTTTCTTCCATTTCCGCCCGTCAAAAAATGTTGCCGCTGGCAACGATCTTTGAACTTAGTTTAGACAGGTATCAATATATTCCTTTGGCATGCCCTACAGGGCACATTTATGATCAGATCGGTTTGAAACTTTGTATGCTTGTTTGGGGTTTCCTCTAGATGGGAGCTATCGATTTTCTTCGATTTCCGTCAAAAAATGTTGCAATGACCTTCGATGAACTTAGTGCAGTTAAGCATCAATATTTCCCTTTGACACTCCCTACAGGGCACATTTATGATTGGATCGCTTGCAAACTTGGTGTGCTTGTGTGGGGTGACATCTATATGGGAGCTGTCGATTTTCTTCCATTTCTGTCAAATAATGTTGCCGCTGACCTTTGAACTAAGTTTAGTCAGGCCTCAATATTTCCCTTTAACACACCCTTCAGGGCACATTTATGATCGGACCACTTTGAAACTTGGTATGTGTGTTCGGGGTGACCTCTAGATGTGAGCTATTGCTTTTTTTCATTTCTATAAAAAATTATTGCTGTTATCACCAGCCTTTGAACTTACTGCATTTGTGCATCAACTTATCCCTTTTGAACCCTCAGCAGGATATATTTATGAATTTCCATAATAAAACCCTTGCCACAAGCAATAATCTTCTACTTAGTGCATTTGTGCATTTCATCTTCCTTTGGCATGCTTCAGAGGGCACATTCATTATCAGGTTGTTTTGAAACTTTGTATGCTTGTGCAGGGTGACAAAGACAAAAATTGGAGCTATTGATTTTCTTTTCATTTCCATCAAAAACTGTTGCTGTTAGCAACAATCTTTGAATTTATTGCATTTGTGCATCAACATTCTTTGACATGGCGTACAGGCCACATTTATCACAGGATTGTTTTTGAACTTGGTATGCCTATTAGGCAAGACCTTTAGATAAGAGCTATTGATTAGCATTCATTTCTGTGAAAAAAGTTGCCATTTACAACTTGACAGTCAAGATAACCAGTAAGCTATTGCCATCACACATGCGGAAGTCTGTTCACATTTTCTTTTAGCATAGGCTACACCCCGTAGTTCTTGTCCGATCGTCTCAAAATTTCACATGCAGGTTTGAGGTTATGTCAAGATGAGAACGTCCCCTTTTGACCACGATCGGTCAACCATGATGGCTGCCCAAGCCCCCCATATCTAATATGGAGGGATTTCATTGTAACTTGGTAGGATGACTCCGTATGATGTCCAGATGAGAACTTCCCCATTTTGTCGCGATCTGTCAGCTGTGACAACAGCCCAAGCCCAAAACTTGAAAACCTTTAGCACAGTCTAAAGGTCATATTGATGAAGGGATTTCATTGTAACTTGGTAGGATGACTCCAGATGATGTCTAGATGAGAACGTCCCCTTTTGGTCGTGATCGTTCAGCCATGACAGCTACCTGAGCCCAAAACCCGAAAACCTTTAGCACAGTCTACAGGTCATATTTATGAAGGGATTTTATTGTAACTTGGTAGGATGACTCCATATAATGTCTAGATGAGAACGTCCCCTTTTGGTCACGAATGGTCATCTGTGACGGCTAGAGGGGCCCACAGCATGAAAATCTTTAGCACAGTCTATAGGTCATATTTATGAAGGGATTTCATTGTAACTTGGTAGGATGACTCCAGATAATATCTAGATGAGAACGTCCCCTTTAGGTCGCGATCATTCAGCCATGAAGTCTACCCGAGCCCAAAACCTGAAAAAACATTAGCACAGACGACAGGTCATATTTATGAAGGGATTTCATTGTGACGTGGTAGGATGAAGGGATTTCATTGTAACTTGGTAGGATGACTACAGATAATGTCTAGATGAGAACGTCCCCTTTAGGTCGCGATCATTCAGCCATGAAGGCTTCCCGAGCCCGAAAATCTTCACAGTCTACAGGTCATATTTAAGGGGTCGTCCAATGTAACTTTGGTCAGTTTGTTGACATTTTCCTCAATGTCTCAGAAACAGATTAGAGAAGTAAGGAAAGGCAAATTATATATCAAAATAATGAGTAAAGTGCGTAGAAAAGGTATATATAATTTTTTTCAGTAAAAAAAGTGAATTTTATGATTTTAATGAACATTAATTTTCCAATGGCATAAGTAATGAACCGGTAAAACCACAAAATGATCGGTAATTCGAAAGCCTTGTCCTCAATGTAATGATAACATACTACAGACTCGGAGAAAGCATTTTTATGACAAACACTCTGGTGTGTTTTGGTGTTGGAATGCAATACCACCAACACAAATTTTGGATGTTCTGGATGTGGCCATGTTTCAATGATGTTTATTCCGGTCATGTGATTACAATGTGGTTCTTGCAGGAATACTCATTTTGGGAGATTGTAAGAATGAAAGGACGTGATTACGTCCTTTATTTGCTCGAGACATTGTATGAGCGGATTTGCAAACAGGTTACAGCAAATACTTGAGCTGTTAATGTCATAACTGCAAAATATGGTTTGAAATTCCCTCCAGTGTTTACAGGCCGTCTGAACTTTTTTGTTGACAATAAATCTGAATTATTGCGCACTAGAAAGACATCAGGAACCACATGTAAAAAAATAACCGAGTGTATAAAATCAGGACGATACACATAAAATAAGGCAATATTCATAACAAAGTAAGCAGAATGCTTCAGAAATCACTTTTTCACGAAGTATATTCCAAGTGACCTAGAACTATATTGAGCGTGTTGATTCCCCCCGATGTTGTGAAGTTATTTACTTCCTAGTAACCATGGATCTCTGCCGATGTCTGCGAAGGACCGATTGAAGATGGGTTGAAAATGATGCATTCACGCTTTTAAATAAGGTGTGATTGGACGGTGCTGTGAATTTAGTTTTTTCTTGCAATCAACTCTACCAACACAAGCGTCGATCAGTGTCTTTTGTCATCGTTTTACACTGATAAATGTGACAAATCTCCTTTACCGGAAACTATCTCCAATTTGCATATCATAATAAACATAACCGCTGTCAGTGTGACCGTGATGGTCAAAACCCAAACGAATTATCAAATCCACGGTCAAAATTAGCCGCAATTGGCTTTTAAACAAATGAAATACACGAAATATTCGCAATTTCTTCGTTATCCGCGTCGAGTTACTTTTTAACCAGACCACATGCGTTCAGTTTTGTTTGTCAGCATCATTGTAGTGCAGATGTTTGTGGTAGTAATAATGGTACGAAAAGGCGAAAGAAGCCAAATATTTTCCCATCAACTATAAATTAATTAAAATTTATAATTCAGTTTATTTTACTGAAATTATGAGTTGATAAGATGGGTGTGTTGTGATTATTATGCCCTGGACCTGGAAGTTGGAAAGTCAAAGGCACATCTAGTGTCGTGGAGACTTCTGTCCTCTAACCCATACCAACATTCTCCCTTGTATCTCAACCACTGCTACTCCAATTTGAAGGATATTTGATGTCGTGATCGAGCATCATGGGGAAACGAAGCCTGTGTAGCTGCTGTAGCATGTGTTTCTTCCACACATTTTTTCAGAGTTATGGTCCTTTTTCACTCTTCTGAGTTAGAAAATTTTTTTTATAACTAGTTGATTTGTTACAATTTGTTGGAAAGTGCCTTTTGACACCCTCATATTAATTGCAACAAAATATTTTTTGTGAATATTTTGTTCCTATTACTTATCAAGCTACAAGCTAATGAATATTCTGTAAAGCCACCAATCTGGTGTTTGACACTTTTATCGGAACTGTTATGGAGGCTTCTGGAGCTCAACATGTTGAATGATTATGGCAGGGTTTTTCTATTCACCCATTAATCGATAAATTAAGTGTTATAGTTGGAAGTAAGAAGCATGAATGAAAGGTCCGGAACTTAAAGTCTAAAAAGAATGTTTTGCAATGTAACATGATTTTTGCAGATACACTTTTTTGGAGGGTTACCTGTCTGATAGTGTTTGGAACATGTGTGTCACCAGGATCTCCAAAAAGAAAAAAAAGTTAAACTTTGATGAAAAAGGCATATGCCATGAGTGCCGAAGGTAGAGACATACAAGGAAGGGAGCCCCCCTCTCCCTCAGAAATTTTTTATCAAATGGAGCTTACTTGTCACCTTTTGGGGATTACTTTGCGTACTGCGTTCTTGAAAAAATATGTGAACACCTATGAATGTGAGACCTACTGGATGCGCCCTCCTGATCTCAATATGCCAATAAGCCTCTTTTGGAAAAGTACATGCAATAATGGTTATGCAGGGTTGATTTGATGTGTTTTGAATAACAATGTACCTTTATGTACATTTGATGGTTTATTGCAGTGACAGGTTACAGTTACTCATATCTTTTCCAACAGATATCAGGAGTATATTGGTGTCCAAGAGTAAACAAAGCTATGTTACTTATTGATAAATCAGACAAATTTAACAATTTAATCACTATCAAATTGATGCATGGGATAAAAGGGGTTACAGTGCAAGAGGTTTGTAAATATATTTATTCAACTACAATGTATGACTTTGCAGTGCATTCTACATAGGAGAATATCATAGTTTCTTTCCAAACCACCACAGTGATACATACATCTTTATATTGGGAGACACTCTTTTGTCCTTCCATACTTCTTCTAGTGGACTCCTTTAAGTTGACCTTTGTTGAATTCACCCAAATCAAAACATAAACAAAAGAAAATGTCTGCCTTCAATCAGTGAGCACTCCAGTTATAACATTTGGTCTCAATCTTTATTACTTTCAAGAATTAGGAAAAGATTTCTTCGAGTATGTACTTAAATGTTTATAGAATACAGCTGTTATTTTATTTTGAGGTATTTTATTGTAAAAATTTTGTTCTCTTACTTATGCCATAGCAGATTTTCAGGTGGTGCTATCTACACATGGCAGCAGTTCCATGGCAAATTCCAAAAAGTTAGGTTGGACCAGACCTGTTAACCTCTGAAGGTGACTGTCAGTGAGATTTTGATGAGCTCTCAGTGAGATTTGGATGCTTGTCAGTGAGATTTTTGCACGCGGCCAATACATCAATATTTTCCTTGTTATGCCTCCCACGGTCCCACTCGGGCACTCCCCCAACCCAACCCAAATGCATTATATATTTCATTAAGTAAAAGCATACAAATATGGATATCAGTGGTCCAAGCCCCTGCCCCCAGGGACAATGACCCCCCCCCCCCCCCCCCCCCCCCCCCCGACACACAAATTTTATGTGAGTGGATACCTATTGCCTATCTAGCCTTTGTCTGTATGTATTGTTAGCATTGAGTAATTTTTATTGTACAATAAAACCTGTGAAAAGATAATAAGAATGAATATTTCCTTACTAAAAATGTACAGACTGAACAAAGAATTTACATGAATAAATGGCATGAACAAAGAAGGAATGCTTGTTTAGGTTCTTGAACGTTTTGGTCCTGCGGCGTTTTGGCCCAAGATGTTTCAGCCTCCATGTTTTGAAGCACCGGGATGGGCTTGCATCAGCAAGGAAAAATGGCTGGACTGAGGAGAGAGAGGGGGGGGGGGGGGGGGGGGGGTACAGGCAAAGGCTAGATAGGCATCCACTCACATAAAATTTGTGTGTGTGTCAGGGGGTGTGGGGGGGGGGGGGGTCATTGTCCTTGGGGGCAGGGGCTTGGACCAGTGATATCCATATTTGTATGCTTCTACTGACAAATACCATTAAAAGTGTTAAAATAAATTATTAAAATGAAATATATAATTAATGCATTTGGGTTGGGGGGTGGGGGGGTGCCCGGGTGGGACCGTGGGAGGCATAACAAGAAAAATATTGATGTATTGGCCGCGTGCAGAAATCTCACTGACAAGCATCCAAATCTCACTGAGAGCTCATCAGAATCTCACTGACAGTCACCTTCAGAGGTTAACAGGTCTGCTACAGGGGCCCACAGCCCAAAAACGTTTAGCACAGACTACAGGTTGTATTTATGAAGGGATTTCATTGTAACTTGGTAGGATGACTCCAGATAATGTCTAGATGAGAACATCCCCTTTTGGCCTCGATCATTCAACTATGACGGCTGCCCGAGCCCAAAACCTGAAAAACTTTAGCACAGACTACAGGTCATATTTATGAAGGGATTTCATTGTAACTTGGTAGGATGACTTAGTATAATGTCTAGATGAGGACATCCCCTTTTGGTTGCAATTGGTTAACAGTGATGGTTACACAGGCCCGAAGCCCAAAAACCTTTAGCGCAGTCTACAGGCTGTATTTATGAAGGGATTTCACTGTAACTTGTTAGGATGACTCGTTTTGGAACAATTTTGCTGTAACTTGGTAACTTTGGTTGGCATACATTAACTGTGTGGGCCACATACGTTAACATATTCCCAATTATCACAATTCTTGTCTTATTTCATAATCCTTTCATAAACATTTTACATTATCCTTTTCATCAAACACAATACACAGTCAAGCTAAGCTACAGTGTCATTGACACTCATTTAAGCTTATTTACTGGTTGCTTCCGAATAATTTGATGGGTAAGTCTGTAACCATATTGGTTTGATAAACGCTACCAAACCATTGGGAAACACTGTAAAAAATTTTTGAACGCACCACAGAATTTGGAGTCACTGAGTGCTGTTTGAGCACTCTGTTTTTCTCTTGTTTAACTATGAATTTAACCAATTATATCTTGTTTGACAGAGCTCACTGCGAAATATTTGCTGCTGAAAACTGCCATTTTAACATCAGGTTCTGCTCCGCAGTTTCCTAGGTGTTTCTAAAAATGACATACCCTCTCTTCAAATGCGAATATTCTTTAACTTAGTTATCTAACCCATAACATGTATTACATTTTCCAAATCCACTAAAACATATAACACTATCTGACTAAGTAGAAATAAACAATCTGAAAATGGCTGAAATAATTCATTGTCAAATGCAAGGCTTCAACCTGCAAAATTGCATACAAAATGCTCATACCAGTTATTTTCTGCCACCCAGCAGTCTCAGGAGCAGAATTTTCTCACTACCCCCACTTACCTAACCCTGGAGCATATAACCCCCTGTTTTTAAAATGTGAAAAATTTTGTTTCCGTCTCATTTTTTAGC
Organism: Pictodentalium vernedei; assembly: GCA_031216915.1. Taxonomy (NCBI): domain Eukaryota; kingdom Metazoa; phylum Mollusca; class Scaphopoda; order Dentaliida; family Dentaliidae; genus Pictodentalium; species Pictodentalium vernedei. Next base: position 377,228,574 of record CM062294.1, on the reverse strand, counting down.
TGTATGCCTGGTAACAACTCTATGTACAAATGACATTTTAAAAATAGTCAATTTTTCAAAGCCACTGTTTCCCATAATTCCTCTGGTAATTTACCCCTATGCATCAGACTCCAACTCTTACCAAATCTTCAGATTCTCTTGTTCAACAATTAGCCTAATGTAATCATATATCTGATACTAAAAATATATCTCCTGTTTACATGGCATTAGTTTCAACATATGCCCTCTTTTTAGAATTTTAGCCCTGTGCAATAGTGCAAAACTGTAGAGTGAACCTCAGAATGCAGAGGGTTAAACTAAGGGTGAGTAACTCTAGCTTTCCACCTGCAGTTAATTAAGCTAATTCAATAGAATATCAATTTCTGATAACAATACAATAACGATTGCAAGAGAGTCTTAAAAGACTTAACAATTAAATTAAAAAGAACAATGGAAAGAGTCACCATACTTGGACACAGTTATGTTGCAATATTTTACAAAAAATTGAAAGCTGGAGAAATAAGAGACAAAAATTTCACATGGGACACAAGTTTATACTCAAAGTCTTAAATATCCAATTTCGGAAAAAACAGAAGCAACAGCAATGACGATAATTACTAGCGAACAGATGAAAGATTGCATTCAATCTGAGGCATGTAAGGTCTTTTTACAGGAAGGTGGGAGTGGGGGAGTTTGGTCGCCATCTTAGGAAGTCTTTTGCGAAGGTTAAACCAAGGTATATGATGAATCATGGCTGATACTTACAATTGGTTTATCAACCATTCATTTTTGGGTCACCTGACTGCAAGTCAGTGTGAGCTATTGCCATAACTTGGCGTCCGGCATCCGTCATCTGTTAACTTTTGGAAACTTGTCTTCTTCACAATCATTAAGCCAAATTCAAACATATATTGCACAGACCATCTATGGAGTATACCCTTTCTGTTTTGTTCAAATGAAGCAGCTGCCATCTTCTGGCTCTGGTTAATTGTCATAAGCCTAAAAATCTTTTAAAATCTTCTCATGAATCACGCGAGAGAATACCTTGATATTTGGTATGGAACATCCTTTGGTGTTGAACATTAATTTTGTTCAAGAGAAGTTGGTAGACCAATATTTGTCCTCTCTGTGGGAGCACATCCATTTTGGGCTCCCCCAAAATTTGTATTTTTATACTGTACCAATGACCCAGACATAGCTGGTGCTAACTCTTAAAAATCTAGGGCCAAACACAAATTTTGCCCCCCAATCCCCAAAATTCGCATCTAAAACCAAAGAAAACATGTCCTGAATGGCCCTCCATACTTCGCCTCTACTGCGCATGCGCAGTGTCAAGGACGTCCCGAAATTGGCGCCATTAATCATTCTTTGTTTGGCCCTTCATCAGTTAACATCTAACTGATCTTTGTGCTTGTAAATCTCAGTTTAAATGATGCCAGACACATAAATATTAGAGAAATGGTGATTCTAAGGAGGATATAGAAGGAGGAGAGGAAAAATGAGTGATAGAAAATATTCAGGGCTGTAACTTAAATTTTTTTAATGAAATTATGTTAAGTTACCTATTTTCGAGGCAAGGGCCTGTTGTTGTCATTCTTATTATCAAGTTACACTGCTTGTTCAGTGTTTTCCTCTCTCCCTTTCCTTTAAGTCCCCCTTGCTATTCTCCCATGCTTTTGGCATATTTTCTGTAATATTATTACTAAAATTTCTTGGGAGTTTTAGCTGGATAACAGAATGAATTCTGTTCTTTTCCCCATGTTTATGTCTTCACCTATGGGTGGTTAGGCGTAGTGTTCTGCATCTACCATCTGATGTTCTGCAGTTTCTTCCCTGGAAGTCTCTGTTTTGCATCAGATAGTGTATTATTGGTAACTGATTTCGGGCCAGGGTTATCAGTGCCTGGAGTCTTGTTTCTTGTGTTTTTACACTTCTTGTTTACATTGACAACAGCCCTCTGTGTGAGGGGGGATTTCTTGAAAATAATATCTTGATGTTAGTTTAATCATTACTAGATATATTATTATTGTTCGTAAGTGTTGCATTAATTTTTTAAAATATTTTTAAATTTTTTGCCCACACTTAGGCTTGGGATCCATTGGGGCTCAACGTTACTTTTCAGAAACTTGGGCTTTTCTGAAAAAATATTTTTTCAAAATTTTTTTTTGGATTTCAATTATATTTTCTATGTTAATGGATCATGTTATTATGTATTTTGATTGTCAGGGGTTGGTGTGAGTACTAGGACTTTGTTTTCTTTTCACATTGAAAGGATATTGTTCAATTGTAATAGGAGGAAATCTTCCTCTGACTTTCATAATCATTGTATAAATGTAGTCAGTGTACTCTCACTAACTCCTGTTCAGTATGTGTTAATTTCGATGACAACATGGGAAGCGTGTGTCACGGTATGTTAGTGGGGAAATGGCCATTCCGGTCCTTTCCCCGCAGGGTCACTCTAGTTTATCAATCTCTATTTCAGACGATCAAGAACAGGTTGATGTATCCGTGATGTCTTCCAAAAGTGTGCCTCCGTCGTCACAATTAATGAAGAGCTAGCGGAAAAGTGCTCATGAAAATACGTCATTTGCCTAAGAGGTCCCTAGTAGGATCGACGGCCTTTAACGTCCGCTAGCTCGCCCAGTGTAGCGTCCATTCATCAAATGGTTCGGCAGCCGGGTTCGTCCGTTGCGGTCCAGAAGGAGTTTTGGGTGATGCGAGCACTATAATCAACCAAATGCACACCCAGTGATGGCGGATTAGAGGAGAGAACGGAGGAAGCCTTTTAGTCCGGTTCCTAGCTCGTCCAGGTCCATCCGGACTGCGAGCGAGAGAGGCCTCTCGTACAACAACATCTGGCCCCAGATGTTGTGGTACAAAATGTTTCGCATTCGGAGCATACGTCCGCCGCTCGGGATGCTCCGTTAGATAGACAGCCCGGAGAGACTGTCAATAAGGCTTCCTCATCCTCATGGTAGCGCACACGACCGCTCTTGGCTACGTGACCTCGGATATCCAGTCAACTTCGCCAATCAGAGAATCCTCGGCGACCAGGTCACGCCATCCGATAGCCAGGGACACGAGGCCTGGAGACTCTGGACGTTCGCATAAGAAAGTATGCGGGAGTCAATGTACACGGAGCTTCCAGCGGCAAAGCATCGTAAAACCGCTACTGCACAGGCCTCGGTGACGGACGTGCTATCTCAAATAGCACAACTTATCGCAGCATCCCAGCAACGACAGAATCTCTGTCGCATCATGTAATATCCGACGACGCTGGGTCGGGACGCACCGCGGAAGCATCAGGTACTGACGTCCGAAAATTTCATACGGTCCGACGGGATGCCGAAAGGGATTCGGAGGATTTCGAGCTTTCCCTTTCGGAACAACATAAGCTGCTGTATATGTCCTCCGACTTTATCTTCTAGAGGTTCTTTCGTCGGACCAGAATGCTGCGATGCCGGATAAGAAACTGATAGCGTCGGTGGACACAGAAACTTTTGGTTCTGTTTAGGGACATCGTCCCTCAGTTCCGACACAGTCCAATAATGTCTCAGAAACTTTCGATTTATTGAACGACGCTATATATATTTTTTATATGCTTGCTATTTACAAGCATGTTTGGTTTCTTGTTCGCAAAATTACTGAGATGTCTTTCAAAAGTGTGCCTCTGTCGTCATAGTTAATGAAGAGCTAGCGGCAATTAGTGCTCATGGAATACGTCAATTGCCTAAGAGGTCCCTAGTAAGATCGACGGAGTTGATATTCGCTAGCTCACCCGGTGTAGCGTCCATTCATCGAATGGTTCGGCAGTCGGGTTCGTCCTTTGCAGTCTAGGAAGGAGATTTGGGTGATGCGAGCACTATAATAGACTTTAGTACTCACCCAGTGACGACGGATTAGAGGAGAGATCGGAGGAAGCCTGTTAGTCCGGTTCCTAGCTCGTCCAGGTCCGTCCTGGCTGCGAGCGAGAGAGGTCCCTCTCTCGTACAACAACATATGGGACCGGATGTTGTGGTACAGACATTTCACATTCGGAGCACATGTCCGCCGCTCGGGACGTTCCGTTATATAGACAGTCTGAGTGACTGTCGATAATGCTTCCTCATCCTCACAGCAACGCACACGACCGCACATTGGCTACGTGACCTCGAGTATCCGGCCAGCTTCGTCATTCAGTGATTCCACGGCGAACAGGTCACGCCATCCGGTAGCCTAGGGACACGAGGCCTGTTCACTCCGGTCGCTCGCATAATAGAAGTATGCACGGGGTAATGAACACGGAGCTTCCAGCGGCAAAGCATTGTAAGACCGCTTCTCCACAGGCCTCAGTGACGGACGTGCTATCCAAAATAGCACAGTTTTTTCGCAGCATCCCAGCAAACGACAGATTCTCGGTCGGATCAGGAATAATCCAACGGCGCTGGGTCGGTACGCTCCGCTGATGCATCAGATACGGACGACCGAACACTTCATAGGGTCTGACAGGATGGCAAAAGGGATTCGAACGATTTCGAGCTTTCCCTTTCGGAACAACAGAAGATGCCATACATTTCTTCCGGCATTATCTTCCAGAGGTTGTTCCGTCGGACTAGAATGCTGCGAGGCTGGATAAGAAACTAATAGCGTCATTGGACACAGAATTTATTCTTGATCGGTTCAGGGACATCGTCCCTGAGTTGCCGACACAGTCCAATAATGTCACTAAAACTTTTGAATTATTGAACGACGCTATATATATGTAAGCTTGCTACCAAAACACACTAGTCTAGTTTCTTGTCCGCAAATGCTCTAATCTGCCTTTCATCAAGTCTAGGAATAATTTGAATTGGCGGGACAGGGCATACTGAGAGTTCCTCTGCGTCTAGACGACGAGGCTGAAGACTGGGTATTGTCTTTTTCGTCGTCTATGTCAATTCCAACCACGACGTTGGAAACGACAATGATGTCTAATAGACTTAACTTAGACGCTTTATCATATGTAGACCACCTTACTGAGGCATTATCATTACGTCTTCAAGAGAAAGAATTTCAGGATATGATTCTTAATGAGATTTCTTTCAAGGGCAGTAGTTTTCCACGTATAACTCCGCCCTTCAGTGGCAACCTGGAGTTGATTAGACGTGACGCAGCCCTAGCTACATCCACGCGTGGGGATAGTAAGGTGAAGAACTCTCTCAGAGTCGCTTCGGTCTTGGAGAAGCTTCTCTTCGACGGCAACCTTTCAGCAATCTATGAATTGCTCGATATACACGTTCTCTTGTCAATCAAGTGTAACAAGAGATTCAGATTTGGGCAAACATTCGGTGGTTGACTCAGAAAGTTCCACTGTAGTTGCCGGGTCCGAGTTTCTCGATTATGACGGATGCCAGTCAAACAGGTTGGGTCACAATATTGATCCCAACGGATTCGAAGTGCCAGGGTCTTTGGGTTCTGCAGTTTTTAGGCAAGCACTTAACTTCCAAGAAATGATATTATTTTGGCTTGCACTACGTCATTGGATGAACATTATTCAGAAACGCATGTCAAATCCTGTCCGATAATACGACAGTAGTTGCGTATATCCGGAACCAGGGAGGCACTCATTCGGTTTCGTTATTGAATTTAACGGAAAGAATCCTTCTGTTTGTATATACCAAGTTCTGTTTCGGTCCGTCATATTCCAGGTCGTCGGATTGTATTCGCAGACTCCCTTTCACGTAAGGGTCGATTGTTGCCGTCAGAATGGACTCTCAACAAACATGTATTCAATCAGATTTGCTACCAATGGGAGTGCCCAGTGGTAAATTTTTTGCGACACAACTCACCAATCAATTGCAGACGTATGTGTCACCGTGTCCGGATCCCCGAGCATATGTAGTTAACGCTCTATCGATCTAGTACGACGGGATGATAGGATATGAGTATCCTCCAGCGCTGTTGATTCAGCAAGTATTGCTAGGATAATACATTCACAATACAATTCTGTTGGTAGCATCTCTGTCTCCACAGAGACCGTGGATAAATTTACTTAGGTGTCAGCTGTGGGACTTACCGCGAAAACTTCCTCCACGAGAGGATCTTTTTTCGCTGGGGAAATCGTGTCAACTTCATCACAACCCGCAAGGTCTCAACCTTCACGTATTCCGTTGTGCGGTCCTTCTTGCATGGCAAGCATTGTACAGGACGAGCAGTGGACGCGATTTCTAACTGTAGGAGGACCTCCTCTTCGCTATACTATGCGGCTAAAGTGGAGGGTCTTCCGTCGTTGGTGTAGGGATCTTTATGTTGATATTTTTGATCCCTCCATACCAGACATTGCAAACTTTCTACTATACTTGTTTGACGAGATCAACTGCAGCCAGTTACTATTAAAGGTTATAGGTCTATGTTATCTGATACCTATGCACACCATGATAGTTTACAATTGAGCCTAATGTCTCTTTATCTAAGTTAGTTTGAAACTTTTCGATAAATAGACCTAGAATCCTTAGATTAATTCCTATATGGAATTTAGCTTGGGTTCTTATTAAACTAAAGCAACCATTTGAACCTCTTGAGACAGTAGTTTCAAATTCTGGCCTTTTAGGACAGCAATTCTCTTAGTCTTCTCTTCTGCTGAAGAGTCAGTGAGCTTCATGCACTATCGGTGGACGATTCTCACTTTCGTAGTATTGGAAACTCTATTCCTTTACTACTAATGTTGGATTTTTGGTTAAGAATCAGGCTCCTAATAAATATCCGGAAGCTATTGTTTTTAAGGTCGTTCCGTCTTCGAACGGGCATAGGCCTTTACTCTGTCCGGCTAGACCTTGATGTATTATTAACAGATCTTAGTTTGTCAGTAAGGACGTAAAGCTTCTTCTGGCTCTGATGCCTAATAGAAAGGTCATTACGGTCAATTCTATTGCTAAATGCATTCAATTAACTATCGGTACTGCTTAGGATAATCTATCCTTAACTCAGCAGTCTGTGCTTAAGATTTTGGCTCATGAAGTAAGAGCTCTTCTACATCTTGGGCTTACGTAAATAGTGTTGCTATTATAGATTTAAAGAAGGCTGCATATTGGTCTCAGCCATCCACATTCACGAATTTTTATCTCAGAAATATCGAGTCCATTTCTGGAGGCCTGCATTGTTTAGGTCCATTATCGGCTGCTCAGAATGTCGATCACTTAACAATTGCAACTATAGCTATGTAGGCTTTATGTTCCGGCAGTGACTCCGTCCTGCTGCCCTCTTCGCTCTGGGCTATTTGACCCAGGGCAAGAAAAAGGGGGTGGGGGAGGGTGTTCCCTTGGGTCACCTGTTTTATTATGAAAACAAGGGGATACCTCCTCCGGAGTCAGTAATTCTGAGCTGTTACTGGGATAGTTTTAAAGTGAAAGTTATGTTTTAAAAATTCATTCATGTCATAGTTTTAAAGTATTGCATTTGAATTTGTCACGTGTCAAACGGGCATTATTATACTATCCTCGGACACTTTTATAAGAGTATAAAGAGTCTCAATCCTTTGGACTAACATTATTTATTGGCTTACTTTAAAAGTAATTAGTATAAGAATTATACTGGATGTTAATAGAGAGTATGGATGTTATGATGCTCAATTATAGAAGGTATTGTGTCTTTCTAATTTATCATAAATAAGAAAGATACATGTAAAGCCTAATACTCCTTTTCTCCTCGAGGGGATGACTCTATTTTATATAGTTGAGCTTATTGGATTTTCCTCTATGTCCTGGGCCCTCCAGCCTTTTTACTATTCAGCTATGTCTGGGTCATTGGTACAGTATAAAAATGTTAAAAAATTTATAGTAATTTCTATATTTTTTATACTTACCAATGACCCAGACGGGGATGGCCCTCCCAGGAGTTGGGAACTCATACCTCCCTGCTGAGGACATAGCGCTTACCAGGCACTGGTTGTAAGAATGATTAATGGCGCCAATTTCGGGACGTCCTTGACACTGCGCATGCGCAGTAGAGGCGAAGTATGGAGGGCCATTCAGGACATGTTTTCTTTGGTTTTAGATGCAAATTTTGGGGATTGGGGGGCAAAATTTGTGTTTGGCCCTAGATTTTTAAGAGTTAGCACCAGCTAAGTCTGGGTCATTGGTAAGTATAAAAAATATAGAAATTACTATAAATTTTTTAACATTTCAAGAACCAGTGGGCCATTTTGAACCAAATTTGGCATGTAGTATAAGTGGGTCCTAAGTAATTGATTGATGCACGAAAATTGTTTTTTTTACAGCCATGTGGGAACCTCAGGGGCTAAAAGTAGAAAAAGATTTAAATGCCCATATTTCCCAAATCACACAGAACAGTGAACTGTTATTTGGTATGAAACATCCTTAGGACCAGTAGAATGGAATCGTAAAAAATATTGCCATCGGTTATGTCAGGGTGTTCTGTACGCGGGCATCAAAAAAATGCTGACTCACCAAATTTGCAAAAACTGAAGAAAAATGTTTTCTTCAGAACCACTGATCAGAAACTTTTGATAATTGGCATACGGCATCCACAGGGGGGGGGGGGGGGGGGGGGGGGTGGGGGCAGATACAAGCGTGTTCAAATTAAGCTCCTCGGTTAATATTGGGCACAATACAGAAGCCCGAATAATTAACTTAATGGCAATATGGGAATGTGCTTTAACTGGTAAAGTGCTTGAAACCCATATTTGGGCTTTATTCTGAAGTGCATGTACTGAAACTTAAAGGCTTCAAATTCAGTGGCTGTGCTTCATATTATCTTTGAAGTGATATTATTTAGTCTGTTAAGATTTGCCTTGTTACAATTTATAGGAGAGTGCCCGCAGGCACTCTCCTATAAATTGTAACAAGGCAAAGACATGTGAACAAATTTTGTTGGCCAAATAAAATTTAGCACTCAACCATTTAAAAATCTTCTTCAGATCCAAAAGTCTGATTCTTTTGTTCCCTGGGTTGATATTTGGGTTCTTTATTGGAGCCCAAAGTTGAACTTAGTGCAATAAGAGAAAATTTCTTTTAAAATCTTCTTCAGATCCACCAGTCAGAATCCTTTCATATTTGGGATACAACATCTCTAGGAGGGGGGGGAGGGGGGGGGGGGGCAGCAGATTCAAGTTTGTTTAAATCGAGTCCCCGAGTCAATATTTGGGCTCTCCATGGGCAAGACTTTATATTACCCCAAATTCAAGCCAGTAAAGGGTGCCCCCAAATTAGGAGATGGCTACCAACAGCTTGTTGTAACATTCTAAACTGAAGATATTTGTTAAGAAAGCCCTGTATTATTAGCGCACCTGAGCAAAGCTCAAGGGGAGCTTAACTGATCACTTTCCATCTGTCGTCCGTTCGTCGTAAACTTTACATTATCAACTTCTTCTCATGAAATGCTGGACCAAATTCAACAAAATTTGCTGTGCATATTCCCTATCATATGTCAATTCAAGTTTGTTCAAATCAAGTTGACCCACCCCTTGGTAGGGCCACGCCTAAAAAGTGTGCTTAAATCTTAAAAAATCTTCTCATGAACCAGCAGTAGCTGAGACTTGATATTTGGTGTGCAGCTTCCTTTTGAGGTGTAGACTCAGATTTGTTCAAGAGAAGTTCGAGGAAGTATATTTGCCTTTGTTATGGGAGGGGCAAGAATTTTCGCCCCACTCAAAATTTCTATATTTTTATACTGTACCAATGACCCAGACTTAGCTGGTGCTAACTCCAACAAAACCAGGGCCAAACACAAATTTTGCCCCCCAATCCCCAAAATTTGCATCCAAAACAAAAAGAAATCATGTCCTAAAGGACCTCCATAGTACGCCTCTACTGCGCATGCGCAGTGACGCAGTCGTCCCGAAATTGGCGCCAATTATCATTCTCTGTTTGGCCCTTCATCAGTCAACATCTCACTGATCTTTGTGCTTGTAAATCTCAGTTTAAAGGATGCCAGACACGTAATTTTTGGAGAAAATGTGATTCTAAGGAGGATAGAAGGAGGAGAGGAAAAAAGAAGTGGCAAAAAATAATCAGGGCTGTACTTAAAATTTTTTGTTGAAATTATGTTAAGTTGCCTATTTTCGAGGCATGGGCCTCTTGTTGTCATTCTTGCTAATTGTTGCACTGCTTATTCAGTGTTTCCTCTCCCCTAGCCTTCTAAAGTCCCCCCTTGCAATTCTCCCATGCTTTTGGCATATTTTTGAGAAGTTTCATTTCTAAAATTTCCTGGGAGAGTTGCTTGGTTACAGAATGTTTTCTGTTATTTTCCCCATAGTTACGTTTTCACCCATGGGTGTATAACGTTTGTGTTCTGCATCTTCCATCTGATGTTCTGCAGATTCTCCCCTGGGAGTCTCTGTTTTGCATCAGATAGAGTGTAATTGATGACTGATTCCGGGCCAGTTTTTTCAGTGCCTGGAGTCATGTTTTCTAGTGTGTTTACACTGTTTGTTTTCATTGGCAACAGCCTTTTTTGAGGGGGGCTGTTTGCCTTTGTGGTAGTTTATCTCATTATAAGATACATTTATATTATCCGAAAGTGTCTCATTAATTATTTTATATAAATTTAAAATTTTTGACCACACTTTGCCATCGGATCCATCGGGGCTCAACGTTACTTTTCAGCAACTTGGTCTTCTCTGAAAAAATATTTTTTCAAAATTATTTTGTTTTGCAATTGTTTTTTCATTTATTAATGGATCATGTTATTATGTATCTTTGTGTCAGGGGTTTTTGCGAGTAACTAGGACTTATTGTTGTTCTTTCACAATGAAGGGACATTGTTCAAATTGTAATAGGAAGAAATCTTCCTCTGACTTTCATGATCATTGTATTAATTGTAGTCAGTGTTCTCGCATTAATCCCTGTCCTATATGTGAACATTGGGATGAGAAACATTGGAAACGTGTGTCACGATATGTTGTTTCTGGAGAAAGAGCGATGCCGGCTCTTTCTCCACAAGGTCACTCTACTCTCTCAGTTTCTATTTCAGAGGAACCAGAACAGGGTGATGTTTCCATGTTATCTTCTTCAAGTGTGCGTCCGTCGTCACAAATGAATTCAGAGCTAGCGGCAAAAGTGCTCATGGAGATTAGACAAATGTCGTCCGCTAGCTCGCCCGGTGTAGCGTCCATTCACCGAATGGTTCGGCAGCTGGGTTCGTCCGATGCGGTCCAAGAGGAAATTTTGGGTGATGCGAGCACTATAAACATAATAGATGCACACCCAGTGACGGCGGATAGTAAACGAGAACGGAGGAAGCCTTTTAGTCCGGTTCCTAGCTCGTCCAGGTCCAGCCGGGCCGCGAGCGAGAGAGGCCCCTCTCTCGTACAACAACATCTGGGACCAGATGTTGTGGTACAAAATGTGTCTTTAGCGGAGCATACGTCCGTCGCTCGGGACGCTCCGTTGTATATGCAGTCCGCAGAGACTGTTAAGGCTTCCTCTTCTCGTCGGCGCACACGACCGCACCTTGGCTGCGTGACCTCCGATATTTTGCCAGCTTCGCCGATGAAGGATTCTTCGGCGACCAGGTCACACCATCCGGCAGCCAGGGATTCGAGACCGATGGACTCCGGACGTTCGCATAGGAAAAGTATGCGGGAGCCATCTGATGCGGAGCTGCCCTCGGCGAAGCAGCGAAAGACCGCGCCTCCGCAGGTCTCGACGTCGGACATTCTAGTGCAGATAGCACAGCTTATCGCAGCATCCCAGCAGCCGACAGAAACGGAGTCGGATCGAGAATTATCCGACGGCGCTAGGTCGGTACGCTCCGCCGAAGCATCGGGGGCGGACGACCGGGAACATCGGGAGGTCCGACCGGATGGTGAAAGGGATACGGATGAATTGGAGCTATCCCTTTCGGAACAACATAAAGCTGCCGTGGACTTCATCCGGCACTTTCTCCCTCAAGTTGTTCCGTCGGGCCAGACTGCTGCGCTTCCGGACAAGAGAATTATAGCGTCATTGGACTCTGAATTTTTTGAGCGGTTCAGGGACATCGCTCCCGAGTTTCCGTCGCAGTCCAATAATGTTGCAAGAACATTTGAATTATTGAACGACGCTATATTTAAACTTGCTTCCAGGACGGGGAAAGCAGGTTTCTTGTCCGCAAATACTCTCAACCTGCCTTTCATTAATGCAAGGAATAAATTCGACACGGCAGGACAGGGTATACCGAGAGTTCCTCTGCGTATGGACGACGAGGCGGAAGACTTAGAGCTATCATTACCGTCGTCAGCTTCTATTCCAACCGCGGTGTTGGAAACAGCTATTGCGTCTAACAGAGCCAATTTAGATGCCTTATCTTACGCAGATCACCTTACTAAGGCGTTATCACTGCGCCTTCAAGGGGAAGAGTTTCAGGATATACAATCCTCTTTAAGACTTCTTTCAAGGGCAGTAGCTTATTCCACGTGTAACTCCGCCCTTTCAGTGGCAAATCTGGAGTTGGTTAGACGTGACGCAGCCCTAGCTACATCCACACTAGTGGATTCTAAGGTGAAGAACTCTCTTAGAGTCGCTTCGGTCTCAGGAGAACTTCTCTTTGACGGCAAGCTTTCCGCTATTTATGATAATATTAAAAAGAAAGCTAATGATTCTCTGTTGTTCAGATCCGCTCCTAAAAGGTCGGATACAGCAGACACGAATAAGGCGGGCACTTCTGGGTCTAATGCGCCCAAGAGAGGTTCCTATAGAGGTTCCGGTGCGTCCTCTTGGTCTTATTCGAGAGACCGTCAGGATAGCGACTCTCGTTCGGGACGTCCTTCAGGCCGGGACAATCGGTCGGACGCTTCGAGGTCGACGAGGCGAGGTGCGGGTCGTGGAAGACGTGGTTTCTCCTACCGCAGGCCTCGCAGGTCCAGGAGGTGATGGCTTAAACCTCTATCGCGTTCCGGTTGGCGGAAGGTTGTCGAGTTTTTCACAAGAGTGGGCGTCGATTACGGACGACCCGTGGGTGAGAGGAGTGACTTCGGAAGGTCTAAAGATATCCTTCAAACGAAAGCCTCCATTAACTCGAAGTCCAAAGTGGACTCATCTTCCATCAAATCCACAGAAAAGAGACGCTCTGTTATCAGAGGTGCAGTCTCTTTTAATGAAGAACGCGGTAGAGGTCGTAGAAAACCAGGAATCGCTGGGATTCTACAGCCATCTGTTTCTGGTTCCGAAACCAGACGGCTCGTTCCGTCCAGTCATAGATTTGAGCTGGATAAACAAGCTGATCGTCGCTCCGAAGTTTTATATGGAGACGATTCGATCGGTCAGAGCGAGTATTCGGGTGAACGATTATGCAACGAGCATAGATCTCAAAGATGCGTACTTTCACGTCATGGTACATCCGACATTCCGAAAGTATCTACGCTTCGCAGTCCTAGGAGTGGTGTATCAGTTCCGGGCCATGTGCTTCGGATTGAATCTAGCACCCTGGGCTTTCACTCGGGTAATGAACTCGGTAATGATCTACTTCCGAGCTCATTCGTCTGCGGTAACGTCGGCCTACCTGGACGACATTCTTCAGAGGTACGGCAACGAGTTAACGCTTCAGAACGATGTTCAGAATCTTCTTCTATTGCTCCGACGTCTCGGTTTCATAGTAAACGAGGAGAAGTCGGATCTGGTGCCGTCCAAGTCATTCACTCATCTGGGAATGAGCTTCGAGACGCACAACAATCTCATTCGTCTGCCGTTAACCAGAGCGAAATTAGTCAGTTGTTACGCTCGCTATTGTCTGCATGCAGACAAAGTCACGGCGAGAGAATTTATGAGACTGATAGGTCTGTGCGGAGCCGCCGCGGATCTCATTCCGATGGGGCGGCTACGCACACGTCCTCTTCAAATTTTCCTGACTCAGAATTGGAGTGTGAAAATTCATTCGCTCGATGTAGACGTTCTCTTGTCAGATCAAGTGAAACGAGATTCAGACTTGGGCAAACATTCAGTGGTTAACTCAAGGAGTTCCGCTGCAGTTGCCGGATCCGAGTTTTACCATTATGACGGATGCCAGCCAAACAGGTTGGGGTGCATCATTAATCCCAACGGATTCGAGATGCCAGGGTCTTTGGGATCCGCAATTCCTATGCAAGCACATAAACATCAAGGAAATGATGTCAATTTGGCTTGCGTTACGTCACTGGATGGACATTATTCACGATGCTCATGTCCAAATCCTATCCGACAATACGACAGTAGTGGCGTATATACGGAATCAGGGAGGCACTCATTCAGTTCCGTTGTTCAATCTAACGGAAAGAATCCTTCTGTTTGCGTTGGAACATCACGTTCTTCTTTCGGTCCGTCACATACCGGGTCGTCTGAATGTGCTAGCAGACTCCCTTTCACGAAAGGGTCGCTTGTTGCCGTCGGAGTGGACTCTCAACAAACAAGTATTCAATCAGATTTGCTACCAATGGGAACGGCCAATGATAGACTTATTTGCGACACATCTCAACAATCAGTTGCAGACGTATGTGTCCCCGTGTCCGGATCCAAGAGCATTTGCAGTAGACGCTCTGTCGATCCCTTGGGACGGAATGATAGGATATGCGTATCCTCCAGCGCCGTTAATTCAACAAGTATTGCTAAAGATAAAACAATCTCAATGCAAGATTCTGTTGGTAGCATCTCTGTCGCCACAGAGACCGTGGATAAATCTACTCAGGTGTCTGTTGTGGGACCTACCGCGGAAGCTTCCTCCACGAGAGGATCTTCTTTCGCAGGGGAAATCGCGCCAACTCCATCACAACCCGCAAGGTCTCAACCTTCACGTTTTTCCGTTGTGCGGTCCTTCTTGCATGGCAAGCACTTTACAGGACGAGCAGTGGACGCGATTTCTAACTGTAGGAGGACCTCCTCTTCGCTAAACTATGCGGCTAAGTGGAAGGTTTTCCGTCGTTGGTGTAGGGATCATTCTGTAGATATATTTGATCCCTCTATACCAGACATTGCAAACTTTCTAGTATACTTGTTTGACGAAATCAAACTGCAGCCTGTTACTATAAAGGGTTATAGATCTATGTTATCTGATACCTATGCACATCATGATAGTTTACAAATTGGATCTAATGTCTCTTTATCGAAATTGGTTAGAAACTTTTCGATAAATAGACCCAGAACTCTTAGATTAATTCCTAAGTGGAATTTAGCTTGGGTTCTCCTTAAATTGAAGGAAAAGCCATTTGAACCTCTTGGGACAGTAGATTTCAAATTCTTATCATATAAGACAGCTTTTCTCTTAGCTTTCTCTTCTGCCAGAAGAGTCAGTGAGCTTCATGCACTATCGGTGGATGATTCTCATTATCGTAGTGTTGGGAACACTATCACCTTCACTACTAATGTGGGTTTTTTAGCTAAGAATCAGGCTCCTAATAAATATCCGGAACCTATTGTTATTAAGGCTCTTCCGTCTTCAGACGGGCGTAGGCCTTTACTCTGTCCTGTTAGAGCACTACGTATCTATAAACAGAGATCTCAGTTCATCAGAAAGGGACGGAAACGTTTCTTTCTGTCTTTGATGCCTAATAGAAAGGACATTTCAGTCCATTCTATTGCTAGATGGATTCAGTTAACTATCCGTACTGCTTATGAAGATTTATCTTCTTCTCAGCAGTCTGTGCTTAAGATTTCTGCTCATGAAGTAAGAGCTCTTTCTACTTCCTGGGCTTGTGCTAATAGTGTTGCTATTACAGATTTAATGAAGGCTGCTTATTGGTCTCAGCCATCCACATTTACTAATTTTTATCTCAGAAATATTGAGTCCATTTCTGGAGACCTGCATTGTTTAGGTCCGTTATCTGTTGCTCAGAATGTTGTCCACTAAACAGTTGCAACTATAGTTATGCAGGCTTTCTGTTCCGGCAGTGACTCCGTCCGGCTGCCCTCTTCGCTCTGGGCTATTTGACCCAGGGCAAGGGGAAGGGGGGGGGGGGCGGGTGTTCCCTTAGGTCACCTGCTTTATAGTGAAAAGCAAGGGAATGCCTCCTCCAAGACAGTATTTCTGAGTCGCTTCCGGGATGGTTTTAAAGTGTAATATTAATGTTTAATTTCATTCATGTCTTATTTTTAAAGTGTAGCTCGGTGTGAAGCATTTGTATATGTCAAGTGTCAAACGGGCTTTAATATACAATACTCGGACACTTTTAATTGATTATAAAGAGTCTCAATTCTCTGGACTACTTTATTTATTGGCTTGCTTTAAAAATAATTAGTATAAGGGTTATACTGGATGTTAATAGAGAACATGAATGTTATTGTGCTCAATTATTAAGGGTAGTGTATCTTTCTAATTTAATATTAAATAAGAAAGATACATGTAAAGCCTAATACTCCTTTTCTCCTTAAGGGGTTACCTCTTTATTATATAATTGAGCTTATTGGATTTTCCTCTATGTCCTAGGCCCTCCAGCCTGTTTACTATTCAGCTAAGTCTGGGTCATTGGTACAGTATAAAAATGTTAAAAAATTTATAGTAATTTATATATTTTTTATACTTACCAATGACCCAGACGGGGATGGCCCTCCCTGAGTTGGGAACTCTTGCCTCCCCGCTGAGTACATAGCGCTGACCAGGCACTGCCAGTAAGAATGATAATTGGCGCCAATTTCGGGACGACTGCGTCACTGCGCATGCGCAGTAGAGGCGTACTATGGAGGTCCTTTAGGACATGATTTCTTTTTGTTTTGGATGCAAATTTTGGGGATTGGGGGGCAAAATTTGTGTTTGGCCCTGGTTTTGTTGGAGTTAGCACCAGCTAAGTCTGGGTCATTGGTAAGTATAAAAAATATATAAATTACTATAAATTTTTTAACTTTCCAAACCGAAAGGCAGATTCGAACCAAATTTGATATGAGGGCCTATTGGGTCATAAGTACTTAATTTATGCCAAAAAAATTTTTCCTGTCGCCCCATGGAAACCGCAGGAGTTAAAAATAGAAAAAAATTAAAGCGCCCATATCTCCAAAACTGCATGGCACTGAGAATTCGTATTTGGTGTGAAGCTTCTTTAGGACCAACAGAATGGAATGGTAAAAAAAAAATTGCTATCGGTTTTATCATGGGGTATTTTTTGGGGACTTTGAAAAAGTGCTGAGTCAGCATTTTTTAACACTGTGGGTAATGGAAAAACATTTAACACTACTTTTCTCCCAAACCACTGTTCCAAATGCTTTCAAATTTCACATATAATATCTTTGGAAGATTGTTTCACATGTTAATTGAAATAAATTCCCTGGGTCCATATTTGGGCTCTCTGTGGGAGCCCAAATGTTTAAATTAGTGCTGTATGAGTAAAAATTTTCTTCTTCAGATCTACCAATAGGAATCTTTTGATATTTGGTATGCAGCATGCTTAGGGAGGTGAGATTCAAGTTTGTTCAAGCCAAATCCCTGGGTTCATATTTGGGCTGAAAATTTGGGGTCCTGGTCCGGACTTAGAAATTTTGGACCAAAATCTGGAAATTAGTTTTTAGCTCACCGAAGGGAGCTTAACTTATCACTTGCCGTTTGTTGTCCACCGTCGTCGTCCGTCGTCGTCGTCTTCCGTCGTGAACTTTACATTATCGACTACTCCTCACAAACTATTGGATCAAATTGAACCAAATTTGGTATGCATGTTCCCCATCATATGTCAATTCAAACTTGTGCAAATAAACTTGTCACACCCACAGGGGGCACCACAAGGGGCATAACTCTGATAGCACCCATGAATTTCTTTCCAAAATTCAAAAAAATCTTCTTCTTCAGATCCACCTGGCAGAATTCTTTCCTATTTGGTATACATCATCTCTAGGGGGGTCAGATTCAAGTTTGTTCAAATCGGCCCCTAGATTCATATTTGGGCTCACTATAGAAGACCGAATTTGAACTTAGTGCATTTCAGGCAAATTTCTTAAAAAATCTTCTTCTCCAGTTCCAGCAGGCAGAATCTTTTGATATTTGGTATGCAACATTGTGGGGTGGATCTGATTCAAGTTTGTACAAATCGGCCCCCTGGGTTTATATTTGGGCTCAGAATAGGAGCCCGAATTTGAACTTAGTGCATTTCAGGCAAATTTCTTTAAAAATTTTCTTCTGAAGATCCAGCAGGCAGAATCTTTTGATATTGGGTATGAGCATGCTTAGGGCTTAGGGGGGGGGGGGGGGGGGGGGGGGGGGCTTGGGTGAGGTTCAAGTTTGTTCAAGCCAAGTCCCTGGTTTCATATTTGGGCTCACTGTGGGAGCCCGAATTATAACTTAGTTCAAACTGAGGAATTTTGTTTAAAAATCTTCTTCTTCAGATCCAGCAGTCAGAATGTTTTGATATTTGGTATGCAGCATCCTTAGGGGGTGGGGGGGGGGAGATTCAAGTTTGTTTAAGCCATGTCCCTAGGTCCATATTTGGGCTCACTGTGGGAGCTCGAATTGTAACTTAGTTCAAAATGAGGAATTTTCTTAAAAAAATCTTCTTCAGATCCAGCAGTCGGAATGTTTTGATATTTGGTGTGCAGCATCCTTGGGGGGTGGGGGGGGGGGGGGGGGGTGGGGGGGGGGGGAGAGATTCACGTTTGTTAAAGCCAAGTTCCTGGGTTCATATTTGGGCTCACTGTGGAAGCCCGAATGATAACTTAGTTCAAAATGAGGAATTTTCTTTAAAAATCTTTTTCAGATGCAGCAGTCAGAATGCTTTTGATATTTGGTATGCAGCATCCTTACGGGGGTAAGATTCAAGTTTGTTCAAGCCATTTCCCTAGGTCAATATTTGGGCTCACTGTGGAAGCTCGAATTGTAACTTGAGGAATTTTCTTAAAAAATCTTCTTCAGATTCAGCAGTCGGAATGTTTTGATATTTGGTGTGCAGCATCCTTTGGGGTGGGGATTCAAGTTTGTTAAAGCCAAGTCCCTGGGTTCATATTTGGGCTCACTGTGGAAGCCCGAATTATAACTTAGTTCAATATGAGGAATATTCTTTAAAAATCTTTTTTTAGCTCATCTTGACAAAGTCAAGCTGAGCTAATCTAATCGCTTCCCGTCCGTCGTCCGTCAACACCATGTTTTGGTCTTCTCCTCCAAAGCCACTGGGCCAATTCAAGTGAAAGTTTGTGTGAGTGATGGTCCCAAAGGGGCATTTCATTTTTGTTCAACTCAGCATGCCCAGCCCCATAGGGAGGGAGTGGGGGAAAATGCTCCAAAATATTTTTAAAATCTTCTTCTCAAGAACCAGTGTGTACAATGACTTGATATTAGCTATGGAGCTTCCATATGAGGTGTAGAATCAAGTTTGTTCAAATGAAGTTTGTAAAGTAATATTTGGCTTTGTAATAGGAGGGGTAAGATTTTTGGCCCCGCCCAAAATTTCTTTTTTCTGAACCGATGGTCCGGTATGAACCAAATTTGGTTTGTGGTAGTATTGGGTCATAAGTACTTGACCCATGCAAAAAAAAAAATTCCCGCATCCCCATCGGAACCCTGGGAGCTAAAAATAGAAATATTTTCAAACGCCCATATTTCCCAAACCCCACGGAACAGAGAGCTTTTATTTGGTATGAAGTATCCTTACGACCAGTAGAATTGAATGGTAAAAAGAAATTGCCATCGGTTATGTTAGGGTGTTCTGTAATGTGCATCGTAAAAATGCTGAGTCAGCATATTTGCAAAAATTTTAAAAAATCTTTTCTCCAGAACCAATCATCAGAATCTTTTGATATTTGGTATACAGCATTCATAGGGGGGTCAGATAAAAGTTTGTAGAAATAAAGCTCATTGGTTCATATTTGGGCTCTCTACAGGAGCCCGAAGTTTTAACATAGGGTAATATGGGGAATATTCTTTAAAAATCTTCTTCTTCAGAACCACCAGTCAGAATCTTTTAATATTTGGTATACATCATTGTTATGAGGGTCAGATTCTAGATTGTTCAAACCAAGTCCCTAGGTTAATATTTGGGCTTCCTACGGAAGCCCAAATTTTATCTTTGTTCAATATGGAGGGTAATTTAAAAAAATCTTCTTCTTCAGATCCATCAGTCAGAATGCTTTGATATTTGGTATGCAACATCTCTATGGGGGTCAGATTCAAGTTTGTTCAAATCAAATTCCTAGGTATATATTTGGGCTCATTATGGTAGCCCAAATTTTTACTTAGTGCAATATGAGAAAATTTCTTTAAAAATCTTCTTCTTTAGATCCACCAGTCGGAATGCTTTTATATTTGGTATACAACATCTCTAGGGGGGTCAGATTCCAGGTTGTTCAATTCGAGTGCCTAGGTTAATATTTGGGCTCCACATGGGAACATGAAATTTAACTTAGTACAATATGAGGGAATTTCTTCAAAAATCTTCTTCAGATTCACTTGTCAGAATGCTTTCACATTTGGTATACAACATCTCTAGGGGGGTCAGATTCAAGTTTGTTCAAATCGGATCCATAGGTCAATATTTGGGCTCGCGATGGTAGCCCAAATTTGAACTTAGTGCAATTCGAAGAAATTTCTTTACAATTTCTCTTCTTCAGATCCAACAGTCAGAATGCTTTCATATTCGGTACACAACATCTCTAGGGAAGTCAGATTTAACTGTGTTCAAATCAAGAGCCTGGGTTAATATTTGGGCTCTCTATGGGAGCTGGAATTGGCCATTTTGCTGAAGAATTAAAAATTTTGTATTCAGTACCCTCTAGAGGTACTAAGATTAATCCACATAGGTTGTATCAAGGGGCTTCATAGGGGAGCTCTACATTTTACTTATGATCAACTGAAGAAAAGGCATGATGCCCAGATTATTTTTGTCACTCCTGAGGGACTCAAGGATTGACAGTGTAGCCTATGGAGATGGCTTGCTTAATGTAGACTCATTCTTGGACTCTGTTTAAATTGTGTTCTGTACAAGATGAGTGCTTCAGGCCCCGTGGGGCCTCTTGTTTTTAGATCCACCAGTCAGAATCTTAGGATATTTGGTGTAAGCTTTTCTTAGGAGAGGCAGATGCAACTTGTTGAAATCAATTCCCTGGGTTGATATTTAGTCTACCTTGTCAGGTGAGCGCCCTCGGGCCCCAGGGGGCCTCTTGTTTGTTTTTTTATGCATTTTAGTCAGTTTTAAGACAAAAATTTTTTTTTTTTTTTTACGCTGAAAATTTGGGGTTCGGGTGGGACTTGAAAAATTTTGGGCCAAAATCCGGAAATGAGTTTTTTTTGTTTTTAGCTCAACTTTAGCAAAGCCAAATTTGAGCTTATGCCATAGCCAGTCGTCCGTCTGTCCGTCAACAATTCAATACAGCTCGGGCTAGAGGCCGTATTTATGAACTGATCTTTACGAAACTTCTTGGGTACCTTTGTTATGACCGTGGGACGAGAACGAGTGTTTTTGGGTCCGATCCAAAATTCAAGTTGGCCACTGACGTCCATTTTGTACAGACTTAGGTGAAATCAGATTTTTGTGCAGAACTTCCATATGAAAGCGCTGATTTGAATAATTTTTTGTATGAATGTTTAGTACCATGGGATACATCACATATAATATGTTTTTTTTTCTCGTACGTAAATTATGCAAATTAGACTAACTTTGATGTATTTAGTGTTACTTTCAGCACTGTAAGTGCAAATGCCAATACGGCTCGGGCTAGAGGCCGTATTTATGAAGCGATCTTTACGAAACTTCTTGGGCACCTTTGGTATCACCGTGGAACGTGAACGAGTGTTTTTGGGTGCGGTCCAAAATTCAAGATGGCTGATGGCAGCCATTTTGTACAAAATTAGGTGCAATCAGATTTTTGCACAGAACTTACATATGAAAGCGCTGATTTGAAAAATTTTTTGTGTGAATGTTTAGTACCATGGGATACATCACATATAATACAGGTTTTTTTCTCATGCGGAAATTATGCAAATTAGATGAACTTTGATTTTTTCAGTGCTACTTACACACAGTAAGTACACATGTCAATACGGCTCAGGCTAGAGGCTGTTTTTATCAACCGATCTTCACGAAACTTAGGTCTAATCAGTTTTTTGTACACAACTTCTTTACGGCTCAGGCTAGAGGCCTTATTTATGAACCGATCTTTACGAAACTTCTTGGGTACCTTTGTTATCACAGTGGGATGAGAATGCGTGTTTTTGGGTATGGTCTGAAATTCAAGATGGCCACCAGCAGCCATTTTGTACCAAAATTAGTGCAATCAGTCTTTTGTACAGAACTTCTGTATGAAAGTTCTGATTTGAATAAATTTTTGTATGAATGTTTAGTAAAATGGAATACATCACATACAATACAGGTTTTTTTTCTCGTGCAGAAATTATGCAAATTAGATGAATTTTGATTTATTTAGTGCTACTTATACACTGTAAGTGCACATATCAATACGGCTTGGGCTAGAGGCTGTATTTATCAACCGATCTTCACGAAACTTCTTGAGTACCTTTGTTATCACCTTGGGACGAGAACGAGTGTTTCTGAGTGCGGTCCAAAATTCAAGATGGCTGCCAGTGGCCATTTTGTACCAAAATTAGGTCCAATCAGTTTTTTGTCACAACTTCTATACAGCTCGTATTTATGAACTGATCTTCACGAAACTTCTTGGGTACCTTTGTTTTCACCTTGGGACAGGAATGAGTGTGTTTTGGGGTGCCTTTGTTATCACTGTGCTATGAGAACAAATATTTTGGGGTTCAGTCAGACCCACTCTGGGACTCAAAGATTTCTTTTCCAGTTTAGCATCTGACTGTCACCCACCTTTACAATACTTTACCTATACATTTGTTACAGGCTACGGTCAGTATTTATGTACAGACCGTTACAATACTTTATATGTACCTTTGTTATCAGGTCATTACCTAGATGTTTGTCATTGCTGTGTCGCATACTATACATGTACATGTCTTGACAAGTTGAGCTACAGTGTCATTGACACTTTCATTTATGCACTTTGGTCAATTTTAAGACAAAAAAAAAAAAAAAATTTTTTTACACTAAAAATTTGGGGGCCAGGTGGGACTTCGAAAATTTTGGACCAAATCTGGAAATTAGTTCTTTGGTTTTTTATGCGTTTTGGTCCATTTTAAGAAGAAGAAAACAAAATTTTAGTCGGAAAAAATTTTGTTTGGGACTTCGAAAATTTCCGAACAAAAATAAAAAAAAATCTGTTTTTTTATGCGTTTTTCTCAGTTTTGGGATGTACAAGTGCAGGAACTAAAAATGAAAGGAAAATCCTGTGTATTGTGGGGACACAATAGCTTCGTCTAGTTGGTATTTGCTTTTCTTAGAAGGGGGCGTATGCAGCTTATTCAAGTCAAGTCCCCAGTTTGATATTTAGACTACCATGTCAGGTGAGCGACTTAAGGCCCCCTGGGGCCTCTTGTATTCTGTTTGTATGTACATTAATTAATCATGTAGTTTCTCATATTTTGGGGACATTTTTTATTAGAATCCGGTGTCCCCAAATTAGACCAATCTGAAGCCCTACCCATGTAAGTTCGAATTTTAGCTTAGTGCAATGTGGGAAATAATCTTCAAAAATCTTCTTCAGATCCACCAGTCAGATTCTTTTGATATTTGTTATACAACATCTCTATGGGGTTTAGATTCAAGTTTGTTCAAAGCAAGTCCTTGGGTTAATATTTATGTTCCGAACTATAACATAATACCATTTGAGGGAATTTCTTAGAAAAATTTCTTTTTCACATCTACCAGAATATTTTCATATTTGGTATACAACATCTCGGGAGGAGGGGGGGGGGGGGGGGGGGGGGTGTGCAGATTCAAGTTTGTTCAAATCGGGCCCTTGGGTTAATATTTGGGCTCTTTATTGGGATCCATAGTTTAACTGTGTGCAATGTGAGAATATTTCTTGAAAAATCTTCTTCAGATCCCCCATTCTGAATCTTTTCATATATGGTATGTGACATCTCTAGGGGTGTCAGATTCAAGTTTCTTCAAATCGAGTCCCTGGTTTATTATTTGGGCTCCGTATGCCAGTCACTTACTGATACACTCATCTCTTCTGACAACTTGAGCCAGGTGAGCGTTTTAGGCTCATTTGAGCCTCTGGTTTGCAGTCAATATTACATGGTATTCCCAGCTTAAAGTTTCTGATTAAAGTTTTGCTTTTCAAGGTTGTACCTTTCATTCTTCAAACACTGTGTTACAACGTCATTGTTTTTCATTTAGGGCAAGGTCTACTGAAGCTGTATACAGTGGTTTCAAATAATATTGGCATTAATTTAACCCTTTTCAAAACGGTTTTCGAACTTTTGAATTTAGGCTTCTACCACATACTTTCTTACTTTTTGTTCTTACATGATCAATACAACTTTAATAATTGCATTTACAGACATGATTTCTTTTACTTGTATGCAAATTTTTTTTCATTATCTTAGCTTCACGATTTGAAATATAAAGAAATGCCTTCTGCAACATACTTCTGTTGTTTTACTTAAAGCAATACAGGTGGGAAGGAAATGGGAGTGAGGGACTTTGATGTCTCCAAAACTTAGGGGTAGATGAGTAGAATCAATCCACTCATCCTTCCTCCCCATGTTATCCGGAAGATAAATCCAGTTCTAATTATACAATTCACTTCAAATTTGATATTACTTCTTTCAACAAGAAAACACAGATGCACTTCGAATTTGAAGTATAGTCTTTTAAAATTTAAACCACAAATTGTAAGTTAAAAATTCCAACTTATATTGACTGCAGTTTGGAAATGTAATACAGAAAAATCCCTTAGCTTTGCATGTAAAGACATCCCTCATTTTCTTTTACTATCCGTATTAGTAAAACGATATATATTTTATTTTAAAATGTACCCAGATAAATGGATTCTGTCTTGATTGTGTGTTTTTAGCTCACCTGAGCAAAGCTCAGCGGGAGCTTTACTGATCGTGATCCGTCCATCGTCTGTCGTCCGTCCGGCGTTAACTTTACATTATCGACTTCTCCTAAATCACTAGCCCAATTTTATTCAAATGTTGGCTAAATATTTATTACCTAATGCCAATTCAGATTTGTTCAAATGAAGTTGCCCCACCTCCTGGGTGGGGCCACGCCCCCAAGGGGCACCAAAATCTTTGAAAATCTTCATCTCAAGAACCAGCAGTAGCAGACACTTGATATATGGTTTGCAGCTTCCTTTTGAGGTGTAGACTCAGTTTTGTTCAAGAGAAGTTCGAGGGATAATATTTGGCGTTGTTATGGGAGGGGCAAAAATTTTGGCCCCGCCCTAAATTTTTATTTTCTGAACCGAGAGGCCGATTTGAACCAAATTTAATGTGAGGACTTATTGGGTCATAAGTACTTGATTTATGCCAAAAAAAATTTTCCCGCAGCCCCGTGGGAACCTTAGGAACTGAAAATAGAAAAAATTTAAAACGCCTATATCTGCAAAACTGCACGGCACTGAGAATTTTTATTTGGTGTGAAGCTTCCTTAGGACCAACAGAAAGGATTGGTAAAAAAAAATTGCCATCGGTTTTTTCATAGGTTACAGTTTCGGGACTTTGAAAAAGTGCTGAGACAGCACTTTTTAACACTGTAGGCAATGGGAAAAACATTTAAGTATCTTCTTTTTTAGATTCACCAGTCAGAATCCTTTCATATTTGGTATACAACATCAATAGGGTGGTCAGATTTAAGTTTGTTCAAATCGAGCCCCTGGGTTAATATTTGGGCTCCCTATGGGAGCCCGAATTTCAACTTAGTGCAATATGAGGTCTATTATTTAAAAATCTTCTTCTTCAGATCCGCCAGGCAGAATTCTTTCATATTTGGTATAAAACATCAATAGGGGGATCAGATTCAAGTTTGTTCAAATCAAAGCCCTGGGTTCATATTTGGTCTCCCTATGGGAGCCTGAATATTAACATAGTGCAATATGAGGATTATTCTTTAAAAATCTTCTTCTTCAAATTCAACAGGCAGAATTCTTTCATATTTGGTATACAACATCTCTAGGGGGGTCAGATTCAAGTTTGTTCAAAATGAGTCCTTGGGTTCATATTTGGGCTCCCTACGGGAGCCCGAATTTTAACTTAGTGCAATATGAGGTCTATTATTTAAAAATCTTCTTCTTCAGATCCACCAGGCAGAATTCTTCCATATTTGGTATGCAACATCAATAGGGAGGTCAGATTCAAGTTTGTTCCAATCGAGCCCCTGGGTTCATATTTGGGCTGCCTGTGTGAGCCCGAATTTTAACATAGTGCGATATGAGGAGTATTCTTTAAAAATTTTCTTCTTCAGATCCACCGGGCAGAATTCTTTCATATTTGGTATACAACATCTCTAGGGAGGTCAGATTCAAGTTTGTTCAAATTGAGTCCTTGTTTAATATTTGGGCTCCCTATGAGAGCCCGAATTTTAACTTAGTGCAATATGTGGAATTTTCTTTAAAAATCTTCTTCTTCAGATCCACCAGTCAGAATCCTTTCATATTTGGTATACAACATCTCTAGGGGGATCAGATTCTCGGTTGTTCACATCCAGTCCCTGGGTTAATATTTGGGCTCCCTATCTGAGCCCGAATTTTAACTTAGTGCAATATGTAGAATTTTCTTTTAAAATCTTCTTTTCCAGATCAACCAGTCAGAATCTTTTCGTATTTGGTATATAATATCTCTAGGGGGATCAGATTCAAGTTTGTTCAAATCGAGTCCCTAGGTTAATATTTGGCCTCCCTATGGGAGCCCGAATTTTAACTTAGTGCAATATGTGGAATTTTCTTTAAAAATCTTCATCTCCAGATCCACCAGTCAGAATCTTTTCATATTTTGTATATAACATCTCTAGGGGGGTCAGATTCAAATTTGTTCAAATCAAGTCCCTGGATCAATATTTGAGCTCCCTATGGGAGTCTGAATTTTAACTTAGTGCAATATGTGGAATATGCTTTAAAAATCTTCTTCTTCAGACTCACCAGTCAGAATCATTTCATATTTGGTTTACAACATCTCTAGGGAGGTCAGATTGAAGTTTGTTTAATTTGAGTCCCTGGGTTTGTATTTGAGCTCCCTGTGGGAGCCCGAATTTCAACTTAGTTCAATATTAGGTCTATTCTTTAAAAATCTTCTTCTTCACATCCACCAGTCAGAATTCTTCCATATTTGGTATACAACTTATCTAGGGGTACCATATTCAAGTTTGTTCAAATCGAGTTCCTGTGTTTATATTTGGGCTCCCTGTGGGAGCCCGAATTTTAACATAGTGCAATATGAGGATTATTCTTTAAAAATCTTCTTCTTCAGATCCACCAGGCAGAATTCTTTCATATTTGGTATACAACATCTGTAGGGGGGTCAGATTCAAGTTTGTTCAAATCGAGTCTCTGGGTTCATATTTGGGCTCCTTATGGGAGCCCGAATTTTAACTTAGTGCAATATGAGGATTATTCTTTAAAAATCTTCTTCTTCAGATCAACCAGGCAGAATTCTTTCATATTTGGTATACAACATCTCTATGGGGGTCAGATTCACATTTGTTCAAATCGAGTCCCTGGGTTCATATTTGGGCTTCCTATGGGAGCCTGAATTTTAACTTGGTGCAATATGAGGATTATTCTTTAAAAATCTTCTTCTTCAGATCCACCAGGCAAAATCCTTTCATATTTGGTATACAACATCTCTAGGGGGTTCAGATTCAAGTTTGTTCAAATTGTGTCCCTGGGTTCATATTTGGGCTCCCTATGGGAGCCCGAATTTTAACTTAGTGCAATATAGGGATTATTCTTTAAAAATCTTCTTCTTCGGATCAACCAGGCAGAATTCTTTCATATTTGGTATACAACATCTCTAGGGGGGTCAGATTCAAGTTTGTTCAAATCGAGTCCCTGGGTTCATATTTGGGCTCCCTATGGGAGCCCAAATTTTAACTTGGTGCAATATGAGGACTATTCTTCAAAAATCTTCTTCTTCAGACCCACTAGGCAGAGTCCTTTCATATATGGTATACAACATCTCTAGAGAGGTCAGATTTAAGTTTGTTCAATTCGAGTCCCTGGGTTCATATTTGAGCTCCCTGTGGGAGCCCGAATTTTAACTTAGTGCAATATGTGGAATATGCTTTAAAAATTTTCTTCTTCAGATCCGCCAGTCAGAATCATTTCATATTTGGTTTACAACATCTCTAGGGAGGTCAGATTCAAGTTTGTTCAAATCGAGTCCCTGGGTTCATAATTGAGCTCCCTGTGGGAGCCTGAATTTCAACTTAGTGCAATATCAGGTCTATTCCATAAAAATCTTATTCTTCAGATCCACCAGTCAGAATTATTCCATATTTGGTATACAACTTTCAAACTGCAGTGGCGTAACAACGCTTGGAAATTTGGAAATGCTTATCTATAGCTGGGAGAATTAGATCTAGTTAGCAAGACCTATGCTATTATAATGATTATCTGACATGGACACCTGAATTTAATTTCATGATGTCATTCCTCTGTGGTGTTGATGAACCATAACGAGCTGAATGTGATCCAAAATACTTCTTTGAACCACTTTGTCAGGTGAGCGATTTAAGGCCACGTGGGGCCTCTTGTTTCTCTTTTGTCACCTATAAACAAATATGCAAGTTCTTATTTCATTAATAATAATTAGCCCAACTGTTTACAGTATTTATTTATTTGCAACCATTATGTTGGCATTATCTTGAAGTATCAGCATTATGACACATTATTCTTGCTTGTAATTTACCCATCTCAGATGAAACTCAGGACAAAATCCCTTTTTTCATTCTTTTTGGCAGGAATTTAGATGTGGATAATAAAGATACTTAGTATATTTTGCTATTTCCTAATCAACCGAGCTATGCAGCTGTTGATCGAACTACAAATTTTGACATTTTCAGAAAACACATAATTAGCTCAACTTTGACGTAGCCAAATTTGAGGTTATGTCATGGCCCGTCGTCCTTATGGACATCTGTCCGTCCATCAATAATTCAGTACCACTTGGGCTAGAGGCTGTATTTATGACCCAATCTTTATAAAACTTCTTGGGTACCTTTGTTATCAGCCTGAGATGAGAAGGAGTGTTTTTGGATGCAGTCCAAAATTTAAGATGGCTGCCGGTGGCCATTTTGTACTGAAATTAGTTACAATCAGTTTTTGTACAGAACTTCTATATGTTCTGATTTGAATAAATTTTTGATTGAATGTTTAGTAACATGGAATACATCACATATAATACAGGTTTTTTTCTCGTGCAGAAATTATGCAAATTAGATGAACTTTGATTTATTCAGTGCTTCTTATACACAGTAAGTGCACATGTCAATACGGCTCGGGCTGGAGGATGTATTTATAAACCAGTCTTCACGAAACTTCTTGGGTACCTTTGTTATCACCTTGGGACGAGAGCGAGTGTTTAGGGGTACGGTCCGAAACTCAAGATGGCTGCCGGGGCCATTTTATACCGAAATTAGGTGCAATCATTTTTAGCTTAACTTAACAAAGTCAAGATAAGCTATTGCCATCACGTGTGCGGAAGTCTGTTAGTCTGTGAGTCTGTTCATATTTTCCTTTAGCACAGGCTACACCCCGTAGTTCTAATCCGATCGTCACAAAATTTCATATGCAGGTTTGGGGTCATGTCTAGATGAGAACGTCCCCTTTTGGTCGCGATCGGTCGACTGTGATGGCTGCCCGAGCCCGAAAACCTTTAGCACAGTCTACAGATCGTATTTATGAAGGGATTTCATTGTAACTTGGTAAGATGCCTCTGTATAGTATCTAGATGAGAATGTCCCCTTTTGGTCATGATCTGTCAACCGTGATAGCTGCCCAAGCCCGAAACCCCAAAACTTATAGCACAGACTGCAGGTCATATTTATATTTATAAAGGGATTTCATTGTAACTTGGTAGGATGACTCTGTATGATGTCTAGATGAGAACTTCCCCATTTGGTTGTGATCTGTCAACCGTGATGACTGCCCGAGCCCAAAATCCGAAAACCTTTAGCACAGTCTACAGGTCGTATTTATGGAGGGATTTCATTGTAACTTAGTAGGATGACTCCAGATAATGTCTAGATGAGAATGTCCCCTTTTGGTCGCGATTGGTCAACTGTGACGGCTACAGGGTCCCGAAGCCCAAAAACCTTTAGCACAGTCTGTCTACAGGTCATATTTATAAAGGGATTTCATTGAAACATGGTAGGATGACTCCAGATAATGTCTAGCTGAGAACATCCCCTTTTGGTCACGATCATTCAGACATGACGGCTGCCCGAGCCCAAAACCCGAAAACCTTTAGTGCAGACTACAGGTGTTATTTATGAATGGATTTCCTTGTAACTTGGTAGGATGACTCAGTATACTGTCTAGACGAGAACGACCCCTTTTGGTCATGATCGGTTAACCATGATCGCTGCCCGAGCCCAAAACCTGAAAACCTTTAGCACAGTCTACATGTCGTATTTATGAAGGGATTTCATTGTAACTTGATAGGATGATTCGTTTTGGAATAATTTCACTGTAACTTGGTAACTTTTGTTGACATAAATTAACTGTGTGGGCCGCATACATAAACTGTGAGGGCCACATTAACCCACCCCTCAGTTCTTTAGTACAGTCTGCACCTCATATTATTTTTATTAGCTCAACTTTGACGTAAGTCAAATTTGAGTTTATGCCATTGCTAGTCGTCCACCTGTCCGTCCACAATTCAATACGGCTCGGGCTAGAGGCCGTATTTATGAGCCAATCTTTATGAAACTTCTTGGGTACCTTTGTTATGACCGTGGGACGAGAACAAGTGTTTTTGGGTCCGATCAGAAATTCAAATTGGCCGCTGGCAGCCATTTTGTACAAAATTAGGTGCAATCAGATTTTTCCGCAGAACTTCCATATGAAAGCTCTGATTTGAATAATTTTTTGTATGAATGTTTAGTACCATGGGATACATCACATATAATACGAGTTTTTTTCTTGTGGGTAAATTATGCAAATTAGACTAACTTTGATGTATTTAGTGTTACTTTCAGCACTGTAAGTGCAAATGCCAATACGGCTCGGGCTAGAGGCCGTATTTATGAACCAATCTTTACGAAACTTCTTGGGTACCTTTGGTATCACCGTGGGACGAGAACAAGTATTTTTGGGTCCGGTCCAAAATTCAAGATGGCCGATGGCACCCATTTTGTACAAAATTAGGTGCAATCAGATTTTTTTGTACAGAACTTACATATGGAAGCGCTGATTTGAATAATTTTATGTGTGAATGTTTAGTACCTGGGATACATCACATATAATACAGGTTTTTTTCTCGTGCAGAAATTATGCAAATTAGATGAACTTTGATTTTTTCAGTGCTACTTACACACAGTAAGTACACATGTCAATACGGCTCGGGCTAGAGTCTGTATTTATGAACCGATCTTCACGAAACGTCTTGGGTACCTTTGTTATCACCTTGGGACAAGAACGAGTGTTTATGAGTGCAGTCCAAAATTCAAGATGGCTGCCAGTGGCCATTTTGTACCGAAATTAGGTCTAATCAGTTTTTTGTACACTACTTATATACGGCTCAGGCTAAAGGCCGTATTTATGAACCGATATTTACGAAACTTCTTGGGTACCTTTGTTATCACCGTGGGATGAGAACGAGTGTCTTTGGGTGTGGTCCGAAATTCAAGATGGCCACCAGCAGCCATTTTGTACCAAAATTAGTGCAATCAGTTTTTTAGCTCAACTTTGACGAAGTCAAATTTGAGCTATTGTCATGGCCCGTCGTCCGTCTGTCCGTACGTCAACAATTGGCTATGGCTCGGGCTAGAGGTCGTATTTATGAACCGATCTTTATGAAACTTCTTGTGTACCTTTGTTATGACCTGGGACGGGAACGAGTGTTTTTAGGTGTGGTCCGAAATTCAAGATGGCTGCCAGTGGCCATTTTGTACCGATGATGCAAAAATCAGTTTTTTGTACAGAACTTCTGTATGAAAGTTCTGATTTGAATAAAGTTTTGTATAAATGTTTAGTACCATGGGATACATCACATATAATACGGGTTTTTTTCTCGTGCGTAAACTATGCAAATTAGACTGACTTTGATTTATTTAGTGTTACTTTCAGAGCTGTAAGTGCCAAGCTGCTATGGCTCGGGCTAGAGGCCGTATTTATGAACCGATCTTTACGAAACTTCTTGGGTACCTTTGTTATGACCGTGGGACGAGAACGAGTGTTTTTTGGTGCGGTCCGAAATTCAAGATGGCTGCCAGCTGCCATTTTGTACCGACGATGCAGAAATCTGTTTTTTGTACAGAACTTCCATATGAAAGCTCTTGATTTGAATAATTTTTTGTATGAAAGTTTAGTACCATGGGATACATCACATATAATACGGGTTTTTTTCTCGTATGTAAATTGTGCAAATTAGACTAATTTTGATGTTTTTTGGGGTTACTTTCAGCACTGTAAGTGCAAATGCCAATACGGCTCGGGCTAGAGGCCGTATTTATGAACCGATCTTTACGAAACTTCTTGGGTACCTTTGGTATCACCGTGGGACGAGAACGAGTGTTTTGGGGTCCGGTCCGAAATTCAAGATGGCCGATGGCAGCCATTTTGTACAAAATTAGGTGCAATCAGATTTTTGCACAGAATGAAACATATGAAAGCCCTGATTTGAATAATTTTTTTGTGTGAATGTTTAGTACCATGGGATGCATCACATATAATACGGTTTTTTTTCTCGTGCAGAAATTATGCAAATTAGATGAACTTTGATTTTTTCAGTGCGACTTACACACAGTAAGTACACATGTCAATACGGCTCAGACTAGAGTCTGTATTTATGAACTGATCTTCACGAAATGTCTTGGGTACCTTTGTTATCACCTTGGGACGAGAACGAGTGTTTCTGGGTGCGGTCTAAAATTCAAGATGGCTGCTAGTGGCCATTTTGTACCAAAATTAGGTCTAATCAGTTTTTTGTACACAACTTCTATACAGCTCAGACTAGAGGCCATATTTATGAACCAATCTTTACGAAACTTCTTGGGTACCTTTGTTATCACCGTGGGATGAGAGCGAGTGTTTTTGGGTGTGGACCGAAATTCAAGATGGCCACCAGCAGCCATTTTGTACCAAAATTAGTGCAATCAGTCTTTTGTATAGAACTTCTGTTTAAAAGTTCTGATTTTAATAAATTTTTGTATGAATGTTTAGTAACATGGAATACATCACATATTGTAAGGGGTTTTTTTTTGTGCAGAAATTATGCAAATTAGATGAACTTTGATTTATTCAGTGCTACTTACACAATGTAAGCACACATGTCAATACGGCTCAGGGTAGAGGCTGTATTTATGAACCGATCTTCACAAAACTTCTTGGGTACCTTTGTTATCTCCTTGGGATGAGAATGAGTGTTTCTGGGTACGGTCCAAAATTCAAGATGGCTGCCAGTGGCCATTTTGTACCGAAATTAGGTCCAATCAGTTTTTTGTCACAAGTTCTATACAGCTCGTATTTATGAACTGATCTTCACAAAACTTCTTGAGTACTTTTGTTTTCACCTTGGGACAGGAACAAGTGTGTTTTGGGGTGCCTTTGTTATCACTGTGCTATGAGAACAAATATTTTGGGGTTCAGTCGGACCCACTCTGGGACTCAAAGATTTTTTCTAGTTCAGCATCTGACTGTCACCCACCTTTACAATACTTTACCTATACATTTGTTACAGGCAACGGTCAGTATTTATGTACAGACCGTTACAATACTTTATATGTACCTTTGTTATCAGGTCATTACCTAGATGTTTGTCATTGCTGTGTCACATACTATACATGTACATGTCATTGTCTTGACAAGTTGAGCTACAGTGTCATTGACACTTTCATTGTACAGAACTTCTGTATGGAAGTTCTGATTTGAATATATTTTTGTATGAATGTTTAGTAACATGGAATACATCACATATAGTACGGGTTTTTTCTCATGCAGAAATTATGCAAATTAGATGAACTTTGATTTATTCAGTGCTACTTGTACACAGTAAGTGCACATATCAATACGGCTCGTGCTAGAGGCTGTATTTATGAACCGATCTTCACGAAACTTCTTGGGTACCTTTGTTATCACCTTGGGACAGGAACGAGTGTTTTGGGGTGCCTTTGTTATCACTGTGCTATGAGAACAAGTATTTTGGGGTTCAGTCAGACTCATTCTGGGACTCAAAGATTTCTTTTCTAGTTTAGTATCTGACTGTCAACCACCCTTGCAATACTTTACCTATACATTTGTTACAGGCTACGGTCAGTATTTATGTACAGACCGTTACATTACTTTATATGTACCATTGTTATCAGGTCATTACCTAGATGTTTTTCATTGCTGTGTCACATACTATACATGTACATGTCTTAACAAGTTGAGCTACAGTGTCATTGACACTTTCATTGAAAACATAGCATACAGGGAACAGAAATTAACATATTCCCAATTATCTCAATTCTTGTCTTATTCCATAATCCTTTCATAAACATTGAATATTATCCTTTTCATCAAACACAACACACAGACAAGTTAAGCTACAGTGTCAGTGACACTTTCATTTTGTACAGGACTTCTATATGAAGGTTCTGATTTGAATAAATTTTTGAATTAATGTTTAGTAACGTGGAATACATCACATATAATACAGGTTTTTTTCTCTTGCAGAAATTATGCAAATTATATGAATTTTGATTTATTCAGTGCTAGTTATACACAGTTAGTACACATGTCAATACGACTCTGGCTAGAGGCTGTATTTATGAACCGATCTTCACGAAACTTCTTGGGTACCTTTGTTATCACCTTGGGACAGGAACGAGTGTGTTTTGGGTGTGGTCCGAAATTTCTCGATGGCCACTGGTGGCCAATTAGATAAACTTTGATTTAATCAGTGCTACTTACACACTGTAAGTGCACATTTCAATACGGCTCTGGCTGGAGGCATCTAATTGTCACCCACCTTTACAATACTTTACCTGTACATTTGTTACTGGCTATGGTCAGTATTTATGTACAGACATTTACAATACTTTACATGTACCTTTGTTATCAGGTCATTACCTAGATTTGTGTCATTGTGTCACATACTATACATGTACATGTCTTACACAAGTTGAGCTACAGTGTCATTGACACTTTCATTTTATACTTTCTTTCAGAAAGATGAAAAAAGCAGAACATTTTTCTTCTCACTTTTTACCAAAATTATTTTTCAGTAGTATTATAATAAAAGATTTTAGAAAGAGAATGTTTTATACACTGCATCTTTAACCCTTTACCTAACACAAGTTGAGGTCAACAATACAAATTATTTTTCTGAAACATCAGATTTTTTAATTTTTAGCTCACCTGACTGCAGGTCAGTGTGAGCTAGTGCCATCACTTGGCATCCATCGTCCGTTAACTTTTGGAAACTCTGTCTTCTCCTTCACAACCGTTAAGCCAAATTGAAACATATATTGCACAGACCATCTATGGAGTATACCCTTTCTGTTTTGTTCAAATGAAGCAGCTGCCATATTCAGGCTCTGGTTAATGCTCCAAAAGCCTAAAAATCTTCTCATGAACCATCAGAGAGAAAGCCTTGATTCTGATATGGAACATCCTTTGGTGTTGAAGATTAAAGTTTGTTCAAGAGAAGTTGGTAGATCGATATTTGAGCTCTCTGTGTGAGCATATCCATTTTCGGCTCTACCCAAAATTTGTATTTCAAGAACCAGTGGGTCAATTAGAACCAGATTTGGCGTGTAGTATTAGTGGATCCTAAGTAATTGATATATGCCCAATTTTTTTTTTACAACCCCGTGGGAACCCCAGGGGCAAAAAATTTAAAAAAATTAAAATGCCCATATTTCCCAAACGAAATGGAACAGAGAACGGTTATTTGGTATGAAGCATCCTTAGGACCAGTAGAATGGAATCGTAAAAAAAAAAATGCCATCGGTTTTGTCAGGGTGATCTATACGGGCATCGAAAAAATGCTAAGTCAGCATAATTGGAAAAATTAAAAAAATTTCTTTCGTCAGAACCACTGATCAGAATCTTTTGATAATTGGTATACACCATCCATTGGGGGGGGGGGGGGGGGGGGGGGGGGGAGGGGGAGGGGTGCAGAATATAAGAGTGTTCAAATTTTAGTTAATATTTGGACTCAACACAGGAGACTGAATAATTAACTTAAGGCAGTATGAGGAATAAGCTTTAAAAATCTTCTTCAGATCCAAAAGTCCGATTCTTTTGATATTTGGTATACGACATCTCTAGGTGGGGTCAGATTCAAGTTTATTCAAATTGAGTCCCTGGGTTAATATTTGAGCTCCCATAGTGTAATATGGGGAATGATCTTTAAAAATCTTCTTCTTCAGATCCGCCCAAAATTTGTATTTCAAGAACTGGTGAGACGTTTTGAACCAAATTTGGCATGTAGTATAAGTGGGTCCTAAGTAATTCATTGATGCCCGAAAAATATTTTTTGGTATGGAACGTTCTTTGGTGTTGAAGATTAAAGCTTATTCAAGGGAAGTTGGTAGATCGATATTTGGGCCAGATACAAGTTTGTTCAAATTGAGTCCCTGGGTTAATATTTGGGCTCCCTGTGGGAGCTCAAATATTAACTTAGTGCAATATATGGATTAATCTATAAAAATCTTCTTCTTCAGATCCACCAGTCAGATTCTCTTGATATTTGGTATACAACATCTCTGGGAGGTCAGATTCAAGTTTGTTCAGATTGGATCCCTGGGTTTGATATTTGGGCTCTTGATTGGAGCCCAAAGTTTAACTTAGTGCAATATGAGAAAATTTCTTTTCAAATTTTCTTCTTCAGATCCACCAGTCAGAAGTTTTTCAAATTTGGTATACAACATCTCTAGGAGAGGGGGGGGGAGTGAACTCAAATCACAGTACCCAGCCCCCCCCACGCAAAAAAAAAAATGAAATAAAATAAATTTTTATCAACAACAGGGATAAAATAAAAATAATTTATTTATTGGTGTTTAAGGTCACCTTTCTAGACTATGACTAATTGCGACCACAGTAAAGAAGCACTGCTTCAGTTCCCATGGTTCCCTCAGGGGAAATAAAAATAAGCTGTTATCTCTTAGTATTACAATAAACTGTGACACTTTTAAAATTCCTTCATGTTCAAACAAACAATTAAAATTAGTACATTTCTTGTTTTCATTTTTAGCTCACCTGAGCGAAGCTCAAGGGGAGCTTAACTAATCACTTTCTGTCCGTCGTCCGTCGTCCGTCGTCCAGCGTCCGTCGTCCGTCGTCCGTCGTCCGTCGTCGTCCGTCCGGCGTTAACTTTACATTATCGACTTCTCCTCCTAAACCACTAGCCCAATTTTATTCAAATGTTGGCTAAATGTTTATTACCTAATGCCAATTCAGATTTGTTCAAATGAAGTTGCCCCTCCTCCTGGGTGGTGCCACACCCCCAAGGGGCACCAAAATCTTTGTAAATCTTCTTCTCATGAACCAGCAGTAGCAGAGACTTGATATTTGGTGTGCAGCTTCCTTTTGAGGTGTAGACTCAGATTTGTTCAAGAGAAGTTTGTGGGGCTATACTTGACGTTGTTATGAGAGGGGCAAAATTTTTTGCCCCGCCCAAAATTTCTATTTTCCAAACCGAGAGGCTGATTTGAACCAAATTTTATGTGAGGGCTTATTGGGTCATGAGTACTTGATTTATGCAAAAAAAAATTTTCCCGCAGCCCCGTGGGAACCACAGGAGCTAAAAATAGAAAAAATTTAAAACGCCCATATCTCCAAAACTGCACGGCACTGAGAATTTTTATTTGGTGTGCAGCTTCCTTAGGACCAACAGAAAGGATTGGTAAAAAAAAATTGCCATCGGTTTTATCATAGGGTACAGTTTCGGGACTTTGAAAAAGTGCTGAGTCAGCACTT
The DNA here is from genome assembly GCA_031216915.1 of Pictodentalium vernedei. Lineage (NCBI taxonomy): Eukaryota > Metazoa > Mollusca > Scaphopoda > Dentaliida > Dentaliidae > Pictodentalium > Pictodentalium vernedei. Next base: position 377,190,772 of record CM062294.1, on the reverse strand, counting down.
TTTAACACTGTAGGCAATGGGAAAAACATTAAAAAATCTTCTTCTCCAGATCCAGCAGGCAGAATCTTTTGATATTTGGTATGCAACATTGTAGGGTGGATCTGATTCAAGTTTGTTCAAATCGGCCCCCTGGGTTCATATTTGGGCTCAGTATAGGAGTCCGATTTCGAACTTAGTGCATTTCAGGCAAATTTCTTAAAAAATCTTCTTCTCCAGATCCAGCAGGCAGAATCTTTTGATATTTGGTATGCAACATTGTGGGGTGGATCTGATTCAAGTTTGTTCAAATCGGCCCCCTGGGTTTATATTTGGGTTCAGTATAGGAGCCCAAATTTGAACTTACTGCATTTCAGGCAAATTTCTTTGAAAATCTTCTTCTCCAGATCCAGCAGGCAGAATCTTTTGATATTTGGTATGCAACATTGTAGGGTGGATCTGATTCAAGTTTGTTCAAATCGGCTCCCTAGATTCATATTTGGGCTCACTATAGGAGCTCGAATTCGAATTTAGTGCATTTCAGGCAAATTTCTTCAAAAATCTTCTTCTCCAGATCCAGCAGGCAGAATCTTTTGATATTTGGTATGCAATGTTGCGGGGTAGATCTGATTCAAGTTTGTTCAAATCGGCCCCCTGGATACATATTTGGGCTTACTATAGAAGCCCGAATTCGAACTTAGTGCATTTCAGGCAAATTTCTTAAAAAATCTTCTTCTCCAGATCCAGCAGGCAGAATCTTTTCATATTTGGTAAGCAACATTGTGGGGTGGATCTGATTCAAGATTGTTCAAATCGGCCCCCTGGGTTAATATTTGGGCTCAGTATAGGAGCCCAATTTCGAACTTAGTGCATTTCAGGCAAATTTCTTAAAAAATCTTCTTCTCCAGATCCAGCAGGCAGAATCTTTTGATATTTGGTATGCAACATTGTAGGGTGGATCTGATTCAAGTTTGTTCAAATCGGCCCCCTGGGTTCATATTTGGGCTCAGTATAGGAGCCCGATTTCGAACTTAGTGCATTTAGGCAAATTTCTTAAAAAATCTTCTTCTCCAGATCCAGAAGGCAGAATCTTTTGATATTTGGTATGCAACATTGTGGGGTGGATCTGATTCAAGTTTGTTCAAATCGGCTTCCTAGATTCATATTTGGGCTCACTATAGAAGCTCGAATTTGAACTTAGTGCATTTCATGCAAATTTCTTAAAAAATCTTCTTCTCCAGATCCAGCAGGCAGAATCTTTTCATATTTGGTAAGCAACATTGTGGGGTGGATCTGATTCAAGTTTGTTCAAATCGGCCCCCTGGGTTTATATTTGGGCTCAGTATAGGAGCCCAAATTTGAACTTAGTGCATTTCAAGCAAATTTATTAAAAAATCTTCTTCTCCAGATCCAGCAGGCAGAATCTTTTGATATTTGGTATGCAACATTGTGGGGTGGATCTGATTCAAGTTTGTTCAAATCGGCTTCCTAGATTCATATTTGGGCTCACTATAGAAGCTCGAATTCGAACTTAGTGCATTTCAGGCAAATTTCTTAAAAAATCATCTTCTCCAGATCCAGCAGGCAGAATCTTTTGATATTTGGTATGCAACATTGCGGGGTGGATCTGATTCAAGTTTGTTCAAATCAGCCACCTGGATTCATATTTGGGCTCACTATAGAAGCTCGAATTCAAACTTAGTGCATTTCGGGCAAATTTCTTCAAAAATCTTCTTCTCCAGATCCAGCAGGCAGAATCTTTTGATATTTGGTATGCAACATTGCGGGGTGGATCTGATTCAAGTTTGTTCAAATCGGCCCCCTGGATTCATATTTGGGCTTAATATAGAAGCCCGAATTCGCACTTAGTGCATTTCAGGCAAATTTCTTCAAAAATCTTCTTCTCCAGATCCAGCAGGCAGAATCTTTTGATATTTGGTATGCAACATTGCGGGGTGGATCTGATTCAAGTTTGTTCAAATCGGCCCCCTGGATTCATATTTGGGCTTAATATAGAAGCCCGAATTCGCACTTAGTGCATTTCGGGCAAATTTATTAAAAAATCTTCTTCTCCAGATCCAGCAGGCAGAATCTTTTGATATTTGGTATGCAACATTGTGGGGTGGATCTGATTCAAGTTTGTTCAAATCGGCTTCCTAGTTTCATATTTGGGCTCACTATAGAAGCTTGAATTCGAACTTAGTGCATTTCAGGCAAATTTCTTAAAAAATCTTCTTCTCCAGATCCAGCTTCAGAATCTTTTCATATTTGGTAAGCAACATTGTGGGGTGGATCTGATTCAAGTTTGTTCAAATCGGCCCCCTGGGTTTATATTTGGGCTCCGTATAGGAGCCCAAATTTTAACTTAGTGCGTTTCAGGCATATTTCTTAAAAAATCTTCTTCTCCAGATCCAGCAGGCAGAATCTTTTGATATTTGGTATGCAACATTGTAGGGTGGATCTGATTGTGATTCATGAACGTATTTATTTGTAAAGTTGATAGAATCTTAGACAAAATTTGCAGAAAAGATCTACTATAGAAGGGGTGGTATCCAGGGTGAACCGTTTACCCAAATCTAGCAGTACTAATGCATTATTCACACAAATCTTCGTTCAAATTTTATGACCCCTCATTGGAACACACGCATTCAGCTCATTCCAACAAAGGTCATATGCCATGTTTTCGAGACAAAGGAATAAAAATTTTAGTTATTCATGAAATTTTTAGGCAACTGTTGTCTGTTATTCACATTGCTTCATGAAATTTCAGTACTTTTAGAAGTTACCTCAGTAATCAAGGGTTAATTCCCCTTAATTAAATGTTGCCTCTAAAAAACAACCACTTTGCATATCTTACCTTTTTACCAGCATAACTGCCAAAACTTGTCAGCATTCTTCGCAAAAATCGCTATTCAAATTTTAATTTTTGTCTCTTAAACATACATGTACTTATCGCTTGTAAATACCCCATTGGAATGAGCTTTTTGAGCTCATTCCAATGAGAGGTCGCACACCATGCTTTTTGAGTCAAAAAAGCAATTTTTTTAGTTATTCCAGAATTTCGTACGTAAAACACAGCTTTATGACTTCACATTAAAATGAGCTCTCTAAGCTTGTTCCAATCAACATTCACGCACTATGTCTTTCACACAAAAAATAAAATTTTCCATTTATTCAGGAATTTTGTTTGCAAGAACACTCTTACCCCCCCCCCCCCCCCCCCACACAAACACACACACACAAACACACACACACACACACACAAACACAGACACACACATCTAAAAGTTCGTCAGCAAAAAAACAGTTACTTCAATTTTTAAATGCATTATAGGAACAACTTGCCTAATCAAATTTAAATACTTTTGCATCATTCTGTATCTAGAACAAACCATTTACCATATCTTTACGCAAAATTCTCCAGCATCATTCACAAAAAAACACCATTATTTATATATTCACATTTCTGTCTCAAAAATATACCTGATCTTCCCATACCCCTATTGGAATAAGCTGTTTGAGCTTGTTCCAATGATGATAAAAAAAAATAAAATTTGTGAAAATTTTTGTTTTCTTGCATGCAAATATATACATGTAGCACATGGAAGATATCCACAGTTGGGGAGAGATGTCCAAGGCTATCTCTTCACATTCCTTGTTTGTGCTTCATGCTAAACCAGTTTGTCTGCAGAGATAAATTTGCTTTATTAAAAATCATTGGAGATTGGCCACACACCAATGATTTTAAATAAAACTAATTTTAGGTAACAAATGTTGAACTTCAAACAAAATCTATCACTCAACCAGTTAATGTTGATGAGGCATGACATGGTGAAGGTGACCTAAAATACTTCTTAGAGTCACTTTGTCAGGTGAGCGATTAAGGCCACGTGGGGCCTCTTGTTTTTCAAGTGATACAACATTGGGTAAAAAAAAAATAAACTCTCTACTGTATTGAATTTACATTTTTCAACATACCGAATAAAATAAATTCTGCGAATTTATTTTCTTCAGTACAGTATGTTGGAGAATGTAAAACCGGTACAGCATTTTTTTTTTTTTTCTTGGGTGTTTTTTATCACAGGGAAAATCACTTTGGGTAAAAACAAGATGTACGGCTGATCACAGCCAAGTGCCTTGAAATGGGAAGTTATTTCAGCACACAAAACTGTTTTTATTAATTTACTAACTTTAAATTGTAGAGAATGTAGATTATATGTAAATAATGTTACTATATTGTCCCACCCACTACCTCACTGTTCATGGAAATGTCAGTGAAATTTACCGAGTCTCTTATCTCCATTTCCGTAACAGTCGTATCAAATTCGCTTATCCAGCCCGTAAATTCACAATGAATTTTTCAAATCAATCTTCAGAAATAACATCTAAGTTTCCATCTACCTAGTGACCAAGTTCATCGACTGCCTGAATTTTCCCAACAACCCTCAATTTCCCACATGTGACAGTTAGCAAAACATTACGACAAAATGAAAGATAATAAAAAAAACAAATGTGAATAAAAAGTTTTCTCAAGTTAATGGTTCTGCATGTCAAAGGCACGCAGGGACGGTTTGGGGAAAGCCCCTTTCGACCCACCTCTGAAGTAGTTATTTTGAAGTTTTCCTCAAATGCCCACCATGACAGGAAGCAGTAGGGGAGGAAAGGCTGAGGGAGGTGGATTTTCAGGATCATCTTGGTGTTCTTAGTTGAGTTGATATCTTCCCTCGGGTGAGGACCAGTGTGAAGAGAGGGTCCTCGCGATAAAGGTGCTACCTCTCCCTGAGGGTGATGTGCTGGTGTTTTCAGGCAAATACAGTCTGCCACCAGTTAAGTATTTGTTCTGAGGCTTTCATTGGCAAGTATAGTCTGCCTCTGACAATTGTCAGAGAGGTTGAGCTGGCTTCTGCATGCAGGCTTCTTTCACAGGAGTAAACTGAGACAAGTATACAATCAATGGCCCATTTCGGGGACCGCTCTAAGGAAGACCCAAACTTCCCTGGTTTGGGGGCAGGACTGCATATTCACCTATTTGGCTGGGGCCTGATTGCGCACTAGTGGCGTTAAAAAAAAAAAACAAGAAGAGGGACGCAGGACCAACACTCGCCTCCCCGGAGGTGGGTGACCAACTCTGGAGATGGAGTGAAGGATGATCAGAATCCATAGCAGTTACGAAGTATCCATAGCGGTTATTATAGTTCCATAATGGTTATTGGTGAAAAGAGAGAAAAAAGAAAAGTGGAAACAAGAAGTTTGTTGGGGAAGGCAAGCCTATGATCCTTACAATAACTATGTACCCAGTATCTAAAATTTGGCTGCCAAGTCGTTAGTCATAATAAATAAAACTATACTCATACTAATGCACCGCGGCACAGGCAGGGTTAGATTGGTTGAAGACATGCGCACCATCGACGTGCAGTACGCCTTAGTACACAGTGTCATTCTGCCCCCATGTAGGCAATTGGGGTTAAGTGCCTTGCCCAAGGACACAACACAGGAGCATGAATCAGTCGCTGAAATGGTCACCCATCCGACTACTAACCGCGCTCGATGTTGCTTAACTTCTGTGATCTGACGAGAACCGGTTACCACGATGCTACCGCACCCCCCAACTGTGCCGTTAACAGTATTAAGGCATGTGCAGAGCGACCACTGTCAGTGAGTTCAAAGGAGCTGATGCATCACAGTTAACTTTCATGTCTACTGTGATCTCAAAGTCTGTGGATGATTTCACACGCTAAACAGATCAGCTGATGATCGGTTCAACCCTTCCCCAGTAGACCTTACTTCAGAATTTTGTTAAATTGTAATGTTTTTTTAGCTTACTTGACTGAAAGTCAGGGGGAGTTTAAGTGATCACTTTTTGTCCGTCATGTGTCGTCCGTCCAGCCTGAACTTTACATTATCAACTTCTCATAAACCACAGGGCCAAATTGAACCAAAATTGATGTGCATGTTCCTTATCATATATCAATTCAAGTTTGTTCAGATAAAGTTGCCACGCCCAGAGGGGGCACCACAAGGGTCATTACTCTGATTGTAGTCATAAATTGTTTACTAAAATTAAAAAAATCTTGTCCTCCAGAACCATCAATTAGAATCTTTTGGTATTTGGTATATAATATCTCTAGGGGGTCAGATTCAAGTTTGTTCAAATCGAGTCCCTGGGTTAATAATTGGACTCCCTGTAGGGGCCCGAAATTTTAACTTAGTAGTGAAATATGAGGAAACTTTAAAAAAAATCATCTTCTTCAGATCCACCAGTCAGAATGCTTTCATATTTGGTATGCAACATCTATAGGGGTGGGTGGGGGGCTTGGGGGGGGGGAGGGTCAGATTCAAGTTTGTTCAAATCAGGTCCCTGAGTTAGTATTTGTATTTGGGCTCTCTATTGGAGCCCAAAGTTTAACTTGGTGCAATTTGAGGAAATATCTTTAAAAATCTTTTTCAGACCTCCCAGTCAGAATGCTTTCATATTTGGTGTACGACATCTCTTTAGTGCAATTTGAGGACATTTCTTATAAAAAATCTTCTTCAGATCTACCAATCGGAATCCTTTCATATATGGTATATAACATCTCAAGGTGAACCAGATTCAAGTTTGTTATATTTGAGTCCTTGGCTTAATATTTGGGCTCTCTATGGATGGGGTGTGGGTGGCAGGGGGAATCACATTAGGTTCAGGTTTGTTCAGATCCATTCCTTAGTGTTTTTCCATAAAATTTGCCTTTCATGACTTCATTCCTTTATAGTGTTGATGAACCATGTCTAACTGAATGTGACCCCAAATACGTCTTTGAACCACTTTGGCAGGTGAGTGATTAAAGCCCCCTGGGACCTCTTGTTTATAGGAAATACTACATGTTCCCACTACTCGAAATCCAGAGTCGAAGTTGGGCAATATCAGCGTCTTCAACGACAAAGCAACTAATTGTTTTGACACTAAAATTGGACCTAATTGTTTTCTACAGGCTTGCACTACAGTGGAAGTCCCTAACTCGGAAAATATACTCTTTTTTGATCTTTCACAAGCGATTTGGGAAAGAAAAGTGGTGCAAAAGCACTAAGAAAAAAAAATAAGCCAAAACTGGATCGAGTGCTAATGGCGTACACCCAGTGGGGGATGCTCTTCTAGTACAGATCCAAGGCTTCCGGTACCAGTGCGCAGACATGTGACAGATGACTCATTCTTTTGAATCCACCAACGTGTAACCAATGACTCATTCTTTTTTCTTCCGCCATTTTTAGAAAATGCGCATTCATTTGCATTAAGAAACAGTGATAATTCAACTCGTTGATAATGGTTACCTGTGACTAGAATTATGGATCTGATGAACGTATAATAACAGGACTGTGTTTTATATATTCTCTTTATTATATTCAACCACATTTTAATTATTTTTTTTATATTCTCGGTGTTCACGCGCGACTTTCGCATACCTTGCAGTTCGGACATTCTTGTTTGGTGGATAAATTTATGTTTTCCTTTTGGATATTATTATTATTGAAGTTAGGTGTCAGTGGGGGGGGGGGGGGGGGCTGTATGGGCAGGATTTCTCCTCTCCGTTGAGGGTAGAATTTCTGGTTTGTGGGTCCCTGTCGGCCCTCTGGGTTCAGTTGTGTTCCCACGAGTCCTTTAATTTCTGCCACCTTTCTCTCATAGTTGGAGGTGTTCTACTTCTTTCTAGATCTGTTGAGTTCACCTTTTCTTCTACTGCTGTCACCTCTGTTATGCCCAGGACTGTTCCTTGTGAGCAGTGCCCATGTTTCTTGTTCCACTTGTAATGGGTGTTCTTCAGATTGACCCTGTGTGCACTGTGGGTCTTGGTCATCCACCTTTTGGGCTTCTGTGAACTGTGTGGTGCAATCTCGTGGCCGTTCCTCCCACACCCGTGGGAAAGGGGAATGCTGTCGTTCGAGGTCTCCCGACATGACCACGTCTGGTGAGAGGTATACCCTCTCTGTGGGGGATGTTCAGTCTTTTCCTGTTGTGAATACTGCGGGAGCTGTTGAGTTGACCGGTGAAGAGATACCTGGTTCCGGGACTGTGGTCCCTCTCCAGTCGACATCTGAGGCTGTCACTGGGGTTGTGACTGCTCCTTTGGAGCTGAGCTCGGTTGCTCTCTCCACCTTTCCACCAGTTTCAGTTGCTCCCGACGTATCTGCTGCTACTGCTGTTCCGTCTGCAACATTTTCGTTCACCGTTTCAGCTGGCCATGGCTTATCCCTGCAGGGGTCTGCACAGATGTCTCGTAGTGTGGACGTGGGATATCGGCCTCAGTCTTCCCTGACTTCAACTCGGCGAAGTCGGAAGGGTCTGTCGGCCGAACCCTGTGCTGTTGTCTCTCAGCCAAGCCCAGCATCATTGGATTCAGATGTTCTTGGTGGGGTCACCATGGACTCTGTTGCGCTTCTGTCCACGCATTCTGGTCCTATGGCCAGTTTTGCGGGGCCGACGCATTTTGTGCAGCCTGGACGTTATGTCCCTCAGAGGTCCGTGGTGACTCTCCTGAGTTCCCGCACTTCAGATCCTCGGGGTATTTCATACCCCTATAAGCATCTGCATTCAGATGTTTCGGCTGCTACCCATCGCCCCACGTCGGGTGTACTGGAGGATCGTGACCCTTCACTGGTTAAAAGGGTCTGGAGTGAAGCCACTTGGCCGGGTCTTTCCCACATCAAACCGGCTGAGACACGGTCCGTGAGCTTAGGGAGGCCCTCTCCTTGCTGACGCAGGTTCTTTGCAACAGCCTTCCTGTTGCCTCCAGCGAGGCTACTAATGGTTTCCAGGCACCCCCCTCAGCGCTGCCTCCCAGGATTGGAAGCGGACCGCTTCTGATCCCCCTGGTGTGCCTACACTATGGGAGGCATCGGCTGGTTTGCCCGTGATGGGTTATATGTCTTCCAACTCAGAGAATGGGACAGACCTACCTGGCGTTGAGAGCCAATAGTTTTCTGACTTGTGGGCAGCACTTGACATTGTCTTTAAGTTCCTTCCGGATCTCATACTGTCAGACCAGCCAACGGTGTCAGCCAGACTGCGATCATCGATCGCGTGCCTACAGCCTGTGGAGTAACCCGCTTCTGGGCGCCTTCGCCCATGCCAGTCGGTACAGGTGGTCAAAGCGTTTGCAGCTTTGAGTTCCAAGGATATGAAGACTTCGTTCTTCACCAGGGCTGATACCTTTTTGCCTCCCGTGCGTTATCATTCCTACGATTCTGCCAATTCATCAGTCTGCCAGACTTTGACGGTTTGGATCAGGACTCCTCCTCCCTTGGGCTTTCCAAGCCCAAGTCGGCCATTATTCGTATGGCGACTCTGGAGTCCCTGTTAGGCTTATCGAGAGTGGAGCTGGGCATGCTTTCTCTCTCAGATCACTTTGTCTCTGCTTTGGCTGCTTATCTGCCTCCAAATAAGTTTGACGACATACAGGCTCCTTTGCGTGTGATTTCCAAGGCGCTCATGCATCTTACTCACACGCATGCCTGTAACATGGCTAACTTGGAATTAGTTAGCCGGGACGCTGTGTTGGACACAAGCTGTTCTCTTCCTGAGGGGCAGCGCACTGCTCTTCGATCCGCTTCTTTGGCGGGTCCGAAACTATTCCATGGTTCTGTGGCAACGGTCTGGGATGACGTCCTGCATCATTCCAAAGATCAGCTGCTACTTTGCAAGCCTCATCAGCCTTCTGTTGGAGGCCGGGGACGTTCTAAGCCTAACACATACCCTTCTGCTTCCTCTACGAAGCCAAGGGCTGATCCTCCTCTTGCTGCTTCTACTTCTTACTCATGTGGTAAGGGTAAGCGTAGGCAGAGCAGAGGGAGAACTCGGGATCCTTCATCTAATAGAGGAGGTGGTTTCTCTCATGGGCCTCGCCGAGGCTGGAAATGAAGGTTCTCACCTCAATTCGTCCCAGGTTGGAGGAAGGATATCAGAGTTCACAGACCAGTGGGCCACATCCGATCCTTAGGTGTTAGATGTTGTTTGGTCCGGGCTGCGAATATCCTTCCAGAGGCACCCCACTCTGTCGAGAGTGCCTCTTCCAACACAAGTTCCTTCAGATGTTTCTTGTCGGGAACTTTTCATCACGGAGATAGACAATCTCCTGTCAAAGGGGGCGATCGAAGTCGTCAAGAACATTCATTCAGAGGGATTTTATTCCCACCTGTTCTTGGTTCCGAAGAAGGATGGCCGACTCTGAATGGTTATCGATCTGAGTATCCTGAACCAGTCTGTCATTGCTCCCAAGTTCAGCATGGAGACTTTCATGTCGGTTCGCCGCTCCATTCACCAGGGAGATTTCGCTTCCAGCATCGACCTACGAGATGCTTACTTTCACGTTCCGATTTATCGGACATCGCAAAAGTATCTCAGGTTCGCTTTTCTGGGACAAGTTTACCAGTTCAACGCCATGTCTTTCGGCCTCAACCTGGCTCCTTGGGCGTCCACCCGACTGATGTCGCATGTGATAGCCTTCCATTGCACACAGTCCAGGGTGACTACTTCGGCATATCTGGACGATATACTCCAGAGGCACTCCAATGCTGCTCTTCTGGAGTGAGTTGGCGACACACTGTTGAGCCTGCTCATGTCGCTAGGGTTCAGAGTCATCGAGGAGAAGTCAGACCTGGTCCCTTCTCAGTCGTTTTGTCATCTGGGGATGGACTTCCGTACTCAGCTGCAGGGGTAATTTTAGGGAGACTTCATGTCTCCTTCCAAAAAAAAGGGAGACTGCAGAGTCAAGTAGGGAGACTTCATAGGCAAGTGGGGAAAATTGAGAATATTTATATACCACCCCCTGCCGCCCCTTCATATTTTCAGCTCGTGGTCCTCCAGTAGCACCCAATTAACCCAGGTCCAGTTGTCTATGATGCATCTATGCCAGGTTAAAAAAATCACAAAGTAATTATTGATTGAAAATCTCCCACTGCTACCCTCTCCTTCATGACCAATCCCCTCTTCTTCGTGCTAACCCCCCCCCCCCCCCCCCCCCCCCCAGCCACCCTCCTGTGGTTGCCTTTCACCAAAGTCTACTGAGCTAATAATTTCCGAAGTCTAAAAGTTGGAACAGGACCAGATATAAGAAGGTTGCTTGGAAGGAACTTTTTCAAAGATCCTTCATATGCACACTTGTGCCCTGTAACAAAGCTTTTCTTGTCATCACTAAAGCTTTATTTCACGTTTTTTCAATTCCATTCGTGTTTTTCTGGGAATATCAGCCCAACAGTTAACAGTCGTCAGCAAAACGAAATAAAAATACAGTGTTAGAAAATACAAAATACTTCTGTTGTGTATACATTTTCAGCAGAGAATTTTTGGCATGCCAAGCGACGTAACCTACTTTCAAACTGGGTTATTTTGTTGAGTCACGAAAGTCACCTATTTTCGTTTCGACATTTAAAGCTCCGACTGAAACGGAACAAAATAGACATAAAAAGATCTGCAAAAAGTGACAATGGACAATTGATTCTCCTGTGATTTCAAAGAAATGGTCGCTTATTTGACAAATGAAAATGCCCATTTATCACACTCAAGCACATTCGATTCTTGAAAATAATCATTTTTACGTAAACCTCGGATCACTCAGTTCAACCTTTCCTCATTTTGGCCAGTTTTTAGAGGGCAACTTGTAATCACCCCGACTATTTTTATAGGCGATTTTGGGCTTAGAAGGGCGACATAATCACCCTAGTCACCCTCGCAGCTGGTCCCCTTGCTCAGCTGAATACGGTGGCAGTTCCCTCGCCTGTGATTCTTTCGGCTTTCAACCCGACTCTGTCCCAGTCAATGTCTGCGACAGCTCCGAGTATTCTCCGGCTCCTCGGTCTCTGCAGTTCGGTGACTGATCTCATTCCTCCTAGGTCGGCTGCATGTCAGACCTCTCCAACACTTTCTGTTCAGATCGTTGGAGGCTGAATGTCGATGCCAGACTCTCTTCATCGTCACCTTCTCCCCTGGACGGATGCAGGGAGTTCTCTTGGACTTGCCCATGCGCGATTGTGTTTGGACGGCAGATGCCAGCGATCTCGGATGGGGTGCGACGTAGGCCCGTAACGATACACCGATGCATTGCGATACACTCTCTCCGAGATACGCGTATCGGTTGGAAAATGCCATATTGTGGAATTGTGATGCGGTTGGATTGGTAATGGTTTCATTAAATGCTTACATACATGACAGTCTATCACTTCTTCTTATATCGTACTGACTCGTGTCAAAGCCCAGGGGGTGCTTGCAGTGGATAAATTGCAAAGTGGGGGGGGGTGGGGGGGGGGGGGGGTTTCGGACGAGTAATAGTGCTTGCAAGTCACGTTTGGATGCGTCGGAAATTGGCGATATAAGACAAGTAAGTATCCACTGGGTATGTTACGTTTCTTTGGAAACCGCCTACCAATTTTATAGAATTTGCTTTAAATATTCTCATAATTATCTTGTACATACCTTTCATTTTCAGATTTCGGGTTTTTATCCTCAATTTAATGAATAAAAACAAACAGAAAACCATGCGGTGTTGTTTTTATTTTTTTTTGTACAGGTTACTCTCGAAGCCAGAAATGGACGTAAGTATGTCAATCAACACTGCAAACCACGCCCTTGAAAACAGACAAACATAGTCTGTTTAAAAATAGCTGGTTTTTTTAAATATGTACATTTATTATGAATAAAAACAAAATATAGCTTCACACAAAATCAATAAAAAAATCATAATATGAAGACCAGATAAAATTTACACAGCGGAATATGAATAACAAAATAGTTGCCTCCCTTGGCAACATTCGAAAAATTGATTTTACTCTGAAAGTTTACATGTTGCAGAGCATGATGAAATGATAAATGAGCATGTTTTATTGAACCAATAAGTCATAAATCATATCCCTGGTAATATTGTTATATAATTCTCAAATACCAGAGTTGTAATTATTTTTTATTTTTAATTACCACTTTCTCATTAATTTCTGAACACCTGTTTTTCACAATGAGTTGTGCACGCTCGAAAGTGGCAGTGTTCTTTCACAATGAGTTGTGCACCGCTCGAAGTGGCAGTGTTCAATCAGTATCTTTCTGATGATATTCAACCACTGTGACAGCTGTATGTTGTGGGCTTGTTTCAGACAACTATTGACAGCAGCCTGCACACTCATTTGAAACAAGTGACAGCTTCCCAAACGAGGTCGACAAAAAAATAAACAAGTCAATTTTGCTTGGGATATATAAATTTTTAATAAAGACTTATTACACTGAAGACAGACATAATGTATTACACAAAAGACGAATTTAACAACACAAAAATCTCAACTCCAAAAAATATACACAATACAGTATTACAGTTCTATTTGGTAAGTACAGTTATACTGAAGTGGACAGGTGCACTGGTGCAGTGTATATATACAAACTGAATCAAGATAGTTTGAAGATACGTATCTAGATACGTATTGTATCGCGGGTAAAATATCAAGATACAAATCGTATCGTGGCCAAAGATCGTTCCGGGTCTGGTGCGACGTTGGATCCTCTCGATCTTTCCCTTCACGGTGTATGGGACCAGGATCAAGCAGCTCTTCACATCAACCAGAAGGAGCTTCTTGCTCTTCTTCTGAGTTTCCGGCAGTGGATCCCCCACCTTTTAAATCATCAGGTCCTTCTGTTGTCCGACAATTCGACAGTGGTCGATTACATTTTCGGAACCAGGGCATGTACGAATTGGCTCATGATCTTCAGCTAGCTCAGGATGTCGACACCGGAGTGGTTGTTCATTACATTCCTGGTCGTCTGAACATCCTAGCTGACTCCCTGTCCCGACGGAGCAGGGTCATTTCGACCGAATGGATGCTTCATGGCAGTGTTCCAGTCGCTTTGCGATCTCTGGGGTCATTCCCACATCGATCTCTTTGCGATCCGTTGGTACCATCAGGTGGACATTTTCGTGTCCCTGTGTCCAGATCCTCTGGCTTTCGCCGTGGACGCTCTGTCACTTGATTGGGGACAGTCTAGTTGGCTATGCCTTCCCGCCGGTTCTGATTCTGCCTCAGGTTCTGGCCAAAATCAGAATCTGCAGTTGTCGAATCATTCTGATCGCTCCCGTCACCTCAACGGGCGTGGATAAATCAGCTCTGCTCTCTGTTGGCAGCGGTTCCGGCACGTCTCCCTCTATGTCGTGACCTTCTTTGCCAAGGTCACCCGAGGAGGTTTCACGTCGACCCGACTTCATTGTGCCTTCACGCATATCTTTTGTCAGGTCCTGTCTGCTCCGTAGAGGTTTTTCGAGATGAGCAGTGGAGTGCATTTCTTCTTCAAGGCGGCACTCCACTGGTTTAGCCTATGTGGCTAAGTAGAAGGTCTTCTGTCGATGGTGTGTGCTGATCACTCCGTTGATTATGCCAATCCTACGATCACACAGATTGCAGAGTGTCTGGTATATCTGTTTGATTCTTGGGGTCTCCAGCCTGTTACCATCAAAGGGTACAGGTCCATGCTTTCGGAGACCTTTTTGTATGTGGGAAAGCATCATATCGGAACTAATCTATACCTCTCCAAGCTTATTCGGCACTTTTTTTTGAAAAGGCCTAGGATTTTGCAGCTTACTGATGGCTTTTGCCTCAGCCAGATGGGTTAGTGAGCTTCACGCCCTCTCGGTTGATCTGGCCTTTTTCAGGAGCTCCGCCAACAGTGTTCCTTTTACCACTGATTGTTCCTTTCTGGCCAAGAATCAGATACCAGAAACAACTCCACCTCCTATCTGTATTGGGGCTCTTCTTCGGCTGAGGGTAATCACCCTTTGCTCTGTCCGGTTCGTGCACTTCGCATTTATCTCAACCGGACGCAATTCATTAGGAAAGGCAGGAAACAATTCTTTCTGTCTCTTATTCCTGGTCGACAGAAGAAATCTCCTCAGTCCATTTCTCGATGGATTTGTCTTGCTATTCACGTGGCTTATGCTCGTCGCAACTGACGATTGTATCACCAATCGTATTTCTGCCCACGAGGTGCGTGCCTTGTCTACCTCCTGGGCTTATGCTAACTCCATCAAGTTGTCGGATGTTATGTAGGCAGCCTACTGGAGAAATGCTTCTACTTTCTACACCTTCTATCTTTGTCAGTTGCAGGAGCAGTCTGAGGACCTTTTTCCTTTGGGCCCTCTTTCTTCTGCTCAGGCTGTTGTCTACCCTAGACATTAGGCATTAAGGTCAGTTCCAGCCCTGTGCTGTTTTACTGTCCTTTCTGTCTGTGCATCATGCAGTGCCACACGCCTCATCTCTCATTGTCTTTTACCAATGTTTGTGATGCTATGGTTTGATAGGCCTTGGGAACTCTTCTTCTGTCCACGGTTCCAGTGCAGTCGGGTTGGTATGTGATTCCCTCCTCCTATTGTCTATTCAGCCTGTAGTAAACAATTGTAGGGTAGGTTGATAAGAAATCTAAATTTTATAGTAAATTTCCTTTCTTGTTATACCTACCACAATTGTTTACATGGAGGCCCTCCCGTCTTCTTATTCGGGTAAGAATCCTTCCTCCCCGCTGGTCACATAACTCCAGTGTTGGAGGATTCAAAAGAATGAGTCATCTGTCACATGTCTGCGCACTGGTACCGGAAGCCGTGGATCTGTACTTGAAGAAGGGCGTCCCCTACTGGGTGTGTGCCGGTAGCACTCCACCCAGTTTTGGCTTATTTTTTCTTGATGCTTTTGCACCACTTTTCTCTCCCAAATCGCTTGGGAAAGATCGAAATAGAGAGTATATTTTTCCGAGTTAGGGACTTCCACTGTAATGCAAGCCTGTAATAAACAATTGTCGTAGGTATAATAAAGGAAATTTACTATAAAATTTAGATTTCCCAAACCACACAGAACAGAGAACTGTTATTTGGTGTGAAGCATCTTTAGGACCAGTAGAATTGAATGATAAAACACAGTTGCCATCGGTTATGTTACGGTGTTCTGTAGGGGGCATCGAAAAAATGCGAAATCAACATATTTTCAAAAATTCAAAAAAATCTTTTCTCCAGAAACAATGGTCAGTATCTTTCGATATTTGGTATACAACATCAGTAGGGAGGGGGGGGGGAGGTGGTTTGATACAAATTTGTTAAAATGAAGCCCGCTGGTTCATTCATATTTGAGCTCAATACAAGAGCCCAATTTTTTAACTTGGGGCAATATGGGGAATATTCTTTAAAAATCTTCTTTCTCAGAACCACTGGTCAGAATCTTTTAATGTTTGGTATACATCATTGTTATGAGGGTCAGATTCAATATTGTTCAAACCAAGTCCCTAGGTTAATATTTGGGCTTTCTATGGAGGCCCAAATTTTAACTTAGTGCAAAATGGGGGATAATCTTTAAAAATCTTTAAAAAAGTCAGAATGCTTTCATATTTGGTATACAACATCTCTAGAGGTGTGTGTGTGTGGGGGGGGGGGGGGGGGGGGGCAGATTCAGATTTGTTCAAATTGCAGGGTATTTTTTTTGTTTCTAAAAATTTGATTAGCAATTTCCATCATTGTTTCAAAAAGTGATGATAAATAGTTAATATAAGGCCAATATGAAAGAAAAATGGTTAGCATTTGGACATTTTTGTATAGCATTTTGCGATGCAAATCCAGTCATCAAATACCCTGAAATCGGGTGCGTAGGTTAATATTTGGGCTTGCGATGGTAGTCCAAATTTTAACTTATTGAAATATGAGGAAATTTCTTTAAAAATTTTCCTCTTCAGATCCACCAGTCAGAATGTTTTCATATGTGGTATACAAAATCTCTAGGGGTCAGATTGAAGTTTGTTCAATTCGAGTGCCTGGGTTAATATTTGGGCTCCCTGTGGGAACCCAAATTTTAACAGTGCAGTATGAGGGAATTTCTTCAAAAATCTTCAGATGCACCTGTCAGAATCCTTTCGTATATGGTTTACAACATCTTGAGGAGCTCAGGGATTGACAATTTATTCTTTGGAGATGGATTGCTTAATGTAGATTCATTCTTGGACTTTGTTTATATTGTGTTCTGTTCAAGGTGAGCGCTTCAGCCCCCATGGGTCCTCTTGTTTTCATAAAATCTCTTGAAATTCATCAAAACTTATTGTAAAGCAGAAAAACATGATTCAAATAGACCCTCCGCCTAACCCAGGGTCAAGAAGTCAGAAGGGCCATACGGTGGTTTTCTTTTTTCTTTTTGCAAAAAATGACTCAAAATCCTGCAAAACTAATTTTAAATCAGAAAAATCATCCAATTTAACCCTCGCCTATACTGGTGTCAAGGTGAATTTCATTTTTTTTTTTGGCATAAAATCACTTGAAATATGTCAAAACTCATCTTAAAGCAGGAAAACATCGTCCAATTTTTGGGGGGCATAAAATCACTTGAAATATGTCAAAACTCATCCTAAAGCAGGAAAACATCGTCCAAAAAGGCTCCCCGCCCACAACTGGGGGTCAAGGGGTCATTAGGGTGGTATGGTGATTTTCTTTCTTAGCAAAAAATCATTTGAAATCCTTCAAAACTCATTTTAAAATAGATAAAAAAAACAGCCAAAGTGAACCTCACCCTAACCAGGGTAAATGGATCACAATACGCATGGTAAAGGTTATGGTGAATTTCTTTCTTTTTTGGCACAAAATCACTTGAAATAAAGCAAGAAGATATCATCCAAAAATGGCCCTCCCCCTCCCACTGGGGAGTCAAGCGGTCTTAAGGGTAAACAAAAAAAACATTATGGGGAGTGCGGTGGCTCAGTGGTAGACTGTTGAACTAATATGCTAGAGGTCCCGAGTTTGATCCCCTTCCAGGACGACCAACATTGTGTCCTTGGGCAAGGCACTTTATTTCGGTTGCCTACATGGGGGCACGGTGACGCAGTTTACTAAGGTGTACTGCACGTCGTCGGTGCACATGTCTTCCACTGCTGTAACCCTGTTTGAGTGGAGCTTGAACAGAGTTAGAATGTTGAGGAGCTAACAGTTGCTCTTCGATGCTCGGTAGTTCTCTCCGGGTACTCCGGCTTCCTCCACCCATAAAACTGTCATGGTCATAATTAGCCATTGTGTGCATAAGTATGTGACCTTAAGATGCCAATAAATAAATAAATAATAAATAAACTAATTATAAAGCAGAAGAAAATACCAAAAGTGACCCTCACCCTAACTAGGGTAAATGGGTCATAAACACATGCTAAATTTCCTTTTTTTTGCATAAAATCACTTAAACTCCTTCAAAAGTCATTGTAAAGCAGAAATCATCATTCCAGAAGACCGCCCCCAACCCGGGGAAAGGGGTCATAAGGGTCATGTGGTATCTTTGCAAAACAAATCCCTCAAAATCCTTCAATAGTCATTTTAAAATGGAAAAAAATATCAAATGAATTTGATTGTTATTTTGTTTTTGCTGGCATAATAAATATGTTACAGGACGTTCAGGTGGCGGATACGGTGTCATATGAGGCTCGGCAAAAACAATATTGGACTCGGCGTACCGCCTCGTCCAATATTGTTTTCACCTCGCCTCATATGATACCGTATCCGCCACCTGAACGTCCTGTAACTTATAATACTTCCTCTTCTTTCAGAGTTTTATTGGTAAGAATGATTTCTCATGCACATGTAAAGTCTTAGCAGAAACTGGACTGTTATGAAAACAACTGCCAGGTCAAGATGCCACATTAATTGCATTAATGTGGCATCTTGACCTGTCAGACCTGGTACCCTCCTCCCTAATATTTTCCATGTAGAGTATAGCTAGTATATCGAAGCAGATAGATAGATGGAATTTTTAAGTGCCAGAAATTTTACTTTGTTGATCAGGTGTTTCAGTTTTGAATATTTGACCTCCTAAACTATGACAACCTTCACCTGACAGAAAAGAGCATAGTATGTAATTTCCTGTCAGATGAACGTTGTCATAGTTTAGAAGGTCAAAAATTCAAACCTGAAACTCCTCACTCCTGATCAAGCTCAGGAGTTAGTGATGAATGAGAGTTCTAATCTTGTGCCAGAATTGTTGAAACTTTTTGCTGGAAAGTTGCCTATTCCTAGTGCCTTGGATGCAGATACAGTAAGAATGAAAACGAAATCAATGTGTGGTGGAAGTGTTTGGAAAGATCGCAAAAAGTTGATCCTGGTCTGTGCGAACTAGCACAAAAGCTAGATTCTTTGTCTTCTAGCAGTGCATCCATTGAGCGAGTGTTTTCAAATTTCTGTTTAATTCAAAGCAAACTGCGGAACAGACTTAGTATAGCAAAAGTAGCCAAGTTAGTTACCGTATGTGTTACAGGTTCTTTAGGGGTAAAGAAGAGCTTGACTGATAGACTTAGCTATATGGGCACTGCTTAGTATCATGTTGAAATTTTTTTCCACTAACAAAGGATCTTCTCGTGATGAACAAAGTACAATCTACAGTCAAAAAGGCAATCTTGGCACTTTTTTTTATGTCATTTGATTAGGTGATATTTCTTGTGGTACCTAGAAAATGGATAATATTTTCATTACACATATTTATGCTTTCCTGAATTCAGATAATTGTTATTGATTTAAGTTAATCTTTCTGACAAAAAGTGTTTTTCCCAGTTTTGACCGGAATGAAGCTGGAAAAACACCTGGGTTTTACCAGGTTTTTACCGGTATTTACCAGGCGGTAAAAACCACCTGCTATTTACCGACCAACCCTGTTCGCACCCAGCGTGCAGTAGCCTTTGACTTGTCGGGCATTATTAATCACTGGATAGCAAAATGTTTCTCTTTTAACTAAAATCTTGGCACAGCAAAATGTTTCTCTATTAACTAAAATCTTGGCACTTCTCCAAAGCAGTTTAAAGTTTGTTTTCCATGAACTGTGGGCTTTTTTGTATCATTGCTTTAGGCATGCATAAGACATTCCTTAAAATTAGTCCTGATTCCCAAGAATTGGTAGGGTGTGCGGTGGCTCAGTGGTTATGGCATTGGACTTCAAACTGAAAGGTCACGGTTCGATCCTGCCGAGGGTAACCAGGCCTGTCATTTTCAAAATTCCAGGAGGGCCATTGTGGTTCTCCTTAAATGACTCCAGGAGGGCCATTTTTGGTTCGCTTCAAATGACCCCCAGGTGGGCCATTTTTTGATTTACGAGGGCCATTTTTGGTTTATGGAGACCATGAGTGAAAGCTTGTGTGTGCATGACACATCAGTAGTCTGCGAGACATAGTTACGAGAGTGATATATTTTCAGTTGTGCCAGTTTACCCACACAAGCAACTAGAAAGTTGAAAACTACGGGAATGCGTTGAATTCAGGGAGTAGCATAAATTCAGTTTCAGTTAATGGACCACCACGATAAAGAGATATACACTGGCCAAATATTTGTCTATAAAACCTGTCAAACACTGAAAATAAAGTTAGAGGCTCAGCACCCTAACACCCCCCCCCCCCCCCCAATCCGACAGTTGGCTCCTCCCACCTCCAAATTGGAAAATAATTGTTTTGATTTCGTTTCCTTAATATAAGACAGCCCCCCCCCCCTAATTGTCAGAATCCCCCTCCCCCCCCCCCCCCAGATTTCAGACAAAGCCATGGCCCCAGCACTGGTGGGATCTGCCTTGTACTGTCATATTGGTGGGGGGGGGGGGGGGGTCACTAAACTCTTAACATGGTTTTCAGAGATAATATATACAATTGTTGTGTTTATTTTGGTAATTAGACATCCCTCCAAGAATACAAAAACGTCTTTATATTTCTGCTTCAAATGCCAGTGAAATAAAAGAAACCCAACATAAATCATATTTCTTGTGATTTTGTTAACATTTATTGAAGGAAGTCATGATATTTGAATAACTTTTTGTTAATTACTCACTCCAATGTTTTCTCCAACATCTCTCCTAATTTCAACTGTAGAGATTCATTTTTTTTACAGAATTATTTCTTTTTTCAGTTTTTTTCAGTTATTCTTTCACACTAATGAATTACCTCCAGTCCAGG
Source organism: Pictodentalium vernedei (assembly GCA_031216915.1). Lineage (NCBI taxonomy): Eukaryota > Metazoa > Mollusca > Scaphopoda > Dentaliida > Dentaliidae > Pictodentalium > Pictodentalium vernedei. The sequence goes on along the minus strand of CM062294.1, from coordinate 377,169,864 downwards.
AGGAATTGTGCTTTCTTGCTCCCTTCTATCTGCAAAGATTGTCGATTGAGGCAGCCTATTTGCTGTGCCTTTGATTGAATTAATAATGGAAATCATGGTTAGGCGGACGTTTACCATCCGCAGTATTTTGACTTTAGGCGGGCGACTGCGGCCCTGGGCGATTGCCCGTCTGAAAATGACAGCCCTGGGTAACTGCGTTGTGTCCTTGGGCAAGGCACTTAATGCTGATTGCCCATGTGGAGGCACGGTGGTGCTGTGTACTAAGGCATACTGCATTGTCTTCCAACAACTCCAACCCTGCTTGTGTGGAGTTAGTACATTGGGGAGTCTGACAGGTGCTCTCTGTTGCTCGGTGGTTCTCTGGGCATTCCAACTTCCTCCACCAATAAAACTGTCTGACGCGAGATGACCCTGGCTGACAAAAGTGTTGTTCAACCCCAATAAATAAATAAACACAAGAATTGGTTTTGATTCTTGTAAACTCCTGCTGCAAGAATCACTTTTCAATTCTTAAATAGATTAGAATTTCTGAGTAGTGTTACACTCTTGAGAGTGCAACCACTACATATTCCATAGTAAAAGACATACCTCATATTTTACCCATGTACTCAAGATTAACCCTTATGAGCCCAGTTCCAAGTTTTATGAGTTTCCTGCTTTACATATATCTGTGTAACACAGTGTTCAACCATTCAGACTGTATTTTGGTAGTCTTGCTGAAGGAAGTTATAGTAACATGGCAGTGGTTTCTTGTAAAGTCTTGGCTGTTTGTATAAGCATTCAAGGCTTCACTAGACACTGCTGCTAAGTCAAAGTGTATAGACACCCAAGACTCCACTGCTAAGTCAAAGAGTTAACTTATGAGAGAGCAAAAAAATAAGTAAAATTCTCCAGGCCTTGAAGGACACTTTCAGAATCTGATAAGAATCAAATGAACATTTTGCAACAAAGTTGATTCTCATTGCTTTCCATACGAGAATCATTGGGGATTCTGTCAATTCTGATTCTCACATAATTATAAGCTCCGTGCTTCATTTCTATCAAAACAAGATGAGTCCGAACATTTTATGATGCTCTGTTGGAGAAATTAAATTTGTAACTGTATGTGTGTATTCAAGGCTAATGATTTTAGTTAGTATGCATTATATTCTCCAGAAGAAAATTTTTTATACATGTAATATTTAAAATCTATATTAGTTGTACTGTTTAGCCTCTGTGTGAGTGGCTGTTATAATTAGAGCTGAAACGGTTAACTGATTAATCAATGATCAACCTCTTGATCGATCCAAAAAGTAATTGTTTGATTAACCGTTACTTTTGAACTACTGTATTATATGAGTCAAAAAAGGAACAAACTTGCTCCAAAACAGGCAAACATTGACTCACATCAATTATATGAGACAGAGAAAAGCATGCAAGTTACTTGCTGACATACTTGTTTACTTGCATGATCATCATACTGTATCAGTAGCTGGAAATGATCATTCTTAACCCTTTGTCCCATTGCGGGTAGCAGACGATACTTGCAAAATAAAATCATGAATTAAAAAAAAAAATTCAATTTTTGTCTCGAAAACATATTTTTTGACCCCTCATTTGAATGAGCTCAATGAGCTCGTTCCACTGAGGAGTCATATGCTATGTTTTTGAGACAAAAATTGAAAACACAATAAAGTTGAATGGAGATTTTTGTATATAGGCCAAGTCGGTTTTGTTTGTTACTTTTGATAAAGGGTTCATGCTGTAAATCATCAATGGTATGGCAATTATTCAGATATCTATTTGGACAAGTGATTAATCGGTTAACCAAGGTTAATCCACGTGATTAATCGATCAAGAAAAACCCTTAACTGTTTCAGCCCTAGTTATAATGCATGGTATTGAAGATAACTTGTATGATAATTGGAAGAAAATTTGACTCCTCACCCAAGACCTGTCTGCCTCTCAAGCCCAAGAGGTCTATATCTATAATCTCTATTAGTTTTATTGCCTAGCTTTTGTATGAGTGGCTGTTATAATGTATGGTATTGAAGATAACTTGTATGATAATCGGAAGAAAATTTTATGCCACATACAAGACCTGTCTGAAACTCGAGCCCAAGAATGCAATTCTTAGAAGTTGATGCTGAAATGAAGCACAGATTTTGGAGTTTGAATATTGTTGCCTTTTATCATGTGTTCAGTAGGATCATCATTATATGTATGTTACATCCAAATTTGGATGGTAAGGCCAAAAATTGATTTATTGGGGTGGTAACATAAATCATTAACAAATTAACTTTCAATCATACTATGCTATTGCAGCCTTCCTGCATCCAACATAAATTCACAAAAAGTACCTGTGGTTTCAATCAACAAGACCAAGAAGTGAACGATAAATTCACTAATAGCAAAGTGTTGTTGAAAAGTTGCCAGATCACTCTTCCATAAAAGCATGTTGATTTGATTATATGTCTATTTTTTTTAAACCAGGAGAATTATCCTATGGTGCTCTCAGAGTCACTCTTAGACCCCACCCCCAATCTCAATCCCCTCCCCTCCCCCCTAATTCAAACCCAATTTCAGCTATTTTCACCCCTCTATCACATGTTACACCCAGATTGAGGCAAAAACACTGAATACAGTGTTTGGTGTTGGGGAACATTAGTAGATATAAATTAAGTGTTCTGGCCCATCAGAAATGCATTTCTGGCCCACCCCAAAATTTAAGCTTGAAAGCAATGGGAATTTAGCTTGAAACATTTTCTAGCCCAGATAAAATTGAACTTAGTCAATTTTTGTCTCAACCTTGCCCAGGTAACAGAGGCGGAGGCAAGTTCGCATACAGTATTCACACATCCAACCACTCCTTGACCCAAATCATTCAAACGCATTATTCTCCATATTTGAGTGTATTGCGGGCAAAACCACCATATCATATCTCCCTCGGGTGGCAACAAGTAAAGATATGTTCGGCTCTTCACATTGTTCTCTGTATTCAAGTGTAAATTATGCAAAAAAAAAAAAACCTGCGTAATATTTTCCTTGGGTGGCAACAAGTAAAGATGTATTCAGGTATTGTAAAGGTCTGTACATAAATACTGACCATAGCTAGTAACAAATGTACAGGTAAAGTATTGTAAAGGTGGGTGACAGTTAGATGCCAAACTAGAAAAGAAAGCTCCATGGGGTTAATGTTACAATGGGGATCCTTGTATGGTGCATCATAAGCCAAATGTTAGCAATTGTTTTGGCCTGTTTGATTCAAACCCTTCTACGGTTGATTCCTACTAATTAATCAATATTTGTCCAGTCCTTCTTAAAATATAGGTATTTGAATTTTTTATCTTTAGCTCATAGGGTTCCAATGGGTGAAGAAGTTTTATTTTTCTCATTGGAAACAGAAAACTGGGTTGTGCTAATAATGTTTACTCTCCCCATACAACACCAAATATTAACACAGCCGAGCCCAAAAGCACTTGTTACCGTCTCATGATGATAACAAACGTAGTCTTAGTTCTGTACAAAAAAACTGATTGCACCTAATTTTGGTATAAAATGGCTGCCTGCAGCCATCTTGAATTTTAGACCACACCCAAAAACACTCGTTCTCATCCCAAAGTGATAACAAAGGTACCCAAGAAGTTTAGTGAAGATCGGTTCATAAATACAGCATCTAGCCCGAGCTGTATTGGCATGTGCACTTACTGTGTATAAGTAGCGCTGAATAAATCAAAGTTCATCTAATTTGCATCATTTCTGCTCTAGAAAAAAACCCTGTATTATATGTAAGGTATTCCATGTTACTAAGCATTCATACAGAAATTTATTCAAATCAGAACTTTCATACAGAAGTTCTTTACAAAAAACTGATTGCACTAATTTCTGTACAAAATAGCTGCCGGCAGTCATCTTGAATTTCGGACTGCACCCAAAAACATCGTTCTCACCCCACAGTGATAGCAAAGGTACCCAAGAAGTTTCGTAAAGATCGGTTCATAAATATGGGCTCGAGCCCAAGCTGTATTAGAAGTTCTGTACAAAAAACTGATTGTACCTAATTTAGGTACAAAATGGCCATTGGCAGCCATTTTGAATTTTGGACCGCACCCCAAAACACTATTTCTCGTCCCAAGGTGATAACAAAGGTACCCAAGAAGTTTTGTGAAGATTGGTTCATAAATACAGCCCCTATTGACATGTGCACTTACTGTGTATAAGTAGCACTGAATAAATCAAAGTTCATCTAATTAGTATAATTTCAGCACGAGAAAAAAACACGTATTATATGTTATGTATTCCATGTTACTAAACATTCATACAAAAATTTATTCAAATCAGAACTTTCAAACAGAAGTTCTGTACAAAAAAAACTGATTGCACTAATTTTCAATACAAAATGGCTGCTGGTATCCATCTTGAATTCTTGTCCCACGGCAATAACAAAGGTACAGTGATAACAAAGGTACCCAAGACGTTTCGTAAAGATCGGTTCATAAATACGGCCTCTAGCCCGAGCTGTATTGAATTGTTGATGCCGGACAGACGGATGACTGGCCATGGCATAACCTCAAATTTGACTACGTCAAAGTTGAGTTAAAAAATCACCCAGTTCTGGTGGATCTGAAGGAGATTTTAAAAGGAATTTCCCCCATATTGCTCCAAGTTAAAATTTAGGTGCCATAGGAAACCCAAATATGAACCCAGGAACTTCCTTGGAACAAACTGGAATCTGACCCCACTAAGGATACTGCAAACCAAATATCAAAACATAACATTCTGACTGGGAGACTTTAAAAAGGTTTTTAAAGATTATTCCTCATATTGCACTAAGTTACAATTCAGACTCCCACCAGGAGCTCAAATATGACCCCAGGGATTAAATTTTGATTAAATCTGAATCTTGACCTCCTGAGGTTACTGCAAATCAAAACATTCTGACTGGTAAATCTGAAGAAAAAAGATTATAAAGAACACTAAAGTTCTGAGTTCCCATAGAGAGCCCAAATATGACTGTAGGGACTTCAGTTGAGTAAACTCCACAGGGAGCCCAAATATCACTCTAGGAACTTGATTTGAACAAATTTGAATATGCTCCCCACTTATCCCTAGGATGTTCAATACTAATGATCAAAGGATTCTGACACATGGATCTGGAGAAGATTTTAAAACAAGGAGTTATATTGAATTTAGAATCCAAATATGAACCCAGGGACCTGATTTGAACAAACTCATCCCACTTAGGATGCTACATACCCAATTTCAAAAGATTCTGACTGAAAGATCTGAAAAAGATTTTTAAAGAATATTCCTCATATTACACTAATTTAAAATTCCAAGGCTCAAAGGACTTGATTTAAACAAACTCCAAGCTGACCCCCCCCCCCCCCCTACCTGCACCCCCCCCCCCCCCCCCCCCCCAAAAAAAAAAAGAAAAAAAAAAAAAAAAAAAGATGCAGTATACCAAATATCAAATGATTTTGACTGGTAGATATGAAGAAGATTTTTAAATACATTTCCTCATATTGTGCCAAGTTAAAATGTGGGTTCCCATTGGGAATATTCTTGAATCTAACCTCCCAAAGGATGAGGTATACCAAGTATCTTGAACTGACATATGTTAAGGCACATGCATATCAAATGTGGTTCAATTTGGCCCAGTGGTTTATGAGAAATCGATAATGTAAAGTTCAAGCTGAATAGAAAGATGATGGATGGACAGACGAAGGACAGAAAGTGATCACACGTGCCCCTTGAGCTTTGCTCAGGTGAGCTAATAATAGCACTCCACCAGTTATATAAGCCTTTTCACTTTTCCTAGATAAAAAGTAATTTGCAGGAATGTTTTCCTATAAATAACTTCCAGGTATTTAAAAATAAGTTCATGCTTCAAAGCCAAATCAAAACATCCTTACATTCTGTTTCTTAAAGGGATAATAAGCCACTAGTTTGAAACAAGAGGCCCCATGGGGCCAGAGGCAATCACCTGACTAAGTTGTTTAAAAAGGAATTAATTATCATCTGTGGCTAGCTAACACTACAGAGAAATGAAGTTATTTAATTACTAAAATCTCTTATTCATGCATGAAAGAATTCCCAGATTTCCAGTAATACAGAACAAAGGAGAGTACATATCAACCTGGGAACTTAACTTGACCAAAGTTGAACCTGACCCCTCCTACTCCACCCCAAGGATGTTGTATACCAAATATCAAAAGTTTCAGAATGGTGAATCTAAAGAAGAAGATTTTTTTTAAAGATTATTCATCATGTTACACTCAGCTAAAATTTGCACCCCTACATGGAGCCCAAATATGAATTCAGGGACTTGATTGGAACAAACTTAAATCTGAGACCAGCTAGGGTGTTGTGTACCAAGTATCAAAACTTTGAATGGTGGTTCTAAAGAAGATTTCAATGAATATTTCTCTTTTGCACCAAGTTAAAATTTAGGCTTGAGAGCCCTTATACTAACCGAGGGACTTCATTTGAAAAAACTCAAAATTGCCTCCCCACTCCCTCGGATGTTGTATACCAAATATCATAAGATTCTGACTTGTGGTTCTGGGGAAGAAGATTTTGAGAATATTATCAATATAGCACTATGTTAAAACTTTCCCCCTCCACATTGAGGACACAAATATCAAACCAGGGACTTTATTTGAACAAACTGAATTTGCACCCTCTAAGGATGCTGTATTCCAAATATCAAAATATTCTCATTGTATCTCAGGAAGTAGATTTTTAGCTCAACTTTGGCAAAGCCAAATTTGAGCTTATGCCATAGCCAGTCGTCCGCCTGTCCGTCAACAATTCAATACGGCTCTGGCTAGAGGCCGTATTTATGAATCGATCTTTACAAAACTTCTTGGGTACCTTTGTTATGACCGTGGGACGAGAACGAGTTTTTTGGGGTCCGATCCGAAATTCAAGTTGGCCGCTGGCAGCCATTTTGTACAAAATTAGGTGCAATCAGATTTTTGCGCAGAACTTCCATATGAAAGCGCTGATTTGAGTAATTTTTTGTATGAATGTTTAGTACCATGGGATACATCACATATAATAAAGGTTTTTTTCTCGTGCGTAAATTATGCAAATTAGACTAACTTTGATGTATTTTGTGTTACTTTCAGCACTGTAAGTGCAAATGCCAATACGGCTCGGGCTAGAGGCCGTATTTATGAACCGATCTTTACGAAACTTCTTGGGTACGAGAACGAGTGTGTTTTGGGGTGCCTTTGTTATCACTGTGCGATGAGAACGAATATTTTGGGGTTCAGTCATACCCACTTTGGGACTCAAAGATTTCTTTTCTAGTTTAGCATCTGACTGTCACCCACCTTTACAATACTTTACCTATGCATTTGTTACAGGCTACGGTCAGTATTTATCAACTTCTATACAGATTGTATTTATGAACTGATCTTCACGAAACTTCTTGGGTACCTTTGTTTTCACCTTGGGACAGGAACGAGTGTGTTTTGGGGTGCCTTTGTTATCACTATGCTATGAGAACAAATATTTTGGGGTTCAGTCAGACCCACTCTGGGACTCAAAGATTTCTTTTCTAGTTTAGCATCTGACTGTCACCCACCTTTACAATACTTTACCTATACATTTGTTACAGGCTACGATCAGTATTTATGTACAGACCGTTACAATACTTTATATGTACCTTTGTTATCAGGTCATTACCTAGATGTTTGTCATTGCTGTGTCACATACTATACATGTACATGTCTTAACAAGTTGAGCTACAATGTCATTGACACTTTCATTTAAAGATTATTCCTCATATTGGACTAATTTAAAATTCAGGCTCCAATAGGGAGAACAAATAACCCAGGTACTTGATTTTAACAGACGTGAATCTGACTCAGCTAAGGGTGGCATATGCCATGTATCAAAAGATTCTAACTTGGGGTTTGTGAAAAGAAGATTTTTAATGAATATTCCTCATATTTCACCAAGTCAAAATTCAGATTCCAATAGGGAGGCCAAATATTGATCAAAGAACTTGATTTGAACAAACTTGAATCTGACTTTGCGGGGGTGTTGAATACCATATATCAAAAGATTGTGACTTGTGGTTCTTGAGAAGATTTTTTAAAGATTATTCCTCATACTGGCTTAAGTTAACATTTGGGCTCCAATAGGAAGCCCAAATATTAACCCAGAGACTTAATTTTTCCAAACTTGAATCTGAGTCTCCTAAGGAAGTTGTATACCAAGATTCTTATTGGGGGGTGGGGGGGGGGGGAGGGTCATGAGAATATAACAAACTTGAATCTGACTCCCCTAAGTGTGGTGATATTCAAAGTCTTGATTTGAACAAACTTAAATCTGACCACAGTAAGGATGCTGTATACCATATATCATAAAATTTTGACTGGTGAATCTGGAGAAGATTTTTTTAAAGATTATTCCCCGTATTGCACAATGTTAAAATTTGAACTCCCATAAAGAACCCAATTATTAACTGATGGTCTTGCTTTGAAGAAACTTGAATTTGACCTTTGTACGGATTCTGTACACCATATATCAAAAGATTCTGACTAGTGGTTCTGGAGAAGAGTTTTAAAGATTATTCCTCATGTTGGACTAAGTTAAATTTGAGGCTACAATGAGGAGCACAAATATTAACCCAGGCACTTGATTTGAACAAACGTAGATCTGTTCTCCCTGACGATGCTGTATACCGAATATCAAAAGATTCTGACTGGTGGACAGAATTCTTACTTGTTTAAGAGGTTATCGCCTGCCAGCATTATGAGAGGTAAGTAATGTTTACGGAGAGACTATGGGGAAGATACTGAGCAGAAGGAGGATGTGGGTATGCAGGAGACGATGGTGTATAACAAGGTTAAGCAAAGGATGTGTAAGTCGGAATGTAAGGTTCGTAAGGTCTGTAACTAGGTGTCCTACTTTTTCTCTCAAGGGTTTCAACTCTTTGACGATTTCACTTTTCATTTCTTTCCTAGTTTCTGTCACAGGTTTGAACAACTTGCTCGTCTCTCGTTTCATCTCAATCTCGCCCATGTCTTTAGCCATATTGCTATCTCGAATATTCCTCTTCAGTTCTAGATATCAACAAACCCTTGATCTTTAAAAATGACATACTTTTTTTCTTTTTCTTTTTTTTTTAAATATTCTTCCTTTTTTAACATTTTGGGTTTTTTTTTTTTAGAAATTTAAGTTTTGTTTTTTTTTCTTTTTCTATACATATATATATATATAAGGTAAAAAAATAATGAAAGTGCTCTTAAAGGTCGAGTTCCTATTTTTAAATTTTTGACTCTCTAGGCGATGAAACATCAATAACAAATATACAAAATCCTCATTAGAAGAACATGGGGCAAAATGACAATGTGTGCAAAATCGTCATTCTGACGGTGTCCAGAACGTGGTGTATTACAATTTCCTATGGAAAAATTCCATAGAAAAGAAGAGTTTTTGTCTTCGTCTTTTCTAACCCACTTGCGAGAATGGGAATGATCGGAGCACATTATAAATCCCTATGAGAAATCTTAGTTTAAACAATATTTATTTCAAATTTCAAATAGTTGCATACAAAAATATAATGGGCGTGGATTTGACAATAAGCTTAAAGCTTTTACAAGGTCGTTTCCACTCAATAAAACAGAACTTATAAACTCTCGAGATGGCTTTTACAGTATGTTACAATCCAGATATTAAATTTTAGTACATTGTGCAGTTGGTAATCATGGTTATGATGTATAGATCATTTTATGCAATGTACTGATTAAATTAGATATTGTATTAAACAATACAGTAAAGAAAAGAGAAGACTTACTCCAAACCCAACACGAGCACGGGACAACACTCAACATAGGACTGCCTTAAGTAATAGCCTCAAAATGCTGTGTTTGCTCCCTGTTTACACCGAGCTATATGAGTGGCAGATAGCAATGTTTAATAGTTCAAGGTGGAAGTTGGCTGATCAGATTGAAATAGGCTGGTAGCTGTCACCGCCCTCGTATTGGGCCCGAAGTCAAGGTAGAAGTTCATAGGATGGTATTACAGAAGAGTGGACGTGAGTTGATAGAAGATTTGGGAACGGCTATTCAGTGAGAGAAGAAGTATGGGAAAACCTTCCGGATTGTAATTAGATTAATTGCAATTAGAGACGAGAAGGGTTCTTTAGCAATGGCAAATGCTATATAAATGTTCTAGTTCATCAGTGATTGCAGTTTGAGGCCAATTATTGCAAAATCATCTGGCGATCCTTTTCTGTTCGCAAGAAGGCCCAAAAGTACAGAAGAAATGGATAACAGCATGGTTAATGATCCGTTAGGTTAGGATGTAGAAGGGGTGCTAGCTGCCAACCTCTGTCTCCCGGCTCGAGTCTCCAAGGCACTAACACGAGCACAGTGGCGAATGGAACCGCAGAAGGCATCATGGATACCGAAGTGCCCATGGTCACGCAAGGAGGTAATTACGAGTATTTAATTGAGCGACGACAGCTTCGGGCGAGGGTATAGCTGACCTATACACTCCCACCAAGTCGTCGCAGGTCAATTATCACGAAGCACATTTGTTCACTGATGAGGTTATTTGAACCTTGCCGTATCTTGTATAAATTTCTGGATGTTTTCGAACACTATACAGTTGTCCCTGTTACTAAGAAAAGCAGACCCATAGAGTAAAATATTGCAATCGAGTGGCAAGGAATTCGGGCAGTAGAGTAGAAAGTGTGGATGCGCTCTAAATTCGTCGCGTCGTTTTCTGTGCAGTTGTCCCAAACTGTATCCGCATATTCGAGTAAGGGTCTCACAAAAGCAAAGTATATTTTCTCCAAGGTGCGGCTGTTTATAATAAATTTGTTTTTTCTCAACAACTCTATTCGTGACCAGGCTTTGCCACTTATATATTTTATGTGGTCATCCCATGTACATTTGGAGTTGAGAATTACACCTAAGTGTTTGTGTTCATCAACGTCTTTAATGGAAACTCCTGCCCTCACCAGGGGAGGATAGTAGGGAATATTTCTTTTCCGGGATATGGTCATGGATTCGGTTTTCGTTGGATTAAAATCAACTATCCATGATTGTGCCCACTGATTAATTTTTATCAGATCACTGTTTAAGACAAGAGATGCTTGGTGGGGATTTTCGACAATTAAATACAAGGTTGTATCATCAGCAAATAAGCGAATACTGCTAGTTAGGCCTGAGGTGATGTCGTTGATATAAATTAAGAAAAGCAAGGGACCAAGTATAGAGCCCTGGGGAACTCCCGCAGGCACATGTTTCCAGGAAGACGAATCGGAGTTTATGACAACTCTCTGCAAGCGATTACTCAGGTATGATTCAAAAAAGTTCACAACTTATGCCTATTTTGTTCAATTTATAGATTAAGCCTTTATGCCATACTTTATCGAAAGCTTTGCTTACATCACAAAATACAACTCTTACATCTTTACCTTCATTGAGTGCACCACTAAAAGCATCATATATATCCGTAAGCTGTAGTACTGTGGAGTCACCAGGTGTAAACCCGGATTGGAGAGGACTGAATAATCTATTTTCCTCTAAAAACTTCCAAATTTTTTTAAAAATGCATCTTTCAAAACTCTTTCCTACACAACTAAGTAAGGATATTGGTCAGTAATTTGAAAGGAGATTAGAAGGTTCTTTTTTCAGGACTGGTGTAACGTTAGCCTTCTTCCAGGTGGTGGGAAAATATGAATGACTTAGAATAATATTAAATAGTATTGTGAGAGGTTCCGTTAGTGAGTTTGCACAAACTTTTAGAATGTGAGGAGACACCATATCCGGGCCTGGGCGTTGGATTTGTTTATCTAAAGATTTAAGTGCGATAAGAACCTCATTTTGGCTGAGTTTGATTTTACTGAGGGTAGGGCATTCTGGGAAGGACCGGGATGGAAGTGTTGCATGTGTGTCGTTAACAGTTGCAATATTGCAAAAGAAGTCGTTAAATGCTTCGGCTTTGTCTGCATGAGATGAGATAAGATTGCTTTGATGCATTATGTCTGGGATTTCCATGCGTTTACTTGCTAATAGTAATTTTAGGGTTTTCCACCATCCCGAAGAGTTAATAGTCGGGCTGTTTAAGGTGTTCTGTATTTTGGTGATAAAGGTGGCTTTTGATTTTCTGATGGCAGTGACCACTTCATTTCTTTTCTGACGATAGCTATTCCAAGATTCAGGTCGGGCGTTAGATTTTGCAATACGATAGATACGTTTACGTTGTCTCATCAAAAGTCTAATTTCGTTATGCATCCACCTGGGATCTTTTCTCCTAACTGTAATTATTTTATTAGGAATGAAGCGGGAGGCAAGGTCAAGAATCTTATTCGTAAAATCGTCAGCCATTGTGTCCAAGTTGGTAATTGAAAAAGTATTTTCCCATTGTATGTTCGAAATTGCTTCGCTAAGTCCATCAAAATCACCATCATTATATAACCATATTTTGCGTTTGAAACTTTTGAAAGTCGTTTTCTTGAACTTTACCGCAAGAAGGACGAGGCAGTGATATCTAGTAAGGTCAGGTAGAAAGGGATCCAATACTTCACACGATAGGACATTTACCGAAGCACTAACTGCAAAAAGGTCAAGTAAAGTTGCCGAGGATTCAGTAAAGTAAGTCGGTTCATTCACCACCTGATTGAGATTAAAATAGTCAGCAATTTCACTGAATTTACCTCTTCTAGATAAAAGCCAGTTATCATTAAAATCGCCTGTCACCACTATATCTGGGATGCCGGAATCTTTGGCTTTGTCTAGCGATTCAGCTATTGTGTCCCATGTCTCGTTATCACTGTTTGGGGGTCTATAGAACACTCCAAAAAGCAGGGGCCCCGTGCTGGTGCTTATTTCAACCCATAAGCTCTCAAGTGATCTAACTTCAAGGTCAGGTCTAGCTCTGAAGGGCACACCGTCTTTTATGTAAATGGCGACACCTCCTCCCTGGGTCGGACGATCTTTGTGCAGGACGTCTTGGAAGCCGCACAATTGAATTTCACTGTAGTCATCTGTAGGGCCTAGCCATGTTTCTGTGAATGCACTTACGTCGTCTTCTGACATTTCACACTGTAGATGGTCCATTTTGGCTTTTAGGCTCTGGATATTCATATGAACAATTTTTAGTTCCGTTGAAAATTGATTAGAGTGGGGATTTGTTGGGCCGGGGTTTAGTTCAATGTCGCCAGATAAGTACAAAAGGGTTAATCCCCAGGTGAAGACGACAGATGACACTAGTTGTATGGTTACAAACACTATCAGAAGTCGTAGCAATTTCATTTTGTGCAATAGATTGACTTTTTCCTTTATGCAGGAGAATATGGACATTGTATTTTTAGCTCAACTTTGACGAAGTCAAATTTGAGCTATTGTCATGGCCCGTCGTCCGTCTGTCCGTCCGTCTGTCCGTACGTCAACAATTGGCTATGGCTCGGGCTAGAGGTCGTATTTATGAACCGATCTTTACGAAACTTCTTGTGTACCTTTGTTATGACCCTGGGACGGGAACGAGTGTTTTTAGGTGTGGTCCGAAATTCAAGATGGCTGCCAGTGGCCATTTTGTACCGATGATGCAAAAATCAGTTTTTTGTACAGAACTTCTGTATGAAAGTTCTGATTTGAATAAAGTTTTGTATAAATGTTTAGTACCATGGGATACATCACATATAATACGGGTTTTTTTCTCGTGCAGAAATTATGCAAATTAGACAGACTTTGATTTATTTAGTGTTACTTTCAGAGCTGTAAGTGCCAAGCTGCTATGGCTCGGGCTAGAGGCCGTATTTATGAACCGATCTTTACGAAACTTCTTGGGTACCTTTGTTATGACCGTGGGACGAGAACGAGTGTTTTTGGGTGCGGTCCGAAATTCAAGATGGCTGCCAGCTGCCATTTTGTACCGACGATGCAGAAATCTGTTTTTTGTACAGAACTTCCATATGAAAGCTCTGATTTGAATAATTTTTTGTATGAATGTTTAGTACCATGGGATACATCACATATAATACGGGTTTTTTTCTCGTACGTAAATTGTGCAAATTAGACTAATTTTGATGTTTTTTGGGGTTACTTTCAGCACTGTAAGTGCAAATGCCAATACGGCTCGGGCTAGAGGCCGTATTTATGAACCGATCTTTACGAAACTTCTTGGGTACCTTTGGTATCACCGTGGGACGAGAACAAGTGTTTTGGGGTCCGGTCCGAAATTCAAGATGGCCACTGGCAGCCATTTTGTACAAAATTAGGTGCAATCAGATTTTTGCACAGAACTTCCATATGAAAGCCCTGATTTGAATAATTTTTTTGTGTGAATGTTTAGTACCATGGGATGCATCACATATAATACGGGTTTTTTTCTCGTGCAGAAATTATGCAAATTAGATGAACTTTGATTTTTTCAGTGCGACTTTCACACAGTAAGTACACATGTCAATACGGCTCAGACTAGAGTCTGTATTTATGAACTGATCTTCATGAAATGTCTTGGGTACCTTTGTTATCACCTTGGGACGAGAACGAGTGTTTCTGGGTGCGGTCTAAAATTCAAGATGTCTGCCAGTGGCCATTTTGTACCGAAATTAGGTCTAATCAGTTTTTTGTACACAACTTCTATACAGCTCAGACTAGAGGCCATATTTATGAACCAATCTTTACGAAACTTCTTGGGTACCTTTGTTATCACCGTGGGATGAGAGCGAGTGTTTTTGGGTGTGGTCCGAAATTCAAGATGGCCACCAGCAGCCATTTTGTACCAAAATTAGTGCAATCAGTCTTTTGTATAGAACTTCTGTATGAAAGTTCTGATTTTAATAAATTTTTGTATGATTGTTTAGTAACATGGAATACATCACATATTGTAAGGGGTTTTTTTTGGTGCAGAAATTATGCAAATTAGATGAACTTTGATTTATTCAGTGCAACTTACACAATGTAAGCACACATGTCAATACGGCTCAGGGTAGAGGCTGTATTTATGAACCGATCTTCACAAAACTTCTTGGGTACCTTTGTTATCTCCTTGGGATGAGAATGAGTGTTTCTGGGTACGGTCCAAAATTCAAGATGGCTGCCAGTGGCCATTTTGTACCGAAATTAGGTCCAATCAGTTTTTTGTCACAAGTTCTATACAGCTCGTATTTATGAACTGATCTTCACAAAACTTCTTGAGTACTTTTGTTTTCACCTTGGGACAGGAACGAGTGTGTTTTGGGGTGCCTTTGTTATCACTGTGCTATGAGAACAAATATTTTGGGGTTCAGTCAGACCCACTCTGGGACTCAAAGATTTTTTCTAGTTCAGCATCTGACTGTCACCCACCTTTACAATACTTTACCTATACATTTGTTACAGGCAACGGTCAGTATTTATGTACAGACCGTTACAATACTTTATATGTACCTTTGTTATCAGGTCATTACCTAGATGTTTGTCATTGCTGTGTCACATACTATACATGTACATGTCTTTGTCTTGACAAGTTGAGCTACAGTGTCATTGACACTTTCATTAAACATATTAGAAGGATTTACCACATCATGACATTCAGGTTTATGCTTTATAATTAAATCCAACAGGTAGTGATGCCGGTTTCCTGTTCCTTGCATCAGGGCTAGCATTATAGTCACTCCTTTAGACTGGTACCTAATTATTAGATTCGCAAGTATGATGCATGGAAGATCAAGCTGGTGCCTCCTGTGAACACCACCATGTGCACTTGATACAAACAGGCCAACTCTCAGTCTATGTGTGTCTATAGGGGGCGTGGTGGCTCAGTAGGTAGAGGTGCAGGCTGCAAGCCGAGAGGTTCTCGATTCAAATCCCACCTACGGCAACCGCGTTGTGTCCTTGGGCAAGACACTTCACCCCCATTGCCTACGTGGGGGCACGGTGATGTTGTGTACTAAGGCGTACTGCACGTCGATGGTGCACCTGTCTTCAACCAATGCTAACCCTGCTTGTGTGGAGTTCGTATGTTGGGGAGCTGACAGTTGCTCGCTGTTGCTCAGTGGTTCTCTCCGGGTACTCCGGATTCCTCCACCCGAAAAACTGTCGCGGTCATGATTGGCCATTGTGCAGAAATATGTGACCTTAAACACCAATAAATAAATAATAATGTGTGTCTATGCTACACATAATGGAGCTTGTTAGGGTGGTTAATATGAATTGGGTTATATCGAGCAGGTCTCTACACGCGGAAGCGCGCTTGCAACTCGGAGCCAGGAGACAGATGATAGCACAATGGTAATGTTATTGGGTGAGTGGCAGGAGTAAAGGACAGATCTTGGTGAGTAGGAAAGGTAGGGCTTGGTGTAATTCAATAGAGACAGATTGTGAAAGAAGTATATGTATATATATATATAAGCAAGGTATGTACAAGCACATCTTGATGCATCAGCATCTTCGTCGATTGACAGTACTGTGGATTGGTTAACTCAGCGGCTACATCATCAGTATCGGGATGGAGGGGTGGTACGTAGGGGAAGTTAGCTGGTTGATAGACAGGTAATGTAGAGACAGCTTACCCTTCTTTGTGGTTAACATCGAACAATAGTTACTGGCTAGAGTATACGAAATGCCAGCCGCCACCGGAGATCTGCGTTAACACCACATGCCAGACCGCCTCATTTACCGGCTGTTTTAGGAAATTTCGAATGGTAGATCTATACATGATAATTCGTTCATCAGCTCGCCATTCCTTAGTACAGTGGAGCCCACTTAATTGGATATCTCTCATTTGTATATCCCTGTTAATCGAATATAATTTTCAAACACAAAACCATTTACCATACCTTCAGTACAAATTTGATCTGTTAATTGCATATGGGTTGTAGAGTAAACTCCTGTTAATTGTATATAAATTTTTGTAATATCTCAAAAAAATTACTGTGACACGCACCAAATTCCCCTTATTTAGCAATCTTTTTGGCCTCACTACATCCAATACAGGCATTTATTCTATTATATCTTGTTTGACAGAGCTGTATGAGCTCTGTCAAACAAGATATGATAGAATAAATGCTCAGTTTACCTCCACAACACAGGAAACTGACCAAGTCCCTGTTAATTGTATACTCCTGTTAATTGAATAATTTTCACTGGCAAAATGGATATTCAATTAAGAGGATTCTACTGTACAATTTTAATTATTGCATCTCAATGGCTAATGATACATCGCACATGTCTAATGAAAAAGAATTTCATCTGAAAATTATAATTATCAATTTTACAGGTTTAAAAGTATACAAGTCCGAGTGCTGGTCTCAACAACGAATTGCAAACGAGCCTGCAAAGTGTGATTGATGGGTGTGTATGTGTGGAGGGGGGGGGGGGGGGGTATCTGTGAGAGGATGACGTGTCAAGAAATGCCAGGCTGTAGAGACCTCCGGTGGCGGCCAGACACTCAGAATCTCACACAGTAGTGTTAAGAATGGGCGTTGTAAAGTGATATGAAGCAGCTTTCTGATCCACGTTAGTCTACTGCTTGGATTCACTTTATCTCTGAGATGTGTTTGACTGATAATGACGTCCCGATCGTTCTGATTGGGTGTGAATTATAACAAAATCAGTCTATTCACTGTTTCCTGAGTTTGGAGCCGAGTAAATATGAGAAATCTTGACACTTACATTGAAAAAAGATCATATTTTTCTAGGCCACTTAAGCTATTATTCTCACAAACAAAATCCCCATTGGATTAACCTTAGTCAAAATATTGGACCAGGCAAAAATTGACTAAATCCAATTTTAGCTGGGCCAGAAAATGTTTCAAGCTAAATTGCCATTGCTTTCAAGCTTAAATTTTGGGGTGGGCCAGAATGCATTTCTGCTGGGCCAGAACACTCAATTTATATCTACTAATGTTTCTTAGAGTTTGTTCAGAAATAATGCACAAGTACGACTCCAAAGTGAATATGGGCCATTGTCATACCCCTGCCGAGACCTACTACCCACTTGGCCCTTCGGGCCTCAAGATATTTCAACAGAATGTCATGCTGTGCCCCCCCCACCCCCCACCCCCACCCCAAATATTGCCCTGGTCCCCTTATTTGAGAATCCTAGTTCTGCCACTCTTTTAATCCCAAAGTGATATTTGAAAAAATTCTAAAAAATAGCGTTTGTAATTAATTGGATAGTAAAACCACACACTGTAGGTTTGTACATAGAAGTAAATAATCCCACAAAGGGATGCTAAACTGATGAAACTATAACCCCACAATGAATTTGACATTCTTAAAAAATTTGCACAATGTACATGTAGCTCTCATCAGTAGGACCATACAGGCATCTGTCCATCTGTTAACTTTTTCATGTTGGTGCCATAACTTTTAAATGGAAGATATATCATGATGAAACTCATTGAACATATGTACCACCATTAAGCAGTGTGTCCAGTACAGAATTCACGATTGACTTCAGTACATGATCGTAGATAAAGGTCAGAACATTTTACTTGAAATTGGAAAGAGATATCCCAATGAAAATTACACAACATACGTACCACCACTACTGGGTGGTGTGTCCAGTACAGAATTCATGACTGGCCCACCAAGTTCAAGATCACAACATTTGGGATCAATATACACATCAACACGTTCAGGGCCTCCCACCAAGTGATGTATAATGGGTGTATGAGACCATGCTAAGTTATGCTCTGTTTAATTTTGCATCCTCAAGAAACTGATGTTTGTTCAATGGAAGGTTGGGTCACACGAATATTTGAATGTCTAATATTGTAGTACTTCAAATTCTATGAAAAGTTCAATGGTGCATAAGAAAAGGTTCAGCTAATGGACTTCTGAGTTGAAACTGAAGGTCCTTTAGCTGAAACTTTGCTTTTGCGCATGTCTTTTGCAGAACTTGGGACTGTCTGGCCAGAAACTCCACTCAGTGGGTGTTTTAGGTATAAACCACTCTGTGTAAACAGTAGAGCCCACAGTGCCAACTTAACTGGATATTTTGTAATAGAATACACCTACTAATTGCATAAAAGTTGAACCCCAAACCATTTACCCTATCATAGAGTGGAAATTTCACCTGTTAATTGCATATAAATTACAAAGCAAAAGTGAAGAAAAATGCTTATGATGTATCAAAGAATCCATCTTGACAACCATTGAAATCCCCATGTTTACAGACCTATTTGGCCTCTGTACATACAATATAAGAAATGAATCTGAAGTGTTTCAGAATAAATCCCCGTTTATTACAAGATTACAGAAAAATTACAAAATTCCTGTTAATTGAATATTTTGTAACAGCAAAGTGGCAATTCAATTAACAGAATTCTGCTGTGTACATGTACTTAAAACAAGAAAAAAATTCGGATCCACCTGCCTTGATTTTGAAATCAATGCAATGAAAACATATGCATTAAGGTATTTTGCAATTTAAATCATTTTGCACTTTTGTACAGCCATATAGCACCATGTGTGGATATCAGGCTAAAAATTATAATTATTTATTTATTGGTGCTTAAGATCACATTTCTGCAGAATGGCTAATTGTGAATGCAACATAGAGATAAAGTCAGGTTTTTAGTCAAATCGTTTATACCCATGTTGCCCATTTTAGAGGACTTCCACCCCAAGCTGTGCTGACAGGATCCTACTTTATCAGTAAAACAGTTTGTCTACCACAGTAAACAAGCACTGCTTCACTTCTCGGCATTCCTACTGTGGTATAACATTATTATTATTATTATTATTATTATTATTATATATTCTTTGGTTGTGTCTCAGACTTGAGAGATTTTTATGTTTTATATTTTCAGTTGTGCGCATTGAAGAAAGGAAGACAGTTCATCAAGGACAAGAATACATACATTATTATGAGAGAGTTACATAAATGGGAAGAAGACAAATCTAATGATAAAGAACTATTTAATCTCATTGACTTATTAATTGGTGATGAACCTCCAGATGATATGCAGAACTTAAAATCAGTTGAAATTCCACCAGACATCCAAGAAAAAATAGCAAACAAAGAGAAGGCAGATTAATTCAGAGGCCGACGAAGCAAATTAACAAAGCCATGTACAGTACCAGCTTTAATGAGTTTTATAATAACTACAATTAAGCCTTTAACCAACATGAGTGCAGGTCAATGCAAAACAATTTCTTCAATAACTTAAAATTTTTCATTATCTGCCTCAGAAACACAGCTTATGGCCCCTCAACGGAATATGCTCATTCAGCTTGTTTCAAAGGAGAACTCATAAACTATGCTTTGTAGGCAAAAATTGAAAAAACATTAGAACTTGAAGGCTGATTTTTGTGAGCAATACTGGCATGGCTATTTTGTTAAAGTTTTAACCTGTAAGGTCCTGGAAATTTTCATACATTTTTGCTACACTTTGAAGGTCCACATCCTGCGATTTTGCAGTTGCCTCAAGGCCAGTCTTGGTCGCTTATTTAGGAAGTCAAGACTTCCCTAAAAATAACTGAAAATGCACTTTCGTATTTGATTGTAACTTGCAAGTTTACCCAAAGATTGCATAATGGGGCACCTGTTTGTTGTAGAAAAATGTGATTAAAGTCAGAAATGTGGCTTTGGGGTAGTGATCGACCGATTAGAGAGAGACCTCATTGACCGATTTCTGATTATAACGAACCATAATTGGCCGATTCTGATTTTGATACCGATTATTTTTATTCAATAAAATTTAACCGAAATTCATCTGTTAATCTCATCATTTCTTTGATAAAGGTATTAAAATTGTGGCTAAACTGTTACGAAATGAAGCTTGCTTGTCAGGGACACAAATCTGAAAGTGTCTTCTTCGTAATTATGGAGAAAGGAGCAATAGGCAGTGTTTCCGCTAAGGTAAAAAAAACGCGGCCGTTTTGGTCATGGGGAAGATTTAGAAGCACTCGGTCATGACCCTGGATTGTGTCGGCCTTGCAGTCTGAAATCACCGATAAGGAAACCCAACGAGGATATGGAAAGACAGATCGAATGTAATCGATGAATTCAGAAAACCATTACCTAAATTTAACTTGAACCAACCTGAATTTATTTTCGTTATTTTCTTTTGTTGTAGAAATCCATTGTCACACTTTTTTTCACTTACAATGCTACCCTCGCATCCTTCTCTGACAGAGTCGTTCAGTGATTCACCCATGATCATTTTACAGTTAATATATTTCCAATTCAAATGATTTTCCAAGCGAATTTTCAAAGCAAACACAGAACCCTCGTGGTTAAAAACAGCTGATTTTAAATGTGAAATCGCTAAGTATTTGGGCCAAGATATCGGGGCCGAAACGTCCCAGGCCGAAACGTCCCAGGAACGAACTGGTGAAGAGCCGAAACGTCCCGCTCCCTTTACAACCGTCGACCTGTGACCTTGCATGTCATTAACAGATAAAGATGGCAGATTCACAATGGGCTTATTCCGTTATGTTTTAGTGAATACCCGATGCAGTTCAATACACAACAATCCGCTTATGATTGATCTAGGGAGACTAGCCCTGTGTTTATTTTTTTTATGTTGGGTACAATAAAAATGTATATCAGAATTTGCTTGTTTCATTTAAAATCATTTTTATTGATTCATGATTTGTGACGGTACTTCGAAATCAGTAAGTTACTGACAATAAGTTGCCAATCATCCAACCTTTCTTGTCATAATCTCTATTTTAGGTTATTCCTCAAGCACTCAAGGTTCGTAAATTTCAGGCGCTTTAGCTTTCTTTCATGTTTAGGGAAATCAAGCACTCGGAAATTCACGATTCAATCACGAAGTACACACCAATGCCACTTCGTACATTTCTGTCAGTTTCACTTCCCAAATGTAGTATCAAAACATTGAATGGTTTATCATAATATTTGTGGAAGTGAAGCCGACGGACATCTACGGAGTTTCAGCCACATGTTGATTATCGTAGATATATTACGAAATAGTTCAATACTTACTTACCAAGGACTTGTCGGTATTTTTATCAAGGCTCGAATTCGTTGTCTGAACTTGTCTCATTGGTTTGTACGAAATACAATACTAAATACTTACCTGAACATACCTCAAACCCCAGACAATTCAAAAAAACAGAAATCTGTTTTTTATTTGTGGTTAGAATAGGCCATGTTGGTGGTGAGAAGGGTCTTTAGAAAAGGGTGATATAATCGGCAACTGCCGATATTTTTTGTCGGCACCGATCCGATTCCGATTCCTCATAATCGGCCGATTATTCCACCGATTACGATAATCGGTCGATCACTACTTTGGGGCAATGTCTAGATGGGAGCTATGGAATTTTTTCGAATTTCTTTGAAAAACATGGCTGCCAGTGGCCATCTTGGATTTGGATACAAATTTTCCAACAATTCCTTTAGCACACCCTACAGGTCGCAGCTCTCAACCGATCAGTCTCAAATTTCATATGTAGCTTTGGGGCAATGTCTAGATGGGAGCTTTCGAATTTTTCCTAATTTCATTAAAAAACATGGTTTGCTGGCAGCCATCTTATATTGGCATATAAATTGTCAACAATTCCACTAGAAGCACCCTACAGGCCACATCACTCACCCAATCTTTTTTCAAATTTCATATGTAGCTTTGGTGTGCTGTCTAGATGGGAGCTAATTTTTCTGAATTTTGTTGAAAAACATGGCTGCCAGCAGCCATCTTGGATTTGGATATAAATTGTCCAACAATTCCTTTAGCACACCCTACAGGCTGTGGCTCTCGCGCAATCAGACCCAAATTTCACATGTAGCCTTGGGGCAATGTCTAGATGGCAGCTATCACATTTTCCGAATTATATTGAAAAACATGGCCGCCAGTGGCCATCTTAGATTTGGAATATAAATTGTCGACAATTCTATTAGTACACCCTACAGGCTGTATCTCTCGCCTGACCTTTTTCAAATTTCATATGTAGCTTTGGTTTGATGTCTAGATGGGAGCCATCAAATATTTCTGAATTTTGTTGAAAAACATGGCCACCAACAGCCATCTTGGATTGGGATATAAATTGTCAACAATTCCATTAGCGCACCCTGCAGGTCACATCTCTCACCTGATCTTTTTTTGAATTTCATATATAGCTTTAGTGTGCTGTCTAGATGGGAGCTATCAAATTTTACTGAATTTTGTTTAAAAGCATGGCCAGCAGTGGTCATGTTGGATTTGTCATGTAAATTGTCAACAATTCCATTAGCAGACCCTACAGGCCACACCTCTCACCCGATGTTTTTCAAATTTTATATGTAAATTTGGTATTATGTCCAGATGGAGTTATCAAATTTTTCAGCATTCCGTTGAAAAAGATAGCTGCTACCAGCCATCTTGGATTTGACATATACATTGTCAACAATTCCATTAGTGCACCCAACATGTCCCATACCTCAGCCGATTTTTTTCAGATGTCATTTCCAGCTTTGGTGTGATGTCCTTTCTATAGAAACTTGCGTGAGTGACATGGCATTACTGGATCTTTCTATTAAGTTCAGTCCCTCTTGGACAAGTTGAGCTGCAGTGTCATTGACACTTTCATTTGATTCCGATTGAATATTTCAAATCAGAGGATAGGCTCAAGGAAGCAGATTCTTCGATTTTAAAATTAAAGGATTTGCACTTCCACATTTATTTTTCATAACAAAAATTTACATTCCCTTTTTCCTTTGTTGATAAATTCTTGGTTCCAACACATGAGGACATCCATTGGATCCCCGTGGGAACCCCGGGATGTAAGCAGCACTTGTTTACTGTGGTAAACCAGTTCCGCTTTACTAGTAAAATAGGACCCAGTCACCAATGCTTGGGGTGAAAGTCCTCTAAAATGGGCAACATGTGGATCAACAATTGACTAAACTTGACTTCATCTCCATGTTGTGTCACGATTAGCCTTGGTGCATAAATATGTGACATTAACCACCAACAAACAAACAAACATCCATTGGAAGCTCTTCCAAGTTCTAAACCCTTTTTTTGCTGTTACTGTGCAGTGGAATTCTGTAAACTGAATTGACAAATTGTTAGTGCAATACATTAACATTCTATTATATTATCAGGATTTTTGTTATTTATCTGCTTTTTAATTGTAAATTAAAACTAATTTCTGGTGTTTAGCCAGCCATATGCATATGCATACCCACAAGGACTTTTTCAACTGGCATCACATCGCATTTTGCTATACAATTTTAAGCTTTTTCAATGCATTTTCAATCTGAATATAATTATTTGATGTAGGTAGTTGCTCTCATATTTCCCTCCTATGCTGTCTTAAGGGGCCAAATGCTAAACATTTTCCAACATTTAATATTTCTTGCATACCCATTGTAAAAACATGTTTATACTTGACAAATTTGTTTCCATTGATAGAATTATGTTCTCTTCACTTATATCCACTTGTTTCTAAATGCACAGTTTTTTTTTATACATGTGAGTAATGTATTTCAAATTGAACATTAATACATTGCTTTATGCTCAGTGTGCATGCAAGGGATATACTAAGACAGAACACAACACGGGTGAAGTATGGTGGACTGGAATCAACAATCTGAGGTGGAGTTTTTACTGTATTTCATGAGTGCCAAAGGTACACGGAAAATACAGGAAAACTTCACCAAGGGTCATTAATTCCTGTCCCAGATACTCTACCTAAATTTTGTTCTCTATTTATACCATAATTAAACTTGAATTAAGCAAATGTTGCAGACATTTCTGAAGAAAAATATCACCTTCAGTAGTCTGATAACTTTCTTGCTCGACAAGGTTTTGTGCCAAAGCATTTTATTCACATCATTCATACGCATCATGTCCAATTAGATTCGTCCTTACAAATAATCTGGATTCCACACGTGGTGTACATAGCACTTTCCCCAATGTCTGTACTGTATCAGTTAACACTGAATACACACATTAATGCAGATATAAATGTCCATTGTACAGTGATGCTGAGACAGATAAATAATTCTAGTTGATTATCTGTCCTGTTGCTCTGAGTTGGATTGGATTGTGGTGGCTGATTCAGGACAGATATGCTTACTCGTTCTAACGAGATTAAAAATATTCCCTATGTCACAAATTATGAATACATGAGTTCATCTACAAAATGGCCACAATGATCAAACAAGTTAACTAGTCAAGTACTAGAATCCACTATCACTCTATTGAAAGTGCTGAAAGCCATGTTAGTTGCTGTCCACTGTATGTATTATCTTACTGATTGCTCAGCAGTAGAAAAATGTTTATAAGAAATTGTTTTGTTACAGTTTTTTTGAGAGTATCAGGAGACACTCTCCAAAAACAATTATCGTTTGCAAAAGTTTGCTCAACTATGCCCCTCCCCTTCCAATCTTACTGGTACAGTGAAATCCCATTAATTAAGAGGCAATTTTGCCAATGAAAATGATTCAGTTAACAGGAATATTCAATTAACGGGGGATTTAGTCACTTTTCTGTATCTTAGAGGTGAAGTTTTGGAAAAACTGACTGTTCTATTATATACCTTGATTTACAGAGCTCAAGGCACTCTGTCAAACAAAATATTATAGAATAAATGTCTATTGGATGAACCGAGGTCAAAAAGGTCTACAAACAATGAGAATTTGATAATCTTCGACATATTACAATTTTTTTTGTTCAAATAACAGAAGTTTACTCTATAACCTAATATGCAATTAACAGGTCAGATTTGTATTCAAGGTATGGGAAATCATTTGGTGTTTGGAAATTATATAAACAAGGGAAATTAGGTGACTGTCAGTGTGATTTCCTCATGTATTAGATTTTGTTGTTGACAGGCCAAATTTGTACTGAAGGTATGGTATTATGTTTGAAAGCTATATTCAGTTAACAGGTTTATACAATTAAGTGAGCTACACAGTAGTGTGGTATCTTGGAAACAGTACTCCAGTTACAAATGACCTTTAAAAAATAATTCAGCATTCTACCTGTGAAATAAGGGTATACTAAATAAATTGATTAGAAATACATATATATATATATATATATATATATATATAAGTATTGACAAGCAATGTTTTGATGACCCTCTGGTGGCAGTTCATATTCAAGAAAATAAAACATGTTTCTAGGACTGATCGCTGGAGTGCATGAGAAACTAAGTAAGAATGGGAATATTTTGGGAATTGGATTCTCTGATTCCTGCCAAAAAACAAGGTCTGTGGGTTATATATCAATTTGTAATGCATTTTCTGATTGTCGAAAGTGGTCAAAACAAATAGCAATGAAGTCGGCTATTTTAAAACATGCAGGTGATAAAGAGTTCGCACTGTTGTTTCCCATTGGACATGAGGAAACTCCGAATTGAATTGTTCTGCTATCTTCAACTTGAATCAGATTTATTTCAGTTTAGCAACAAAATGTTAACCTAATACCTGTTGTTACCGTTTTAAATGAGTTTATTGGAAACACATTCTGAGCATTATTTCTGCAGCAGAAGGCAGGATAAAATCATTAACACCCAGTGTAAAAGAGTTGTGCCTCACCATTTAAATCTAACGATAACCATCAAAGAAAATAGTTCTTTTTTGCATTTGCTGGTTTCACTTATCTTAAGGGTTTAAGGTGTGGGGTGGGGAGGGAGTTGATGACTACAGGATTAAGTAATTATTATCATCCTGTGTATGCACTTGTATCAAAGTTTCACTCTTGACCAATAAAACCAATGCCCTGTTAGAGACAGAAAGTCTTTGTGCTAGGTCTTTAATGACAAGACAGACAGTGAAACCACCACAGTCCCTCATCTCTACCCCTCTCCAAAAAAAAAATTAATTCATTTGGAAATGTGTGAACACTATGGTATCACTGTTTGTGATAGCTCAGTCAAAAATGCTGGCCAGAATCAGTCACATGTAAGCAATGAAAACAGAAATGAATTAGTTTTTCAGCTGGTCTCTTTTTTTTCATTCACCATGTTACTGTTATGATGGGCAGGCAAAGCACATCAGAAAAATGGCAGAGTTTTCAATCACCTGAAGGGGAGGTGGGGGTGGGGGCGGTGTTGCAAACAAACTATTTTTTCGAGAATGGAGAATGCAAATAAATCTCCAAAAGGCCACAAGGGAGCTCCATTTGATACTGCATTAAAAAAAATTTCTTGGGGTGGGGGTGGGGGGTATGGTTGTATGCTTTTCCCTCCAGCATCTGCAAAGTGTACCGCCAGTGTCCCTTTTCATCAAAGTCAAACCCCCTTTTGAAAAAGTTTGATGAGGCCCATGGGTCCAAGGGAAGAGTCTACTTTGACCAAAATCTAATTTCTTGTTAAAATCAAGTGTCTGGGTTAATATTTGGGGTCCTCATTGGAGACTGAAATTTAATTTAGTCCAACATGAGGAATAATCTTTAAAACTCTTCTCCAGAATCCCTAGTCAAAATCTTTTGATATATGGTATACATATATGGTGTACAGAATCCTTACAATGGGTCAGATTCAAGTTTCTTCAAATGAAGACCATCAGTAAATAATTGGTCTCTCTGTGGGAGTTCAAATTTTAAAATAGTGCAATATGGGGAATAATCTTTCAAAATCTTCTCCAGATTCACCAGTCAGAATTTTTTAATTTAATATATGGTATACAGCATCCTTACTGTGGTCAGATTTAAGTTTGTTCAAATCAAGTCTTTGAATATTATTTGGGCTCCCTATTGGAGCTTTCAGTTTTGCTTGGTGCACTATGAGGAATATTCTTTTAAAATCTTCTTTTCACAGACCCAAAGTAAGAATCTGTTGATACATGGTATACACCACACTTAGGGGAGTCAGATTCAAGTTTGTTATATGCTCATGATCCCCCCCCCCCCCCCCCCCCCCCCCCAGGCCCCCTCCCTCCCCGAAATAAGAATCTTGGTATACAACTTCCTTAGGGGACTCAGATTCATGTTTGGAAAAAGTAAGTCCCTGGGTTAATATTTTGGCTCCTTATTGGAGCCCAAATGTTAACTTAGGCCAGTATGAGAAATAATCTATAAAAAATCTTCTCAAGAACCACAAGTCACAATCTTTTGATATATGGTATTCAATACCCTCGCAAAGTCAGATTCAAGTTTGTTCCAATCAAGTTCTTTGATTAATATTTGACCTCCCTATTGGAACCTGAATTTTGACTTGGTGAAATATGAGGAATATTCATTAAAAATCTTTTCACAAACCCCAAGTTAGAATCTTTTGATACATGGCATACGCCACCCTTAGTTGAGTCAGATTCAAGTTTGTTAAAATCAAGTACCTGGGTTATTTGTTCTCCCTAATAGAGCCTGAATTTAATTTTAAATTAGTTCAATCTAAACTGAACATCGAGAGTGAGGAGTCGCTTATATATATGCAGACAAAAAAAATTATCTTTTATGTAACAAAATGAGCATTTGATCTTCTAATTGTGTTGTGTCTGTTGAGGGGAGGGGTTGTGGACCTCTGGAAGCTATGCTAGGATAATCAACCTCCTCCAGTTTTTCACTTATGTTGGATTTTGTAAGCAGATAGCCTTATTTCGTGATATTATTTAAAGTATTCAATATGGACTTCACACCAAAACATATCAGCAAGGGTCGTGACGAATAGTGAGCTCTACTCATGCACACTCGTACTCTGAGTTTTCTCTTTGTTTAACCTGGAGAGGAATTTTACTTTGATGTCTGTATTGTTCCATTGTAATTCACAATATACTCACACAATATACTCTATTCAATGGATTATTCATATAATAATAACTCTTTTGCCAGCCGCTGTTTTGTCGCAGTCCTCATGAGATGAGCCTCTCAGTTTTGTTCATTGGATTAAAGGAAACCGAAGTCTACTGGTGAGATAAACGGACGTTATTCATTGAGATTTCATTGAGATTTGAGATTTACACAAATTAAATATTATTAAAATGGGTAAAAAAAGAAAAAATAAATCAGGTGCTACCAGCTCATTCAGTAGTGGAGATGAGAGCTCACGTGCTCATATATCAAAAAAGCAGACCACATTGAAGGATTTCGGAAGTCTCTTCGGAAAGGAAAGTGAGAAAGGTCACCTAACACCAGACCCTCTCGCCGGTGCGGAGAGATTGAAGAGAGAGATGGGGGACATTTCAAGTGAGGCCATGGCCGGTGGCAGTTCCATGGAAAGTCTTAATATCTACTGAAGGAGGAATTCTAGTTGAAAATCTTAATTTAATTCCTTGTGTACTATCGGCGCCGTGACATTGATGACAAATTCTCAACACTTAGTTTGACTACGTGGTTAATGAAACATTATTTGTTTCATATGGAATTGTTCCAATGCAATTCACTGGACTGTGCTCATGGGCGCCCTGCAGTGAGTTGTATTTGAAAAAATTTTTATGAACAGTTGAAATTTTATTTCAATTCTCTATGTAATTCTGGCATCATACTAATGATGACATATTTTGCACACTTGTTTTGTCCACGGCAAAAGGGAAATATTATTTGCATTTCTTGGAATTGTTCTATTACAATTTACTGGATAACTATCATGGACGCTCCATAGTGGGCTTTACTCGAATATTTGTAATGAACATCATTCCCAACACCTGTAGGTATGTAGGTTCCCTGGTGTTGAATGAATAAATGGTAGCCGAAATTCGTATAGACGGCTCTTATTTAGTTACCGAATAACGAAGTCCAATTGAAATTCTTATTTCACTTTCACGTATAACTTTCAGCGCGGTAATTACGACAAACTTTTGACGCTTGTGATGCCTAAAGCTACAAGTAAATATCATTCATCTTGAATTGTTCTATTACAATTTACTGTTTAGTGCTCATGGGCCCTCAGTGGTGGATTGTAGTTGAACCATATTTTTTTTTTTTTTAACACCATCCCCAACACGCGTAGATTTACCCCCAATCTTTGATGTAGAAAGAGCATATTCCCGTAGAAAATCACATAACAGCGCTTTAATATCTACTGAAGGATGAATTTTCAGTTGAAAATTTAATTATGCATTTTGTGTACTATCAGCATCATGACAATGTTGACAAATTCTCCACACTTATTTTGACTACGAGGTTAATGACACGTTATTTGTTTCATATGGAATTGTCCCAATGCAATTCACTGGACTGTGCTCATGGGCGCCCTGCAGTGAATTGTATTTGAATATTTTTTTGTGAACAACATCCCTGAACACAGGTAGACTTAAAGCAGCCCCGATGCTGAATGAATAAATATTAACAGTAAATTCACATGGACAGTACACGTATACTTACTGAGGAATGAATTCCAGTTGAAAATTTACATCACTTTCACGTTTTATTCGCATCATGGCAGTGATGATGTATTATTCGCACTTATTTTGCCTATTACATCACGGAACTATTAGTTGCCTGATTTGGAATTGCCCAATTACAATCTACTGGGCAGTGCTAGGGCGCTCTATTGTGGGCTGTATTTGGACAATTTTATGAACACCATCCTTAAAACATGTAGAATCTAATAATCCTTGATGTTGAATGAATGAAAGCTGGTTGTAAATAAATGGACAGCACTTGCATATGTCTTGAAGAATGAATTCCAGTTAAAACTTTATTTCATTTTTTATGTAATTCTGGCATCATGCTAATGATGACATGTTTTGCACACTTGTTTTGCCCAAGGCATGCAAACATATTATTTGCGTCTCTTGGAATTGTTCTATTACAATTTACTGGATAATTATCGTCGGCGCTCCACAGTGGGCTTTACTTGAATATTTGTAACGAACATCATTCCCAACACCTGTAGGTATGTAGGATTCCTGGTGTTGAACGAATAAATGCTAGCAGAAAATCGTATGGATGGCACTTGTATATTCACGGAATAATGAAGACCAATTGAAAATTTTATTTCACCTTCACGTAAACCTGGTAGCATGGTAATTATGACAAACGTTTCACTCGGTGTGTTGTCTAAGGCTACAAGTAAACACTACTTGTTTCATCTAGAATTGTTCCATTACAATTTACTGTTTAGTGCACATGGACCCTCTGCGGTGGATTGTAATTGAATATTTTTATTTTTTTATTTTTTATTTTTTTAATTTTTCTAATTAATACCATCCCAAACACGCGTAGATTTACCAAATCTTTGATGTCGAAAGAACATATGCTAGTAGAAAAGTAGAAAATCACATAACAGCGTCTTAATATCTCCTGAAGGTTGGATTCCAGTTGATATTTTTATTTTACTTTTTGTATACTATCGGCGTCATGACAATGATGACAAATTCTCCACACTTGTTTTGTCTACGTGGGCAGTGTCACATTATTTGTTTCATGTGGAACTGTTCCAGTGCACTTCACTGGAATGCGCTCATGGGCGCCCTGCAGTGAATTGCATTTGAATAGTTCTTATGAACAACATCCCTAAACACTGGTAGACTTAGAGCAGCCCGATGCTGAATGAATTAATATTAACAGTAAATTCACTATGGTCAGTACACGTTTATTTACTGAAGAATGAATATTGCAGTTGAAAATTTACTTCACTTTCACGTTATACTGGCATCATGGCAATGATGATGTACTTCTCGCATTTGTCTTGCTTATTGTAATACGAAAGCATTACTTGCCTGATTTGGAATTGTTCAATTACAATCTACTGGGCAGTGGTAGGACGCTCTACTGTGGGCTGTATCTGGATAATTTTATGAACTCCAACCTTAAAACATGTATATTTAATTATCCTTGGTGTTGAAATAATAACAGCTGGCTAATGATGACATATTTTGCACACTTGTCTTGCCCAAGGCAACACGGAAATATTACTTGCCTTTTGGGAATTGTCCTATTACAATTTACTGGATAGTGGTCAGGGGTGCCCCATAGTGGGCTTCACTTGAATATCTGTAATGACCATTCCTAACACCTGTAGATACATAGAATCCCCTACATTGAATGAATAAACGCTTGCAGAAAATCCTATGGAGAGCACTCGTATTTTTATCTAAAGAATGAAGTACAATTGAAAATTGTATTTCACTTTCACGTAAGTCTGGCAGCATAGTAATGAAGGCAAAGTTTCCACACATGTGTTGCCTATGGTTACAAGTAAATATTATTTGTTTCATCTTGAATTGTTCTATTACCATTTACTGTTTAGTGCTCATGGGCCCTCTGCGGTGGATTGTAATTGAATTTTTTTTTTTTTTTTTTTTTTTTTTTTTTTTTAATATCATCCCAAACATGCGTAGGCTTGCATAATCTTTGATGTCGAAACATATGCCAGCAGAAAATCACATAACAGCGCTCTAATATCTACTAATAAATGAATTCCAGTTGATAATTTTTTAAAACTGTTATGTGCACTATCGGCGTCGTGGCAGTGATGACAAATTCTCCACACTTGTTTTGACTGCGTAATCAATGACACATTACTTGTTTTCATGTGAAATTGTTACAGTGCAATTCACTGGACTGTGCTCATGGGCGCCCTGCAGTGAAAGGTATTTGAACAATTTCTATGAACAATATCTGCACACATCAAGATTCAAAAGCAGCCCCGGAATTTTTCCATTACATTTTGGCAGACAGTGCTCATGGACACTTCACAGTGAACTGTACTTGAATACACGTATACTTACAATGGTCCTTGGTGTTGAATTAATAAATGCTTGCTGAAAAACATGCGGACTGCACATTTATATTTACTAAATTCTAATTAAAAATTTTACTTCTCTCTCTAATAATACCTGCATCATGGTAATGATGGCATATTGTTAACACTTGTTTTTCCATTTGGTAAGTTAACAACCTACTCGTATTTGCTTGACTAGGAAGCTTTCAATTTCAGTTTACTGGTTAGTGCTCACGGGTACTCTACATTAAATTGTACTTGAATAACTTTTACGCGTGGATTTGAATTGAACATTGATGTCGAATTAATAAATGTTAATCGTAATACAAACGAACACCACATGTATATCTAGTGAATGAATGAATTCCATTTTACTTTCACTAACTACTGGCATAATGGTAATGATGACCTGTTCTTCACACTTATTTTGCTCGCCTAAGTTGACCAAAGAAACACTACTTGTCTCATTTTGGTAATTCTCCATTGCAATTTATTGGACAGTGCTCTTGGGCGCTTCACAGGGATTGTATTTGACATCACATGAGCAACTCTCACCTATTTACTAAAGAATGAATTGCAGTTGAAAAAAATTTTATTTCAAATTGATTCCCAAATTTTTTATACACTTGTCTTTCTTTAGTTAACAAGGAAATGTTATTGCTTTAATTGGACTAGCTCCATTCAGTTTCTTGGTTAGTGCTTGTGCTCACCGCATATCTGTTCATTTGGTCATGTCCCATGCAATTTACTGGAGAATGCTGTTGGGCGCCCAGCAGTAAATTTGTAATTAAATCAACTCTCAATTAAATTATAGTTCTGTTATATGGTCGGTCAAACAGAGAGTCTATGTGAACGGATAAAATCGTTAACAGGTCTTTGCGCATGACTCACCTTTTTCGATGTGATGGTTCATGAGCTTTCGCTGCAATGCTATTGTATATATGTGTATGTATAATTATGTGCAATGTATATAAGATTGTGTACATACACATAATTCTTAGTCCACTGACTACCTCCTCCCTAGTCATTAGTTTTGTTCGGAGCATGACTTATCTATGCCCTGAACTCTGCTTTTTAAATTTCCTTTTATTCTCATTTCTTCCTTCTTCTCTGGCAAACTGCGATGCGTGGATTTTTCATATTTTTCGTGGTAAGTGTAACATGTTTGCATTCCCAAGGTTTAATATCCTTGTGATATTGTACTTGCACACCATAAATTTAATATATAATACCCTTCTCTACATTAATGATGGCGAATGACAAAATAACGCTAGATGCACTAAAATCAACGGAAAGGTTTGACTTCACGACTCTTTTAAGTGAAGTGAATGAACATGACGAAGAAAGCATGACCCCCTGCAGCATCCACAAACATTCCTGTAATTATTATACTAGCGAAATCTTGTGGAGTTCGCTAGCATCCGACTATACACTCAGCCTGTTCAATATAAACTGTAGAAGTCTGAATGCTAATTGGAATCCCCTTGAAAATTTGCTCAAAGACCTACAGTGTACCTCCAATGGATTTGATGTGATTGGCCTCACAGAAATATTCAACATACATCCTGAAATAGAATATAAGCTACATGGCTATACTCGACTTCTATTTAACACACGCCCAGCGAATGATGATGGAAGGGGGTGGGGGGGGGGGGGGGGGGGGGGGGTGTCGGGCTATTCATCAAGGACAATATTTCTTATCGATTACGTGAAGATTTAACAGTCTTTATACCTGATGTGTTTGAATCATTATTCGTTGAAATATTTGATAATACCAAAAACCCATATGTTGTGGGAATAATCTACCGCCCAAACACTGCACCTAGAGCTGACTTAAACTCATTCACGAATGAAATGACTATAATTTTGGACAAACTAAATCAAAATAATACAAAGGCGTTCTTAATGGGGGACTTCAACATGGATCTATTAAAATATGGTGTACATGAGAGGACACGAACATTTGTTGACCACATGTTCAACGAAGGATTTCTCCCTGTAATCACTAAACCAACACGAGTGACAGAATATTCAGCCACCATACTTGACCACATCTACACAAACACACTGCGATCTAATTATAAAGCTGGAATCATTATTACAGATATCTCTGATCATTTTGGAACGTTTTACTCTGAACGATCAAGCACGATAAAGCATGTTGCAAAAACATTTGTTAAACGATCTTTCGATTCGCAAGGCATAAGTTGCTTTAAAACTCAATTAGCCCATGCAAACTTCGAATCGGTCTTTGAATCAACATGCCCAAAGACAGCATATAATAATTTCATGAAGATCTTCTCGAAAGCGTTCAACAACAATTTTCCAATAAAAAAAACTAGTATTCCAAAAAAATACATCAGACGTCAGCCCTGGATGACAAAAGGCCTTATCCAGTCGTCAGTGAATAAAAACAAGCTTTATCTAGATAAGATGAAACATCCATCGGCTGACAATGCGGGCAGGTATAAATCCTTTTGTGTTATATATAACAAAATAAAGCGAGCGGCTAAAGCTTTGTACTATAAAAATATCTTGAATGAAAATAGAAATAATATGAGAAAAACCTGGGAAATCCTCCGTAATGCTGTTAATAAAACGGACAGCAAACATGTTCTCCCCACAGAATTTATTATAAACGGTAAACAGGAATCTCGCCCAACTGACATAGCAAACCACTTCAGTAGTTACTTCTCCAATATTGGCAAAATAATAAATGACAATGTTGGCTCGTCCACCAGCCATTTCTCTGATTTCCTAACCGATAGTAATCCACATAATATATTTGTTGCTTCGGCATCTAGTGAAGAAGTAATATCCATTACAAAAGTAATGAGAGGGAAAGAGAGTCAAGATTATAACGACATCTCGTCAAAACTCATTCAAGAAGTAATAAGTGAAATTGCAGATCCATTAACGCATATAATAAATCTTTCCTTTCTATCAGGAATTGTACCAGATGAAATGAAAATTGCAAAAGTAATTCCTATTTACAAATCTGGTAATCCCCAACATGTTGATAATTACAGATCAATTAGCATTCTGCCTGTACTCTCTAAAATACTTGAAAAACTTATGTTCAACAGAGTTTATGGGTTTCTATCGAAACATAATATTCTATTTCACCATCAATATGGCTTTCGAAGTAGTCATTCTACTTTTCATCCAATGTTGCATCTCCTTGATTATATAGCTGCAAACTATGATAATCACTCTAAGGAATGCACACTATCACTGTTTGTGGATTTCTCAAAAGCATTTGACACTGTCAATCACGATATACTTCTACATAAGTTAGACGTCTATGGAATCAGAGGCACAACAAATTCATGGTTTCGCAGTTATTTAACAAGTCGGGCCCAGTTTGTAAAATATGGAGACTCGGCGTCGGAATTACTGGGTATATCATGTGGAGTTCCACAGGGATCAGTCCTTGGACCTCTTTTATTTTTGATTTATATTAACGATATCTCCAAATCAACAACACTGAATATTCTTTCTTTTGCGGATGATACAACTGGATTAGCCCCAGACAATAACATCAAACGACACCATAATTACGTAAACAGCGAAATTGCGAAACTGAACGAATGGTGTAAGGTCAATAAAATTGCAATTAATGCTAAAAAAACAAAGTATATTCTCTTTAGCCCATCACACATTAAAACCGGTAATCCCAATTTAAGTCTAATCATGAACAATAACAGACTCGAAAGGGTATCCAATACATCCGATAATAATAAAGCAGTGAAATTCTTGGGTGTTTATTTCGATGAGTGTCTAAACTTCAAGCACCATATTGCACACACTGCATCTAAAATCTCATGGGCGATATATGCAATAAATAGAGTAAAGAAACATCTTCCCCATACCGCGCTAAGATCCTAATATTTCTCACTTGTTCATAGTCATCTGTTGTACTGCATCCACACATGGGGGCATGTCAATAACAGCAATAAGCTCTTTCTCCTACAAAAACGGTCATTACGTACTATTAACAACAGAAAATTTAACTTGCACACAGATCCTTTATTCAAAAAGGAACGGATATTGAAATTTCCAGACCTATACAAACGTAATGCTTATACTTTTATGTATGATTGGCACAATGGAAACCTTCCAGTAAGCTTTACTAATCACTTCCAGATACATGGCAGTGAACTTAGTAGAATAACCAGACAAACAGGTCAAGTTAGAAGAGGCATCCCAAGATCAGATTTCTCGAAAAAACTCCCACTCCATTCATTTCCAAAATTATGGAATAGCCTGAGTAACTCTATAAAAAATATTACGTCGAGATCACTATTTATAAAAAAAATTACCCAAATTGCACTTGATTCCTATCACAGTTTCGTACGATGCCAAAATGCTGCTTGTTCTGACTGCCGCGCTTAGTTACATCTTAACTAGTTGCATTTGAGCAGTGATATAATGACTAAATGCGAAATAATTATACTATTTTTTGGTAAAATGTGACATGTAATCTCTACCCTTTCCATTTGATATAGACAATGCATCACAGCACAACTGTTGCAACATAATTAGCTGGGTGACAACTTCTGTCGACTAATGCAAGCATCTCATAGAGTACCTGTGCATGGCACATTTATGTATATATATCCACGCATCGCTGCCATTTTTCACATCCAAAATAACACTCTATAAACGACTCCTTAATTCTCAATTCCTACTTTTCATTTTTATTTTTTAACCTTTTTCTCGGGGGGTAGCAGGAAGACAGCCAATCTGGCTATGCTACCTCCATACAATATGCATGTTACTTAGTGTTTTGTATACAAATCTAGATATCACTGTAAATGTACATGTAATGTCATATATTTGTAACGAGTATATTGTTGAATAAACAATTCAATTCAAAATTCCAATATGAGGAATAATCTTTAAAAAATCTGCTTCTTGAGATACAATGAGAATATTCTGATATTTGGAATACAGCATCCTTAGAGGGTACAGATTCAGTTTGTTCAAATAAAGTCCCTGGTTTGATATTTGTGTCCCCATTGTGGAGGGGAAACGTTTTAGCATAGTGCTATATTGATAATATTCTCAAAATCTTCTTCCCCAGAACCACAAGTCAGAATCTTATGATATTTGGTATACAACATCC
This sequence comes from Pictodentalium vernedei, assembly GCA_031216915.1. NCBI lineage: Eukaryota > Metazoa > Mollusca > Scaphopoda > Dentaliida > Dentaliidae > Pictodentalium > Pictodentalium vernedei. The sequence continues at coordinate 377,132,235 of CM062294.1, read as the reverse complement.
TAGGGAGGGGGGGGGGGGGGGGGGGGGGGGAGGCAATTTTGAGTTTTTTCAAATGAAGTCCCTCGGTTAATATATGGGCTCTCAAGCCAAAATTTTAACTTGGTGCAAAAGAGAAATATTCATTGAAATCTTTTTCAGAACCACCATTCAAAATGTTTTGATACTTGGTACACAACACCCTAGCTGGTCTCAGATTTAAGTTTGTTCCAGTTAAGTTCCTGAATTCATATTTGGGCTCCATATGGGGGTTCAGATTTTAACTGAGCGTAACATGATGAATAATCTTTAAAAAAAATCTCCTTTAGATTCACCATTCTGAAACTTTTGATATTTGGTATACAACATCCTTGGGGTGGAGTGGGAGGGGTCAGGTTCAACTTTGTTCAAGTTTGGTCCCCAGGTTGATATGTAGACTCCTTTGTTTTGTATTACCGGAAATCTGGGAATTATTTCTTGCATGAACAAGAGTTTTTAGCAGTTAAATAACTTCATTCCTTTGTAGTGTTAACTAGCCAAAGATGATAATTAATTCCTTCTTTAAACAACTTTAGTCAGGTGAACACCTCAGGCAGCATGGGGCCTCTTGTTTCAAATTAGGGGCTTATTATACCTTTAAGAAACAGAATGTAAGGAAGTTTTAATTTGGCTTTGAAGCATGAACATATTTTTAAATATCTGGAAGTTATTTATAGGAAAACTTTCCTGCAAATTACTTTTTATCTAGGAAAAGTGAAAAGGCTTATATAATTGGTAGAGTGCTATTATTAGCACACCTGAGCAAAGCTCAAGGGGAGCTTAAGTGATCACTTTCTGTCCCTCGTCTGTTCATCCATCGTCCTTCTATTCAGCTTGAACTTTACATTATCAACTTCTCATAAACCACTGAGCCGAATTGAACCAAATTTGATATGCATGTTCCTTAACATATGTCAGTTCAAGATACTTGGTATACATCATCCTTTGGGAGGTTAGATTCAAGAATATTCCCAATGGGAACCCACATTTTAACTTGGCACAATATGAGGAAATGTATTGAACCTACATGACAAAATCTTTTGATATTTGGTATACTGCATCTTTTTTCTTCTTTTTTTTTGGGGGGGGGGGGGGGGGGGGAAGGATCAGCTTGAAGTTTGTTGAAATCAAGTCCTTTGAGCCGTGGAATTTTAAATTAGTGTAATATGCGGAATATTCTTTAAAAATCTTTTTCAGAAAAAAATCTTCTCAAGAACCACAAGTCAGAATCTTTTGATATATAGTATTCTTTTAAATTATTGTAATATGAGGAATATTCTTTAAAAATCTTTTTCAGATCCATCAGTCAGAATCTTTTGAAATTGGGTATGTAGCATCTTAAGTGGGATGAGATTCAAGTTTGTTCAAATCAGGTCCCTGGGTTCATATTTGGGTTCTAAATTCAATATGACTTCTTTTTTTTTTTAAATCTTCTTCAGATCCATCTGTCAGAATCTTTTGATCATTAGTATTGAAGATACTGGGGACAAGGGGGGGGGGGGGGGAAGTATATTCAAATTTGTTCAAATCAAGTTCCTGGAATGATATTTGGACTCCCTGTGGGAGCTCAAATTTTAACTTTGTTTAATATGTAATATGAAAAAACGTTTTTAAAATCTTCAGATCCACCAGTCTGAATTGTTTGATGATTGGTTAGAGCGCCCTAAGGAGGGTAAGATTCAAATTTGTTCGAATCAAGTCCCTGGGTTATATTAGGGCTCCCTAAGGGAACTCAAAATGTTAACTTAGTGCAATATGAGGAATATTCTTTAAAAAATATTCTTCTTCAGATCTACCAATCCGAATCTTTTGATATTTGATATGCAGCAACATGAGGTTCAGATTCAAGTTTGCCCAAATAAAGTCCCAGGTTCATATTCGGGCTGCCTGTGGGAACCCAAATTTTAACTTGGAAGCAATATACAGAAAATTATTTAAAAAATCTTTTTCTTCTGGTCAACCAGTCAAAATCTCTAGATATTTGGTATACTGCATCTTTAGGGATGTCAGCTTGACGTTGGTTCAAATTAAGTCCCTGGATTGATATTTGGGCTTCCTGTGGGGGCCAGATTTTAACTAATGTGCGCAAAAAGTTTTTAAAATCTTCAGATCTGCCAGTCAAAATCTTTTGATGATTGGGGGGGGGGGGGGGGGGAGGAGGGGGAGGGGCTTCAAGTTTGTTCAATTGTAGTCCCTTCAGTCATATTTGGGCTCCCTATGGGAACTCAGAACTTTAATATAATGAAAATATGACAAATATTCTTTATAATCTTTTTTCTTCAGATCTACCAATCAGAATGTTTTGATTTGCAGTAACCTCAGGAGGTTCAGATTCAGATTTAATCAAAATGTAATCCCTGGGGTCATATTTGAGCTCCTGGTTGGATTCTGAATTGTAACTTAGTGCAATATGAGGAATAATCTTTAAAAAAAAACCTTTTTCAAGTCTCCCAGTCAGAATGTTATATGTTTTGTTATTTGGTTTGCAGTATCCTTAGTGGGGTCAGATTCCAGTTTGTTCCAAGCAAGTTCCTGGGTTCATATTTGGGTTTCCTGTGCAACCTAACTTTTAACTTGGAGCAATATGGGGAAATTCCTTTTAAAATCTCCTTCAGATCCACCAGGAGAACGGGGTGATTTTTAGCTCAACTTTGACGAAGTCAAATTTGAGCTATTGTCATGGCCCGTCGTCCGTCTGTCCGTCCGTCCGTCTGGCCGTCTGTCCATCTCCGTACGTCAACAATTGGTTATGGCTCGGGCTAGAGGTCGTATTTATGAACCGATCTTTACGAAACTTCTTGTGTACCTTTGTTATGACCCTGGGACGGGAACGAGTGTTTTTAGGTGTGGTCCGAAATTCAAGATGGCTGCCAGCGGCCATTTTGTACCGATGATGCAAAAATCTGTTTTTTGTACAGAACTTCTGTATGAAAGTTCTGATTTGAATAAAGTTTTGTATAAATGTTTAGTACCATGGGATACATCATATATAATACGGGTTTTTTTCTCGTGCGTAAATTATGCAAATTAGATTGACTTTGATTTATTTAGTGTTACTTTCAGAGCTGTAAGTGCCAAGCTGCTATGGCTCGGGCTAGAGGCCGTATTTATGAACCGATCTTTACGAAACTTCTTGGGTACCTTTGTTATGACCGTGGGACGAGAACAAGTGTTTTTGGGTGCGGTCCGAAATTCAAGATGGCTGCCAGCCGCCATTTTGTACCGATGATGCAGAAATCTGTTTTTTGTACAGAACTTCCATATGAAAGCTCTGATTTGAATAATTTTTTGTATGAATGTTTAGTACCATGGGATACATCACATATAATACGGGGTTTTTTTTCGTGCGTAAATTGTGCAAATTAGACTAATTTTGATGTTTTTGGTGTTACTTACGGCACTGTAAGTGCAAATGCCAATTCGGCTCGGGCAAGAGGCCGTATTTATGAACCGATCTTTACGAAACTTCTTTGGGTACCTTTGGTATCTCCGTGGGACGAGAACAAGTGTTTTTGGGTCCGGTCCGAAATTCAAGATGGCCGATGGCAGCCATTTTGTACAAAATTAGGTGCAATCAGATTTTTGCACAGAACTTCCATATGAAAGTGCTGATTTGAATAATTTTTTGTGTGAATGTTTAGTACCATGGGATACATCACATATAATACGGGTTTTTTTCTCGTGCAGAAATTATGCAAATTAGATGAACTTTGATTTTTTCAGTCCGACTTACAGTAAGTACACATGTCAATATGGCTCAGACTAGAGTCTGTATTTATGAACTCATCTTCACGAAATGTCTTGGGTACCTTTGTTATCACCTTGGGACGAGAACAAGTGTTTCTGGTTACGGTCTAAAATTCAAGATGGCTGCCAGTACCGAAATTAGGTCTAATCAGTTTTTTGTACACAACTTCTATACAGCTCAGACTAGAGGCCATATTTATGAACCAATCTTTACGAAACTTCTTGGGTACCTTTGTTATCACCGTGGGATGAGAGCGAGTGTTTTTGGGTGTGGTCCGAAATTCAAGATGGCCACCAGCAGCCATTTTGTACCAAAATTAGTGCAATCAGTCTTTTGTACAGAACTTCTGTATGAAAGTTCTGATTTGAATAAATTTTTGTATGAATTAGTTCACAAAACTTCTTGGGTACCTTTGTTATCACCTTGGGACGAGAATGAGTGTTTCTGGGTACTGTCCAAAATTCAAGATGGCTACCAGTGGCCATTTTGTACCAAAATTAGGTCCAATCAGTTTTTTGTCACAAGTTCTATACAGCTCGTATTCATGAATTGATCTTCACAAAACTTCTTGGGTACCTTTGTTTTCACCTTGGGACAGGAACAAGTGTGTTTTGGGATGCCTTTGTTATCACTGTGCTATGAGAACAACTATTTTGGGGTTCAGTCAGACCCTCTCTGGGACTCAAAGTTTTCTTTTCTAGTTTAGCATCTGTCTGTTATCCACCTTTACAATACTTTACCTTTTCCATTTGTTACAGGCAACGGTCAGTATTTATGTACAGACCGTTACATTACTTTATATGTACCTTTGTTATCAGGTCATTGCCTAGATGTTTGTCATTGCTGTGTCACATACTACACATGCATGTCTTTGTCTTGACAAGTTGAGCTACAGTGTCATTGACACTTTCATTTAGTTCAACTTTGACGTAGTCATATTTGAGGTTATGCCATGGCCCGTCGTCCGGCGTCAACAATTCAATACGGCTCTGACTAGAGGCCGTACTTATGAAACAATCTTTATGAAACTTCTTGGGTACCTTTGTTATCACCGTGGGATGAGAACGAGTGTTTTGGGGAGTGGTCCAAAATTCAAGATAGCCACCAGCAGCCATTTTGTACCGAAATTAGTGCAATGAGGTTTTTTTTGTACAGAACTTTTGTATCAGAGTTTTGATTTGAATAAATTTCTGTATGAATGTTTAGTAACATGGAACACATTACATATAATGTACAGGTTTTTTTCTCGTGCAGAAATTATGCAAATTAGATGAAATTTTATTTATTCAGCGCTACTTATACACAGTAAGTGCACATGTCAATACGGCTTGGGCTAGAGGCTGTATTTATGAACCGATCTTTACGAAACTTCTTGGATACCTTTGTTATCACCTTGGGACGAGACCAAGTGTTTTTGGGTGCAGTCTAAAATTCATGATGGCTGCTGGTGGCCATTTTGTACTGAAATCAGGTACAATCAGTTTTTTGTACAGAACTTCTATACGGCTTGGGCTAGAGGCCGTATTTATGAACCGATCTTTACGAAACTTCTTGGGTACCTTTATCATTGTGGGGTGAGAACGAGTGTTTTTGGGTGCAGTCCGAAATTCAAGATGACTGCCGGCAGCTATTTTGTACAGAAATTAGTGCAATCAGTTTTTAGCTTAACTTGACAAAGTCAAGATAATCTGTTGCCATCACGCGTGCGGAAGTATGTGAGTCTGTTATTCTGAGTCAGTTCACATTTTCCTTTAGCACAGGCTACACCCTGCAGTTCTGGTCTGATCGTCACGAAATTTCATATGCAGGTTTGAGGTCATGTCTGGATGAGAACGTCCCCTTTTGGTCGCGATCGGTCAACCGGTATTGCTGCCCAAGCCCAAACCCGAAAACCATTAGCACAGTCTACAGGTCGTATTTATGAAGGGATTTCATTGTAACTTGGTAGGATGCCCCTATATAATGCCTAGATGAGAACGTCCCCTTTTGGGCATGATCTGTCAACCGTAATGGCTGCCCAAGCCCGAATCCAAAAACTTTTAGCACAGTCTGCAGGTCATGTTTAATGTGGAGGGATTTCATTGTAATTTGGTAGGATGACTCTTTATGATGTCTAGATGCGAATGTCCCCATTTGGGCGTGATCTGCCAACCGTGGTGACTGCCCGAACCCAAAACCCAAAAACCTTTAGCACAGCCTACAGGTCATATTTATTGAGGAATTTCATTGTAACTTGGTGGGTTGACTTCATATAATGTCTAGATGAGAAAGTCCCCTTTTAGATGTGATTGGGCAACTGTGACGGCTACAGGGGCCCGAAGCCCGAAAACCTTTAGGACAGTCTACAGGTCATATTTATGAAAGGATTTCATTGTAACTTGGTAGGATGACTCCAAATAATGTCTAGATGAGAACGTCCCATTTTGATCGCAATTATTCAGCGTTGATGGGTGCCTGAGCCCAAAAACCTTTAGCATAGGCAAAGGGTCATATTTATGGAAGGATTTCATTGTAACCTGTTAAGTTGACTCAATATAATGCCTGGATGATGACATCCCCTTTTGGTCATGATTGGTCAACTGTGATGGCTACAGGTGCCTGAAGCCCGAAAACCTTGATCACAGTCTACAGGTCATATTTATGAAGGGATTTCATTGTAACTTCGTTGGGGGCGCGGTGGCTCAGTTGGTAGAGTTGCAGACTGCAAGCCGAGAGGTCCTCGGTTCGAATCCCACCTGCGGCAACCGCGTTGTGTCCTTGGGTAAGACACTTCACCCCGATTGCCTACATGGGGGCACGGTGACGCTGTGTACTGAGGCGTACTGCACGTCGATGGTGCGCATGTCTTCAACCAATCTAACCCTGCCTGTGCTGCGGTGCAGAGTTCAGAGTTATGATGTTGGAGAGCTGACAGCTGCTCGTCGTTGCTCGGTGGTTCTCTCCGGGTACTCCGGCTTCCTCCACCCGTAAAACTGTCACGGTCACGATTAGCCATTGTGCATAAGTATGTGACCTTAAACACCAATAAATCAATCATTGTAACTTCGTTGGATCACTCCAGATGATGCCCAGATGAGATTGTCCCTTTTGGTTGCGATTATTCAACCATGATGGCTCCCCGAAGCCCGAAAACCTTTAGCACAGTCTATAGGTCATATTTATGAAGGGATTTCATTGTAACTTGGTAGGTTGACTTCATATAATGTCTAGATGAAAACGTCCCCTTTCGGACACGGTTGGGCAACCGTGACGGCTACAGGGGCCCGAAGCCCAAAAACCTTTAGAACAGTCTACAGGTCATAATTATGAAGGGATTACATTGTAGCTTGGTAGGATGACCCCAAATAATGTCTAGATGAGAACATCCCCTTTTGGTCGCGATCATTCAGCCTTTATGGCTGCCCGAGCCCAAAGACCTTTAGCATAGTCTATAGGTCTTATTTATGGAAGGATTTCTGTGCAACTTGTTAGGTTGACTCCATATAATGCCTAGATGATGACATACCCTTTTGGTCGTGATTGGTCAACTGTGATGGCTACAGGTGCCCGAAGCCCGAAAATCTTGAGCACAATCTACAGGTTATATTTATGAAGGGATTTCATTGTAACTTCGTTGGATCACTACAGATGATGCCCAGATGAGAATGTCCCCTTTTGGTTGCAATCATTCAACCATTATGGCTGCCCGAGCCCGAATACCTTCAGCACAGTCTACAGGTCATATTTATGAAGGGATTTCAATGTAACTTGGTAGGTTTGACTTCATATAATATCTAGACGAGAACGTCCCCTTTTGGACACGATTGGGCAACTGTGACAGCTACAGGGGCCCGTAGCCCGAAAACCTTTAGAACAGTCTACAGGTCATAATTATGAAGGGATTTCATTGTAGCTTGGTAGGATGACTCCAAATAATGTCTAGATGAGAACGTCTGTCCCCTTTTGGTAGCGATCATTCAGCCTTGATGGCTGCCCGAGCCCAAAACTCTTTAGCATAGTCTATAGGTCGTATTTGTGGAAGGATTTCATTGGAACTTGTTAGGTTGACTCCATATAATGTCTAGATGAGAAGAGCCCCTTTTGGACACCATTAGGCAACTGTGACGGCTACAGGAACCTGAAGCCCGAAAACCTTTAAGAATAATAATAATAAATGTAGTTTAAAGCTGAAAATCCTCATAGAGCTCTTGGGCTTAACACACACACAAAACTTTATATAATATATATATATATATATAAGAAAAAAATATTAAAGTTCAAAACAAATACACCGACATCACTGACTATATTCCTGCTAGCGCTTTCACCGCTCTGTATGCGGATCTTCAGGCATTTTTATTTTTATAAAATACGTTATACAAATATTTACAAAATAACGTTATGACGTAAACCACTGGGTGTGGTGTATCGATTTTGGAGACGTTGTTCCAGAAACTGCATATGCAATAATTATTTCATACATTTGAACAGAGGCGTGTTGATCCTTTATCGAAAGAAATTATAACGAAATTAACATAACAAATAAAATAATGATGTTTCTTTTATCCTAGAAATTAAGTTATAAATGTTGTGGGCTCCGAAAAAAACCCGGTATATTTATTTCCCACAGATGCTTCCCACTCCAACTCTCTATATATTACTATGTTGGTAATACCCATATTTCTGCATAATGTAAGGGAATGAACTCCTTACTCCCGACTCTAGCTCGAACCCCCGAGAGTGTTTGTCATTCTCGGGGAGTCGAGCCGGACTCGGGGCAAGCGCCACTGTACATGTAACTCTCTGGCATTGCACTCTGCATTTCCTATTTACTGACTGTCTCCAAGCGGATGAATCACAATCAGCGGTCTTCATCGTAAGTTATATACCTGCTGGAACAAATGTGATTTGAGAGCTGATCGGAAAGATGGGAGACTTTGGGATGCTTTCAGCCCACTCGGAAGCAGGTTCCAAAGGAAAGGAGCAGCCACCGAAAAGGCCCGATCGCCAGCTGTTGTGAGGTCATCTGGTGCATGGACAAGATTGTGTGACGTTTTCGAACGTAGTGATCTACCGGGTTTGTAACGTGAAACCAAAGTGGACAGATACTGTGGGGCCTCGCCTTTTAAGCATTTCCAGTCTACAGGTGATATTTATGGAGGGATTTCATTGTACCTTGGTAGGATGACTCCAAATAATGTCTAGATGAGAACGTCTCCTTTTGATCGTGATCATTCGGCCTTGATGGCTGCCCGAGCCCAAAACCTTTAGCATAGTCTATAGGTCATATTTATGGAAGGATTTCATTGTAACCTGTATGTTTGACTCCATATAATGCCTTGAAGATGACATCCCCTTTTGGTCGTGATTGGCCAACTGTGACTGCTTCAGGGGCCCGAAGCCCGAAAACCTTGAGCACACAGTCTACAGGTCATATTTATGAAGAGATTTCATTGTAACTTCGTAGGATCACTCCAGATGATGCCCAGACGAGAATGTCCCCTTTTGGTTGCGATCATTCAACCATGATGGCTGCCCGAACCCAAAGCCCAAAAACCTTTAGCACAGTCTACAGGTCACATTTATGAAGGGATTTCATTGTAGCTTGGTAAGTTGACTTCATATAATGTCTAGATGAGAACGTGCCCTTTGGGCACAATTGGGAAACTGACGGCTACAGGGGCCCGAAGCCCGAAAACCTTTAGCACAGTCTGCAGACCATATTTATGAAGGGATTTCAATGTAACTTGATAGGATGACTCGTTTTGGAATAATTTCACTGTAACTTTGTAACTTTAGTTGATATACGTTAATTGTGAGGGTCACATACATTAACTGTGAGGTCATATTAACTCACCCCTCAGCTCTTTAGTACAGTGTACACCTCATATTATTTTTATCAAAAACATAACATACAGGGAACAGAAATTATTCCCAATTATCACAATACTTGTCTTATTTCATAATCCTTTCATAAACATTGAACATTATCCTTTTCATCAAACACAACACACAAGTTAAGCTACAGTGTCACTGACACTTTCATTTGTACAGAACTTCTGTATGAAAGTTCTGATTTGAATAATTTTCTGTATGAATGTTTAGTAACATGGAGTACATTACATATAATACGGGGTTTTTTTCGTGCTGAAATTATGTAACTTAGATTAACTTGGATTTATTCAGCGCTACTTATACACAGTAAGTGCACATGTCAATATGGCTCAGGCTAGAGGCTGTATTTATGAACCGATCTTCACGAAACTTCTTGGGTACCTTTGTTATCACCTTGGGACTAGAAAGAGTGTTTTTGGCTGTGGTCTGAAATTCAAGATGGCTGCCGGCGGCCATTTTATACTAAAATTAGGTGCAATCAGTTTTTTTGGACAGAACTTCTAGGACTACGTTTGTTATTATAATGGGACGGTAACGAGTGCTCTGGGGCTAGGCTGTGTTAATATTTGGTGTTTGGGGAGGGTAAACATTATTAGCACAACCCAGTTTTCTGTTTCCAATGAGAAAAATAAAACTTCCTCACCCGTGGGAACCCTATGAGCTAAAGATAAAAAATCCAAATACCTACGTTTTAAGAAGGACTGGACAAATATTGATTAATTAGTCAGAATCAACCGTAAAAGGGTTTGAATCAAACAGGCCATAACAATTGCTAACATTTGGCTTATGATGCACCATACAATGATCCCCATTGTAACATTAACCCCATGGAGATTTCTTTTCTAGTTTGGCATCTAACTGTCACCCACTTTTACAATACTTTACCTGTACATTTGTTACTGGCTGTGGTCAGTATTTATGTACAGACCTTTACAATACTTTACATGTACCTTTGTTATCAGGTCATTACCTAGATGTGTGTCATTGCTGTGTCACATACTATACATGTACATGTCTTACAGAAGTCGAGCTACAGTGTCATTGACACTTTCATTTTTCTTTTTGCTTCATAATTAGTTAAGAGGTTTGAGTGATTTTATGTGAAAAAAAAATCACCCAACAGACCCTTGTCCCCCCACCCCCATGTCCCTAGCTAAATTAGATTAACTGTATTAACATGTAAATACTGTGTGTGACCATAGATCCTTCTTTAAACAATTTTACCAGGTGGATGATTAAAGCCCCTTGTTTGATTTGACAACATTTTTAGCTCAACGAAATGCCGTCACTTGGCGTGCATCGGCGTATGTACGTACGTACGTACGTATGTTCACAATTTCCTTTAGCAAACAGCACATGTATGCTTGTTTAGCGTGACCTCTAGATGCGAGATATCGATTTTCTTCCATTTCCGTCAAAAAACATTGCCATTGGCAGCGACCTTTGAACTTAGTCTAGTTATGCAAAATGTCGGGAATTTGAGGAATAATTGTGAAAAGAACTGTAAGCGGTTTGACGAAATCGTGATATTTTGACAACTTCCTTTCAATTACAAAAACACGAAACAATATAAACGGAACACGGGATTTCCCGGAATAGTGAAATAACGAAGCGAAATTGGCAATGTTTATGACATCCTCCCCCGCCCAAAGTACATGTAACAGGGCACCAAGTCACAAAACAGAGTCCAGTAAATGGTACAACAGTCTATTCATCGGTAAGCCACGACTGGAATCTTTGCTGTGCACGTTGGGTGGCTGCTCTGCGAGGTTTGGACCTACTGTTCTGCGGAGGCAACTCATTATCAACGTCACTACTGCCCAAAGAACTTGAAGAGGCTATATGTGAAGTATCCTGTGGGAATTTTGAATCGATGGATGTGCTATACACTTCAAGTGGGTACAGATTTGAAATTGGTCGATTTGTCGTTCCGTGTTGAGTTTTCAATGATACAATTCTTATTAAACCATCGACACCACGATGAATTTCAGTGACTACTCCATACTTCCAATTCAGTCTTTTAACATTGTCCTCCTTAATCTGCACTACAGAGCCGAGTTTAATACATTCGCGGTTGTCACCATTAAACTTATGAAATTCTCGTAGGCTGGTAAGATATTCATGAGTCCATCGATTTGTGAAAGCTTGGAATAATGCTGCTCGATGTCGTGCTCGTTTCTCAAGATCAGTGCTTCGAATGTCAAATTGTGGGTCCTTAAACTCATCGTCAAATACTGGTGGGTGAGGAAGAGTTGTGACACGGCCAATTGAGGAAATGAGATGGGGTTAATGCTTCCCCGTCAGAAATGTCCTCAGAGATATAAACTAACGGTCTATTGTTTACACAAGCTTCAATTTCGGTTATAATTGTTCTCAACTCTTCGAAGCTTACCATTGCACGATAGAGGACTTTTTTCAGGGCTAATTTGGTGACCCCAATCAGTCTTTCGTAAAAGCCACCTTGCCAGGGTGCCCGCTTTGTGATGAAATCCCACTGTATACCTTGTAAAGACAGTTTATCACACATGTCATGAGAATGAAACAATTCACGAATATATGAGTTTGCAGCTAAAAACGTACACGCGTTATCTGAAATAAGCTTTCTAGGCAGCGAACGTCTGCTAGCGAAGCGACGGAGTGCAGAAATGAACGAGTCGGTTGTTAAATTGTGTGTCAATTCCAAATGGATGGCTCGGGTCACAGCACACGTGAACAAGCAAATATAGCATTTTTCCACACCATCGTTCCCCTGTACCATTAGAGGCCCACAAAAATCGACCCCAGTGTAGTAGAATGGCGGTACCTCCGAAACTGTACTTGACGGGAGAGGTGGTGGGTTAGGTAGGCGATATGGTTTGCAAGTAAGTCTGCGACATATAACACATTGTTTGAGAAGTGACCGGACTAACTGACGAGCCTGTGGAATCCAGAATGCTGACCGAATTGATGTCACAGTTGAATTAACGCCGGAGCGTTTAAGTCTCTTGTGAACATCAAGAACTAGAAGTTTGGAAAAGATGTGGTCCTTTGGTAATAAAATTGGATGTTTCGTATTATCCTCAAGTGGGGCGTTTTGAATACGTCCACGACAACGTATGATGTCATTTGAATCGAAGAACAGCTGTAATTGGTTGATTATTGATAACTTTGGCGGAGTGTCTGTCCTCAACAAGGCTTTAATAACATCAGGATACGCTGAATTCTGGGTACTCTTCACAAGAACACTTTTTGAGTTATCAAGTTCAAATGTTTGCAGTGGTCCTGTTCTACACTTGTCTTTCTGTGCATTGTTTGTGAATCGCAAAACCCAAGCAGTGACGCGAATAAGTTTGTTCAAGTCAGAGAAGCGATTAAAATCGATGCAATTTTGAGTGCCCAAATGATTATCACATTGCACAGATGGGGTCTGAGTCTCAATTGAGTCCACATGTAAGGAAGCACACATTTTGAATTTTTCATCGCGAACTAGCCATTCAGGTCCGCATAGCCAAAGTTCACATGTCTTCAGCTGACGTGTTGTAAGACCACGCGTTAGCACGTCAGCTGGGTTTAAGTCAGATCGACAGTATCTCCAGTTATCAACATTTGATATTTTTTGTATTTCGTTGACACGGTTGGTAACAAATGATGGCACTTTTTTGTTCGCCGTGAGCCAGCTGAGCACAATGGTACTATCAGACCAGAATTGTAATTTGAGGTTTGGAATGCCCGTAACTAAAGCGTCAAATGTTCGAGTTCCCAATCTGACAGCGACTGTTGCTGCCATAAGTTCCAGTTGTGGAATGGTCATTTGTTTGACTGGCGCTACTCGCGATTTTGCAATAACAAATGAAAAGTCTTCAGAAGTCTGCAGGTAGCACACAGCCCCATAGGCAACTGAACTTGAATCAGCAAATACACGAAGGATATGTGTGTCGTTAATTTCACATGAGTAATTGTGTAAACATGAATATTGACGAGGGATTTCTATTTGCACAGCCTCTTTGAGATCAGACACTATTTCTTTCCAGAGAGGACGAAAAGACTCAGGCAGGGAAGTATCCCAGTCGAATGACTCTCTCCACAAGCTTTGAAGGAAAATTCGTGCACGAATAGTTATTGGGGCAATAACTCCGATTGGGTCGAAAACTTTAGCAACACATTTCAAAATTGCACGTTTTGTGACATGGGACTCATCGCACACATTTAGATCACTGCATTTTTTCAACATGAGGGTGTCCTTTGTGACATCCCAATTTAGGCCAAGAACTTTCATGAGCACCTTATCATCGTTGTCAGGAATTTCAAGATCTGGACAATTTGTTGTCCAGCTCCGAAGATTGAATTTTGCACATGACATGATTTTGCATGATTCTTCATAAAAATTAAGAACCTCACTTGCCTGTTGAAAACTGGTCACTATGTTGTCGACATACATGTTTTGTTGCATGATTTTTGCCACTTTACTTGAATCACACAAATCACTCAGGTGACGGATAATAACGCTACTGAGAATAAATGGTGAACATTTGGCACCGAAGAGAATTCGTTTAAAGCGAAACACAGTTAAATCACTCTCAGGGTCGGTGGGATCGGATAGCCAAAAAAATCGAGTTGCATCGCGGTCAGTTGAATCGAGTCCAACATTCAGAAAGGCCTTTTCAATATCGGTAGTAACGCCATATCGTGCTACACGAAATTTGATCAGAATAGATGCCAGGTCATTGAGTAATGGCGGACCACACTCTAAGCAGTCGTTTAATAATTGTAGATCTCCTTGAGAACAGCTGCAGTCAAATACTATACGAACTGGAGTTGTTGTTGAGTCTTTCATTACGGGGTGATGTGGAAGATCGTGAACTTTGTTTGTTGTAGTTATTTCTGGATCAGGAACCCGCTCAATGAAGTCTCGGTTCAGCTGATCTTTGATGATATTATCATACGTGTCGAAAAGTTCAGGTGTTTTAGCTAAGCGCCTTATCATAGATCTGGTTCTGTAGTTGGCTATTTCAAGATTTGATGGTAACTCTCCATGGTCATCTAACCATGGTAGCTTTGCTTCGTATCGTCCTTCTTCCAGTTTTATTTTCTGTTAACCGTATTGTTTCATGAAGTCATTTTTGTTATGATCAGGGCTGGCTTCAATACCAAGAGTTTCTAAATCCCAGAAACGTTTCAATTCACTGTCATCAGACTGCACTAACACATTCAACATAGCTGACGTAGAGTGTCTATTGTTGTAGTCACTTGTAGTTGGCCCACAAATTAGATATCCGAGTTTTGACTTTACTGCGATTGGCCCAGCTTCAGTCTTAATAAAATCATTTTCTACAAATGAGTAATAACAATCACTCCCAATCAACACTGACACCTCAAATGATTTACAGTTATAGTCTATTGGGTGTGCAAGTTTTAAACCTCTTAGTTCTGGAATGTTGTGGCAAGCATTCAGGTTGAAAGAAACAGGCTGAGTTATTGTGGGAACAACAAGTGCTTTGACTTTTAACATTGAACTGTCACATGCTATATTTAATTCAACTTCCTCGAGCTCACGAGACTTTGAACACTTTGAGCCAAATGTAGAAATATTGAGGTTTTCCTTCCTCGTGGAATGGAGTTCAAGCTCTCTGGCTAATGTGGCAGTGATAAACGATCGTTGTGATCCATCATCAAACAGTAGATGTGCAGTGGTGTTTGCGTTACATTTTCCATCATACACAGTTGTGACTGCAGTTTTTAGGAACACATGTTTAGGTGAAAATGTTGATGTTGTCGCTACGAGTGTATCAGCTGTATTCTCTGTGTACTTTTCTGTATGTACTTCTGGTTGAGTAGTTCGATGTATACTGGTGTGATGCTTGGCCTTGCAGATAAGACACCGTTTGAGTGATCTGCAGGTGTTGACTCGATGTTTTCCAAGACAGTTATAACAAAGATCAGACTTTTGTATATATTCAACACGAGATTTTATGTCTTTGAGTTTGGTGCAGTCAGATGGAAAGTGTAAACCGGTACAAAATATACAAGTGCGAGAGGTATTTTTTGTCGCGGGTGTGATTAGAGATGTAATGGTACCAGTAGCATCCTCAGCAGTCACATGTGTTGTATCTGTTTGTTGATATGTAGGCTTGCAACATTCAAGCACAGCGACTTCAGCTTGTAGTTTGTTTCGAAATTCTTCTAGTTTCCACTCTTTATTCCCGTGGGATCTTGCTAGATTACACTTTAAATCAGAGGGAAGTTTATCCCAAAGCATTGGGAGGAGCATGGTTTCATATGAATTTTCGGGTTTTCCCAGTGATTGGAGAGTTCGCACTGTAGATTCGAGACAGTCTGAAAATTTTCTGATGGAGTGAAAATCCCACGTGGGACGCGGAAGTTCGAGGAGACGTTTCATGTATGCTTCAACAATACGGTGGGTCTGGCCAAATCTTGTCTTCAGTAGTTCAAGAGCCTGTGGGTAATTGTCTCCTGTCAATGGTAGACCCTCAATGCATGTACTGGCTTCCCCGACGAGAGAGTTTTTAAGGTATGTATAATTGTCAATGTCCCGGAGATGAGCACTAGAATTGATTGCGGAATCAAATATCTCCCAAAACGTTTGCCACTTTAGCACGTCACTCGCGAATTTCGGTAAGTCGGTTTTGGGAAGTTGAACTTTCATCGATTTTGTAGTGTCACTTTCACGTTTCCGTACATTAATTTCCGTGGTTTCGAGATTTAGGACATTCAAGCTTATTTCTAATTTATTTATATTTGAGTTCAGCTCATTTATAAAATCGTCACATTCTATTATTGTGTTTTCGAAGCATTCGGCTTCGGGATCTAACATATCGATGAGTTTTGAATCAATTTCTTCTAGTATTTGTAGCTTTTTTCGTAGATTTGCCAAAACGAGTGAACATTGAACAGTGTTTTTCGCCGCTAAGGCTTCTTCCATTTGTTTGATCAATTTCGAGCTCTGTCCTCGGTGTGCTCTGCGAATACGTATTTGTTTCTCTGCCATTTCAAAACGGTTCGAGGGACCAAATGTCGGGAATTTGAGGAATAATTGTGAAAAGAACTGTAAGCGGTTTGACGAAATCGTGATATTTTGACAACTTCCTTTCAATTACAAAAACACGAAACAATATAAACGGAACACGGGATTTCCCGGAATAGTGAAATAACGAAGCGAAATTGGCAATGTTTATGACATGCATCAATATTTCCCTTTGGCACAGCTTACAGCGCAGATTTATGATCGGATCGTTTTGAAACTTGGTATGCTTGTTTGGGGTGACATCTAGATATGAACTATCGATTTTCTTCCATTTCCGTCAAAAAGGTTGCTGTTGGCAATGACCTTTGGACTCAATTTAGTTATGCATCAATATATTCCGTAGGCACTCCATACAGGGAACATTTATGATCAGATCGCTTTGAAACTTGGTATGCTTGTTCGGGGTGACTTCAAGATGGGAGCTTTCCGTCAAAAAATGTTGCCATCGCATCGACCTTTCAACTTAGTGCAGTTATGCATCTCAATATTTCCCCTTGAAACACCCTAAAGGGCCTATTTATGATAAGATCGCTTTGAAATTAGGTATGCCTGTTTGGGGTGACCTCTTGAGGGGAGCTATCAATTTTTCCGCAAAAAAAACATTGCCGTTAACAACGACCTTTGAACTTAGTTCATTTATGCATCAATATATTGGTACCTGGTGAATTCAACCCACAACCATCGAATACCATAACTCAAAAACTTTCTTTTGCAAGTGTCTGTATTTGTTTTTTTGCTCACGTTTTAATTTGTTTTCTGAAGTTAGCTTCACGTTTATACTGACCAAACAACTTTCTCTATATAAAACATTCACTAGAACATAGTGTTAATATTTGTATTTGTATTTAGGCGGTTATGCCACCCTTCCGCGTCATTATTTAGGTTAAACAATATTTATTAAAAAAGGAAAGAAATGAATATCATGTTACATGAATACACAGTATTAGACAAAGAATGAACACAATTCTATAGGAAACACAGCACATAACATGACAGTCGACGATTTTAATACAAGCCAGATTAGGGATTCGACGGGAAGCTTTAAACTTATGTGTGTCGTCTCCCTAGCTCGAAATAAATTTGCGCCATCTGATTTGTGGCAGTAGGTGAACTTATATAGCATCACCCAGGTACAGAGGTCCCAATAGACAACATAATAGAATTAGTTAAAGTCACAGCACCAGCAATCGCCCCTCGCAAACACTGAACCAGAATGCCTCTCAAACTAAACCCACCACAAAACAGGTGCGACGGCTGGTGAAAGACATTCTGAGTTGGCCAAAGGAGCACCGGTCCCTGGGCGACGATATTTTCAAATGTTTAAGCTCTTTAAGCAGATATATGGGAAACAAAATGGAATAGAAGAACAAAGTGAAGGTAGGAAGAAGGTGAGCCAGTCTGAACACGAGTTTCCGTACCTTTAAAACACGTGTTGAAGAAGCCACTCTCATACATAATGTTGGGAAGGAGTTTATGTCGCGCCATTATTTGTTCTTACACTTTGACTAAAAACACTTATGTCTTTCACACTCCACACAGGATTATTAATCTATGTTGACCGTACATAATCTGTGAAGTCTCTCAGTGGATCACTCTCCGCCTCTCCACAAAGCGTTTCAAAACTATTTTCTATTTTTGCGTGAGGTAAAAATGGCAAGGCCATGAACTTTCTCAGATATTTATTTATTCATCAATGAGTCATTTGATCTACCAATAAGACCAAATATGAATTTTTTTCAGAGGGTCGAATTCATCAAAACTGGGTCGAATTCACTTCGGGTCGAAATCACCAAACTGGGTCGAATTCACCAAAGTGGGTCGAAGTCACTTCGGGTCGAAATGGTTGTGGGTCGAAATCACCAGCAATCAATATTTTCCTTTGGCACACCGCACACGTCGCATTTATGATCAGATCGCTTTGAAACTCGGTATGCTTGTTTGGGGTGACCCCTAAATGGGAGCTATTGATTTTCTTTCATTTCCAGCACAAGATGTTGCCGTTAGCATCAACTTCGAACTTTATGGATTTCTGCATCAATTTGTCCTTTGGCACGCCCTGCAGGGTGCCTTCGTGAATGGATTGCTTTGAAACTTGGTATGCTTATTTGGGGGTGACCTCTAGATAGGAGCTGTTGAATTTCCTTCATTTCTGTTGACAAACGTTACCAATATCAACGATGTTTAACTTATCCATTTTGTACGTGGACAATTTCCTTTGGCACACTGCACAGGTCTCATTTATCATCGGATCGATTTGAAACTTGGTATGCATGTTTGCGGTGACCTCTAGATATGAGCTATCAATTTTCTTTCATTTCCGTTGAAAATATTGCTGTTACCTTGACCTTTGTCCTTTGTGCATCAGTATTTTCCTTTGGCACGCCCTGCATGGTGCATTCAGGAATGGACGTCAACAATTTCCTTTGGCACACTGCACAGGTCGCATTTATCATCGAATCGCTTTGATATTTGGTATGCTTATTCTGGGTGACCTCTAGATGCTATCAAATTTCTTCTATTTGCGTCAAAAAAGTTGCCGTTAGCAACAACCTTCAAACTTCGTATATTTGTGCATCAGCAATTTTCCTTTGGCGCGCCCTACAAGGTACATTCATGAATGGATCACTTTGAAACTTGATCTGTTTTTGGGGTTGACCTCCAGATGGGAGTTTCTTTCATTCCCATCAAAACAGTTGCTGTTGTCAACGACCTTCAACTTTGTCCTTTTGTGCATTGGCAGTTTCTTTTGGCACACTGCACAGATCACATTTATGATGCAATTTTTTCAACTTTTGGTGCTGGTATCATTTCCGCCGAGAAACGTTGTTAGCAATGATCTTTGAACCGTTTTTGCATCAACGTTTTACTTTTTCATGCTCTGCAGGGTGCCTTTATGAATGGATTGGGTTGAGACTAGGTATGTATTTTGGGTGACTTCTGGATGAGAGCTATAGATTGTCTTCCATTTCCGTCAAAAAATGTAATTTGCAACGAACTTCAACTTTGCAGTTTTGTCTGTCGACATTTTCCTTTGGAACCTTGCACAGCTCACATTTACTATTTCGATCGCATGAGACGTGGTGTGCTTGTTTGGGGCGACCTCTAGATGGGAGCTTTCGATTTTCTTTAATTTCTCTCGAAAAACGTTTCCGAATGTTGCCTTTAGCAATGGCCTTTGAACTCATTGCATTTGTGCATCAGCATTTTCCTTTGGCAAGCCATGTTGGGTCAATTTATGAATGAATTAGTTTGAAACTTGGTATGCATGTTTGGGGTAACCTCTTGATATGAGCTATCGATTTCCGCCCGTTTCCATCAAAAACCCTTGTCAGCAATGACGTTTACAATTAGTGCACCAACATACCTTTGGCATGTCCTACAGGGCACATTTATGAATGGATTGATTTGGAACTTGGTTCAAGTTCGTCAAAACAAAACAAAACAAACAAAAAAAAAAAACGCCGTAGTAACTGCCTTTTGTGCAGCAACTTATCCCTTTTGCACTCCCTAAAGGGCATATTTATGAATTTCCATCAAAAAAAAAAAGAAAGAATAACATTGCCTCCAGCGACGACCTTGAAATTTAGTGCATTAGGGCATTAATAGTTTCCTTTGGCATGCCTCGGAGGGCACATTCATTATCTGGTTGTTTTGAAACTTTGCTTATTCAGGGTGACCTAGATAGGAGCTAGCGATTTTCTTTTCGTTTCCTTCAAAAACTGCTGCTGTTAGCAACAACCTTTGAATTTAGTGCATTAGTGCATCAACATTCTTTGGCCTACAGAGTGCATTTATTATAGGATTGTTTTAGAACTTGGTGTGGTCATTAGGCGAAACCTTTAGATAAGAGCTAGATATTTTTTTATTTAACGGCACAGTTTACAGACAATTACATTTTGGACTATAGGATACAAATAGATAACTAGAAAATGATATTCAGTCTATACCGTTGGGAGATGACATAGCCAGATTGGCTGTCTACCTGTCACTCCCGTAATACATTTAACTCCAACGCTAACTACATGCTCTGCACATTGATCTTTGATAGAAAGATCTACTTGTATGGATACTTGTGAGTAGCAAGTAGAACTGCAACTTTGACTCGGCTACGTACCTCATTAGTCTATTTCTGTAGATGGACGAGTTTCCATGTTAAAAAAAGGTGGTTAATTGTGAATGTGATAGTGGGTATCCCTAACCCTATGTGCTAATCTGATATGATTATGGTTATCAAGCTGGGTTGTGGATAACGTTAGAAGACAAATATGGCACGGTTCAAGTCTTGTTCATCAGTCAAGATAAACATAATGGGCACACTATTATACGAAATAAGTCCTCGATGTGTCGACAGTTTGGGACTCTTAAGTTATTTAGGTTATCGGTGTGCCAACCCTTACTGTGGAGTGTAACAGTCAGGACAGTATAGGTTGTCACACTGATAGCTTTATTGATATGAGGACAGAAGTTTTGATCTTAACTTCTCTTTAAATTCTTTTCTATGTTTCGCACTTCTGGGTCTAGTTCGTTCCAGATTTTCGGAAAGGCATATGAGGGCAGCCTATCTAAAGCCTTTGTTCGGGTTTTGTTGATACGTACCAGTCCTGATTGCCTTGTACTCATCATGGGCGCAGATCTCTTCCCAAAAGTGTGGGGGGGGGGGGGGACGGGCAGATGCCGAAGGCATCTGCAGCGAGTGCCGCAGGCACGAGCCGGCAGAGGGGGGTTCTCCCCCCAAGAAAATTTTTAAATTGCGCTTTCAAATGGTGCATTCTGGTGGCCTCTGGGGTATAATTTCTCTTAATTATTTAGTAGAAAAAAATATTTTTTTCAACAGCCTGTTGTAATTTTGTCAAAATGCTTAACCATAATTGTTCCCGCTTTACCGAGCGTTCCCTATTAGATTAACACAATTCAACTGTGCGGTGGATTAGCATAAGGGCCCAACAGATGGAGCGACGACGTATGTGTCGGGCCCGTTAATGGATTAACAGATCCAATAACAGCCCGACACATACGTCATCAACAAGTCGCGTGAATTGAATGAATTCGATCGATAAATTTCGTTTTCAAAATGTAAACAAAACAGACGATACTGTCTTGCACATTTTCACGAGCTCAGTACCGGCCTATTACTCTCTCTGCATAAGAATTCTGTCTGCAACATTGATATTCCGATATCAAATAGTTATGCTGCTTATGCATTCGTGCAACCCACAGCTGTGTCTGGCTGAGTAACAACTTATTTGAAGGCGCAGTGTTGAACAACTGTTCGTTGAACGTTACGTCAGTCCAAACATGGACCCACAGACATAGTCCGTAATATAATTTTTGTGGTTGATACGGCTACAGTACAGGCCGTACCAACCCCAAAATTATATTACGAACTGTGGGTCCAAGTTTGGACTAGTTGAACGTGTATCAGAAGTGAATCTCGCATTAAAATTGATGAGAGGGTGCAGCATTGGGGGAGCATAGTGGGGGGCATGGCATACCCTTGATCTCCCCCCCCCCCCCCCCCCCCCCCCCCATGATCTGCGCCCATGGTACTCATGTGTGATTGAGGGATTGGGGAAGTAAAATAATGTTCGAAAGATTCTGGAAGTTTTCCATTTTTCCAAACAAACATAAATAAACAGGCATGTAGTTTGTACAAGTCGGTGACCTTCAATATTTTATCTTTTATGAACAATGGGTCTGCATGGGAATGATACTTTTTGTTGTTTAATATTCGAAGTGAACGTTTTTGTTTTCTTAGTAATTTATTGATTCCTCTTGAGTTTCCCCATATTTGAATGCCGTATACCAAGTGGCAGTGGACCAAAGAGTAAAAGAGCATCTTCATGTTGTGGTAGTAGTTTTTAGCTCAACTTTGACGAAGTCAAATTTGAGCTATTGTCATGGCCCTCGTCTGTCGTCCGTTTGTCCGTCCGTCCGTCTGTCCGTCTGTCCGTCTGTCCGTACGTCAACAATTGGCTATGGCTCGGGCTAGAGGTCGTATTTATGAACCGATCTTTACGAAACTTCTTGTGTACCTTTGTTATGACCCTGGGACGGGAACGAGTGTTTTTAGGTGTGGTCCGAAATTCAAGATGGCTGCCAGTGGCCATTTTGTACCGATGATGCAAAAATCAGTTTTTTGTACAGAACTTCTGTATGGAAGTTCTGATTTGAATAAAGTTTTGTATAAATGTTTAGTACCATGGGATACATCACATATAATACGGGTTTTTTTCTCGTGCGTAAATTGTGCAAATTAGACTGACTTTGATTTATTTAGTGTTACTTTCAGAGCTGTAAGTGCCAAGCTGCTATGGCTCGGGCTAGAGGCCGTATTTATGAACCGATCTTTACGAAACTTCTTGTGTACCTTTGTTATGACCGTGGGACGAGAACGAGTGTTTTTGGGTGCGGTCCGAAATTCAAGATGGCTGCCAGCCGCCATTTTGTACCGACGATGCAGAAATCTGTTTTTTGTACAGAACTTCCATATGAAAGCTATGATTTGAATAATTTTTTGTATGAATGTTTAGTACCATGGGATACATCACATATAATACGGGTTTTTTTCTCGTACGTAAATTGTGCAAATTAGACTAATTTTGATGTTTTTTGGGGTTACTTTCAGCACTGTAAGTGCAAATGCCAATACGGCTCGGGCTAGAGGCCGTATTTATGAACCGATCTTTACGAAACTTCTTGGGTACCTTTGGTATCACCGTGGGACGAGAACGAGTGTTTTGGGGTCCGGTCCGAAATTCAAGATGGCCGATGGCAGCCATTTTGTACAAAATTAGGTGCAATCAGATTTTTGCACAGAACTTCCATATGAAAGCCCTGATTTGAATAATTTTTTTGTGTGAATGTTTAGTACCATGGGATGCATCACATATAATACGGGTTTTTTTCTCGTGCAGAAATTATGCAAATTAGATGAACTTTGATTTTTTCAGTGCGACTTACACACAGTAAGTACACATGTCAATACGGCTCAGACTAGAGTCTGTATTTATGAACTGATCTTCACGAAATGTCTTGGGTACCTTTGTTATCACCTTGGGACGAGAACGAGTGTTTCTGGGTGCGGTCTGAAATTCAAGATGGCTGCCAGTGGCCATTTTGTACCGAAATTAGGTCTAATCAGTTTTTTGTACACATCTTCTATACAGCTCAGACTAGAGGCCATATTTATGAACCAATCTTTACGAAACTTCTTGGGTACCTTTGTTATCACCGTGGAATGAGAGCGAGTGTTTTTGGGTGTGGTCCGAAATTCAAGATGGCCACCAGCAGCCATTTTGTACCAAAATTAGTGTAATCAGTCTTTTGTATAGAACTTCTGTATGAAAGTTCTGATTTGAATAAATTTTTGTATGACTGTTTAGTAACATGGAATACATCACATATTGTGAGGGGTTTTTTTTCGTGCAGAAATTAATCAAATTAGATGAACTTTGATTTATTCAGTGCTACTTACACAATGTAAGCACACATGTCAATACGGCTCAGGGTAGAGGCTGTATTTATGAACCGATCTTCACAAAACTTCTTGGGTACCTTTGTTATCTCCTTGGGATTAGAATGAGTGATTCTGGGTATGGTCCAAAATTCAAGATGGCTGCCAGTGGCCATTTTGTACCGAAATTAGGTCCAATCAGTTTTTTGTCACAAGTTCTATACAGCTCGTATTTATGAACTGATCTTCACAAAACTTCTTGAGTACTTTTGTTTTCACCTTGGGACAGGAACGAGTGTGTTTTAGGGTGCCTTTGTTATCACTGTGCTATGAGAACAAATATTTTGGGGGTTCAGTCAGACCCACTCTGGGACTCAAAAGATTTTTTCTAGTTCAGCATCTGACTGTCACCCACCTTTACAATACTTTACCTATACATTTGTTACAGGCAACGGTCAGTATTTATGTACAGACCGTTACAATACTTTATATGTACCTTTGTTATCAGGTCATTACCTAGATGTTTGTCATTGCTGTGTCACATACTATACATGTACATGTCTTTGTCTTGACAAGTTGAGCTACAGTGTCATTGACACTTTCATTTTTGCTCTGTTCAAAGTATAATTTACCCATCCAATCTTAGAACAAATTTTTGATATATGAGTTTGATAAGATAAGTGTTCATCAATATGAATACCTAAACAATTTAGAGATTTATCTTCTTCATTTGAACCCACCCTTTTTAATTTTTGACCATTCATGAAAATTTCAGGGTGAATGCAACTTTTAGTTTTATGGTTTGGATTAATGATAATGTATTTTGTTTTGTTGGCGTTCAGAGCGAGTTGATTTGCCGAGCACCACTCAACTAGATTATTGAGTTCATGGTTAAAATGGGTATCTATGGATTTGGTATAAGGGAATGAGTCGTGGGCAGTTGTGTCATCCGCAAATGACAAGAGATCAAGAGTTGTAGAACGACTGGTGTCATTTATATATAATAGGAATAAGGCTGGACCAAGAACTGAACCCTGTGGGACCCCACATGGTAATTCGGTGAGTTCAGACTTTTGATCGCCATATTGAACATATTGCGATCTGTTCGAAAGATAGCTTTTAAACCAATTGTTACTGATGCCTCTGAATCAATACTTTTCCATTTTTGTTATCAATATGTTGTGGTTTATTGTGCCGAATGTCTTGGAGAGGTCCAGAAATGCTGCTAGTGTGTTTTTACTGTCCTTGTTATTTTCAGAACCTATACTTTTCAGTAATTGCATTACTAAATGTATGGTAGAATGCTTTTTCCGAAATCCGTATTGATGTTGATATAAGATATGCGACGTTTCGAGGTATTTCATGATTCTGTTGCACATGAGCTTTTCTAATACTTTAGAAAAGCCTGGTAAAATACTTATCGGTCTGTAATTATTAAATACGTGCTCGTCTCCACTTTTAAAAATCGGAATAACTCTTGCTATCTTCATCCTATCAGGGGCAATACCGCGGATAAAGGACATATTAATGATGTGGGCCAGAGGAGGAGCTATTACATAAACTGAGTGTTTCAGGAGGTTAGTAGTGATGCCGTCACAATCCTCACTATTTTTAGGCTTCAGTGAATTAAAAACAGAAAATACCTCGTATTCAGTTGTTGGCGTTATGAAAAAACTGTTCGGTTCATTGCTGTCCATGAAGTCCAGAAAATTTTTCTGGGATACATTTATTTGTTCGCTAGTACGTTTCCCTATGCTCGCGAAAAAGTTGTTGAATTCCTGTGCTATTTCCACTGGATCATCTATTTCTTTATTATTTTCTATTACGAAGGATTGCGGCAATGTGGCCGTATGGTTTGTTCTAAGTAGGGCATCATTAATAATTTGCCACGTTCTGCGTAAATTGCCTGTATTTTCTGATAGTGTGTTAGAGTAGTACATTGCTTTACTTTGTTTTTTAATTTTGTTAAATATTTTACTGTAGTTTTTTATATTTTCTAATATTCTGCTCATTTGGGTATCTCAGTTTTTTGTTATAAAATTTAGATTTATTATTTGATGAGGTTAGGAGCCCCTTCGTCACCCAGAGATTTTGTTTTACGAACTTTTTCTTAACCGAATATTTTTTAGAGGAAAGGCCTTCTCGAAAGCGGATTGGTATATGTCCATAAAAAGGTTGTATGCAACATTCGGACAGTTAGTCTCGAGCACGGGGGAAAAGTCACTTTCAGTCAAAATTGTTTTAAAGTTAGCATTACTGTCTGGATTAAATTTACGTTTTGCGGTTGTTGATGGGGTGTCATAAGTTGTCTGGCCTCTTTCAGTGTGAAAGGTGGCGAAGTGATTAGAAACGTCTGTGAAGATTATGCCGGACAGAGATGTTAATAGAACGTTGTTGCTGCGTTACTCTAGTCGGCTTAGTGATATGTGGTAAAAAGCCTTGGCTAATCATTGTATGTAAATAAATGTCGGTCTTGGTATGGACACCCGATTTCAAGGGGTCAATGTTAAAGTCCCCCATTATGTATGATTTTTTGTTCTCGTGATAAATTTTGTCCATTATTTCGTTTAATTTAGCCAGGAACAGATCAATGTCTGCTTTAGGTTGTGTGTTTGGTCTATATATTGCCCCAAGCAATTTACTAGACTTGTTGTAGTTGATTTCAACGAACACGGATTCGATGACATGTGGTATAAAGACTGAGAAATCCCGACGAGTCTTAAAGGCTATATTCTCCTTGATGTACATTCCAATACCACCACGTCCACCGTCGCCGTCAGGGCTTGTGGTCCCAGTAAGGAGATGGTAGCCACGTAGTGTGTAGTGACATTTGGGGGGGAATTTGGAAAATTTCTGTCAGGCCTATAACATCAAAATAGTTTTGAGAACCTTGTGTTTTGGATAGCTATCGATTAGCATTCAATTCTGTGGAAAACGTTGCCGTTTACAATGACCTTTAAACTTAGTGCATTTGTGTATCAACATTTTTCATTTAGCCAGCCTTACAGTTTACCTTTAAAATGCATGGTTTGCTCTGATGGTGTGTACACACAATGCTGTTATGTTGAAGTTTCACCAAATTGCATAGGAACCAATGATCTTCAATTTTTCTATTTTACTTATAACTCAAGCCTGTCAAGTTGAGCTACAGTGACATTGACACTTTCGTTGATGTTTTTTACGTCACTTTGTTTTTACAACCCAAGCATATGGTGACAACTCTATGGCAATATCTGGTAATATTTCCCACTAAAATATATTACATATTACATACACCTCCATTGATAACAAAAGGGTGACCTTCGGGCATTTATATGGCCACGGACGCAATACAGATATCATTACCAACTGCGACAGAAATGCGAAAACTCTCACCCCTTTAGTGACAGCCTTACCTATGACGACAAATGCGCCAGAGGTGCTTAAAATGCGACCCATTTGCTCACAGCCTTAACCCCCCCCCCCCACCCCTCCCCAAACTACAAAACATAGTACTAACTTTATATCATAGACCACTAGAGGAATAATTGAAGATGTGCATTGCCAATTTTTATCCACATTGCCTAAAAAATGTTGACGTCATGACGTAAATGCCTATCGAAGGTTGAAAAACGTCAAAATAGATTTTACTACAGGAAGTTGAAATGTATCCAAAATACAAAGCTGAAACAAGTTTGCATATCAGACATCACATACCGCTGATATGATGTAAACAACGTTGGGGTCCCAATTAGGCCTACTCTTTTGTGTTTACATTATCTTTTCAACCTCATTTTCACCTTAACTTGACATTGTCAAGTATGAGCTATTGGGGTGGGTTGCGATCCGGATCCGTCCGGTCGCCCGTTCGTATGTTCATACGTATGTACATCCCTCTGTCCGTTCACAATTCCTTTAGCACACCCTAACGGCCGCATCTCTCACCCTATTAGTTTCAAAGTCCATACGTGGCTTTCGGGTAATGTCTAGATGGGAGCTATCGATTTTCTTCGAATTTCGTTGAAAAACATGGCAGGCAGCGGCCATCTTGAATTTGGCATATAAATTGTCCAACAATTCCTTTAGCACACCCTACAGGTCGCAGCTCTCAACCGATCAGTCTCAAATTTCATATGTAGCTTTGGGGCAATATCTAGATGGGAGCGTACGAATGTTTCCTAATATCAGTAAAAAAATAGCCGCTGGCTGTCATCTTAGATTTGGCATATTATTTATTTATTTATTTATTGGGATTTAAGGTCACATACTTATGCATACTTATGCACAATGGCTAATCATGTCCGTGACAGTTTTACGGGTGGAGGAAGACGGAGTACCCGGCGAGAACCACCGAGCAACTATCAGCTCCTCAACATTCTAACTCTGTTCAAGCTCCGCTCAAGCAGGGTTAGCTCAAGCAGGGTTACGACGGTTGAAGACGTGCACCATCGACGTGCAGTACGCCTCAGTACACGGCGTCATCGTGCCCCCATGTAGGCAACCGGGATAAAGAGCCTTGCCCAAGGACACAACGCGGGTCGTCCCGGACGGGGATCGAACTCGGAACCTCTAGCATAGAAGTCCAACAGTCTACCACTGAGCCACCGCGCTCCCATTTGGCATATAAATTGTCAACAATTCCATTAACACACCATACAGGCCGCATCTCTCACCCGTTCCTTTTCAAATTTCTTGCGTAGCTTTCTGTTGGTCAGTTGGTGTAATGTCTAGATGGGAGCTGTAGATTTCATCTGAATTTCGTTGAAAAACATGGCCGCCGGCAACCATCTTGGGTTTGGCATATAAATTACCAACAATTCCATTAGCATACCCTACATGCCGCATCCCTCACCTGATGATCTTTTTCAGATTTAATATGTAGCTTTAGTGTGATGTCCAGATGGGAGCGTTCAAACTTTTCTGAATTGGGTTGAAAAACGTTGCCTGGCAGCGGCCATCTTGGATTTGGCATATAAAATCATCAACAACTCCTTTCGCACACGCACATCTCTCACTTGATCTTTTTCAACGCTAATATGTTGCTTTAGGGTGATGTCTACATGGGAGCAATCGTGTTTTTTTTTAATTTCATTGAGGTGCACTTCCGAAAGTTTAAACCACGTGACCTTATAGCATTCACTGTCCCCAAAATAGAAGGGAGAAAAAAATTCGACGATCCGACTTCAAATACTCGAGTTATGACGCCATAACCTTCAGAGGCCCGCCCGTTTTGTGACTGCCCTACCTAGGTATCGGCAACACGTAGCACTATATTATATTACATCCAGCGACATTCACAACAGAAATATGGCCTTGTTACCTCTTCATGGTCATTAACCCTTTACCTAACATAGCGGCCGAAAACGGACAGAAAATTAACCAGAATAAGGCTATCACAGCCTAAAATATCTGACAAGTTTCTCAATAAAACCATACAAATATGGATAACATTAGAACCAGCTCATAACCATATTTGTATGATTTTATTGAAAAATTGTGAAATTTGTTTTCGAAAAATGTGAAATTTATTTTTTTTTTCTAAAAATACTGTGTCAGGTAAAGGGTTAATGCAACATAGTGAACGCTATGACGTCAAATGGAACGGGGATGCGAAAATTGTCAATTGAATTTCACTTTCGGAAGTTTTCATCGCGTGACCTTTTACAATTCATGGTCCCAAATAGATGAAAAAAAATCGCAGATCTGACTTTTATAAGTACCCGGGTTATGACCTTCATGGGGGAGGGGGTACCTCTTGTGTGACAGCCCAAACTCGATATCTGCGACACGTACCACTATAATATATTTCATACAGCTAAATTAATGGTTGAAATGTCGCTTGGTCGCATTTTTGTGGCCATTCGTGCAACCCAGTGGACGATGTAACGTCAAATGCGACGGAGGTGCGAGAAACGTCAAAATTAGATGCTGCTTCATATATTCAACACACTCAAAAGGATATATTTGAAGCAGTACACGTTCAGAATCTTATTCCTACAAATGGATTGACCGATGCTACGATAGGTGACATTTCAGGGGCGAATATTTGTTAAATCTAATCGTACGAATGCTGGAACTATTCGATCGGGCCCAAAGGGGCTGAGGAGATAGGGTACGTCACTCATGGCAAAAAGAATTTGCGACAAATAGAATAACTCAAATAATAGTAGAGATACTCAGAAAATATTCATCTCTATAAGGGGGTGGAGCGGGGGCGACAGCTTTGTGTTCTACGACGTACTGCACGTCGATGCTGTGCTGCACTTGGATTCAACCAATGCTAACTCTGCTTGTGTGGAGTTTGACAGTTGCTCGCCGCTGCTCGGTGGTTTTCTTTGGGTACTTTGCCTTCCTCCATTCGTAAAACTGTCCGACACGAGGTGATCCTGGCTGTCGAAGGTGTCGCTAAACCACAGTAAATAAAAAAAAAACAACGCCATGACGGTGATTTCGACAAATGGCCGAAAAGTTCAAATGAAATTAATTGCTTCAAGACATTGTAACACCCAAGATCGAGACATATTCCCCTCATTGTTGGGAGAATCGGCGTTCGACTATTTAAAATTCGTTTTGCCGCTTCAAACAGATCTAGTGTATCGGGGGTTAAAATGTTTTGATTCTCCAGCAATCCCTGTTAGAGCTGAAACGGCTTGATTTTCTTCATCGATTTATCACGTGGATTAACCTTGATTAACCGGTTAATCACTTGTCCAAATAGATATCTGAACAATTGCCATACCGTTGATGATTTACAACATGAACCACTTTACCCAACGTAACAAACAAAACCGACTAGGCCTATATACAAAAATCTCCATTCAAATTTATTATGTTTTCAATTTTTGTCTCAAAAACATAGCTTATGAACCCTCATTGGAACGAGCTCGTTGAATTTATTTTGCAAGTATCGTTTGCTACCCGCAATGGGTAAAGGGTTAAGAATGACCATTTCCAGCTACTGATACAGTATGATGATCATGCAAGTAAACAAGTATGTCAGCAGGTAACTTGCATGCTTTACTCTGTCTCGTATAATTGATGTGAGTCAGTGTGAGAATGTTTGCCTGTTTTTGAGCAAGTTTGTTCCTTTGTTAACCCATATAATACAGTAGTTCAAAAGTAACGGCTAATCGATCAATTACTTTTTGGATCGATCAAGATGTTGATCATTGATTAATCGGTTAACCGCTTCAGCTCTAAATCCCTCACTGAAATTGAACCCCCTAATTGGGCATTTTTATTCAGTATCTTCCAGTATTACTACAAAAATGGGAGACTCAAAACTTTTTACGTTTTTTGATCGATCTATGGAACTAAAATCTGAAGAGCACAACTAAAGACAATCTACATCCTCTGGCTTTGTAGTTTGTTTCTTGGAAAGTCTTGGCTGCGTATATAAGCAGCAAGACTTTCCTAGAAACGACTGCCAAGGTAGTTAGAATGTAACTTGCAAGTTCACCAATGCTTGGGGTGGAAGTTCTCTAAAATGGGCAACATGGGTATAAACGATTTACAAAACTTGACTTTATCTCCATGTTGTGGTCACGATTAGCGATTGTGCATAAATATGTGACCTTAAACACCAATAAGTAAGTAACTTGCAAGTTTCCCCAAACACTGCATGTTGACGCATAGAGTTCTGTTGCAGTAAATTTCGATCATTGTTGGAATTAGCCCCTGAGTGTAAAAATTAAATGAGTTAATTTGTATCATTTTGCACTTTTTATACGCCCGTTTGCAAAAAATGGTCGTATTATGTAAATGGTCTGTCTGTCCGTCTATCCGTAAACAATTGGTTTCCGATCGATAACTCCAGTTTGGATTATTTGTTTTCAACAAACGTTGGTATATAATACAGGCCAAGTTCTCTTATGGGTTCCGTCCATTTACTTTTAAATGAGTTACGACTCTTTTTCGACTTAGAATTCGACCGTCTATTAACATTTTTGGTATCCGACCAATAACTCCAGTTTGGACTATTTAATCTCAACCAAAGTTGGTATGTGTATTTTCCAGCTAATAATACTGACCAAGTTTGAATATTGTTGTTTGTCACGATTTACTGTAGAGTTCCTATTGGGACGATCCAGCGAATTGTGCCAAGCCTCACCGGAGTAACCCATTACTTTGATATCGACATTAAACCGACCATCCACCACTCAATAATTACATTTTAGAACAAAAATAGATCTCATCCTCTGTAGATACCTTCTTCACCACGATGGACAGTTAAAAGATCACCCAGACCATAATCATTCACAAAATCACCTGTGTCAGTTTACATGCAAGAACTATACAATTATTACATATATCCAGTCCTTATATATTTTTACTCACCATATCTATCCCTGCACTGTACATGTATGCACACACACAATTCATGGCGACTGATGCTGTCCAACATCGAATGTCTGTGGGCTATTTTTATAACATATGTTATTGTGGGGGCAATCTGAGAAGGAAACGTATAATCGGCGATAACATGTTCCATTTCTCCAGAATAGGAATGCCGATAGCTTGTCTAGCAAGCCTCTGCCTCAGCCTAATATGTCTGTTCTTAGCTGTTAGTGGAGATATCGAACCCAGCCCAGGCCCCGATTCGGACACCCCCAATGGCGGCATCTCCATATTACACTACAATATTCGAAGTATTCATCACAAACTTGAGGACCTTACAGACGAAATTTGATATTATATGTTTTACGGAGACACATATTGAAAATGAATTTGATTCTGACAATATCCTAATAGCTGGCTTTGAGGGCCCCATTAGAACAAACAGGAATCAGTATGTCTATTTCTCAAGAGAACTATATTTTAACCAAATCTCGTGAGTTACAGTTCGACGACGACATACTATGGTTCGAGGTGGGTGGGAAAAATAAATTCCTTCTCTGTGTTACATATAGGTCACAACGACATTTTATCCCCACCTATTGGTCCAAGCTGGAGGAAATGACAGACAAAGCACTTACAAGAAACTCCTCTGTGATCCTAATAGGCGACCTAAATTGCAATCTTCTGGAACAGTTAGGCCCTCTTCAAGATATTATGCGCTTCAATCTCCAAAACACCTTAGAAACTATGTACAAAGCCTTTATCTTACCAATATTAAGAGTATGCTAGCCCAGTATGGGACAACGCTCCCAAAACACTACTGAAAGGCCTCGACGACATACATTACGACGCTGCACGCATAATAACGGGACTGACAAGGTCGGTCTCGAAGGAACAACTCCTCTTGGAGTTGGGATGGAAATCATTAGAGGAACGTCGATATATTCACAAAATGTGTCTGTTTCATAAGATTGTAAATGGAAATGCCCCCCGAATACTTTACTGACCTCTTACCAAGGAGAGTTCGTGACACAGCAAATTATTCCCTTAGAAACGCTTCAGAATTTGTTCCATATGTTTTGCGAACGGAATTGTTGAAAAAATCGTTCTTTCCGGCATGTTCAAAAATATGGAACACGATCGATGAGACCATCAAAAATGACTCTTTGGTAAACTTTAAGAAATTCTTGACTAACCCGGATGTGAAACCACCCCCATACTTTAATAAAGGGAAAAGAAAACGGAGTATATTTCACCGTCGGCTAAGAAACGGGTGTAGTGATCTGGACGCTGATAAATTTGCAAACCAAATATCCGATTCCCCCGAGTGTACGTGCACTCGCAACGAAATAGAAGATACCCATCACTATTTCTTCGTGTGCAACCACTATGTCCCAGCTCGGAACAAACTGACTCATATCCTGCTAAAATACAACATTACTGAGGTTGACCAGCTACTCTATGGAGAGGCGACCTTGCCAAACAAAGATAACTAGGTTATATTTCAAGCTGTCCAAAAATTTATACACGAATCCAAACGCTTTGAATAGTAGTCGAACTATTAATACATTCAACATCCTCTACAACTGAAGCAACTGCAAATCTTAAAAATTAAATAATAATTATGCCGAACAAGTTGCTGTCTCAGATTTCCTCCACTTGTCTGTTACATTTCACAACATTTCCCCTATCACACGCTGTTATTTTCTTTCTACCATAATTGTGCAACAGTTACATTGTCAATGTTACCCACATTTTTTGTGAGTCGGAACTCAGAACCATACTTCAACTTACAGACCCTTCAGTAAACATGAACAGAGGATGACCTCTGCAAATATTTATAAGAACAAAAAATCAAGATTTGCTTTCATGACCCTGCGAACCAGGCATTGGAAACTGAAAAGATAATAAAATTTAAATTTTGATTACAACTTCATGCGGATTGAGTCAAGTTATATGAAGATAAAGGGTTAAATCCTACCGAGCATACAGTGTAGGGCAAGGTATTGTAAACTGCTGCAATCTATCCCTTTTCCATTTCTTCTTTCAAGGTTCTTGCATACTTTACTGTCACATTAATTACTTTTTTTCCTTTTTGTTATTATGCACTTTAGATTGGATTATTTTGTTTTCTATATCATGTTTGAATTGTAAAATGTTGGGAAAAGAGAGTCTTCTAAGTGGAAAGCACTTGTTCTCTGATCCCTTTGCATTTTTACTAGTTTGCAAATAAAATATGTTTAATCTAATCTAAGTTTAAATATGGGTTCCGTCCAATTATTTTTACATGAGTTACGTCCCTTTTTCCATTAAGAACAGGCGTATTTAGCCACGCCTGACGGTGCTCTTGTTATATATTCTGTGTGAGAAGACAGTGGAAAGCCTCTCAATCGATGCTCATTATATGCAAGAAAAAAAAAATAAAATAAAACCCTCCCTCCCTCCCTCACTGATACGAAAAAATGCCTGTAAATCAATGAATTTATTTTGTGTGCCCTTATGATTAGACTTACAAGCGTCATTTCCTTTTATGTGTTGGGATGGGAATGTTTCTAAGTGTGAAGCACTTGTGCCCCAATCCCTTTCGCAATTCTATATGAGAAAATAAGACAATTGTTTTTGTCCCGCCTTACCTCTCATAAATAGATAATATATGCATGGCAATCATACAACCGAATAGCTGGAGATGGGTCTGTGCTCCTTTGTTTTTATCCCCACTCTTTGACCAGAATAACATACATATTATAATAATGTGATGTATTACCTTGTGCAGGTATATATATTTATAGACACTATCAAAACATCATCCTTCATTTATAATCAGTCACTCACGTTTTAGTCTATTTTGAAAGTCGTCTTTTTTGTCTAATAAGGTAAATTATTACCACTTTAGCGGGCGTTCTCTAGTGTATTAACCCTTTACCCGACGTAACGGCCAAAACCGAACAGCGCTATTCTCAAAAATCACCAATTAATTTTCATTATTTTTTCATTTTTTGTCTCAAAAACATAGGTTATGACCCCTCGTTGGAACGATATCGTCGAGTTCGTTCCAGTGGGGGTGTCATAACCTATGTTTTTGAGACAACAAATGAAAAAAATACTTATTCAAGAAATTTTTTTTGCAAGTGTCGTCTGCTTTTCATGTTAGGTAAAGGGTCAAAGGAGTTTATCGGGGTGATAAAACTCAGTATTCATGACGTTATGCAACCGGAAGCAAGCGGCGGCGGCGTAAATGAAAACAAATTTCATTAACATCCCGCCGCCCGCTTCTGGTCATGGTAATATAACAATAACATGGTTTTCAAGGACATCACGGTTCACTGGCGGCCCAACAGAAATGATTAACAGCCCGAGGTCTTTTAAGCTAATAAGACAGAGGGCTGTTAATCATTTCTGGCGGGCCGTTAATAGTGCACACCCACGCAGTGGCGTGTGCGCACATAGGTAATGGGTACGTGTCCATGATTTTATAATTTTTCTATATACCATGCAACAGAGTTTGGGGTGCCATCTGGCGGCGTGGCTCTCCCACTGGCAAAAAATCCAGAATCATTGTAACGGATACTTAATTGTTTTGGGCCTTTCAAAGGACATTATGTAAAATATATTGTTGCAGAATGCTGGAAACTACGATAAATAATCAAGTAATGAAGTGACTTTCGAAGTTAGGTAGTTGTTGGCGAGTTAGGTATTATTTGAAAGTTCGAAGTGCCAATGCCGTCCGTTGCCGGTTTCGTCAGATTTTAAGCCCAGTTTCAATTTTAAGGTTCCGCTCCACAGTTTCGCACTATTGCACAGGGTTGAAATTCTAAACATAGGGCATATGTTGAAACTAAGGCCATGTAAAATAGAGATATATTTTTAGAATCAGATATATGATTACATTTGTTTTTTTGTTGGACAAGAGAATTTGAAGTTTTGGTCCCAAAGTTGGAGTCTGATACATAGGGGAAATTTACCAGATGAATTATGGGAAACAGTGGCTTCGAAAAATTGGCTATTTTTTAAAATGTAATTTTTACACGGGTTTGTTACCAGACAGGTAACTGAAAAAGGAGACGGAAACATATAATTTTTTTTTTGCATTTTAGAAACAGGGGATGCTTTGTTCCAGGGGTGGGTAGGTGAGGTTGGTGGGAAAATTCTGCTTTTGAGGCTGCTAGGTGGCTGAAAATGACTGGTTTCGGCATTTTTTCATGCAATTTATCAGGTTGAAGTCTGGCCTTTGACAATAAATTATTCCACCCACATTCAGATTGTTTATTTCTACTTAGTCAGATAGTGTTATATGTTTTTTGTGGATTTGGAAATGTAATACATGTTATGAGTTAGATAACTAAGCTACAGAATATTTGCATTTGAAGAGAGTGTATGGCATGTCATATTTGGAAATGCCTGGAAAACTGTTGAGCGGAACCTAATTGAGAACGTACACTTCACAAATTGTTGACAACGAATAAAAAATAAAACAAGTGATTTATTGACACTTTTAGTGGGCCTTTTGTCATTTGTGGGGAACTTAGCGCGATTTCCTCAGAAACAGCCGGAGTTCGGATGAATTCAAGTTATGTTGAGTCAAGGTCTGGGGAAATCTTTGTTCTCAAAACACGGGCATGCAGTCTTGTTGTAGTAAAATTTTACAGAAAGAGACACGCACGCGAACAGCGATACCTATTCATTTATTTCCTAGATTGTTCTTCACAAGTTCACAGGATCCAGTCTATGAACTATTTTTACCAATGATATAATACAATGTCAGTTTAAGACTGTCAGAATTACAGTGTAGCGTCCAGCTAATTTTGTGATCCGACGTGTATTCCTGAAGACTAAATACCAGAATCACTCAGAACTCCAATTTAAATTACATGCACACTTCCTCTGTGTTTTGGTAAACAATGTTTTAATTCCTGGATGCTTTAGGCATTGCAACCAGAATAGAACTGAATTCATCTTCAAACTAGTCAATGTCGCCCTCCTCGTCTGACCAACATCTGGAGGTGGGGATTCTGATATTTAGTCTTGAGTGTGTTTCTCCAAAAATGGCAAAACACTTTTAAAAAGCCTAAATACCAACCTCCCCAGAACTGACCTCTAAATAATATTTGGCACTGCACTACAGAATCAATATTTGATGGTTTCAGGCATTTTAATGGTGCTATGAGATAACATATGACCTGCACTGTCATGCTGTTGGAAAAAAAATTCAAAAAATCAACGTGTAATGTTTTATCAGAGACATACCATACCAATGACTCAAAGTACCTTAATTAAGAAATGTGAGGGATTTAAAAAAAAATTTTTTTGTTAAAATATTGCAAAATATTCATCAAACACAATGTGAAATATCTTAAGAAGCCAGAATGTGATTCAAAAACTATCAGAAATGTGAAATTTAATATCATAAGAGGTTTGTTTTGTGTCAACATCAATTAATTTATGAATTATATCATAATTTGTGATGAAAGTAGGTATGCTGGGGGTCCAGGGAACACATTCAGGGCTATATTTTACCGCATCAATATGTAGAAGAAAATTTGACATAATTTTTTTAGGATAAAATGGCACTGTCTATTGATATTGGTGATTTATATAGCTGCAACACCAGTTTTTAAATCAAAATTGACATTCATTTTGTGTGGAGTGGAGGGGGGGGGGGGGGTGGTGAACACCACTCTTTCTCTTGCAGTATGGTTAAATGAAACAGATTTTTCCCCAAACTATTGTCTGCTAATGCAGATTTTAGGTTTATTTTGGGATTGGGCTAGTTTATAAAGAAAGCATGAATTCTCATGCAAAAATGACTCTTTTATCAAATGAAAGAGATAAAATGTATCTTTGGAAGGATTAGAATGTAGGGTAAAATCCCCCCTACAAAAAATACCCCCAATCATTTTTAAACACTTAGCAAAAATTCCTCCCACAGTTTTTGAGTAGTACCACATTCTCTCACGTTATTTTAAGAGCAGTACAAAAATCCCCCACCCGGCCTCTTACACCAAAAGATTAAAAGGCAGTCCAAAAGGATTTAAAAACTTATGTATTTAATTTGTAAATTACATAAACACTCATCACTATTTACAAGAAAACATGCCTCAATAACTATTTATCAACACAGTTATTTAGTTATTGGAGTTTAAGGACACTTTCAACAGCCAGTGTCACCTCGTGTCGGACAGTTTTATGGGTGGAGGAAACTAAAGTGCACTGAGAGAACCACCTGGTAACAGTGAGCAATTATCCAACGTGCTAACTCCACACAAGCAAAGTTAGCATTGATTGAAGCGACAAGTGCTCGGTCTCAAGTGGTAAAAAGCTTTGGACATTTTTGTATGGCTTTAAATATACATGTACTTCTAAAAAATTAGGGAGGTTGGGAGGTTTGTTCACCAGAAATTATGGAGGGAGGAATTTCTGTTTACCTGAAAAAAACATGGGGGGGGGGGGGGGGGGTTGTGATTTTTGCGCATTGTGTGAAATGAAAATGATTGGGGGGGGGGGGGGATTTTTGTCAGGGAAAAGTTTGAGAACCACAGACTGAATAATACTGTTTTATTTTTGGAAAAGTTATATTTTTGTCACAGTCGGCAATAAAGGCCATATATTGCCAAAAATAATGCAGTTAAATGCATCTTGAGCAAGTGTGGCATCCAGAACTGAGAAGCACACTATAACCTCTGGCAAATGACAAATACATGTACACATGTAACCACCTTTTTTACCCTATTAACACATCTAATGAAACCATGCTTTCCCCTCATTGTACTTGTGAAAGAGGGGATTCCAATTATATTCCAATCCTCTCCCAAATCACCATCCAAACATTTAGCCAGAAAACCCATACTTTACTTGTATTCGCTGAACAAGCTCATTCCAATAAGGGTGTCACTTGTATTCGCCCATACTTCACTTGTATTCGCTGAACAAGCTCATTCCAATAAGGGGGGCATAAGCTATGTTTTTGATGCCAAAAAATGCAAAAAAAAATTAATATTGAATGGCAATTTTGGTGAATGGTGCTAGCCGGTTTCGGCCATTACATTGAGTGAATGATTAATGGAAGCTTTCTCCATTTTATGATGTTAACCCTTTACCTCACATGAAAAGAAGATAGCACTTTTGAATAACTAATTTCTTTTCATTTTTTTGCGTCAAAAACATAGTTATGACTCCTACTGGATTGAGCTAAATGAGCTCATTCCAATGAGGGGTCATAAGCTATGTTTTTGGTGCAAAAATAATGACCATTGAATGGCTGTTTCAGTGAATGGTGCTAGCCTGTTTTGGCCATTACATTGAGTGAGTGATTAAAAATGTTGAAAAACAATTTTTTCATTCACAGAACATAAATTTGGGGAAAGGGGGTGGGGGTACAGTGGGAAAAGTAACAAAGTTGCAAATGTGAATGAATGGCTTCTGTGCACAGCTACCAATATAGTGGTCTGATACTAGTGCTGTTGGTCCCCATGTTATAGCACAAAACTGCATTGACAATTGTCCCTCTACCACCCATACTAAACCCTTCAGCTGATGAGAAAGTTAACAACATGCACTCTCAGTTTCCTATGATTTGCTTTAGTATTGCAGCACTCAGGGTTCACTGAGTTTTTTTCTGTTTTGATAACCCTGTCCTGGCTCTTCTCGCTATATTTTTCATTGTATTTCAGTCAGTATTCCTATGTACATGTAGAATGTCACTTTCAAAATATGTGATTGCATGTCTGTCTGTCCATTATACCATTCCTATGTACATGTAGACTGTCTCTTTCAAGATATGTGATTGCATGTCTGTCTGTCCATCATGCAAAGTGTTGGTTTGTTTCCATTTGCACAGTTCTACATTTTCAATAACTGGCAATTGACCCCCCCCCCCCCCCCCCCCACACACACACACACCCATACACACACATACACAAATATATTAAACATAAAAGAGCACTACATTCCTGAAGCAAATATCTGAGTCATCCTCACTGGATACTAGGCATGCATGTATTTTCCCTAATTTCACTCTTTTTATCAGAATGGGTGCCTGCAGGGATTAAATCCAAGGTTGTAAATGAGCCCTTGTGGGTACATGTACTTGTAGGACATGCACATCACTACAGAATCAATATTTGATGGTTTTATTCATTTTAACAGTGCTATGCTATAACATAGGAGCAGTGCTCAGCTGGTCATGCTGTTGGAAAAAATCAGTGTTTAATGTTGTGTCAGTGCCATACCAATGACTCTAGGTGTCTTAACTGAGAAAGTGAGGCTTTTTCACAAGAATGGCAAAACATTCATCAAGCGCAATGTGAAATATCTTCAGAAGCCAGAATGTGATTTAGAAATTATCACAAATGAGAAATTTAATATCACAAGCGGTTTGTTATATGTCAACATCAATTAATTTGTGAATTTTATCCTAGTTTTTGATAAAAAGGGGCATACTAGGGGGACACCTTCAGGGCTATATTTTGCCACATCAGTATGTAGAAGAAAATTTGACATCAGTTGTTAGGAGAAAATGGTACTGTCTATTGATATTGGTGAATTATATAGTTGCAACCCCAATTTTTGAATCAAAATTGACATTTTTATGGTTTCATGGGGTTGGAACACCACTCTTTGTCTTGCTGTATGGTTAAAGGAGACAATGTTTTCCTCAAAGTATTACATGCTGATGCAGATTTTAGTTTCATTTGGGGATTGGGTTAGTTTTCAAAAAAATCTACATGAATTCCTTTAGGTAACAGGGCACAACAGAGTAGAAAAATGTATTGGAGGCAACAGCAGTTTTTTAAGCCATTTGACACAGATTGGACAGTTTTCTTTGAAAGAACAAATTTCCCATGGTTTTAACTCAGTGGAAGCCAAAAGTTGAATTCTCATGCAGAAATGACTCTTTTGTCAAATGAAAGAGGTAAAATGTATCTTTGATAGGATTGGGGTTGATTAAGGAAATACATAATTTGGCTTCCGAACCTGATTTAATTATTATGTTGAGAGATTATTTCACATTAAAAAATTCATTGGGGTACAGCACACCTTACAATACTTTTTTATTGTTTTGAAAAGTATGTTTTTGTCATCATCAGCAATAAGGGCTATATATTGCAAGCAAATTCACATCTTGAGCAAGTGTAGCCTCCAGTGGCACACTACAGCCCCCAGCAAATGCCAAATAACAACCTATTTTACCCTACATGTACACATGTATTAACAAATGTAATTAAACCATGGTTCCCCATCATAGTATTAGGGGCAGAGGGGGAGTCCAATCTTCCAACCCCCTTCCAAATCACCATTCAAACCCACAGCCAGAAAACCCATATTGCACTTTTATTTACTGGCATTTAGATGTTTGCCTGAATTATACTGTTAACCCTTTACTTACATGTAACATGAAAAGCTGATTACCCTTGCCCACAAACTTATTGACTTACTAATTTTTTGTGTCAAAAAATGACTTTTTACACCATTGGAATGACCCCATTCCAATGAGGGGTCATAAGCTATGTGTTTGACACAAAAAAACGAGAAAATAATGAACATGGAATGGCAATACTTGTGAATAGCACCAGCAGCTTTTGACCG
Organism: Pictodentalium vernedei; assembly: GCA_031216915.1. Lineage (NCBI taxonomy): Eukaryota > Metazoa > Mollusca > Scaphopoda > Dentaliida > Dentaliidae > Pictodentalium > Pictodentalium vernedei. The sequence goes on along the minus strand of CM062294.1, from coordinate 377,090,226 downwards.
TTATATTTGGTAAAGGGTTAAAAAGTGTTAAAAAATAATTTCTTCATTCAAAGAGTATTTTAGAACACAAATTTGGGGGTGAGGTACAGTGGAAAAAATAACACAATAAAGTTGCAAATGTGAGTGAATGGCATTTGTGCACAGCTACCAGTAAAGTAGTCTAGTACTAAATTTTCCCTCTTATTTGATGCATGCCCCCCTGTTTTGGGGTCGGAAAAAGTTCTCTGAAGGATTATACTTGACAAAGATATTTGAATCCCAAAATTAAAGAGATGCGATCAAATTTTGTTCAGATCGAGCGTTGTTGTCACAGTTCCCATGTTTCAGCACAAAACTACAGTAACAGCTGTGAAATATTGTTCTCTCCTTGAATCAAGTCCCCCCCCCCCCCCCCATACTGCAGCCTCAGTTGATGAGAAACAATAGGAAAGACTGTACAGTATGTTTTGGAAACTAAAGTCAATCTCATACTCTCTCAGTTTCCTATGATTTGCTCAGGTACTGCAGAACTCAGGGTCCACTGAGGTTTTTTTTCTGTTTGACAATCTTGTCTTGGCTCTTCTAACAAAATTTTCCATTGTATGTCAGTTTTTATTTCTGTGTAGACTTTCAAAACACTAAAAAAAACAAATTTTTTAAGCAAATATCTCATTCATCCTCCTTGGAGACATATTTTCCACAATTTCACACTTTTTAACAGAATGGGTATTTGTGGGGATTAAATCTAAGGTTGTGAAAATGCCCTAATGGATACTTGCTGCTCAAGCACAGCACCACAGAATCAATATTGGATGTTTTTAGGCATTTTAACAGTGCTAAGAGATACCACATGAGCAGTACTGGTCATACTGTTGAAAAAAGCAGTGTTTTATGTTTTTGTCAGTTCCATACCAATGACTCTAGGTGCCTTAACTGGGAAAATGGCTTTTTTTTAGCTCATCTTGACAAAGTCAAGCTGAGCTAATCTCATCGCTCTCCATCCGTCATCCGTCAACAGGGTTCATACAAAAATTTGCTCTCAAAGTTCAAGGGTTTCTCAAGGGCTTCTTCTTTTTTTTCAAGGGCTACATATACTATTCAGCTTGTTGTATGAGCTCTAAAAATCTATAACTCATGTGACAAGGATCTGACTTTGGAAGTCAGGAAGTTATTTATTTATTTATTTATTGGTGTTTAAGGTCACATATTTCTGCACAATGGCTAATCATGACCATGACAGTTTTATGGGCGGAGGAAGCCGGAGTACCCGGAGAGAACCACCGAGCAATGGCGAGCAACTGTCATCTCCCCATTTTACTGACTCCACACGAGCAGGGTTAGCATTGGTTGAAGACAGTGCACCATCAACGTGCAGTACGCCTTAGTACACAGCGTCGCCGTGCCCCCACGTGGGTAATGGTTGGCGTTCCTGAGAGGAAAAACCCCTATTATTTTGGACTCACGAGGTCAAAGGTCAAGGCCACAGTGACCCTGAACATAGTAAATCAAAAAATTGGTTTCCGGATGATAACTTGATAATGGTTCGACCCACGTTCATAACACTTCATAGGTAGGATGGCATCAGTGAGATGAAGAACCCTATTTATTTTGGACTTGTTAGGTGAAAGGTCAAGGTCACAGTGACCTTCAACATAGTAAATTGTGAACAATTGGTTTCCGGATGCTAACTTGACTACGGTTGAAGCCACATTCATGAAACTTCATAGGTAAGTTGGCCTAGGTGAGTGGAAGACACCTATTTATCTTGGCCTCGGTAGGTCAAAGGTCAAGGTCACAGTGACATTGAACATAATAAATCGTAAACAATTGGTTTCCAGATGATAATTTGACAATGGTTCCACCCACGTTCATGAAACTTCATAGGTAGGTTGGCATTATTGCAAGAAAGAGCCCTATTTATTTTGGAATCAGGAGGTCAAAGGTCAAGGTCACAGTGACCCTTCACATAGTAAATTGTAAACAATTAGTTTCCAGATGACAATGATTAAACCCACTTTTGTACTGTCACAACTCGACATTGGATCGGTGATCCTATCGGAATTATTTTTGTTTTGTGGGGGGGGGGGGGTGCCCCCTGAACGCCCCCATGGCTGTGCCATCGTTCCCCCACTTGAGCAATCGTGATTAAGTGCCTTGCCCAATGACACAACGCAGCTACCCCTGCTGGGGATCGAACCGTGTATCTCTCGGCTTGATGTTAGCAGTAGATCATGTACCCGATCGACCCACATTGGCCGGATCTCATGTGACGTCATAGACACATGGCCCAGTTACGTCATTTTTGGTTGTCATGGTAGCGTGCGTGAGCGCCATCTTGTGACAACATCGCCATAGTGATACGTGGTCCTAGTGTGCATGCGCAGCGCGTTTTGTTGAGGTGAGACGAGTGTATGTCGTCCATTTTGTATATCCGAGGCTGCCATCTTGGTTTCTATGGTAGCACATGTTTGCTATGTGACCCAAAACCTTCTAGTAGGAAAAGGGTGTGTTCGGAGGGGGTGTTCGATTGAATAGGAGTAATTTTAATTACAGCAAACAACCCGACAATCCCTCTTAATAATCCAAAACTACCGAGACGGACTTAGAAACCCCCCACCTAGGGTTTATAATAGTAGCACGTAGTGCTAAATGAATGATGAGAGGTCTCATGTGGATAAATTGAAGTGAACTAGAGTACATCGATTTACCACAAACATCCAGCCAGTCTCTCTAAACCATCAAAACAACTTTATTTGGCACGGATTCCTCAATACTGGACTTATAGAGTAGCATACAGTGCTTTAAGGTGCGTTTCCTGGTATGAGTAATTGTATTTGTTCGAATACTTTGTAAAATTACCCAAATGAATCAAACAGTTCTTTTACTAGTGCGGATTTCCCACTAAATATTCGGTTTCTATCTGTTGTCCCCTAGAATTCTTATTTTTGCCCAAAAATTTTTGCCCAACAATAGACACATTCCTTTGTATAAGATTAACTTTATTGTTTCGGATGTGCACCATAGTCTCGGTATTTTATCTATCCCGATATTTTCTGTGGTTTATCCTATTTCGTGGCCTGTTTTGCCTTTTACTGGTCCCATTTCTGCTTATCCCAGCAGACTATTTTGTCTTGGCCGTCTCTGTTTTTGCCTTTCCTGTGTATAACGAAGTCCTCTATGATCCTCCAACCCAAAATACAATCAAGCAGGGTTAGGTATTATTGGAACGACTCGAATCTTATCGAGCAAATAAGCTTTTGTTTGAACAGTTACTGAAAAAGTCTCTACTCGAACGACTCAATTCCCATTGAGCAGATGAGTATCGAAAGAGCGATTTCTTTTACGGCTCTTAATGCTCATCGGGGTATAGGAGGATACCTATGACATGATGATGTAGTACTGTATATACCTGATGATAATTTAGCTCCTAGCATCTGCCCAGTTCTAGACCACTCCATGATCTTCATATCTCGAACACCACTATTACTGATTTTCCCAATATTGCCATCGTCTGTCCTAGGATTAGCTTTTACAGTAGTCACCAAATCCCGCAGTCTTCTTCCACTCTTGCGGCCTTGTACCATTACTAGCACTGGTACAGGGTTGCTAACCATCTCAGATTGCTCGAACGACCAGAATCCCATCGAACAAATGAGCCATAGAGTAATTGCCCGAACGAGTGACTCCACGTACGACTATTTTGCTCGTCTATGTATTGAAGGATGGGAAGGATCTTGAGAACTAACAACGTGATATAATAACTTTAGTTATTGAAATTGACGTACCATCCCGCTTATAATATAGCCTTGGTTTTTGAAAGTGTTGTTAAACCCTAATGAACCTATTTGCCATTGAATTATGATCTTTTGTCAGTTTAAAAACTGAAGGTTTGTCTTACTATAGCTTGTCTGAAGTTTGATCCTTCCGCAATCTTTCAAAATTTCTCGATTGCCATATTTGTCGCCACAGTAACATATGAACATACATGCGTGGTTCTGTGTTTATTGCATGTCACTGTACAACACGTTTTGGCAAATTGTTATATTTCACATAACCGCTGCTATTTCTGCGATATATACCATCTCTTTCCTGAACAATCATGCTTGGGGCCTGCAATATTTACCGAAATTAACAATATTGGGTGTGCACCATTACGTGTCACGTATTTTCATATTAGAACCGTAATGCCCGAGAAGGTCGTGTTATTACTATTATTACCACTAATAGGGAAGGACATTCAAGTAATGTCAAAATACCTGCAAATCAATATTTTAACCAAATCCGAAGATTATTCAACATACTTGTCCTTTAATCAAGCACTATACTGACATTTTAATGTGAATAGAAAATGAACAATTAAGTTAAGAGTTTGAACTTTGAATATTCATGAGATGTCGGCATTTAGTATTTACTTTTTAAAGTTTTTTTCGAAAACCAAGTACGAAACAACTGAAGCAAAAATTCCAGCATCGGTGTTGGGCTGCTTCAAAAAACTGAACAATACATCTGTACTGACCTTATTATTTCGCTCCTCGTGTTCCAGTAGAGATGGTTAAACTGTTTTAAATGGCGTACTGACCAAGATAACTGTTGTGAGGTTTATTTTTCTCGTGCGGTATTCGAACTTACAAAGCAGAAACAGAAGATTAGGAGCGGGACGTAATTTGGTCACGTGGCGTGTCGGGCTGCGGGCGGACAATGGAAATCATGTTCATTATCCGCCTGGGAACCGATACGTCATATGACCTGCCGTGCGTTATATAATTTGATCGCCTTATTAAACAATGTTAATGCACTAGAGAATGCCCTGTTAAGTGGTAATAATAGCAACAACACCTTCATACACTGTCAGCATGTCTTCCGCAAAGAATACCCCCCACAACCCTCCCCCACCAAAAAAAAAAAAAAAAAAACACTCATGCGAAACTCAACTAAGCAATACAGTAGAACCGCGTAGACGGGACCTGGGAGAGACAACAGAAATTCTGATCCAGCCAGGGTCGCTTCGTGTTGGACAGTTTTACGGGTGGAGGAAGCCGGAGTACCCGAAGGAAACCACCGAACAACGGCGAGCAACTGTCAGACTCCCCAACATACTCCACACGTGCAGTATGTCTTAGTACACAACGCCACCGTACCCCCACGTGGGAAATGAGGGTGAAGTATCTTGCCCAAGGACACAACGCGGTTGCCGCAGGTGGGATTCGAACCAAGGACCTATTTGCTTATCGCATTGGATTTCCGACCGAAAGGTCGACGGTTCCATCCTAACCCGCATCATCCGCATTCTGTCCCACAGCAATACGATCAAATCTCCGTTTTCCAAGTGAGAGCATGATGGCAATGTGTATTAAAGCGTCCAGCGTGTCGATGGTTCATTTTTTAGCTCAACTTTGGCGAAGCCAAATTTGAGCTTATGCCATGGCCAGTTGTCCGTGGTCCGTCTGGCCGTCTGTCCGTCAACAATTCAATACGGCTCGGGCTATATGCCGTATTTATGAACCGATCTTTACGAAACTTCTTGCGTACCTTTGTTATGACTGTGGGACGAGAACGAGTGTTTTGGGGTCCGATCCAAAATTCAAGTTGGCCGCCAGCCGCCATTTTGTACCGACGATGCAGAAATCTGTTTTTTGTACAGAACTTCCATATGAAAGTGCTGATTTGAATAATTTTTTGTATGAATGTTTAGTACCATGGGATACATCACATATAATACGGGTTTTTTTCTCGTACGTAAATTATGCAAATTAGACTAACTTTGATGTATTTAGTGTTACTTTCAGCACTGGAAGTGCAAATGCCAATGCGGCTCGGGCTAGAGGCCGTATTTATAAACCGATCTTTACGAAACTTCTTGGGTACCTTTGGTATCACCGTGGGACGAGAACGAGTGTTTTTTGGGTGCGGTCCGAAATTCAAGATGTCCGATGGCAGCCATTTTGTACAAAATTAGGTGCAATCAGATTTTTGCACAGAACTTCCATATGAAAGTGGTGACTTGAATAATTTTTTGTGTGAATGTTTAGTACCATGGGATACATAACATATAATACGCATTTTTTTCTCGTGCAGAAATTATGCAAATTAGATTAACTTTGATTTTTTCAGTGCTACTTACATACATTAAGTGCACATGTTAATACGGCTTGGGCTAGAGGCTGTATTTATCAACCGATCTTTACTAAACTTCTTGGGTACCTCTGTTATCACCTTGGGATGAGAACGAGTGTTTCTGAGTGCGGTCCAAAATTCAAGATGGCTGCCAGTGGCCATTTCGTACCGAAATTAGGTCTAATCAGTTTTTTGTACACAACTTCTATACGGCTCAGGCTAGAGGCCGTATTTATGAACCGATCTTTACGAAACTTCTTGGGGACCTTTGTTATCACCGTGGGATGAGAACGAGTGTTTTTGGGTGTGGTCCGAAATTCAAGATGGCCACCAGCAGCCTTTTTGTACCAAAATTAGTGCAATCAGGCTTTTGTACAGAACTTCTGTATGAAAGTTCTGATTTGAATAAATTTTTGTAGGAATGTTTAGTAAAATGGAATACATCACATACAGTACGGGTTTTTTTTCTCGTGCAGAAATTATGCAAATTAGATGAATTTTGATTTATTTAGTGCTACTTATACACTGTAAGTGCACATGTCAATACGGCTCGGGCTAGAGGCTGTATTTATCAACCGTTCTTCACGAAACTTCTTGGGTACCTTTGTTATCACCTTGGGACGAGAACGAGTGTTTCCGAGTGCTGTCCAAAATTCAAGATGGCTGCCAGTGGCCATTTTGTACCGAAATTAGGTCCAATCAGTTTTTTGTCACAACTTCTATACAGCTTGTATTTATGAACTGATCTTCACGAAACTTCTTGGGTACCTTTGTTTTCACCTTGGGACAGGAATGAGTGTGTTTTGGGGTGTCTTTGTTATCACTGTGCTATGAGAACAAATATTTTGGGGTTCAGTCAGACCCACTCTGGGACTCAAAGATTTCTTTTCTATTTAGCATCTGACTGTCACCCACCTTTACAATACCTTACCTATACATGTGTTACGGGCTACGGCCAGTATTTATGTACAGACCGTTGCAATACTTTATATGTACATTTGTTATCAGGTCATTACCTAGATGTTTGTCATTGCTGTGTCACATACTATACATGTACATGTCTTGACAAGTTGAGCTACAGTGTCATTGACACTTTCATCTTGAACTCCTTCCTGCCAATACTCACTTCTGTTCGGTGCATGTCTACAATATGACCCGGATGTTAAAAGAGTCGTTGAGCCCTAATCAATAGATAAAGGGCCGAACGTGATCAAATACACAAATGAGGACTACAATGTAGGATTTTAGATTAACATGTTCAAGAGCATGTTCCATTCAACGGAAATATTTTTTTTGCCTCCAATGTTTCCCGATTCCTCATCTTCCACCTACCCCATTTTGTCCTTAGCAACTTTCCTGTTCGTTAAAAACAATCATTTTGTTGTCTTGGGAAGAGCATTGTGTTGAAGACTTAATCACGCGTCCTATGGATAAATTCCTTTTTTCTTGAATTTACTCTGGTTGAGGATATCCTAATATTTTATTTTGGCTTTTTGCCCTATTTTGCTTTTTGCCAACTATTTACCATTTCTTGTTTTGAATAACCAAAGGCATCCACCACAATCTTTGAGTCAACTGGACCAATCAAACTGCCTTCTATAGGATCAACAACCAATCAGATTGAATATTTAATCAAGTCCACTATCAGTTCACAGTTATCGCCCTCATCTAATTCCAAGACATGTTAGTTTGGTTTTGCCGCATGAAGACACGAAAGAAATCCCTCAATGAGGTCTAGCATCAAGCTTTTCATGTCCCGGTCTGGATATTTGGAGATCATAGTGATGTTAGAAGGATCATTATCGATTGATCATCGTCTTAGGATAATTATCATAGGATCACTGTCATATGATTATCAGAGGATCACTGCCAGAGGATGATTAATAGACGATCACTGTCAGAGGATGATTATCAGGGATCACTATTGGAGGATGATTATCAGAGGATCATTATCCGAAGGCGATTATCGGGGGATCACTACCAGAGGATCACGGTCAGATGATGATTATCAAATGATAACTGTCAGAGGATGATTATCAGGGGATCACTGTCGGAGGATGACTATCGTAGGATTACTACCAGAAGATGATTATCAGTGTACACTGTTGGGAAGGAATATCAGGGATCACGGTCAGAGAATGGATATCAGAGGATCACCATCACATGATGATTCTCAGAGGACCACTGTCGGAGATGATTATCAGATGATCACTGTTGGAAGATGGTATCAGAAGATCACTGTCGGTGGATGAGTATGGAGGATCACTATTGGGGATGGTGATCAGATGAATACTGTCCGAGGATGATTATCAAAAGATCACTGTTGAGGATGATTATCGGATGATTATTGTCGGAAAATGGTATCAGAGGATCAATTTCGGGGAAGATAATCAGATGATCACTGTTAGAGGATGATGATTATCAGGACATCACTGCTGGAGGATGATTATCAGAGGATCACTGCTAAAGGATGATTATAAAAGGGTCCTTGTCGGGGATGATTATCAGATGATCACTGTTGGAGGATGTTGATTTTTTACCAGTAAAACAGATCTTGTTTACCACGGGCATATCAGATGATCACTGTCGGAGGATGATTAACAGAATTATCAGAGGACCACTGGCGGAGGATGATGTTCAGAGGGTAATCCGAAGATGCTTGTCAGTGGATCACTGCCAGAGGATGATCATCGGAAGATGCTTATCAGAGGATTACTCTTTGAGATGATTATGCCACTGTCGGAGGGTGATTATCAGACGACCACTATCGGAACATGACTATTGAGAGGACCACTGTCAGAGATGATTACAGGGGAATCGCTGTTGGGGATGTTTATCAGAGGATCGCTGCCAGAGAAGGATTATCAGAGGATCACTATCTGAGGGTAATTTCAGAAGATCATTGCCGGGGATGATTATCACAGGACCACTGCCGGAAATGATTATCAGAGGATTACTATCAGGGATGATTATAAGATGATCACTGCCAGGGGATGATTATCAGGGGATCACCACTGGATGATGATTATCAGAGGAGTACTGTCAGGATGATTATCACAGGGCCACTGCTGGGATGATTATCAGTGGAAACTGTCGGGGGATTATCAGAGGGTTACTGTCAGGGTTGATTATAAGAGGATCACCTCCAGGGTATGATTATCAGAGGATTACTGTCAGAGATGCTTATAAGAGGATCACTGCCAGAGATGAATATCAGATGATTATCTGAGGATCACTGCCGGGGATGATTATCAGAGGACCACTGCCAGGTGATGATTATCAAAGGATTACTGTCAGGGATGATTTTCAGAGGACCACTGCTAGGGGATGATTATCAGTATTACTGTCGGGATGACTACAAGAGGACCACTGTCAGGGGGTGATTACCAGAGAACCACTGCCAGGGGATGCTTATATGAGGATCATTGCTGGGGTAATTATCAGAGAACGAGTGCCAGGGAATGATTATCAAAGAATTACTGTCGGGGATGATTAATACAGGATCACTGCAGGTGATGATTGTCAGAAGACCACTACCAGGGGATGATTATCAAGAGGACCACTACCAAGGATGATTATTAGAGGACCACTGCCGGGGATGATTATCAGATAATCACTGTCGGGGATGATTATCAGAGGACCACTTCCAGGGGATGATTATCAGAGGATTACTGTCAGGGGGTGATTATCAGAGGGTCACTGCCGGGGATGATTATCAGAGGATTACTGCCAGGGGATGATTATCAGAGGATTACTGTCAGGGGATGATTATCAGATGATCACTGCCAGAGATGATTATCAGATGGTTACTGCCAGGGGATGATTATCAGGGGACCACTGCCGGGGTGATTATCGGAGGACCACTGCCGGGGATGATTATCAGAGGATCACTGTCGGAGATAATTATAAGAGGATCACTGTCGGGGGTGATTATCAGAGGACCACTGCCGGGAGTGATTATCAGAGGACCACTGCCGGGGATGATTATCAGAGGATCACTGTCGGAGATAATTATAAGAGGATCACTGTCGGGAGTGATTATCAGATGACCACTGCCGGGGATGATTATATGAGGAGCACTGCCTAGGTGATTATCAGAGGACTACTACCAGGGGATGATTATCAGATGACCACTGCCGGGGATGATTATATGAGGATCACTGCCGGGGTTATTATCAGAGGACCACTGCCAGGGGATGATTATCAAAGAATTACAGTCAGAGATGATTATAAGAGGATCACTGCCGGGGATGAATATCTTGGATCACTGCCGGGGATGATGGATGACTGTCAGAGGACCATTAGCGGAAGATCAATGTATCTGTCTAGCAGAAATAAAATAATAATACATGAATTCAATTCTATTTCTTTTATGTTATTCTAAACTTAAATGTCCTAATCCGAACTCGCGTTACAATCGGCCCAGTGAGGTAGGGAGATGCTAAATGGGTTTTCCACCCCTTAAAGCTGCCAATTTTTGCAATGTACGCATAGCGCCAAACAGAATTTTATCCCGCAACTGTTCAACGTATTCAGTTATCGGCTTACTAAACTGGACGAGGGCCTCGACTAAACAACTTTCTGGTGGAAACACTGTTTTATACATGGGCGCAGACCAGGCGGGTAGCCAGGATTCTATGATGGGGTACCAGTCATTTTTGGAGAAAGTGCAAATATGATATTTGAAAGGCCGCTGCTGGAGGTTTCGAGGGCCTCCCCTAGTCCTAAGAAGCAACCTCCGACCGTTTCCACCACCTCCCACTTCCCTGAAGGGGAAACCCATTTAGGAGTAGCTCCCACCTCCGAAAATTATTTGAAAATTTAGTGCTCCAAGAGCGAATCTGAGGCATTTGTAGCGTGTTTAGCCCCTATATTGAATTCTATTTTAGGGCTCTATGTTGTGTGAAACTTGCAGTGGGCCAGTGTTTTTTGTTTTTGTTTTTTTTTTTTTGGGGGGGGGGGGGGTGCAGCGAAAATTTTAAGGGGGGCATCCCCCCTCCCCCGTAGCTTCGCCACTGGTGCAGATCTTAAGTTTGGACCTCATCCAAAGTCTTTCAATCTATGAACATAATATAAATACAAGTGTGTGGGTAAAATGATAACGAGTTGTAGAGTGGTTTTGTTTAAATCTCGCAGAAAAGCTCTTTCCGTTCGTTCAGTATTTCGATCCGCTTAATTAACTTTGTTGAGTAAACTTTGCCTCAAATTCGACGAGACTTACTTTTCTATTGGAAGACCCTCCGGGCATTTGCTAACAAATTTAGTGCCTTACGCATCAAATACTTGTCAATGACCCCGTCTCTCAATAATCGTAGAGATAGACCTACATCCACGGTAGCTGTTTGGGGGTGAACGAAACCACAAACAACCATCAATTGGGATGTGTGTACTTTGTATTGGTAGCTCAAAACACAATGAGATGCAGAATGAATTTTTGACAAGTAAAGCAGCTATCATTCATATTGTGACAGGCAAAACTTGTTCACAACTTTCTCATCGACGTTCACTGGAGGAAAGTGAGCACGAAAAGAATGAATGTAAGTGGGCACGTTGGATGACGGCACTGCTGAACAATTGATGAGAAAACGTCGATAAGAGTATTCTGAAAGTTGGATAATCCTAGCGGAAATTCGACTCGTTGAATATCGCAAACTATCGCCTTTTTTCATCGGAGATCGTCGACAAGGACTATGTTTTGAATACTGAGCAGTTCATTTCTAAAACGCGAAGGTGTGAAAGAAAGTTCAGACACGGGAGATTTATTACAGCAAAAATTATTACACGACAGTAAGTACTCGTTAATGTTTCTCAGTGACAGGCCAGCCTAAATACAAATGAAGTCAAAATATATTATTTTTGTGATCTCAATCAAAACTGGTGATATTTTCCCACATAATTCTCGGCCAACAGAAAGAAGGAACCAAACAAGGAAAGAACAAAAGAAAGAAAAACCAATCTTTGTTCGTGGAATCAGCGCTATGAAATCAAATCATGGGCAAACCTTTTTCGAAGAAATTCCAAAATCCCCCTTTTGTCCGATTCTACAACTTCTGTAAAGAAGGGCAAGACACACAAGTAACAATGTGCAGGAAACTGTTCTTCGTTTTTTCTCGCAGAGTGCAGTGGCATAGCCGTGTGTGTGTGTGGGGGGGGGGGGGGGGGGGACGTGTGTGTGTGTGGGGGGGGGGGGGGGGTATTGTTGTCCCCACCTCCCCTTATAAAAAGAAACCAAAACATCCCCACGTACCCTGAAAATCCTGCAATCCACGTGGACCGGCAGCTGATATAATTAGTAATAACAAACCACACTTCGTATGAAGTGGTGTGCTCTAGAGCCTAAAATGTCCCTTGCCCTATTCTGAGCCTATTTTATTTAAAAAGGGAAGGGTACACCTCGGGACATCAATGTTCCTAATATGCCTTTGGTAAATTATACTGCCCCTCCTCCTCCCTTCTCAATATGGCCTGTTGGCTACGCGTCAGGTTGAGAGTTCATAAATATCCAATAATTTCTTCAAATGTTAGTATTTTCTTATGATAACTGAGAACTCGTATACTCTGTACTACATAAGGTACTCTATGATCTTCACAAATCTACACGTAAACATGCGCTTATCCAGACTCTCTTTGTTTGACACTGTTTAAGTGGCGTATCGGGGGGGGGGGGGGGCTGCCCCTCCAAAACATTGACCCAATGCTACTTTGACACAACATAGAGCTCTAACACAGGGTATAAATGCCCCAGATTCGCTCTTAGAGCACTGAATTTTGCATAATTTTCTCGTGGGGGAATGGGATCTAGTCACAACTAGGACCCCCGGTCTTTGTCATTTCCCTCACTTCACCTGGGGAAAGTGGGAGGAGAGAATCGAGACCGGGGAGCCCTAGTGGGGACTAGGTGAGGCCTCCAACCGCAACGGCTTTCCAAATATCACGTTTGCCCCCGACCCCCCCCCCTAAAAAATCCTGGATAGGGCACCCCCTATTATAGAATCCTGGCTATGCGCATGCACTGTTTCACATCTTGCGTTCTTGCATCGATGCTTACTCTAACAAATAGGATGATTGTGGTACGTTCTGTTTGTCTTATTTTACCTATTCACCACGTACATGTAGGACCCTGGTCACAGCAATTCAAAGTGACTAAAGTACACTAATAAGTGACACCACTTCGACATATGTTGTGAGTTATGCTACTTGTGCATGGTTATTTATAACGAATGCAGCCCCAGCACACAATCTTACACATGCATGTTACCATCAGTGTCCGTACCACTACAAGTGCAGTCTATAAAGATTTCCAACCAGTTACATCCAGAAAAAAATGTCAGTAAGCTGAATTTGGTATCATTCGAAAGAAGGCTATGCCCTGATCAACCTATACAAAATCCGCTACAATTCGCTTTGGGTAAAATGTTTTTTTTAGACAGAATGGGGTTCTAGATGGCCGCCAAATCGAGGGAAAATCGTAAACACCCTTATAACTTCAAATTTTTGTCATCTTCTGTGGGACTTTCGAACTAGATGTATGCCGAAAGTACAATTGAGATTCGGCCAAGACACCCTTAAGATCATGGACCCGGAACGACTCGACAGATGGCCTCCAAAATGGCTGCCGATTCCAGAAAATACTAGGGCAACGCCGAGGGTGGCATATTCATATCCTCCTGCCTGCAATACCACGCCTGCAATACCATGCATAGCATTACAAAAATGAAATATTTATTACTGGGTGACAGATGACGGATGACAGACGACGGACCTCTGACAGATTACAGACCATTGGGGCATTATCATAAAAAACTATTAAGTGTCACCATGGGTGACACAAAATGGTACCCCGCCTCTTTACCAAATGTAAGAGTGACTTGATTTGATAGTTTTGTGAAAAAACATTTTTCTGCACACTTTATATATGTTGCACATTTCCAAGGCATGTGTAACCATATCCTAAAGTTTCAACTCTCTACATTAGAAACTGTGTGAGGAGTTAATTACACCATGGATGTACCCCCAATTAAAAAACACTGGTAGGCGGGGGTATAAAAAACGTGAAAAATCGGTATAGACATCTCGAGGATATCCAGCTTATGGTAGGTTTTCAGAAGAATTATGACACTCAGCTATGATATCAATGATTTTGTGCGAAAACAAATTCGGAGATGGCCGCCAAAATGGCTTGAGTCATCACAGGAACATGTCACATGTTCAGTATTGTGGAGCTTCCAACCCCAGTCGTTGGGTCTAAAACATCATTGGACAACTAATCCTGACGGACTGTCTACAGATACACGCGCAAAGCGTGGAAATAAGCCACTCTCTGTTAGTGGAACTTCTGTTTATCTATAGGGCCTTTGTAAGAGGACACCATCTGGACGAACTTGACGTAACGGAGCCTTCCAAGTGATTCCCCAGCTTTCGCTCCATACATAGTTTGGAAGAAACTGAGACATACTGAACCAGCTTGTTCAGGGGTGGAGGAAACATCACTTACTTTGAACGCCAACTCTCGGATTTGTGCAGACCCTCGTCCTCTTGGGAAGATTTGTTTTCCTTGCCCGAAAGTTTTTCGAGTGGTGTCACAACCGCTCCGTGCATGGATAAAAAGGATGTGTCAGTTAAGGAAAACATCACCAGTTTCGTTGGGGTGTCGTCCACCGGATCTACGTACCTCTGATCGGAAATATATATCCGCCATATCGATTCTCCAATGGTGCACCCTTTGTAGCAGAATATCTGTGTCATCGGGCAACAACGACAATGCTAATTCTACTTGACGCTATTTCGATAGCCTTGGATACAATCATCATATCGGCATCGCCGATATTAATATATGTGCTATGACCGTCCGATTCGAAATTGCGTTTTGATCTTTGCATTCGCAAGAAATTCTTGCTGATCAGTGTGGACTTCTTGCGATGTCCTCGAGGACAGGAGGATGGCTACCTGGAAGGAGGGGAAGGGGTCCTTCTTAAGAAGGAATCGCGACAAACACTCGGTATGATACACCGCCTCTGCTGCTACAAGATAAAAACAACCGTGGACATGCGTCTTGACTTCTGAGGCTAGGATGTCTCCCCGCTCATCACAGCACCTCAAGATAGAATCACGCAGCTGGCGAATAAAAACAAAGCTGACTCTTTACATTCTGTCGGGATGGCGTGGATCAGGAGATGAATTTTTTGCACAGATCAAACAGTCTTGCTTGAAATTGAATGGGAGTAATCTAGACCTAAGCCATTTTGGCGACACCACGTCTGTAGATTCAGCACTTTACATGACTTTGGACCCTGTTTTCAAATCTGTGAAGTCCACCGGGCTCTTAGTATGGACCAGAACTAATTCTCGCAACTCATTTCTATGATTTAGAAGCTGAACAATATCTGTGCCCCCGCGTTTCCGATAACTTTATCCTCTTTGGAGCGTTGTATAAAATTTTCCCCAAAGCGGATCGAATGGGATAAAATACAGCGTACTACCAATTTTTTCCTGGTTCGCCCTAACAAGTGGCTTCATCGACTACACTTTACGACCTCGAATGGTTGGTCGCTCACCCGAAAGCTTAAGCGCGTTGTTGGGTGCTTGAGGCTGTGTATCCCAAATCAACGTTTCATAGAAGTATGTTAGGTCTTTTGAGGTATTGGTTGCCGGACCTCGCTCGGATCTCGGAAGTGACATCATGTTACGCATCCCCAGTGGCGCCATGTTATGTTGACATGGTAGCCCGTGCGTGCGGTCATGTTGTGACGTAATTATCATAGTGATACGTGGTGTTAATGCGCAGCGCGTGTTGTTAGGGTGTTTCAGTCGTCTATTTGTATATTGGAGGCCGCCATCTTAGTTTCTATGGTAGTACGTGGTTGCTATGTAACCCACAACCTTCTTAATGGAAAGGGGTATGTTCGGGGGTATGATTGATTGAATATGAGTAAATCTAATTACCACAAACAACCCGACAATCCCTCCAAATCACCAAAAACTGTCTAAAACTACAGAAACGGACTTGGCGAAGGCCCATTTTGGGTTTATAAGAGTAGCACGTAGTTCTTCAAGTCGCGTTCCATTATATAAGAGTAGTTTTGTGGTTCGGATTCCTACAGAATCCTCGGATATTTCGTATAATTATCCAAATAGAACCGACAAGTTGTGCCAGATCGAATTCTTTCAAAATCCTCTGCTTTTACCTACAAGCTATGCTATAGTTTCTGTTTATCCAACCCTGTTCGTAGCTCTAAGTGTACTCAGCTTTAAAAAATATATTTGCTCCTGCAGGGTGAGGGGATGCAAACCAGCTTTAAAAACTTTTATAGCAGAACTTAAATTTCATCAAAACCTGGAAATGTCGTGCAGATACATGTATTCATCTAAAACGCCGAGAATATAAAAGAACGATGGAGTATTCTGAACCACCTTTTACAGTCATAAATATATCTCTTTATATATGTTCATCGCAAGAAGGACACCATCGGCTTGGATAAATTGGTCTTCCAATTTGGACAAGCTGATGCCTCCCGTTAGCATCACAGAACGCCCGAGGGTGGCCAACCGTTTTAATTACCCCTATATCAAATTAACCGACAGCCGAGGCTCTTTATTTTCTTGCACGTAGATGCAAAATAACAATTCTCTCTGTAAAGTGTCCAAGTCGTAATTATATGATTTAAGTGAAAAGAATACATAAACACCTATATATTTTCCTTGGTAATATAATAGTTTTTTGTTGTTCACATTACTTGTGCATTGTCATATATGCTGCCTACAATTTTCTTCTTGTAAATAACACTGTATGTTTATCTGAATTAAAAAAAAACCTGTTCGTTTGTTCCGGAGTATTTTCCCGTGGAGTAGAAGAGCCAAAAGGTTGGAACAGTTTTGCTAACTGTTGCTATATTTGGCTTTTCTCGTCTGTAAAGGTTAGTTCTAACCCTATTCCGAGTACTCTTGTTCTTGTTTCGTTTCATTTATCCAGATCATCCAGTCAGTTCACTTTACTGCAGCTAACTAACCACCTAGATTGCTTGATTTCTCATAATCTGTATCTAACCATGCAGAGTTATCTCCCTTGTATACAGCGACGGCCTTTATGATTCTTAAACCCAAAAAACAATGAAGCAGTAACTGGAACATGTATTGCTCGAACGACTCGAATCTCAACGAGCAAGTGAGCTATAGAGCAATTTCCCGACTGAGTAACTCTGCATACGGCTCTATGACTCATTTCGGAAAAAAAGGATTCCATAAACACAATCGTTTTCAAAAAGGGATTCCGTAAGTGGAATACTTAGAAGCAGGGTTGATGATTTCATCGAATGAGCGAAAGAGACATGAGAGTGATTGCATCATGAGCAAATGCTCTGCGACTCTAATCTCATCGAGCAAATGAGAAAAAGAGCAATTGATCGAGAGAGCGATTCCACACACGACTCTACGACTCATCCCTGAAAATAGGGATTCTATAACCACAGACGTTTCCCAAAAGGATTCTATAGGGATTCTCAAAAAGGGATTCCATAAGTGAAATTCCATAAGTCTTACTATCGGCTTCCATCTTGTCTTGACCTATCTGTCCCATTTCATTAACCTCAATTGCAGTCATTCAATACTATAGACTTCTGACACCCTTATAATTGTGGCACTACTACGTCTCCCAGAACATTAATGCCGCTGCGGGTCCCAGTTCATATCACTATCATTCCACTACTACTTGCTCGAACAACTTTTTCATACCTATTCCAAGGTAAGCTATCGAGCAATTACTGAAAAGTCATTGCTCGAACGACTCAAATGTCATCGAGCAGTTTCCCCATGAGCAAATGCTCTTGCGACTCGAATCTCATTGAGCAAATGAACTAAAGAGCAATTGCTCAAAATAGTGACTCCAATTACTGCTCTACGACTCATCTGAGTATTTGTGGATACTTATAAATGTAAATGTATCATTTGGGGATACCTTTCGGTGAAACACTATCGATTAGTTGCTCCATGAGCAATTGCTCAAACAACTCAAATCCCATCGAGCAAATGAGCTATAAAGCAATTGCACGATCGAGTGACTCCACATACTGCTCTTCGACTCATCTCAGTATTTGAGGAAACCTTGGACATGATATTGTACTATTTGGGGATACCTTTTTAGGATACCTTTTTGGTATACTTATCTGAGGATATCTATTTGAAGATAATTATGGCTCCAAGTACCTGTTTGGCCCAGCACTTTTTGTCAATCTCTGACAGTTATTCGCTGCAGCTCAGTGGTTCTCTCCGAGCACTCCGACTTCCTTCATTCGCAAAACTATCCAAAACGATATGACCCGGGCTGTTCAAATTGTTGATAAAACCCCAATAAACAAATGAATAATAATAATAATAATAATAATAATAATAATAATAATAATAATAATAATAATAATAGGTGGACTCATATATAGTTCTAATGGAGAGGATATTTCCTACATTTCCTTCACTTGACAAACTATATGTTTGTAATTACGGTTCATATTGTTCTATCTACAAAGTGCAGGGAGGGGATTATCACAAAAACACGCATGAGGTCGGGTTTCCACCTGGACAGTTACTTTCATTCTGTGAAAAAGCAATAGAATAGCCGAAAGCCCCCACCCACGTGTTCAGTTCGGAGGTCTGTTGGCTGAAACGTTGCCTGGGCCAATGTATTTTTCAGATAAATGGAGACCTATTATTCGGGTGGAAGCCCCATCATATACGAGTTTTAGTGGTAACCCCCTCTTCGTGTACTGGACTCGAAGTACAATATATTTGCATTGTTCAGAAATTACATGACATGTATACATATATTATTACACCAGTCAATTGATCTGCTTTTCGTATTCCATCCAGACGCGGCTGATCTGATCTCGTCAACGAGACAGAATATGACAACCTGGACTGACTGACTGTGGTAATAATTTGTTCATTACATCAGCTTGCCCACCCATCTGAGAACGTTAAATTTGCCCATAGTCCATTGCAAATCCTGGAAGATAACCTAATAGATTTCTTGAAGCAAATTACGCATTCACGCTTTCATCCCATTTTACCTATTTTGCCCTCACGTATGAAAACTACAAACCCCTGTAACGTGTTGAAATCTGCCTCACTGGGGTAGTTGAAAACTTATTCGACAGACCAAATGTCTGCAATTTATGGGTTAGCTTTAGAAAATGTAGTCCAAAACACACGTTTTAGCCAAAATATCAATAACCGTCTGTCTACTTCGTACCTTTTTACCAGCAAACGACCTCAAAATTTACCGTTGAGCCGAAAACCTTCCGACAAAACATTTAGTGTAGGGCGCGATGCGAAGACCCTAACTACACCCCCTAGAATAACAGCAATTACCACATGATCTGACAGTTTTCCGACCTTTATACGAATACTTTAATAATGGTAAAGCACGATAGTGCAACAACATTCCGGAAATAGCTTCAGGCGTACGAAATACTTTATTCTGGTGCTAAATTTAAACTCTGGCTCATGGTCGTCTGTTTACACTTTGTAGGCTACGTGTTGGAAACATATAACTTTTTGAGTTGTGAGATTTTCAAAATAAAATCCTATTTGTTCAATGGTTCAAAATATTTACATATTACGCTGTTTTTTTTAACCATTTGGGGCTTCTAAGGAAGTGCTATTTGTTTCCTGATCTAGAGTGCTCTTACAAGCTTCTTTTGGGTTTCTGAATCAGGTGGTAAATTAATCTTGAACCGTCCACAGTTTATAATGAACCCCCACGAAGCTCGTCCTGCAAATTAGGTCTGGATCGAGCCAGAGGCTAGACCCAGTCCTAATTTACTGGACTCGTTTCGCTAAGTTTTCTGTTGCGTGGGGCGAGTTGGGGATATTCTTTTAAAATATGTCATGACCAGAAGCTAAAATACAAAGAGCACACCATGTAAACGGTGTACTCCACGCAGAGTGATTCCCGATAACAGTGTCCGGTGATTTCGTTACAGTACAAACAATGACAGACACCACATGCTTAAAACTTCTAAAATCTACACTTTAGTGGCATAGATGTTATTGAAACCTAACACGATTTGTCTGAACATGGTTATATTCAAAGAAGGTAAAAAAGATCATTGGATAATAAACTACCAAACTGCGACAAACAGCGATAATGTACACATTTCTTCATAATCAGGGACATCGGCATCCTTTTGGTCCAAAAACAAACGTGAAAAGATAATGTGGAAATACCTGTACGTGGCACAGGTACTTCCACGCCATTTGTGCAAATTTCGTTGAAATCTGCTTCATAAATTGTTGGAAATTTGAAGTTTTGTCTAAGGCGCTGGTTGCACTTCGGTATGGTGATTCATGGTATGCGGACACTGTGATTCGCAGAAACACATTATTTTAGCGTACTGTGATTCGTGGTATCATATTTCATTAACCCTACCACTCTTATATATTTTCACTACGTTATGGGTGTAGAATGCATGCTGGCACATGTGCTTACCTACCAGAGAGTGAGTTGGGAAGTTGCCAATGTGAATTTGACTTCTAAACTTCTGATCTGGCTCGTGAATCATTAAAAAACAGAAAGCGACAGCCATGGATGATTGCTGGTCTGATACAATCATCGGTCAATAAAAATAAGTTTTATCGTAGAAAGTTAAACTTCCCAACTGAAATAAACAAATACAATTATCATGCGATAATTTTGTCAAATCTTCAACAGACTCAAACGCAGGAACAAAACCCTGTACTTCGAACGGATTCTCCTAGAAAATAAACATAATATGAAGAGAACTTGAGAAATATTACAGAATGTTACTCACGCCAGCAAATCCGTTTCCATCCCGCCTTCTTGTTTTGTTGCACATACAGATCCCTTATTTAAAAGTAGCAACATGCTCAAGTTTAAAGACATTTATAAACTATGTGTATCTCTTTTTATGTTTGACGGGAAAAATAACAACCTACCAAACTCATTTAAAAACTCCTGTGAGATCATCAATAATCCCTCTGGCATGACCTCCAGACAAAGCGGGCAAGTATATAGCAGTACTCCCCGAACTCACTTTGCAGGCACACATGTTCCCCACTATATGGAACGAACTTGACAATAACTTATAATGCATTGTTCCGAGAACCATATTTATTCAGAACTTTAATTAACTCATATTCGCTTGTAGTCCATTGAAACAATGCAAACTGCCCTGATTACCTGAATAATTAACGTCACAATCAGTTGGTTGAGCCGAGTATGACCATTAGTGTACTAATCCTTATCTTTTACTGGATCCACCTGTGTATTTAAATGGTTCGAAATTAGAGTTTACAACACCTATTCACCTTTTTTCTTTCTACATGTTTTTACTCAGGCATACCGTTTCTGTCTTTTATTTGATGAGTAAAAGCTGGTTGTACTTTTAAGGTAGTTGATAAGAAAGAAATGCCATTTCTTTTATTCCCCTTTCATGTACAAAATGGAAATAAAACAAATCACACAAGCGATGGTAATATTATATTGTACAAATAGGTCTAATAGAAAAATAATATAATACTGTATAATCCTTAGTCTAAGACAAATTCCCTTACCTGACACCTGCACAAATTCCCTATTTAGTAATTTCGTTGTTTGCTTCCATGATATTTTTCACTCCCAACTAGTCTGCGACCCAAAAACGAATTACCTAAGAACTTGAATAATAATTGCACTGTTCTGTCCCTATGATAACAATTTCTGCAAAGGGGGGGGGGGGGGGGGGGGGGAGGGGGGCAGACGGCCAAACTGGCCATTTTGTCCCCTAATGATATACCACATGTTAAAATCTGGAGACCTACATATCGTCTACTGGTACTACATTGCTCACAGCAGCACACGTTGGTGACAGATTCAGTCCCTTTTCGTTTTGACTGCAGCGATGCAATTCTCTGGTCCACGTAACAAGTACATATGCAGACAGAAAAAATACTTGTTTCCAGGCAAATTTAATAACAAACTAGCAGCAACTCGGAAAGGAGGCGAATGCAGAGTTTCACAGCACACCAAATTTTCCACTTACTATGCAGGAATCACCGTTCATACATAAAACGCAAGGCCAGAAAGATAACTAAAATTTTCTGCAATTTATGAAGCGGATTTCGACGAAATTTGCATAAATTGCGCGGAAATAACAGACGTGCATGTATATTCAATCTAGCGGGTGAATACCCGGCGTTACACGGGAGAAGATGGTTATATCAATATACCCTCAGATATGATCGGCTCATCCGTTTTCGAAATAGAAGGTCAAGGTCACCAATTTCAAGGTCAAGGTCACCCCGCACGGGCACCCCGATAAAGTCAAAATGATCGATGGGTCAATATACCCGCACATATGAAATTTTAGCCCGATCGGCCCAGCTGTTTTCGAAATAAAAGGTCAGGGTCATCAATTCAAGGACAAGGTCACCCCTCATGGGCACGGCACCCATCCAATGTTACTCACAGGGACGAATTACTCCCGTGTACAAAATTTGAGATCGATCGGTCGAGAAACGGAGGAGTTCACCCGGAACAAAGATAGAGAGAGAGATAGATAGATACAGACATTCGCATTTATATATTAGATTATTTTTAGGGTTTTCCTTCTGGAAAAGACTATTGTTATTCTACTGATTATTTTTTTTTTCCACACATTTTGTCCGCACGATTCCGAAGCCATTTTCGAACCGATTTTCACAAAATTTTGCACACTTATAGAGGGGCACAAAATCTAAAAATGTAAAGAAGCGGAATTTTCGATTTAACCCTTATTTGTCAGAATTGGCAAAAAATGTCAAAATTGAGGTTTATAGGCACTTTCTGGAAACACGTCTTGTAGATTTTTTTTAAACATTCGTCACTGCTAGACCTGCCTGTGACACGACCACTGATACACAAGAGATATTAGGCGATGCATATGGTAACCCTCCACAGGATGTCAGACATCGAAATTTTGATGAAATGGGCTGTTTTCGAGCCCCCACAGGCCCCAAATGATAAACGAGAGATAAACATAACTTTCTTTATTGGAAGTGAAATTCATCGATCATAATTTTTTTAAGTAATAAGGGTATTCACAAAACCAAGCTTTAACCCGTTTTGGGCTGGTTAAACAGCAATACGCCTCAAAAGTTACAAAATTCATGTTTTCTGTGGATTTCTCTAAATGAGTCTTGTAGATTTTCAAGAAAAAATGGCCACTTGCAGGACCTGGTGTGACAATACAAGTTGCATGGACAAAATACTTCGGCGAGCATTTGTTAACCCTCCACGGACTGCTGAAAGTCAAAATTGTGATAAAATGAGCTGATTTTGGACAGCAACAGCACCCAATGGGTACGCCACAAAGAAAATTACCTCCTTTTATCGAGCGCAAAATTTATACGGAAACATTTTTGTAAGTAGTAAGGGTATTCAAAAGTCGAAGTCTTAATCCATTTTTGGCAGGATAAAAAGAGATACCCCTTAAAAGCTTAAAATTCCCATTTTCTGTAGATTTCTCTAAAACATCTTGAAGGTTTTCAAGAAAAATTGACTATTCGCAGGTCTTTGTGTGACATTACAAGTTGCATGGACAAAATATTCCGATGAGCGTTTATTAACCCTCTATAGGCTGCCAATCATCATAATTTTGTTGAAATGCGCTGTTTTCAGACACGCACAACACGCAATGTATACCCGAGAGATACACATAATCTCCTTTGTTGGAAGTGGAATTCACTGCGGACCATTTTTCTAAGTAATAAGGGTATTCAAAAAACCCAAGCTTTAACCCCTTTTGGGGTGGTTAATAGCGATACCCATCAAAAGCTTTAAAAATCATGTTTTCGATGGATTTTCGACTGGTTAAGATGTACCCCTTAAAAGCTTAAAGTTCCCATTTTCTGTGGATTTCTCCAAAAAATCTAGTAAGTATTCAAGAAAAATTGACCGTTTGCAGGTCTTGGAGTGACATTACAAGCTGCATGGACAAAATATTCCGGTAACCGGTTGTTAACCCTCCAGAGGCTGCAAAGCATAGAAATTTTGAGAAAATGGGTTGTTCTTGGGCACCCATTGCACCCAATGTGTACCTACGAGATAAACATAACCTCCTTCATTGGAAGTGGAATTCCCCGAGGATCATTTTTGTAAGTAATGAAGGTATTCATAAAACCAAGCATTAATCCTTTAGAGCTGGTTACAGTGAGATACCCATCAATAGGTTAACTAGAGGGGTGTCATTTGTGTGCAAAGCACACTATAGTATATCCCCGCATTCGCATTTGTGATTATTGCCGGGGCCGAATCAAAAATCCAAAACCTTTATGCGCATCTACAGATGCTATTGATTAACATGAACACACTTTTAGTGTTTTGAATTGAAACCCCTAGGAGTTTTTCTCTGGAAACCATTCCTCTAACGACAAAAATGGTGCCCCTTGCACCGCTCGGGGCCAAATAAAAAATCCAAAACCTTTATGCACATCTACAGACCCTATTGATTAATATGAACACACTTTCAGTGTTTCGAATTGAAACCCCTAGGAGTTTTTCTCTGGAAACCATTCCTCTAACGACAAAAATGGTGCCCCTTGCGCCCCTCGGGGCCGAATCAAAAATCCAAAGCCTTTATGCACATCTACAGACCCTATGAATGAACATGAACACACTTTCAATGTTTCGAATTGAAACCCCTAGGAGTTTTTCGCCGGAAACCATTCCTCTAACGACAAAAGTAGTGCCCCTTACGCCCCTCGGGGCCGAATCAAAAATCCAAAACCTTTATGCACATCTACAGACCCTATTGATTAACATGAAAACACTTTTAGTGTTTCGAATTGAAACCCCCAGGAGTTTTTGTCTGGAAACCATTCCTCTAACGACAAAAATGGTTCCCCTTGCGCCCCTCGGGGCCGAATCAAAAATCCAAAACGTTTATGCACATCTACAGACCCTACTAATGAACATGAGCACACTTTCAGTGTTTTGAATTGGAACTCCTAGCAGTTTTTCACCGGAAATCATTCCTCTAACGACAAAAATGGTGCCCTTTGCGCCCCTCGGGGCCGAATCAAAAATCCAAAACCTTTATGCACATCTACAGACCCTATGAATGAACATGAACATACTTTCAATGTTTCGAATTGAAACCCCTAGGAGTTCTTCGCCGGAAACCATTCCTCTAATGACAAAAGTGGTGCCCCTTACGCCCCCGAGGGCCGAATCAAAAATCCAAAACCTTTATGCACATCTACAGACCCTATGAATGAACATGAACACACTTTCAATGTTTTGAATTGAAACCCCTAGGAGTTTTTCGCCGGAAACCATTCCTCTAACGACAAAAGTGGTGCCCCTTACGCCCCCGAGGGCCGAATAAAAAATCCAAAACCTTTATGCACATCTACAGACCCTATGAATGAACATGAACACACTTTCAATGTTTCGAATTGAAACCCCTAGGAGTTTTTCGCCGGAAACCATTCCTCTAACGACAAAAGTGGTGCCCCTTACGCCCCCGAGGGTCGAATCAAAAATCCACAACCTTTATGCACATCTACAAACCCTATTGATTAACATGAACACACTTTTAGTGATTCGAATTGAAACCCCTAGGAGTTTTTCTCCGGAAACCATTCCTCTAATGACAAAAATGGTGCCCCTTGCGCCCCTCGGGGCCAAATCAAAAATCCAAAACCTTTATGCACATCTACAGACCCTACTAATGAACATGAACACACAGTGTTTCGAATTGAAACTCCTAGCAGTTTTTCGCCGGAAACCATTCCTCTAACGACAAAAATGGTGCCCCTTGCACCCCTCGGGGCCGAATCAAAAATCCAAAACCTTTATGCACATCTACAGACCCTACTAATGAACATGAACACACGGTGTTTCGAATTGAAACTCCTAGCAGTTTTTCGCCGGAAACCATTCCTCTAACGACAAAAATGGTGCCCCTTGCACCCCTCGGGGCCGAATCAAAAATCCAAAACCTTTATGCACATCTACAGACCCTATGAATGAACATGAACACACTTTCAATGTTTCGAATTGAAACCCCTAGGAGTTTTTCGCCGGAAACCATTACTCTAACGACAAAAGTGGTGCCCCTTACGCCCCCGAGGGCCGAATAAAAAATCCAAAACCTTTATGCACATCTACAGACCCTATGAATGAACATGAACACACTTTCAATGTTTCGAATTGAAACCCCTAGGAGTTTTTCGCCGGAAACTATTCCCGGACGTACGGACGGACGGACGGACGGACGAAGACGACCAATATATCCCCGCATTTTTTTCAAATGCAGGGATAAAAATTCATGTTATCCGATGATTTCTCTAAAAACTTTGTGTGGATTTTCAAGAAAAATTGGCCATTCTCAGATCTTAGTGTGACATTACAAACTGCATGAACAAAATATTGCAGTAAGCATTTGTTAACCCTATGCAGGTTCTCAAACATCAAAATTTTTATAAAATGGGCTGTGTTTGCGTACCCGCAGCACCCAAAGTTAAGAGGAGAAATCAACATAAGTGGAAGTAGAATTCACTGAGAATTATTTTTGTAAGTAATAAGCATATTCGAAAAAAAAACCCCTTAACCTGTTTTGGGCTGGATAAACAATGATACCCATCAAAAGCTTAAAATTCATGTTCTCCCTGGATTTCACTGAAAACATCTCGTATATTTTAAGTAAAAATGGCCATTCGCAGTTTTTGGTATGAAATTAAAAGTTGCATGAATAAATATTCATGTTAGCACTTGTTAACCCTCTACAAGCTGCCTGACATCAATATTTTGGACACATTTGATATAAAATGGACCATTTTCAAATAGACACAGCACTCAGTGGGTATATGTCAAACAAACATAACTCCTTTTGTCGGTCATTAACTTGTCGGACGACGATATTGATATTAACCCACTCCACAGTTAATGATGGTTTTTTTTTTTATCAAACTGAGTCATTTGAGACTACTATAGTCGCCTTTCTCATATCATCAATGAAGGAACTTCAGTGAGACAGTTAAAAACAATTCTTCAGACACTGTGGGGTCATGAAAAATCATGGAATCTCATCGGGAAAAGCCATGATTCTCCAGAATCATAAAGTCTAGTTTACCATTTGTTTTTGGATGAAAAAGTTGCTGATTTGCTCGAATTCGCAAAAAACATGTCTATATTCCTGTTTGTCTTAACTTCTTTAAATACAGCCATTTTTATTTCAACAACATTTATACCATTAAAAAGATGGAATTTAGCATTGTTGATTGTGTGGTGTCCGACTGTTCGTCATTGTTTCTTCTTCTGTAACAAAATCACCGAACACTGTTCACAAAGTGTGAAGAGAGCCTCTCTCCATTTTAGAATAGTTTGCTCTATTAAAACGCCTAAAGAGTTCGAGTTGGAGATACTATGACCGGAGGAACTGGTCGCGAAGATATTTCGTACCAGGGATCTCACTCCACAAGCTACTGAGACTAAAAGTCTTTACACTATGTAACAAATTTACTAACTGGTCTGCAGCGTACATGTAATATAATTGTTAACGGGAGAGGTTACCAAACTCTCCGCCCAACGTTCTTGCAATCGGTTATCCGAATTACCAAATTTACAGAGTTAAGATGATTTTATATGTACAATATCCAAGTAACATTATTAAAATAAAACAATCAACATTGGTAGCTGTGAAAATAACATGTAGACTCTTGTATTAATCATGTGGGCATTATAATGGATTTATGAGTGAAAAACATCTTAATGTGTTAATCCATCAATTCATAAATTTATAAATCCGTTATTCTCAAAGTATCTGAGTTAGTTAACCCATTGTTTCTAGACTCCAGATGTTAGCCTGGTCATAATACCTCGCTAGTAGTAGGAGCTGCACCGTTCATGCTGGTGTACCCTGACCCCCACCCTGACACCCTGACCACATGCCCAAAACGCCCAGATCTTTTAAGGCTCCCCTCACCCCTCCCTGTGCCCAAGCCCATTAGGCACCTTCACCCTCCCCACGCCCAAAGCCCATTAGGCACCCTCCATGTGCCCAAAAGCTGTTAGGTGCCCCTCCCCGTGTCCCAAACCCCTTTAGGCCATACACACCCTCTTTGGACCCCCTTTACCCCTCCTTGTTCCCAAAGCCTATTGGGTGCTGTGCCCAAGATAGCAGCTTCCCCATGATATCTGTGACGTGGCTACCATAAAGTGCGAGGGCTCCCCCTCCCTCCCTGTACCCAAAGCCTATTGGGACCCAGGATGGCGGTCCAAGATGGCGGTCTAAGATGGTGGCTTCCCCCATGATATCCGTGACGTGGTTACCATAATACACAAAGTGGCAGGGCTCCCCTCCCTCCCTGTACCCAAAGCCCATTGGGGCCCAAGATGGTGGATGACAAGATGGCGGCTTCCCCCATGATATCTGTGATGTGATACCATAATACACAAAGTGGGAGGGCTCCCCCTCTCTCCCTGCACCCAAAGCTCATTGGGGGCCAAGATGGCAGATGACAAGATGGCATCTTCCCCCATGATATATGTGATGTAAACAAGCTAATCTGTCAGTGATTTAAATATTAAAAATAAAATTAAATGAAAGTGTCAATGACACTGTAGCTCAATTTGACAAACTTGAACTTGGTAAGTTATAAGTGAAATGGCAAAATTGAAGATCATTGGGACCAATGTTGGTGAAATTTAAAAATAACAGCATTGTGTGTGCACAACGTTAGAGTAATCCATTCCTTTTTAAATGTAAACTGTAAGTCGCCATGGCTAAAGGAAGAATGTTGATACACAAATGCAGTAAGTTCAGAGGTTATTGTAAACAACAACTTTTTTCACAGAAATGAATGCTAATCAATAGCACTTATCTAAAGGTCTTGCCTAATGAGCACACCAAGTTCAAAAACAATCCTATGATAAATGTGGCCTGTAGGCCATGTCAAAGAATGTTGATGCGCAGATGCAATACATTCAAAGATTGTTGCTAACAGCAACAGTTTTTGATGGAAATGAAAAGAAAATCAATAGCTCTTATCTTTGTCATGCATAAGCATACAAAGTTTCAAAACAACCTGATAATGAATGTGCCCTCTGAGGTATGCCAAAGGAAGATGTTAATGCACAAATGTACTAAGTAGAAGGTCATTGCTTGTGGCAATGTTTTTGGGTTTTTTTTTATGGAAATTCATAAATATACCCTGCAGAGAGTGCAAAAGGGATAAGTTGATGCACAAATGCAATAAGTTCAAAGGCTGGTGATAACAATAATTTTTTTATGGAAATGAAAAAAAGCAATAGCTCACATCTAGAGGTCACCCCGAACACACATACCAAATTTCGAAGTGATCCGATCATAAATGTGCCCTGAAGGGTGTGTTAAAGGGAAATATTGAGGTCTGACTAAACTAAGTTCAAGGGTCAGAGGCAACATTTTTTGACAGAAATGGAAGAAAATCGACAGCTCCCATATAGATGTCACCCCAAACAAGCACACCAAGTTTGCAAGCGATCCAATCATAAATGTGCCCTGCAGGGAGTGTCAAAGGGAAATACTGATGCTTCACTGCACTAAGTTTTTACTAAGTTCATTGCCAGTGGCAACATTTTTTTTATGGAAATCGACGAAAATCGATAGCTTCCATCTAGAGGTAACCCCAAACAAGCGTACAAAGTTTCAAACCGATCTGATCATAAATGTGCCCTGTAGGGCATGCCAAAGGAATATATTGACGCCTGACTAAACTTAAGTTCACAGATTGTTGCCAGCGGCAACATTTTTTGACGGACGGAAATGGAAGAAAATCGATAGCTCCCATCTGGACGTCACCCCAAACAAGCATGCCAGGTTTCAAAGCAATCCAATCATAAATGTGCCCTGTAGGGTGTGCCAAAGGGAAATATTGAGATCTGACTAAACTAAGTTCTAAGAACGTTGGCCGTGGCAACATTGTTTGAGGGAAATTGAAGAAAATCGATAGCTCCCATCTAGAGGTCACCCCAAACAAGCATGCCAGGTTTCAAAGCAATCCGATCATAAATGTGCCCTGTAGGGTGTGCCAAAGGGAAATATGTGGTCTGACTAAACTAAGTTCTAAGAACGTTGGCCGTGGCAACACTTTTTGACGGAAATTGAAGAAAATCGATAGCTCCCATCTAGAGGTCACCGTAAATAAGCATACCAGGTTTCAAAGCAATCAAATCATAAATGAGCCCTGTAGGGTGAGCCAAAGGGAAATATTGTGGTCTGACTAAACTAAGTTCTAAGAATGTTGGCTGCGGCAACATTTTTTGATGGAAATTGAAGAAAATAGCTCCCATCTAGAGGTCACCCCAAACAAGCATGAAAGGTTTCAAAGCACTCCGATCATAAAGGGAAATATCGAGTCTTCTGACTAAACTAAGTTCTAAGAACGCTGGCCGCGGCAACATTATTTGATGGAAATTGAAGAAAATCAATAGCTCCCATCTAGAGGTCACCCCAAACAAGCATGCCAGGTTTCAAAGCAATCCGATCATAAATGTACCCTGTAGGGTGTGCCAAAGGGAAATTTTGAGTCTTCTGAATAAACTAAGTTCTAAGAACGTTGGCCGTGGCAACATTTTTTGACAGAAATTGAAGAAAATCGATAGCTCCCATCTAGAGGTCATCCTAAATACGTATACCAGGTTTCAAAGCAATCAAATCATAAATGTGCCCTGTAGGGTGTGCCAAAGGGAAATATTGTGGTTTGACTAAACTAAGTTCTAAGAACGCTGGCCGCGGCAACATTTTTTCGACAGAAATTGAAGAAAATCGATAGCTCCCATCTAGAGGTCACCCCAAACAAGCATGGCAGGTTTCAAAGCAATCCAATCATAAATGTGCCCTGTAGGGTGTGCCAAAGGGAAATATTGTGGTTTGACTAAACTAAGTTCTAAGAATGTTGGCCGTGGCAACATTTTTTGACGGAAATTGAAGAAAATCGATAGCTCCCATCTAGAGGTCACCCCAAACAAGCATAAGAAGTTTCAAAGTAATCTGATCATAAATGCGACCTGTGAGGTGTGCCAAAGGAAATTGTGGACGTACGTACTAACGTACTAATGTACTAACATACTAACGTGCGTATGTATGTACGTACGCTGACGGACGAGAAGTGATGGCAATAGCTCAGCTTGACTTTGTCAAGTTGAGCTAAAAATTCAAATTAAAAAATCTCGTTCCTGTTTCTGAAATATACAATGTGTTTAGATTAATATAGTACCGAGATATTTTCAAAGTACTCAGTTAAGAGGATTATCTTGTTTGTGTAAACACTTATTTGATAAGTAGATTCGGTGAGCTCCACTGATGTGCATTATCTTCAGGATGTGTCTGAACTTGTTTCTCGAAATATGCTTTTATGTGCAGCAGCCATATTTTTCTACATTATTATTGTCGAGAGCATATCTGGCCAAGAAGAAGCATATTAATCTGTTAACACATAATCAGTTTTCTGTTGGGTATAGAGTTACATGATGCCGACTAAAGCCAAAACAGAATGAACAACTCTAAATTTTTCTGTCTGTTCAGTTTTTTATTTTCACATAAAATCATTTTTTACAGGTCCTGAAAAAGGGCAGTTTTTTGTCGTTTTTCTGGACTTTCTCTAGTTATCATCTAAAGGTGTCTGCACATTCCATTCCTTTTTCGCAGGCTTTTCCAGTGGATTTTCTTTAAAGCCTAATCCATCGCAGCTTAGCAGAGATGTTGTTTTTTGGAATAAAAATGTCCATACGCTCTTTATGTCCGATCAGGCCTCTTGGGATATTTTGATCTTTAAGGATATTTGCCAAAATTTTCCAGCCTATCGGTTGAAAATCTTTTCTTTTTCACAGTAGATCATTTATAAGATCGCAAATATTGGAGCCCGAAATTGTAATGCCGTTATACACGAGTCGATCTTTCTCATACATTCTGGTATACAGCCCAACTAGCCGATATCCGGCTAATTTTTCACTGAAAAAGTAGTCTTTAAGGAGTGTGGTTTGGTGTTTTCATTGCGTAAGTTTGAATGGCGCTGAAAGATTTTCTTTTAGAGCATCTCTTTCTCTTTAGAACTCGATGTTAAAGATTCAGTAATTTGTCCCATACCCTGGTCTATGGGTGGGACAGCTACAGCATTTGGGGGTGTGCATACTTCCTGTAACTGTTCACTTCCCCATGGTTCAATACACTGAATTCTCCTTGAGGGTAGGCTGGGTAAGTCATCTAGAGGTTTTTCCCTCAGTGATTCCCCCATCACTTGCGGTTTTACTGGTTCTAGTTTATTTGCAAACCCCAAAATATTACCACTTGTTAATGCATTATTCCAACTGAAGGCTGATTTCATATGCACTGGAGGATAGGGTGGTTGGTTACAGATAGATCTGGTTGTTAACTCGGCTGTATTAGTGTTTGCTCTGCTTATAGGTCATTTAAAATATACATTTTTGTGTAATTTTCGTCTGTGTCGATAATAATTAGTTTTATGACAGTAAGATTTTTGACACAATTCACAAATCATTTTTAGGGGCAAATGGTCTCTAAATGTGCTTTAAAACCGCTGAATCACTGTAATTTCCCAAGATGCACTGTGGGAGAATTTGAAGTAATCAATGATCAACAGGTTGGGGTAGAATCCACGCTATCTTGGTACATAATTGCCCAATCAGCGATTGACAGGTAGGGGTAGCACCCATCCTATTCCTGTATATAAACAGAAGAGCATTGTCCCCACCCCACAAATCTATTAGCTCGCTTTGAAAAGATGAATTCACGCTATATTTGTGAATTGTGTCAAAAATCTTACTCTCATAAAACTAATTATTATTGACGCAGACGAAAATTACACAAAAATGTAAATTTTAAACGACCTATAAGCAGAGCGAACACTAATACAGCCGAGTTGACAACCAGATCTATCCGTAACCAACTACCCTATCCTCCAGTACATATGAAATCAGCCTTTAGATGGAACAATGCATTAACAAGTGGTAATATTTTGGGGCTTGCAAATAAGCTAGAACCAGTAAAACCATGAGTGATGGGGGAATCACTGAGAGAAAAACCTCTAGATGACTCACCCAGCCTACCCCCAAGCAGAATTCAGTGAATTGAACCATGGGGGTGAACAGTTACAGGAAGTATGCACACCCCCGAATGCTGTAGCTGTCCCACCCATAGACCAAGGTATGAGATCAATTACTGAATCTTTAACATCGAGTTCCAAAGAGAAAGGGATGCACTACAAGAAAATCTTTTAGTGCCATTCAAACTTACGCAATGAAAACACCAAACTACACTCCTTAAAGACTACTTTTTCAGTGGAAAATGAGCCGGCTATCGATTAGTTGGGCTGTATATCAGAATCTCTGAAAAGCAGGGTGCTTTTGTTACTCCAGATAATAAAGAATATACCTAATTTATCCTGGGATGGGAAAGATCGACTGGTGTATAAGAGCATTACAATTTCGGGCCCCAATATGTGTGATCTAATAAATGATCTGCTGCGAAAAAGAAAAGATTTTCAACCAATAGGCTGGAAAATTTTGGCAAATATCCTTAAAGATCAAAAATATCCCAAGAGGCCTGATCG
Source organism: Pictodentalium vernedei (assembly GCA_031216915.1). Lineage (NCBI taxonomy): Eukaryota > Metazoa > Mollusca > Scaphopoda > Dentaliida > Dentaliidae > Pictodentalium > Pictodentalium vernedei. Next base: position 377,056,554 of record CM062294.1, on the reverse strand, counting down.
GAAATAAAGAGCATATGGACTTTTTTATTCCAAAAAACAACATCTCTGCAAAGCTGCGATGGATTAGTCTTTAAAGAAAATCCACTGGAAAAGCCTGCGAAAGTGGAATGGAATGTGCAGACAGCTTTAGATGATAACTAGAGAAAGTCCAGAAAAACAACAAAAAACTGCCCTTTTTCAGGACCACGCGTCAGTTACTGAACATTTAATTATGTGTTTTTGTATGATTACCAGTAAAATTATTGCAAAACTACTTATTGTAGTAAAAATTACTTATGGTGCAATTGTAAAATCACTTTTAAAACTGATTGAAAATCCATTTTAAATGCTTGTAAAACCAATTATCTACTTTGTGAAAACTGATTTTATGTGAAAATAAAAAACTGAACTGACAGAAAAATTTAGAATTGTTTATTCCGTTTTGGCTTCAGCCGGCATCATGTAACTCTATACCCAACAGAAAACTGATTACATGTTAACAGATTAATACGCTTCTTCTTGGCCATATACTCTCTCAACAAAAATAACGTAGAAAAATATGGCTGCTGCACATAAAAGCATATTTCGAGAAACAAGTTCAGACACATCCTGAAGATAACGCACACCTGTGGAGCGTACCAAATCTGCTTATCAAATAAGTGTTACGATCTGGTTTACAAAGCATCATCAAATATCAAACAGTATACCTGTGATGTACTGCCACCTTTCCCTTGTCAGGGATGCCTTGCGAAGTGAATACATGGTCATTGAGTATAACTCAATGTGGTTTTGGTACCCAAGGCTTTCATCAAAAGCAAGAGTGTTTGGCACACAGCCTTTTATACTGCATGAATAAATATATTTTTTGAAATAAATAAGACAGGTATTCAAAGTTTCTGAGTGCTCAGAATTAATGTCTACTCCAAAGAAATTTTCTTTTTTGTTTACAGTCAAGGATAAATTCAATTTTGTGTTAAATTTTTCAATGAGTGACAGTAAAATATTTTTGGAGAAAGGGCATTAAAAAAAGGTGGACTAAGGTTTCCATCATATTTCCACAAAGGGAGCAAAGCTCTGTCTCGCTAAGGCCACATTTAAATGGTTTTGATCTAGTAAAAAGTGCACGATGTAAAATTTTATACTGTAAAGATTGGGAATAAGTCTCCTCAATAGCATCAAAAGTATTACGATAAATACGTTGCCACTCGCCCATGTTTAAATTTTGTTTGTGGTAAATACACCATTTCTGTTTCGAATATGTGGGCATTTTAGCATTATTTTTCAGGAGTAAATCGTAAAATGTTCTATTAACTTTTAGCGAGGCTATCAACTGTGCCACTGTTGGATCAATAATATTCTCTAGTTTTCTTGTATTTGCAATACACTTTTTCCATAACTTTAGGGCTTATTATTCCATAATAGGTTACAAAAGGGGTGCCAACATCATGTTTTCGCTCAAATTGCTCAAGAGACAGCAAATTTCCATTAATATTGACTATGTCATATATAAACGATATGCCTTTTTCAAACCAGGTTTTATAAAAAATTGAAGTGTTATTTATTTTAATATTCTCAATGTGAAAAATGGGCTGAGATAATATATCTGATGCAGTCATTTCTAAATCTGATTTAACTTGGGCCCACGAATTGACGACGTTTTTCCAAAATGGGTTCATATTTATTGAGATTTTTTTCCAAACTCCCCTTCTCGGAATCCAGGACAAAACCCCCTCAAGACAAAACCCCCTCGGGAAAAAACCCTGCTGACAAAACCCCCTCATGACAAAACCCCCTCACTTTAATTGACTTCTTAGACAGAACCCCCTTACATAGCAGAAAAATAAATTATAATGAACACCATTTGAATTTATTTTTTTTATTTATTTTTTTTTTTTTTACTCATTTTCCATAAAAAATTTTTTTCTCAAATATAGTAAACATGCATATGTTAACAAATAAACACCTTTTGATATATGTTAACAAATAAACACCTTTTGATATATGAAAACTTTGTTTTGTTTACATAATATTTCTTGAAAGCACACGATATTATGCACTTCATTTTTTTCTGTCACATGCAGTTTGAACCACATAATATAAGATGACAAGAAAATTACTGAATATTATTATTATTATTATTATTATTATTATTATTATTATTATTATTATTATTATTATTATTATTATTTTCTGCTATGCTTCTGGTATAATCAAAAATAAAATTTATTCACATCTCCTCCAGTTCCAAAAACATGATCTACAGAATTGAAAAAATTAAACAAAACAGTCCCCCCCACCCTTTCCCAAAAATGATATATTAACATTTTTATTTTCACCATATTCTGTAAATAATATTTCTTGTGAGGGGTTTTTGTCTTTAGGAGGTTTTGTCTTGAGGGGGTTTTGTCTTTGAATGCAGAAAGTGAGGGGGTTTTGTCTGAGGGGGTTTTGTCTTGAGGGGGTTTTGTCCTGTTACCTGGGGGGGGGGGGGGATACCAGATCTTATTAAAACCATATTGTTCTAAGTCATCAAGAGCAAGAGTTTTCCACTGGGAGTAGTTTTCGGGGTCTAGCAATATTTTTATCCATACTAGTTTAAGCGAGTGACAGAGTGCACTCAGGTGGGGGAATTTGAGACCGCCATTTTCAGTAGAGCTTATCACAACCTGTCGTTTTATTTCATCTATGTTATCGGACTAAAAAAACTGGAAAAATATAGACTGAATTTCCCCAATCATCGCGTCTGGAGGGTTTGGGAGGACTGTCAGGGAATGTATCAATATTGGAAGAGCCAAAGTTTTTATAACAGTTGTTTTTCCCACGAGCGTCAAGTTTCTCAGAGACCAATCACCTAAAACTTTTTTAACCTTTTCAACTTTTTCCGTATAATTGGTCTCTAAAAACCTGGGCTCCTGTAAATAATATTTTATACCAAGTATGGTGAAAGACCCATTATGGTTCCATTTAATTGGCTTTTCTGTGTTTAGTTCTAATCCACACCTACCCAAGACCCAATCCAAACTATTTGGTTTTTTTCAAAATTCACCTGAAGACCCGAGACGTTTGAAAAAGAATCGAGAATGTTTAGCGCTGTATTCAAGTTCTTTTCATCTGCTTAAAGGAAAAGGCTGCTATCATCTGCATATTGATTTATTTTGTATTCAGAAGTATTTATTTTAATACCTTTAATCTCAGGGTTATATTTCAGTGCAGCACTTAGGATTTTGACACATATGATGAAAAGGTAAGGGGATAATGGAACCCCCTGTCTAACACCACGCTGTAATTCAAAGAACTCGGAAAAGTGACCATTATTTAAATCACAGCTGGAAATACTACCATAAAAACTTTCAAACCACTGTATAATTGAACTACAGAAGTTCAGAAAACGTAATGTCCTCTCAATGAAGACCCATTCAAGAGAATCGAAAGCTTTCTCGAAATCAACTAAAACCAAAAGTTCAGGGATATAAAGGGAACTACGTTTTTCAATCTAGTCAGTTATTAATCTAGTCGATTCCCCTATAAATCTATTTTTCATGATGGCTAATTGGGTTTCTGATATTAACTTTGGTAGGACCAACTTTAATCTATTCGCAATTGCCGTCGAACCAATTTTAAATGTATATTTAAAAGAGAAATTGGTCTCCAGTTTTTTTTGCGTATAGTCTTGGCTTCCCTTCTTTTGGAATACAAGTGATGACACCTTGTCTTTGTGTGATGGAAAATAAATTACCACGATACCCAAAATTCAATGAATTGACTAAAAATTGGCCGAGCTCTTTCCAGAAATATTTATCAAATTCAGACGTGAAACCATCTGAGCCGGGGATTCATTTTTCTTCATCTTACTTAAGGAGCGAAGGCATTCTGCCGAGGTCAGGATACCTTCTAACGAATGTTTATCTTCCTCATCGAGTTTTTTAAGAAAGGGGTTTTCGGGGTCGAAAAATAATTCCTCTAACTCCCCATTTGTGTTTTTAGCCTTCGTTGAGTTTCATCGTTCATAAAACTGTTTTTGTTCATTAATGATTTCCTTAATATCGGGGCATTCTGAGCCGTCCTCTCGGATCAGCTTTGGAATGAGTTTCTCAGTATACTCTTTTCTCTAGATTACAAAAATATTTGGTTGATCTTTCTCCCTATACCCTCCATTTTACCTTTGATTGCAGAATCATTCCTTGAACTTTTTTTTATCTCGTAGAATTCGTAGCTGCGTGTTTAGACTGTCTATTCGGGGTTTTACTGCTTCATCCCTTTCGTCTAAACGAGAATGTAAGCCGTAATTCGTTTTCAATAGAAAGTTCCACCTTTTCGTTTTTGCACCTTAAGAAGGATGAGTAGGATATTGTGTTTTCACGGAACATCAGTTTCAATGTCTACCAAAATAGTTGATCGTTTATTCGTAATTTGATATTTTGTTTTGAACCATTGCAGCTACTACCGCCCCCTCCACTACTTTTACTTTTGCAACTACCGTTATCACCACGACTACTATCATTTTTAACGCTACTACCACTACTACAATATCCACTGGGACTGCTATCATTGTTTGCACCGCTACTCCCGTCACCACTGCCTGCACCTACACGACTGGTAATAGTTGAAGAGGCACCGGTAGGGTAGCGGGAGCATCGATCGCCGCTGCAGTAAAGGAGGAAGTACTATACTGAGTAATTGTGTTGGTAATGGTTTTCCTGACAATATCAATGTATTCAGGATCATTAAGTAAACTATTGTTAAATTTCCAGAAACCACGACCTCTGGATTGTTTGATGAATTTAAGGGAAATTGAAACAGGAGCATGTTCAGACCGACATGGTAAATCAAAGTCCACTTCGTCATTTAAATTTTTTAAGTCAGAGCTAACGAGGAAGTAGTCCAATCTCGCTTGTTTATCGTGTGGGCCATTCCAGGTATATCTTTTCACATTGGGATTTTCTAAACGCCAGGCATCATGTAAATCTATTTTTTTCGTATAAGACTTGATGCATGCATTACTTTTTATATTATTTTGTGTATATAATTTTTGGTATCTATATCGTAGTCCATGTGAACATTCCAGTCCCCACCAATTATTACTATTGTGTTACCTATGCTTTCAGTTGTCTTAAATAGATTTTTATAAAACGCGGGGTTATCGTCATTTGGACTATATATCACTACAATAGGGAGTCTCTTACCCTGCACCTCTGTATCTAAAATAATAAAATTTCCAGCTGTGTGGAGAATTTGGTCTTTTATATCATATTTAAAAGTGTTTCTGAACAGAATGGCCCTTCCTCTTTTGTTGCTCGAATTTGAGCAGAAAATTGCTTTAGCTCCCTATTCTTGCCGCCATACATTTTCCTTCTGCTTCGTAGAGTGTGTGTCAACTGAAAAGGTAATGGCGTATTTTGCTCTACACCTACAGAATATGTCCTTTCGCTTTATTGGGTTCGATGAGAGACCTCGGCAATTCAGGCTACCAAAAATAATGTCCGCCATTTTGAAGTAGGATTCTTTGTCCACAAATTATTACTGCAGAGCACACAAGACCAGAGGAGAGGGACCGTACATCAAAAAAGTTTCTTATATCGAGAACGTTTATGTTCTTTTGTATTACTTTTTTGTAACAAAAACAACAAAAACAGAAATATGAACAAGTACCATTGTGTCTGTTTATATTTGGGGTCAATTGGTTGGGGACCGGGATTATCTGCTTGTGAACTGCTGCTCGATTACAGAAAGGGTTTCTATGTTTCTTATTGTATTTTCTTTTAAAATACTCTATTTTCGAAGGATATAATTCTAAATAACGCTATTCCTTTTACAGACCATATTTGCCACTGCTATCCGCTATAACTTGTCTATAGACACCAAATAGATAGACAGATAAAAATAAATAATATAATAAATAAAAGATAGATAAATAAATATATAAAATAAACAAACCACAGGCGTAATAGTAATCATGAAAGTGTCAATGGCACTGTAGCTTAACTTGTCTGTGTGTTATGTTTGATGAAAAGGATAATGTTCAATATTTAAGAAAGGATTATGAAATAAGACAAGAATTGTGATAATTGGGAATATGTTAATTTCTGTATGTGGCCCTCACAGGTAATGTATGTCAACGAAAGTTACCAATTTACAGTGAAATTATTCCAAAACGAGTCATCCTATCCAGTTACAATGAAATCCCTTCATAAATATGGCCTGTAGACAGTGCTAAAGGTTTTTGGGCTTTGGGCCTGTGTAGCCATCACGGTTGATCGATCATAACCAAAAGGGGACGTCCTCAACTAGACATTATACTGAGGCATCCTACCAAGTTACAATGAAATCCTTTCATAAATATGACCTGTAGTCTGTGCTAAAGTTTTCCGGGTTTTGGGCTCGGGCAGCCGTCATGGTTGAATGATCGAGACCAAAAGGAGACGTTCTCATCTGGGCATTATCTGGAGTCATTCTACCAAGTTACAATGAAATCCCTTCATATATATGACCTACAGACTGTGCGGAAGGGTTTTGGTCTTCGGGCCTCTGTAGCCGTCACAGTTGATCAATCGCGACCAAAAGGGGGTGTTATCATCTAGACATTATATGGAATCAACCTACTAAGTTATAATGAAATCCCTCTATCAATACAGTCTGTAGACTGTGCTAAAGGTTTTCAGGTTTTGGGCTCGGGCAACTGTCACGGCTGAATGATCGCGACCAAAAGTGGATGTTCTCATCTAGACATTATCTGGAGTTATCTTACCAAGTTACAATGAAATCCCTTCATAAATATGACCTATAGACTGTGCTAAAGGTTTTCGGGCTTCGGGCCTCTGTAGCCGTCACAGTTGAACAAACGCGACCAAAAGGGGACGTTCTCATCTAGACATTCTGTGGAGTCAACTACCAAGTTACAATGAAATCCCTCCAAAAATACGACCTGTAGACTGTGCTAAAGGTTTTGGGGTTTTGGGCTCGGGCAGTCGTCACGTTTGACAGATCGCGACCAAACGGGGAAGGTCTCATCTAGACATCATACGAAGTCATCCTACCAAGTTACAATGAAATCCATCAATTTCAAATATGACCTATAGACTGTGCTAAAAGTTTTTGGATTTTGAGCTTGGGCAGCCGTCACGGTTGACAGATCATGACCAAAAGGGGGCGATCTCATCTAGATATTATACAGAGGCATCCTACCAAGTTACAATGAAATTCCTTCATAAATACGACCTGTAGACTGTGCTAATGGTTTTCGGGTTTTGGGCTCGGGCAGCCATCACGGTTGACCAATCGCGACCAAAAGGGGACGTTCTCATCTAGACATGATCTCAAACCTGTATATGAAATTTCGTGATGATCGGATAAGAACTACGGGGTGTAGCCTGTGCTAAAGGAAAATGTGAACAGACTCACAGACTTCCGCACGCGTGATGGCAATAGCTTATCTTGACTTTGTCAAGTTAAGCTAATAATAATATCCATCACACGATGTTTATTTCCAAGGCAGGAAGAACCGTCTACATTTCCCATCCGTTAACTTTTGCTAGTTTGACTTTTTCATGAATTTCATCATAAGTTGTTTTATAGACACAGCTACAACATATACAATACAATTCCAGATTCATTGTTTTCCCTCCCAGTATCCGGTATGATGCATAATAAAACTCTATACACACAAATAAATGATTGTAGAGAGGAGCAGAAAGAAAGAGAGAGAGAGAGAGAGAGGGAGAGAGAGAGAGAGAGAGAGAGAGAGAGAGAGAGAGAGAGAGAGAGAGAGAGAGCAAACTTGACGGACAATCTCTGTTTTTTACAATAAAATCTACAATGAAAACTAGGTTCCTAGTTTTCAATCCCTATTTTCTACTATGTTACCTAATAAACACTATACACACCAGAGAGAGAGAGCGCGCGCGCGCGAGAGAGAGAGAGAGAGAGAGAGAAAGAAAGAAAGAAAGAAAGAGAGAGAGAGAGAGTCAGTACGTTTTGTGCCGCTACTCCGCATATCTGAATAGTTTTTTACCCTATTTAGGATGGGCGGGGGGGGGGGGGAGGGGGGATTATAAGACGGTAAAACGTTTAACACGTCAAATGTGCATCATAAGATTCTTATTTCCAAAACAAAGAAGACGGTCCGGTCTTATACATTTCCATTCATAAACCTTCCGTAGCTTCACCATTTTGCGCATTTCTTCCCCGGTTATTTTAACAACATAAGCTATAAAAATACAATTCCAGACTCACTTTTACACCCCCTATATTCCAATATGTTATAGTATAAACACTGTAATTCCAAAATCGTGGTTTTACAGAGAGTGGGGGAGAGAGTGGGGGAGAGAGAGAGGGGTAGATAGAGCATGAGACAGAGAGAGCGAAAGAGAGAGAAAGAGAGGGAAAGAGAATTTAAACTCAACTGAGAGTCTCCCCCAAAAACACTACATATTCTTGTGTAGAAGCTTCCACACCCACTCATATACACATGAACGTGCACGCACGTACGCACGCACGCGATCGCGCGCAGTCTACCTGAAAATAATTAATATGGACTCTCCAAATTGCTTCCATTTGAACTAGAATGGAAGATATTCTTGGTGTTCTAAAGGTTTAACCCTTTGAAAACTCGTTTCCTGGAATGGTATCGTTTATGTGAACACTTACAGTGAGATGGATCAGTTCAAATATCAATATGCAGAGGATAAGACAATAACTGCAGTCTGCAGGCATTGGCAGGCACTATCTCTATCATCAATGCCTCGTGTATAGACCACTTATAATAAAACAACACTGAGATAAAATCATGCCTCGGACCGAAAAATCGGCCTCACGAGTTCAAAGGGTGAAGATTCCCCGCTGAAAAATAAATTTTAAAATCATTTTATGTTCTTAATAGTAATCGTTAGATTCACTGAACCAAATTCTGGGTGAACTATGAGGAATTGATGGAGTACTATGAGCTCGTTGAGTTTGCGCATTTGTAGTGATTCGGTCCAAGTCAGATTCCGTTCTGAAACGACGAACACGACCATCAGAAGCCTTACAAAACAGTTTTCCATTTGACGACCATGAGTTTACTATATATGGAGATTTAAACGCTTTTTGAAGCAAATAGTAATTCAGTTTGGTCACGTCGCCTGAAATACTTATCCTAGTACCCTTCAAGTTTCTTTTGTGAGCGGTAGCCTCTATTTTGGCTGTGTGGAGGGGGATGGGGGATGTAAATTTCACAAGAATATGGCGGTGCGGTTGTTTTCTCGAACGAGTGTTAAGACGGTGGGCCATTGACATGTCCGATGTTTTGAGCTCAACTGGTAGCTTTTCATTTAAAGTTTTCAACACTATTTCAGCACATTGAGTTACTGTTTCTCCGGGTGACTCTTCGATCCCGAAAATTCTCACACTCTCTTTTCGGGTGTACTGCTCGAGGTCATTTAAAGCATATTTATATACACTAACTTGTCCAGATAAATCTGTATTTTTGTTTTCAGGTATTTTATTTTTTTCTGTTAATTTATCTTGTGTCAACTCAAGCTCGAAAACACGGTTTTCTGGAATCTCAATCTTTTTGTTCAAAGAGTTTATAATTCCATTTTTTATTTCAATCAATTCAAATTTGCTGGCTTGTCTCTCAGAAAAAGATTCCAAATTACTTGACGTTTCTTCACTTATCGTATCTAGACGCCGCAATAGAAACTAACTGAGCCTCAATGTTCTTTAATCTGTCATTTTGACACTGACTGTTTCCTGAATTTCTGAACTTAAAAATTTTGACATAGTCAACTGGGTTTTTTTTTGGCGTTGGATTACACAAACTACTTTCATCGCTCTCAACGGTTGAAGAGAGTTTACTTTTATTTTTTGCATCTTGATCTTGTTGTTGACCTGAATTTTCTTTCTATTTTGACCTGATTTACCCATTATTTCAACACTGTGGAAGAGTCTTGATCAGTGGGAATTGGAGCGTTTTCACGGTCGGTTTCCCAATAATAATCGATTAATAGTATTCATCAGACAATATCACGATTTGGGAAACAAATGAGAGAAAAAGAAACAATACCGCAGTAGCCGATTCTCATATGGGACAACCAATATCCGATAACATATCCAGTGAAATACGTGAATAGTCTTTAATTCTGTTTTGGAATCCTTCAAAAATTCATGTATGTATAATATCATCAGAAAGGAGGTGTTATTCAGTTATTCTCAGCATGTTTGATCAGTGAACAGAGTCCACGATTTATTGTGAGGAATAAGCTCGGCTTCCAGAAGAACCTGCGACCCCTCCGCGATATTCAGATATGTGTGTAAGAAGTTATTCGGCTTAATTACATGCATTATCCTGCAGTAACTTGGGGAGACAAACGAAAATATAGTTTGGGAAATGTATGACCAGGTTAAAATCTGGAGTCTAGAAACAATGGGTTAACTCAGATACTTTGAGAATAACGGATTTATAAATTTATGAATTGACGGATTAACACATTAAGGGTTTTTTCACTCATAAATCCATTATAATGCCCACATGATTAATACAAGAGTCTACATGTTATTTTTACAGCTAGCAATGTGGATTGTTTTATTTTAATAATGTTTCTTGGATATTGTACATATAAAGGCATCTTAACTCTGTAAATTTGGTAATTCAGATAACCGACTGCAAGAACGTTGGGCGGAGAGTTTGGTAACCTCTCCCGTTAACAATTATATTACATGTACGCTACAGTCCAGTTAATAAATTTGTTACATAGTGTAAAAACTGTTAGTCTCAGTAGTTTGTGGAGTGAGATCCCCGGTACGAAATATCTTCGCGACGAGTTCCTCCGGTCATAATTTTGTGGAGAATCCGGGCATACGACGACTTTTTAGCTCACCTTGAGATATCGGAAGGATATTTCTGTTTCAAAATGTGCCGTGTGATTCCCCTAAACATTGTGAATCTACTGCGGAGCTTAAACGTGGAGAGATTAGAACTGTCTGGGGAATTTCAAGCAGAAACACACGAGACCAGTCTCATGCTTAAGCGGAAGAAACCAGCGTCATGTTCCAAGAAACCGAGATCAGCAGCAAAACGTTCCAGAGATCGACAGCGCCAGGAAGATTTCATTTTGAGGAAACAAAAAGAAGTTTACGTCCGTGAAAATAGTGGAAATGTTCAAAAGGATACATGTTCTGTTTCGAATACTAGACGAAACCTGATTTGAGTAAACAAACATTTTCTTTATTTGCTGTAAACGTGGATAAAAACACTCAGCCAAATAGCATTAGTAGACCCACCCAAAATGTGTCTGCTACATCAGACACGTCAGCAAAAGCGCTCGTCACGCATGGGACCACCTTTTCGGGTACATCCGAACCTATCTCGTTCGCCACTATGGCGTCAAAACACATGCCAACAAAAAAGCCGACCAGAGAGGTAGAAGCCTATCAGAAGCTACTAACATTTATGCCTTAGATGACAAAACTGCGAGAAAAAGAAATATGCGGAAGCATCTTAGTGTCTCGTCCAGGGGCTCTAAAATAAATTCATCAAATAAAGTGTACAGGGTTGATGGCAATTCGGTTTCTATGGATGTACCAAAATGTCAGAAACTCAATATTCATCGCGTAAACTGGAACTCGAATAAAAGGTTTCGAAATACAAATGAAATAGTGGACATTTTTTGTGGACATATTTCACCACAGAGTTAAAAAATCTTTGGTGTAGAGTATTGTGATGGCGACATACAAGAAGTGTCTTTCCAGTCGGTACCTATTGTTATAAAAGACCGAATAGATCCAAATTGGTCTACTTGGTTTAGTGGATAAAATTATGTGCACTGATATGTTCATCTGTGTCACTAGAATGCCGTTCATTTCTTTCACATATTACGTTTATTAGTGCTTAATGAGAACCACTCCTGACTACTAAAATATTCAGGAACAATGTACCCAAATGCCAGGAGGTATATTTTTCGGACGCAGCGAGAGTAGTAGGAGCTGCACCGTTCATGCTGGTTTACCCTGACCACCACCCTGACACCCTGACCCCGCGCGCAGGCCCTTTTTAGGCTCCCCTCACTCCTCCCTGTGCCCAAGCCCACTAGGCCACCTTCACCCCCTCCGCGCCCAAAGCCCCTTAGGCACCCTCCCTGTGCCCAAAAGCTGTTAGGCGCCCCTCCACGTGCCCAGAACCCCTTTAGGCAATACGAACCCTCTTTTGACCCCCTTTACCCCTCCTTGTACCCAAAGACTATTGGGCGCTGTGCCAATGATATCCGTGACGTGGCTACCATAATACATAAAGTGGGAGGGCTCCCCCTCCCTCCCTGTACCCAAAGCCTATTGGGACCCAATATGGCGGCCCAAGATGGCGGCTTCCCCCATGATATCTGTGACGTGGCTACCATAATACACAAAGTGGGAGGGCTCCCCTCCCTCCCTGTACCTAAAGCCCATTGGGGCCCAAGATGGCGGATGACAAGATGGCGGCTTCCCCCATGATATCTGTGACGTGGCAACCATAATACACAAAGTGGGAGGGCTCCCTTCTCCCTCCCTATACCCAAAGCCCATTGGGGCCCAAGATGGCGGATGACAAGATGGCGTCTTCTCCCATGATATCTGTGACATAAACAATCTACTCTGCCAGTGATTTAAATATTAAAATTAAAATTAAAAAATTCAAATTCAAAAATCTCGTTCCTGTTTCCGAAATATACAATGTGTTTAAGTTAATATTGTACCGAGATATTTTCAAAGTACTCAGTTAAGAGGATTATCGTGTTTGTGTATTGATTCCTTTTAATTTTGTGAAAAAGTTTATTTTTCGTCATCTATTTTTGTTTATTTTGTATATGAAAGTTTATGTTTTCTAATAAAAATAAAAACAAAAAAACCCATGAATAAGCGAATATTAATAATTTAAATCATCTTACCATTTCGAAAAGACTTAGGTTTTAATAATTTAAATCATCAAACAAACAGCAACATCATCCATTACAGGTACTCGTGTTGCGGAATAGAAGGAAATGTTTATCGATCTAGGATCGTCAAGTTTGAGTTTTCCACGTTGTGTTTACTGGGGGTTCTGTGAGGATCCACCAGCCCGTAGCATTTTGAGTTTCCTTACCAGACGATATCAGACACAGGCTCCAGATTCTGGGTTCAGTAACTTCACGAACTTGTGTACAACACAACGTAGACCAGTTCCAAATTATCTACTATTTTATTTAAACTAATCAAATATAAATCTTCGCGACTAAGTGTCGTTGTCTCTGGTAATAAGTATACAATTTACAAGTAACACAATTCGTACCTTAACACTGTGGCGGCATCCAGGTTTCTTCTGGTGGAGTAGGTCAGCATTCGTCAGTAGCCCAGAGACAACTTGTCTAAGCAGTCAGAAATTGGTGCTTATATAAACCAAATTTCTGAAGCAATACCTGGGGTACGTGACGACTGTCAGCAGTTTCTCCCTGACCTCAGGGAAACTAAGGGAAAGTCCCCTGACGTGGCGGTCGCCATTTTGTAGACTCTTAAACTGCCATGCAGACTGTCGGTCAGTCTGTATGCTGTCCATGGAATCTCGGCTCGCAAATAGTATTCCGCCGGGCGCCAGTTAACCGGCGGAATGTCCCGGTGACTGATGCAAAAATGCAACTCAGCGTCCCCAGTTCAATGGGGAGTTCACAAGGTACAAGTTATGATTTGTTAGACAATTCGAACACCAACATCCCAGTAATACTGCCGAATGTTATTGTCCCATCTATCAACAAATCCTCAAATGTTACTGCTTGTTGACAATATTGGCTCGCAAAGGTATGCCTGATATTGTCAACAGAACATCTGGCGTGTACCTACAGAGTATGCCTGTGCTCTGGTCGCCAGTTTCATACAATTCCATATAATTTCGTTATAATGTTTAAATCTGTTCGAAAACTGTTAAACAAATTAAGTAATCTCGAGTCTATTGAATGTCCCAATAAAACCCCAAGAGCCCGAACTCTTGGCCGAGCTGACAAGCTCACTTAACCCCTGTGGGCCCACTTCGCAATACTTGTGTCAACACTGAACTTCAAACCGCGATTCCCTAAACCATAGAATTTCCCACCAGAACAAGCCAACAACCGACAGACAGTGAACATGAAGCGAATAACCCTTCAACTAACAAAACCAAGACGCATTAAGCTGACGCACACAAGAAAGTCCTTAGTAGATCTGGCCTGTAAAATAAAAGTTGAATCCATAATAAAAATGCAATTTGGTCTCTACCACATGAAACCGTAGCCGAAATTAAAAGAAAACTTTTCGAAATAAAATGGAAGTAGGAAGAGAAACACTTGTATGTTGTATTCTCCTTTTGATTTACAAAGTTCAAGTTCAAGTTATTTAATCTTAATTATCCTCAATTACTTTCTCGCAGTGGCGCTATAGTTGATTTTGAGCTTTGCACAACTTGGATTTTCGCGCATGTATACCAAGGGGTAAAAATCGTTCCTCATGTAATATATTGAAAACAATGTCGAGAAATTTTAATGTAACTAATCAAGAGTCACGCGATTTTCACATTTACCTCTGAACGTACTTCGGCCAGTCTTCAAGTTTCTGTCCACAACGTTACAGAAAATGATAGCAGAAGTTAAACACATCAACGTATGAGCAGGGGTCTGTGCAGCGGTGTAGATATAGGTTTGGTCGGCGTCCCCACCCCCCCCCCCCCCAAAAAAAAGAGTGTGTCGTAATTTTGTACATAGTAGTCTCCCACACCACAACTAACTCCTTTATATGTGGTGTTGGGGTGAGCCGAGGCCGAAAATTGACGATGCAGAGCAGGGTTGGTGGTGAGAATATATATGAAATTTTGTGATATGCTGTCTACTTTTCTGTCGGTGGTGATAGTAGTAGTGGTTATTTATTATTATTTATTGGTGTTTAAGGTCACAGATTTCTGCACAATGGCTGATCATGATGACGACGACAGTTTAACGGGTGGAGGAAGCCGGAGTACCCAGAGAGAACCACCGAGCAACGACGAGCAACTGTCAGCTCCACAACATACTAACTTCACACAAGCAGGGTTAGCATTGGTTGAAGACAGGTGCACCATCGAGTACGCCTTAGTACACAACGTCAAGTGGGCAATGGGGATGAAGTGTCTTGCTCAAGGACACAACGCGGTTGTGTTGCTTCGCTTTTATGCCGAAACTGGGATAATTTAGAATCAAATGAGCGGCCCGAGTTGCGGCTCAGTGATTTGACTTTCTCTGAATACGATATACCTGGTTGAACCACACTAGAGGCAGGAGAAGGGGGAGAAGAAACAGAAGCAGGAGAGGAAACAGAAGGAGGAGGAGGAGGAGGAGGAGGAGGAGTTCTAGTGAGAGCACTAGGTGAACCAGAGAAGAAAGGCTGAGGAGGAGTAGGAGGTAGAGGGACAAGTCGAGGCGAGACAACGTTACTCAATTTGCGAGCATCTTCAGTCAGAATATGGACCGGAGATGTTTGCAAATTGAGGCGCTTACTCTGAGAGAAAGAAGAAGTAGATGGAAAAGAAGAGGGAGAAATGCTTTGCCTTGATCTTTTCTTATGATTTTCGCGTCGGGGTAGAGGGACAACACGGGCCGGAGTTTGCTTGCTCCTTCCCGTATTGTTCCTTACTCCAGGCGCTGGGCGAAGTTCCGAAATGTAAGACTCATAGGCCGAAATCTTCTTGCGTGCGTGCGTGCGTGCGTGCGCGCGTGCGTTTATTTTCCTTAATAAAAACGGTGTTGATAATAATTCAGAATTTTGTTACGGGAAACAGTCCCATTTGTATAACAAAAGACGAAATCACGCTTTACATGTTTCCGTATATCTTTTTCTCTGAAATGAACGTTAAAACATTATGGCGCAGTTGACCTGAAAACAACTTATGACGTCCACGAAAGTAGGTTTCGACCTTTTGAAAGACAAGTAACATTTGTAAGGTGTACACGATTCTCTTGTTATAACAGTTTTACACGAGGTTATTTCAATATTATGACTGTAATAAATACATCCAACAAAAATAAATATGGAAATGCGAAGTATTTGATGAAAAACGCTCATGTATATTGTTCTGAAGAAATACTTAAATACATACAATCAACGGTAACGTGATGGTATGGCCATTTTAACCTTTAACCTGACGTAACGGCAAAAACCGACCAACGATATTCACAAAAGTCACCATTCAAAATTAATTAATTAATTAATTAATTTCGGTATGCCAATCATATCGATTCGGTTTTTTCGGTATATTGCTCATCTATAGTTCTGTTTGGGTTTCTGTGGCAAACCGGAAAACCGACCCACAGGACCTAGGAAAACGGTTTTATTGTGTTTGTGCATAAACTGAACTAGTTGCCCCTACGGCCCCTCGCCACTTAGGCTATCGAGTTTTCGTTTTCATTGTCACATTTTCTGCCTTATTGACTCGTCCGGCGGACGAGTCAATAAGGCAGAAAATATCATGCTGAGAACACATGAACTTTATTCTTTTGCTATCCTAATGTATGTTTTTATGCCTCAATGGGCTTAGCACCAGACCCCCTGGAACCATCTAAGCCTAATCAAAAGAAAGGTTGGGTGAGCTCAGTGGAGATACGCACAGACAGGGCTTTTTGTGGTGATTGGTGTCGAACAAACGACTGGCGATTTTTTAACGGTTCACGGGTCTGAGGTGTTCTTTACCATATGTTCTTCACACATAGAAAAACTAAATCGAGACCGAGGTTTTTTTTTTCGTGAAACCGAACCGAATCTAAAAAATAAAAACCTCCCAGCTCTAAGTTATAGTAACAGAAGAAGTGCCAGTTATGAAGACAAAAATAGTTGTAAAAGCTATTTGTGAGACAATGAGAGTACTGATAGTGGCGGTAAATGCAAGTGGGAGAGCAAAGGGTGTCACAGAAGTGATCACTCAACATCTAGATGAGGACATTGTTGATAAGTTTTGCTCCTGAGGGCCAATATGGTCTTACAAATCATCTCTGTGTAGACAGAGGTTTAAAGTACTATTGAATCCCGACTCCATTTATTTGAGAACATTTATATGAAGATTTGGTATCATGGAAGCGAATTGTAATGTACGTTATTTTAACACAAAGGAAAATTTATTTAATGAGATTAAATGCAGAATTTAATGAGAGATTTTAAGAACTAATTTTATGCAATAAAATTAAAACACAGTATTAACTGTAAGTATGCAATTTTATTGGAGAAAACTATACATTTACAATTTTAAAAAGGAAAATTCATATAAAACACAGTCCAGATGTTTACGGTTAACGAAAACTTCAAATACAAAAACATCAAATACAAAAAGCATGGACTGAAAGTGAAATACCTAGAGCGGAAAACATCCCATGCCTGATGTTTTCTGGCTCAGGTAACTTGGTCACCAGTAACCAAAGTTATTTATTCATTTATATATTGGTGTTTAAGGTCACATATATCTCCACAGTGGCTAATCTTGGCCGCAACATGGATATAAAGTCAAGTCCAGCCAATCATTTACAACCAAGTGGCCCATTTTAGGGGACTTCCATTTTACCAGTAAAACAAAGTTTGTTTACTATGCTTCATTTCCCGGGGTTCTCACGGGGAGATTAACTGCAAGATATGTCATAATGTATACCTGTAATACTATTTATTTATTTATTGGTGTTTCAGATCAAATATTTCTGCACAGAGACTAATCGTGACCGCATCATGAATATAATGTCAAGTCTAGCCACTAGTTTAAATCCATGATGGCCATTTTAGGGGGCTTCCACCCCAGGCGTTGGTTACAGGGTCCTATTTTACCAGTAAACAGTAAAACAGAGCTTGTTAGCACTGTAAATAAGCCCATGCCGTACAGCTTCACAGCTTCACTTCCCTGAGTTCCCACGGGCACCCGGAATAATATTTATTTATTTATTGGTGTTTAAGGCCACAGATTTCTGCACAATGACTGATCGGAAAGAATAGAATAGTTTATGGACATAATGCATCGAAAAAAGACCGATGTCACAAGTATATAAACAAAAAGCAACAATCCTTCTGCATATCAATTAGTAAAAGCTGAAAAAGTAGACAATAGTTTTTTTCTAAATTCCTTTACCCTTATTTTGATCCCAGTATTTCTGTATCAGTTGATGTTGGGCAAATTTGATCTATGTTTGGACAATTCTCGGACCATGTTGCAGATAATATTACATAATTTCGGTTCTCTGTTTTGCAAGATGAAAAGAAATTTCTCCCTCTCAGTCATTTTACTGAAATCGGAGATTTTTTAGGCTACTTCTTCAAACAATTTGCTGCATAAATGCATATATGCATTGCAATTCAATACAAAATGTTCCCCAGTCGCCACTTCAAGGCCATACGTGCAACATATACGCTCTTCGTAAAGCACCTTTGGTTGTTTATGTCGACCCTTCTCTACTTCTAGACTATGGTTACTTATTCTTAGTTTGCAGAATATTATCATGGTTTCAAAATTCTTTATATTGAGGTATGCTTGCTATGTATATTGTATTTTAAATTCCCGATTTGTTTCAATTTGTTCAAACCGGGTGCTTTTTCATCATCATAGATTTCCTTTCTGAAATTTTCCAGATATCACTCTCTAAGTCAAGAATTAATTTATTTGGGTGATTTATTGAATATGTACACTCGGCCTGCCAACCCCAATCAAAGTGGAAAAATTTAAAGAAATGTTGCAAGGGTACGATCTCACAACATTTACTTTTCTTATCGACGGGTTTACCAAGGGTTTCCGCATAGGCTCTACCGGGGCATCCCCTCATTCATCCCCCAACCTGCAGTCAGCCGCTGACAATCGCACTCTGACATCCGCTAAATTGGCAAAGGAAGTTTTGGCGGGTCGGATAGCCGGCCCATTCGATTCTCCACCTTTCGATAATTTTGTTGTGTCCCCTATCGGGCTGGTGCCGAAGAAAGCCCCTAATGAATTTCGCCTGATTCACCACCTTTCGTATCCCTCTGGTGACTCAGTTAACGATTCTATTTCAACCGCGCAATCTGCAGTCAGTTACCAAACCATCCAAGATGCCATAGCTCGCATTTGTGCCACAGGCCGGGGCTGTTTTCTGGCGAAAACAGATATCAAATCAGCTTTCCGTTTGATACCTGTTCACCCGGAGGATTATCCCCTGCTTGGGCTCAAGTGGGAGGGTCATTATTATTTTGATAAATGCTTACCGATGGGTTGCCGCTCGTCATGTAAAATGTTCGAATGCTTCAGCACCTCCCTCCAATGGATAGCGCAGTATAAGTGTAATATTAGGCAGGTGCTCCATGTTTTAGACGATTTTTTGTTCATTGCTCCCTCTCATGGGGAATGCCAAAAGGCTTTAACCAAATTTATGGCTCTTTGCTCGCAATTGGGCGTGCCCATTGCAGACGACAAGACTCATGAGGCCACCACTTGCATTGTGTTTTTGGGGATTGAATTGGACTCCGTGGACATGTCGGCACGTCTGCCACAAGACAAGCTTGATAAGTGCAGGGAAACAATTTCTTCCTTTTTATCTCGGGCAAAAGTTACATTACGTGAACTACAGTCCCTGATTGGTTTGCTCAATTTTGCCTGCACAGTTGTTGTCCCGGGGCGAGTATTCCTGCGTCGTTTAATTAACCTTACTCTTGGTGTAACCAAGCCACATCATCACATTCGTTTGTCACAGTCAGCGAAGTCTGACCTACGGATATGGCTGGAGTTTTTAGACAATTTCAATGGGAAATCTTTCTTTTTGACTCGCCCCTGGATCAACAATGCTGCGCTCAACTTGTATACGGATGCAGCCACCACCCTAGGGTGTGGAGGTTTCTTCAATCAGGAATGGTTTTCCCTCCCATGGGACGCGGACATGCCGAATCATAACATAGCTGTTTTAGAGCTATATCCCATTGTCTTAGCCATGCTTCTCTGGGGATCACGGCTGCAAAACCGGCAGATCATTTTTCATTCAGATAATCAGGCCGTAGTTTGCGTCATTAATGCCCAAACCTCACGGGATAAATCGTTACTTCAACTGCTTCGCCGTCTCGTACCGGTTTGTTTGCATTTTAACATCCACTTCAAAGCCCAGTATATACCAGTGAAAGTAAATACTTTAGCTGATTGTCTATCCCGATTGCAGGTTCAAGACTTCAAGAGGCTAGCGCCACACAGCCGTGCAGACCCAACCCCGGTGCCATCAGAATGGAAGATAGAGAGCTTGCTAGCACAGTAACACATTTGTTGGATAATGCGACATCTCCTTCGACTCAGCGTTCTTATGCATCCACTGTCGAGAAGTACAAAAAGTTTTGCCAAACACAGGGTTACCCTGTAACCTGGCCTATACCGGTTTCGCAATTGTGCCTTTTTCTTGCGCATGTATTCAACGACCAGTTGGCATATAAGACAATTCGTTCGATACTGTCTGGTTTAGCATACATGCACAAGATAAACAACTTGCCCGACCCCACTCAGTCTTTCTTGGTGCAGAAAATTATGTCAGGCATACAGCGTCTTCGCCCGTCGATAGATGTTCGACTTCCTATTACCAAATCTATTTTGACCAGGTTATTACGGGCCTTACCCTTTTGTACATCCAGTAATTACAATTGTGTTTTATATCAAGCGCTCTTCGTAGTCGCATTCTATGGCTTTGCCCGGATAGGGGAGCTTTGCCCAGCACATATGGGTGAAGCAGCAAAGGTTCTCCAACTGGCTGATGCGCAATAAGAATTTAATAAAGTGGGAGGGATGTTCATACTTTCCTTTCGCAACTTCAAACACAATGTTGGTGGAAAGGAGCATCTTATCCCGTTACAGGCCATCCCGGGGACAACCTTTTGTCCGGTACATCTGCTTTCAAGCTTCTTACAACACCGGGGGAGGGTACCTGGGCCCTTGTTTGCCTACCCCGATGGCTCTCCTATCCGAAGACATCAGTTTACACATATTCTCAACTTGTGTCTCACTTTTTGTGGTTTGGACTCTGCCGTTTTTAAAGGACATAGTTTTCGGATTGGAGCAGCCACCTGGGCGGCGGCCAAGGGCTACTCAGATGCCCAAATCCGAGCCATGGGCAGATGGAAATCAGATGCTTTTCGACAATACATTCGCAATCCGGCCCTAGTATAACCATATCACATTTATTGCCTAATTTATCCTTGGGGGAGGGGCATTGCTTGTGTGTGCCCCCAATATCAATGCATCGCCTGTGCGTGCCCTGTCAGCTTCTTCCCTTTTATTTCTTTACTTGCCTCTCAAAATGGTCAGCCGGCGCTTGTCCGCGGCTAATTATTAGGTTTCAAACAACTGGTGTGTTCCTCGGAAATGTGAAGGGTCGCTTGTTCACTCTCAGGTGGATGTGGTGACATTAGCGTATTTTGAGTGTTTGATCCCGGCGAGAGATGCTTGTCCACTCTTGCTTTCTTTCCTGTCATTTTCGATGTGGCGTTTTTATCTTTTGTTCAGCACAAGTATCATAGTCAACCGGCGGCTGTTCGCGGTTATTCATGAGGTATCGAGCACAGTTATTTCCCCATGTGGGAACAATATATCGTGCATTAGCTTATTATGAGTGTTTGATCTTGGCAAGGGATGCTTGTCCACTCTTGCTTTCTGTTCCTTCAGTTTCGGTATGGCTATCATCTGTTGCTCCCTCGGTGGATTCCTGTTGCGTCTCAGGTTCATGGGATTACCTCACCGTCAGCCCACTGGTTTAGCTCCATCTGCGGGACGGGCAACCTCCTTCTACATGCTTTCCTGTTGGCGGGATGATTCCGTCCTCGGACTCATCTGTGGCGTTTTGTTTTATCCGCACCTGGATATCATGTTGAAGGAGGCTGCTTTGCAGCTTTTATTGTTCTTGGAACGTTTTATATGTTAAAGGGTTTAATAATTTTATTCCATATGAACCTTTTTTATGTTAAATGGTTTAATAATTTGATTCATATTCTTGGCTACTCCGCATTAATTACTTGATGTCAATAGAATGGGCGGGTAGCCCTACTCAAACAAATTTATTCTTTAGTTTAATGAGTTTCCCCTGTGCCTATCTGTACAAATAGAATGCTAGCGACTCGCTGGCAGGATTTGTACAGAGGGGCAGGGAGTATTTGAGGTTTGCTTGACACCTGTTTTGATCAAGCTGTAC
This sequence comes from Pictodentalium vernedei, assembly GCA_031216915.1. Lineage (NCBI taxonomy): Eukaryota > Metazoa > Mollusca > Scaphopoda > Dentaliida > Dentaliidae > Pictodentalium > Pictodentalium vernedei. Next base: position 377,034,436 of record CM062294.1, on the reverse strand, counting down.
TGTTAATTGGACCGGATATTCTTTTGTGTATACATACACAAAGCAGGTGTCATCGCGCATTGATCTGTGATTAGTACGTCCTAATTTCTCTCACTCCTTTGTCTTGATTTTTCCGGACATTCTATTAGTCATTGGTGCGGATGATTAATGAGTAATTAGTACATTGATAATACCGTCGCACGTGTAGCTCAGCTTCATTCTTCGGAATACCTGCTATTTACGAGTCTCACCCACCTCCTCCCCGTCACATCGCCACCCAGTACGCTTAGTTATCAGGTAGAGGCGTCTGCCTCGCAGCTCGCCCCTGTTCGAGTGTTTACACGTTGTTGGGGGGTTAGGAGGTCGCCTGGCGTTCTTCCCCGCACCTGGATATCATGTTGTAGGAGACTGCTTTGCAGCTTCTATTGTTCTTTGAACGTTTTAAATGTTAAAGGGTTTGGCGTTTTGTTTAGGCGTTTTATTTTTTGGCATTTTGTTTTATCCGCACCTGGATAGGGCGTGGCGTTTTGTTTTATCCGCACCTGGATATCATGTTGAAGGAGGCTGCTTTGCAGCTTTTATTGTTCTTGGAACGTTTTATATGTTAAAGGGTTTAATAATTTTATTCCATATGAACCTTTTTTATGTTAAATGGTTTAATAATTTGATTCATATTCTTGGCTACTCCGCATTAATTACTTAATGTCAATAAAATGGGCGGGTAGCCCTACTCAAACAAATTTATTCTTTAGTTTAATGAGTTTCCCCTGTGCCTATCTGTACAAAAACATTCCTTAATCACGGGAATATCATGAATGACTGATTCGCTTAACAAAGTCTTCGCTAGTTTCTGCCGCATCCGACATCAAGGGTTTATTATTCGCGTTATCGTGTATTTTCATAAGGTATGACATCGAACTGTTCACTACGCCAATTACAATTGTAAAGTGTCTATTTGCCACCCGGGTGGCAAATAACTATTCCTCTTTATTTTAGCTATTTGCCACCAAGAATATTGTAGAATTCGTCCAATTACGGGGCACTGAAGGTATGTGCTTGGGCTACCACGAATGTCAAAAAGGGATGGGAAATAATGATCAAAATGAAAAGGGGACGGCAAATAAAAATAATACTGAAAGTGGGAGGCAAATAATTATACAAATTAATAATAAAAAAGAGTACCCAATAATGATAACAACCAAAACGCGTTGGCAAATAAAGACTATGGTAGAATGGATATGGCAAATCGAGATGACAATGAGAAGGGGTGGTAAATACCATTAATAATCAAAATGGGTGGTAAGTGACAATGGTAATCAAAACTGGATGGGGAATTATTATAATAATCAAAGGGGTGGTATATAAAAATATTACTGAAAAGGGGGAGGGGCAAATAACTAATAATCAAAAGGGGAGCCAAATAATGGTAATAATTGAAAGGAGATGACATTTAAAGATTATATTCAAAGGGGAGGGGCGTCAAATAAAGATAACAATGAAATGGGGGTGGCAAATAAAGATAATATTGAAAGGGGGTGGCAAATAACTATAATAATCAGAATGGTGCCAAATAATGGTAATAATCAAAAGGAGATGATAAATAAAGATTATAGTCCATACTGATAACAATGAAAAGGGGGTGGCAAATACAGATAATACTGAAAAGGGCGTGGCAACTAACAATAACAATAACGAACAGAGATTACAGTCAAAGGGGGACAGCAAATAATGAAAACTTTTAAAAGGGGGTGGCCAGTAAAGATAATACTCAAAATGGGGTGGCAAATAAATGTAATAATCAAAAATGGTGCCAAATAATGGTAATAATCAAAAGGAGATGACAAATAGAGATTATAGACAAAGAGGGTAGAAAATATTGATAACAAGGAAAGGGGTGGCAAGTAAAGATAATACTGAAAAGGGGATGGCAAATAACTATAATAGTCAAAAGCGGTGCCAAATAATAGTCATAATCAAAAGGAGATGACAAATAAAGATTATATTCAAAGGGGTGGCAAATAATGATAGCAATGGAAAGGGGTGGAAAATAAAGATAATAATGAAAAGGGGTGGCAAATAAATATAATAATCAAAAGAGGTGCAAAATAATGGTAATAATCAAAAGGAGATTACAAATAATGTTTATATTCAAAGGGCGATGGCAAATATTGATACAATGAAATGTGGATGGCAAATAAAGATATTACAGAAAGGGATGGCACATAACAATAATGATCAGAATAGGTGCCAAATAATGGTAATGATCAAAAGGAGATTACAAATAAAGACTCTAGTCAAAGGGGGAAGGCAAATAATGATAACAACGAAAAGGGGTGGCAAATAAAGATAGTACTGAAAAGGGGGTGGAAAATACCAATAATGAACAAAAGTGGTGACAAATAATGTTAATAATCAAAAGGAGATGATGAATAGAGCTTATAGTCAAAAGGGGATGGCAAATAATGATAGCAATTAAAGGGGGGGGGGGGGTGGCAGGAAAAGATAATACTGAAAAGGGGGTGGCAGATAACTATAATAATCAAAAGTGGTGCCAAATAATGGTAATAATCAAAAGGAGATGACAAATAAAGATTATAATCAAAGGGTGTGGAAAATTACAATAATAAACAAAAGTGGTGCCAAATAATGTTAATAATCAAAAGGAGATGATGAATAGAGCTTATAGTCAAAAGGGGATGGCAGATAATGATAGCAATTCAAAGGGGTGGCTAGTGAAGACCATACTGAAAAAGGGGTGGGAAATAACTATTATAATCAGAATGGGTGCCAAATAATGGTAATAATCAAAAGATGACAAATAAAGGTTATAGTCAAAGGGGGATGGAAAATAATGATAGCAATGAAAAGGGGGTGGCAAGAAAAGATAATACTGAAAAGGGGGGTGGCAGATAACTATAATAATAAAAAGTGGTGCCAAATAATGGTAATAATCAAAAGGAGATGACAAAGATTATAGTCAAGAGGGTGTGGGGGGGGGGGGGGGGGGCGCAATTAATGATAACAATGAAAAGGGGTGGCAAATAAAGATAATTCGGAAAATGGGGGTGGCAAATAACTATAATAATCAGAATGAGTGCCAGATAACGGTAATAATCAAAAGGAGATGACAAATAAGGATTATAGTCAAATGGGGTGGAAAAATTGTTAACAACGAAAAGGGGTAGCAAATAAAGACAATACTGAAAGGGGGGTGGCAAATAACTATAATAATAAAAAATAGTGGCACATACTGGTAATAATCACAAGGAGATGACAAGTGAAGATTATAGACAAAGGGGGTGGCAAATAATGATAACAAGGAAAAGGTGGTGGAAATAAAGATAATACTGAAAAAGGGATGGCACATTACTATAATAATCAAAAGGGGTGACAAATATTGGTAATAATCAAAAGGAGGTGACAAATAAAGATTATTAGCTAAACTTGACAAAGTCAAGCTGAGCTATTGCCATCACTTCTCTGTCCGTCGGCGTACGTACATACGTTAGTACGTACGTTCACAATTTCCTTTGGCACACCTCACAGGTCGCATTTATGGTCAGATCGCTTTGAAACTTGGTACGCTTGTTTGAGGTGACCTCTAAATGGGCGCTATCGATTTTCTACAATTTCCGTCAAAAAATGTTGCCGCGGCCAATGTTCTTAGAACTTAGTTTAGTCAGATATCAATATTCTCCTTTGGCACAGCCCACGGGACACATTTATGATTTGATTGCTTTAAAACCTGGCATGATTGTTTAGGGTGACCTCTAGATGGGAACTATCGATTTTATTCAATATCCGTCAGAAAATGTTGCCGCGGCCAACGTTCTTAGAACTTAGTTTAGTCAGACCACAATATATCCCTTTGGCACACCCTACAGGGCATATTTATGATTGGATTGCTTTGAAACCTGGTATGCTTATTTGGGGTGACCTCTAGATGGGAGCTATCGATTTTTTTCCATTTCCGTCTAAAAATGTTGCCGCGGCCATCGTTCTTAGAACTTAGTTTAGTCAGAAGACCTCAATATTTCCCTTTGGCACACCCTACAGGGCACATTTATGATCGGATTGCTTTGAAACCTGGCATGCTTATTTGGGGTGATCTCTAAATGGGAGCTATCGCTTTTCTTCCATTTCCATCGAAAAATGTTGCCGCGGCCAACATTCTTAGAATTTAGTTTAGTCAGACCTCAATATTTCCCTTTGGCACCCCCTACACGGCACATTTATGTTCGGATTGCTTTGCAATCTGGCATGCTTGTTTGGGGTGACCTCTAGATTGGCGCTATCGATTTTCTTCCAATTCTGTCCGTCTGTTAGCAACAATCTTTGAATTTATTGCATTTGTGCATCAACATTCTTTGACATGGCCTACAGGCCACATTTATCATAGGATTGTTTTTGAGCTTGGTGTGCTCATTAGTCAAGAACTCTAGATAAGAACTGTTTAATAGCATTCATTTCTGTACAATAACCTCTGAACATACTGCATTTGTGTATCAACATTCTTCCTTTAGCCAGTCTTACAGTTTACATTTAAAAATGCATGGATTACTCTGACGTGCACACACAATGCTGTTATGTTGAAATTTCATCAAATAACATTGGTACCAATGATCTTCAATTTTGCCATTTAATTTATAACTTACCAAGTTTAAGTTTGTCAACTTGAGCTACAGTGTCATTGACACTTTCATATTGAAAGGGTGATCGCAAATAATCGTAACAATGAAATGGAGGTGGAAAATAAAGATAATACTGAAAAGGGGGTGGCAAATAACTATAAGAATCAGAATGGGTGCCAAACAAGGGGAATAATCAAAAGGAGATGACAAATAAAGATTATGGTCAAAGGAGGATGGCAAATAAAAATAATACCGAAAAGGGGGTGGCAAGTAAAGATAATACTGAAAAGGGTGTGGCAAATAACTATAATAATCAAAAGAGGTGCCAAATAATGGTAATAATCGAAAGGAGATGACAAATAAAGATTGTACTCAGAAGGGGTGGCAAATAATAATGGCAATGGAAAAGGGTGGAAAATAAAGATAATAATGAAACTGGGTGGCAAATAACTATAATAATCAAAAGGGGTGCCAAATAATGGTAATAATCAAAAGAAGATGACAATAAGGGGGGGGGGGCAAATAATGATGACAATGGAATGGGGGGTGGCAAATAAAGATATTATGGAAAGGGGTGGAAAATAACTATAATAATCAGAATGGGTGCCAAATAATGGTAATAATCAAAATATAGTCAAAGGGGGATGGCAAATAAAGATAACAATGAAAAGGGGGCAATAAGAAAAGATAACACTGAAAAGGGCGTTGTAAATAACTATAATAATCAAAAGTGGTGCCAAATAATGGTAATAATAAAAAGGAGATGACAAATAAAGATTATACTCCAAGGGGGTGGCAAATAATGATAACAAGGAAAAGGGGTGGAAAATAAAGATAATACTGAAAACGGGGGTGGGCCATTACTATAATAATCAAAAAGGTGACAAATAAAGATTACAGTCAAAGGGGGGTGGCAAATAATGATAGCAATGAAAAGGGGGTGGAAAATAAACATAATACTGAAAAGGGGGTGACAAATAACATATTAAAAACAAAAGTGGTGCCAAATAATGGTAGTAATCAAATGGAGATGAGGAACAGAGGTTAAAGTCAAAGGGGGTTGTAAATAATGATAACAATTAAATGGGGTGGCAAGTAAAGACAATACTGAACAGGGGGTGGGAACTATAATAATCACAATGGGAGCCAAATAATGGTAGTAATCAAAAGATGACAAATATAGATTATAGTCAAAGGGGGATGGCAAATAATGGTAACAATTAAAAGGGTGTGGCAAGAAAAGGTAATACTAAAAGGGGGTGGCGAATAACCCTAATAATCAGGATGGGTGCCAAATAATGGTAATAATCAAAAGATGACAAATATAGATTATAGTCAAAGGGGGATGGCAAATAATGGTAACAATTAAAAGGGGGGTGGCAAATAACATAATACTGAAAAGGAGGTGGCAAATAAGATAATACTGAAAGTGGGGTGGCAAATAAGCTTAATAATCAAAAGTGGTGCCAAATAATGGTAGTAATCAAAAGGAGATGACAAATAAAGATTATAGTCAAAGGGGGATGGCAAATAATGATAACAATTAAAAGGGGTGGCAAGTAAAGACAATACTGAAATAGGGGTGGGAAATAACTATAATAATCAGAATGGGTGCCAAATAATGGTAATAATCAAAAGATGACAAATATAGATTATAGTCAAAGGGGATGGCAAATAATGGTAACAATTAAAAGGGTGTGACAAGAAAAGGTAATACCAAAAGGGTGTGGCAAATAACTCTATTAATCAGAGTGGGTGCCAAATAATGGTAATAATCAAAAGGAGATGACAAATAAAGATTATAGTCAAAGGGGGGTGGCAAATAATGGTAATAATCAAATGATAACAAATAAAGATTACAGTAAAGGGGGGTGGCAAATAATGATAACAAAAAAGGGATGGCAAATAAAGATTATACTGAAAAGGGGTGGCAAATAACAATACTGAACAAAAGTGGTGCCAAATAATGGTAATAATCAAAAGGAGATGATGAAAAAAGATTTTTGTCAAGGGCGAATTATAGTCAAAGGGGGTGGCAAATAATGATAGCAATGAAAAGGGGGTGGCAAATAAACATAGTACTGAAAAGGGGATGACAAATAACAATAATAAACAAAAGTGGTGCCAAATGATGGTAATAATCAAACGGAGATGACAAATAAAGATTGTAGTCAAAGGTGGGTGGCAAATAATGATAACAATAAAAAGGGGCTGGCAAGATAAGGTAATACTAAAAAGGGGGTGGCAAATAACTATAATAATCAAAACGGGAGCCTTTATTGTCAAAGGGGGTGGCAAATATGATAATACTCAAAAGGGGGTGGCAAATACAATAATACTCAAAAGGGGGTGGCAAATAAGATAATACTGAAAAGGGGGTGGCAAATAAGGTTCCGCTCTACAGTTTCGCACTATTGCACAGGGGTGAAATTCTAAACATAGGGCATATGTTGAAACTAAGGCCAGGTAAAATAGAGATATATTTTTCGTATCAGATATATGATTACATTAGGCTTTTTGTTGGACAAGAGAATTTGAAGTTTTGGTCCCAGTGTTGGAGACTGATACATAGGGGTAAATTACCAGATGAATTATGGTCGGCAGTGGCTTTGAAAAATTTGCTATTTTTTAAAATAGCATTTTTACACGGGTTTGTTACCAGAGAGGTAACTAAAAAATAAAACGGAAACATATACATTTTGGGGGGCATTTTAGAAACAGAGGATGCTTTGCTCCAGGGGTAGGTAGGTGGGGTTGGTGTGAAAATTCTGCTTTTGAGGCTGCTGGGTGGCTGAAAATGACTGGTTTCAGCATTTTTTCATGCAATTTTTCAGGTTGAAGTCTTGCCTTTGACAATAAATTATTCCACTCACATTCAGATTGTTTATTTCTACTTATCCAGATAGTCTTAAATGTTTTCTGTGGATTTGGGAAATGTAATACATGTTATGGGTTAGATAACTAAGTTACAGAATATTTGCATTTGAAGAGAGTGTATGGCATGTCATTTTTGGAAATGCCTGGAAAACTGCGGAGCGGAACCTAAGTATAATAATCAAAAGTGGTGCCAAATAATGGTAATAATCAAAAGGAGATGACAAAGATTATAGTCTAAGGGGGTGGCAAATAACGATAACAATTAAAAGGGGTGGCAAGTAAAAACAATACTGATAAAGGGGTGGGAAATAACTATAATATTCAGAATAGGTGCCAAATAATGGTAGTAGGTGTAAAGTGCCGATTCCAGGCCAGAATTTCCAAAAAGTGTACAAGTACACGTACATGTACGTGTACCGCCATAGGGATTCAGTGTTAAATCGTGTACAGAGTGCAAAAATGTCGTTTTTTCATGGTGTCCTAGAATCGGCAATTGTTTTGAGGCTCACAGATCGCACTTTTAACGTTCAAACACCCGTTGGCGAACGTGTAGATTCGACACATCGCTCAAAAGTGAAAAAATGTACGAAATTTGAAGAAAATGTAAATTTAAAAATTTTTCTCGACGTTCCCATCGGGGATCAGACCTTCGATCTACCATTGGTGAACGCGAGCAAAATACGCTTTGCCGGTTCTAGGACAGCATCAAAAAAGCGGTTTGCCGATTCTGGGACACCGACGTTCGCCAACGGTTGTTTGAACGGTTAAAGTGCGATCCGATCGGCAAAAACCCATTTGCCAGTTCTAGACCAGGGAAAATCGACCTCAAAACGTTTTTTCGACGTTCGCCAATGGTGAAAAGTGAGCGTAAAGCGCAGTTACTCATCGAGGATTTTTTAAAAATCGATTTTGGCCTCCGGTACATGGAAAAAAGACGGTTTGCCATTTCTGGGACACCGCCACATTCGCGATCGCGTTTTGGACGGTCTAGGGTGCGATCTGATCGGCGAAAACCCATCATGCCGATTCACCTCGCGAGTTTTGTGAGGTGAATCATGATAGAATCGGTTTTGTCGAGAGGAAATAAAAAAGTGATTGATATATATAGGATAGAAAAAAATATATAAATAAATAGTTATTTAAAAAAATAATATCGAATCGAAATAGATAATAAAATATACGTAAATCATGAACAATTCCCAGATTTTGAGAGCAAGGTTTCTTTTAAAAATGCTGATGAGAGCCTATGCATTCTGCGTGAATGAACAACTAGGTCGCCTCTTGTTAGAACGATGCGTCGGATGTCGGGATCATCTAGACTTCGATCACGAGGATCATTCGTGTCTGACGATGGAAAGGGAAGATATGGTCGTCAAGTATTTTGAACCGGCGTTCAAATGCATTCAAATCAATGACGTGATCAAGTTTTGGAAGAGATTAGTCTTCTGTAGCTGGCGAGATAAGCCCACCAATTTGGAAGAACTGAAATTGGCGCATAGAAGTCTGACTTTAGAAGACAAGGGATGCATCATGAAATTATTGCTGAAAGAAGCATACGTCTAAGTTTTCTCATTGATATAAATAAGGGAGAATAGGAAATAAAAATAAATACACACATAAAATTTTTTATCTAATATTAGAAAGAAAAAAAACACAAAAATGAGAACTAGAAATAAATTGTATCCGACGTTAGATGACGACGAGGATGAGAAGCCGAATGGCATTTTGCCAACGGCGCTGTTGTTAGAAGAGAAAGAAAGAGGAGAGAGGTATCGCATCGATCAAATCAGTAGAATCCAATTGTATCTGACTCGAGAGAGAGATTCTCGCCATTCTCTCAAGAAGAAGTATTCGCGTTTCCTGAAATTCGTCAACGCGGTCGACACGACACTCATCACGATTTCCATGGGTTTACAAGCGGCCGGCATTGGATTGTTGTCGACCGCGGTCGGCATTCTGATCGTGTTGACCATAGAAGGAGTGGCTCTCGCCGCCGGATTGTTTAGCATGCTCGGAAACTTTTTGAGTAGGAAATTATATCTGAAGGCAAGGAAACATGAAAAGATTCGCGTCTTGGCTGACTCCAAGATCGACACTATATCCGAAATGATCTCGATGGCATTGAAATACGGTAGGATATCGGATGGAGAATACTTCACGATATTGGGCGAGAAAACGAAATACGATGCCATGAAAGAAGCCATGAGAATCAAGACTCGTCAGATCATCAAGGAAGAGATGAAGGATTCTCTCGTGGAAAGGGGGAGGAAAGAGGCCAAGGAGGAATTCGGTAAGTTGATAGAACTCAAGAGCAGCGATTGAAAAAAAAATATATATAATAAGAACAGAATTTTTAAAAAAGAAATATTAAATTTATATATAAAATAAAAACGAAATTAATTTAAATAACTCTCAAAAATATATTGCGTAAAGTGTAAGAGAGTTACTGAGACGAGTAATTCTCAAGAAGTACGAACTAAAAACAACAGACAGATGCTTTGTGGAATTTGCGATGTGTGTGGTTCGATCAAGACTCGATTCGGAAAAAAAAACTACACGAGCAAAGATAAAAGCATCGTGAATAAAATGATCAATAATCTACCTTTTGAAATGCATCTGCCGGGTCACAGTTTCACGGGACCCGGAACGAAATTGAACAAGAGACTCAATGCCGATCTGACTCCTAAATCTTGGAGCAAACCCCTGAATAGGGTGAACGTGGCCATGTATGATCACGATCTGTGCTACGCCAGACATCCCGACACCAAGACTCGCAACGATGTCTGCGATGAAAACATGTTGGCAAAATTGAGAGGTATATCGAATCCGACCAGGAGAGAGAAGATAGAACGTTTGCTGGTCGGTAATCTGATTGGTGCGAAACGTCGATTCGGATGGGGAGTTCAAAAAAAAAAAGGAAAAAAAGAAGAAACGATTATTGATGAGCGAATTGGCCGAGGAGTTACACAAACCCATCGTGCGTAAATTTCGAAAGAGAAGGGTGTTTGTGAACAGTTTGAATGACATTTGGTCCGCCGACTTGGTCGACATGAGATCGTTTTCGAGGTGGAACGAGGGTGTCAAATATCTATTGACGGTCATCGACGTTTTTTCCAAATATGGTTGGATCAGAGCTTTGAAGAATAAATCGGGACCTTGTGTCGCCGAGGCCTTTAAGAGCGTGTTCGACTCGTCTTCTCGAAAACCGAATAAATTGTGGGTGGAGAAGGGAAAGGAATTCTACAACAAGCATGTTCGTCGATTAGTCGACCTCTACTCGATCGAAAACGAAGAGAAAGCCAGCATGGTGGAACGTTGGAATCGAACGATGAAGGAAAAGATGCACAGATACTTCACGGCGAATTCGACTAAGAAATACATATATGCTCTGAATGGTCTGGTCAAAGATTACAACAACACGCGACACAGATCGATCAAGATGACTCCTGCGGAAGCTAGCGATCCTCGAAACGAAAAATGGGTCTTCGCGAATCTATATCCTAAGAGATCTAAGATCAGGAAGAAGTCTAGAACGCCGAAATTTGCGGTGGGCGATCGAGTGAAAAGCTACGCTTATAAGAAGCACTTCAAAAAGGGTTATACTCCTCGATGGACCTCGGAAATCTTTGTGATAATCAAAATATTTCACACCGTCCGGTGACTTTCGAAATCAAAGCTTTGGATGGAGAAGAGATCATTGGAAAGTTTTACGAACAACAATTGCAGAAGACGAAGTTTTAATAAGAAAACAAAATTTTTTTTTTTATTTACTCTCTTTAACATTTTCTTGTTTACATATATATATAGGAGAGAAAAATAATAATAAAAAATAATTAAAACTATTTTTAGATAAAAAAAAAGCAAGCTAATTAATAAACAAAAAACAAAAACCCTTCAAAAATGGCAAATATACTAGATATCGCACAAAGCATAGTGAAAGATGAAAGTATTCAAGAATACAAGGTTCACGAATACGAACCGATAACCGGAACGAGTTTGAACAATGCGGGAGAGATAAGAATCAATGTTGAAACCCAAGATCTATTCATCCATCCTAGCGAGAGTTACATAGTGGTGCAGGGACGTCTCACCAAGGAAGATGGGACCGACTACGCTGATGACGACACGGTTACTCTAGCCAATAATGGCATCATGCATCTATTCAGTAATATAAAATACTTGCTATCCGGCCAAGAGATAGAATCTGTGTTTCATCTCGGTCAGGCCACCACGATGTTCGGACTCTTAACGTATCTGGATGATTTTTCGAAATCCAGAGGACTTAATCAGTTGTGGATGAAAGACACCATCGGCCCTGCTAGTGCCCGCCCCGTCGCTACGTCGTCAAGACGTCCAGACCCAAAGGAACGTTTTCGTTCAGGATACCTTTGAAACACATCTTCGGATTCGCAGACGATTACAACAAGATCATGTATGGATTCAAACACAATCTGACGTTGATTCGAAAAGGAAATGATGATGTGATAGTGAGACTCACTGCGACCGATGCGGGTAAGATAACTCTACACAAAATATCGTGGTTTGTTCCGCACGTGGAGCCTTCGATCATGGAAAAAACCCGTCTCTACAAGATCATAGAATCCAAGAGTAAATTACCCGTGGGATTTAGAATGAGACAGTGCGACACGGCTAGCATTCCACTCTCCACGAATCACTTCGATTGGAGATTAACGGTGAAATCCGCTTCTGAGAGACCACGTTTCATCATGGTTGCGTTTCAGACCGATAGGGATGGGTCTTAGGAAAAGAATGCGTCGCTGTTCAATCACTGCAATTTGAGAAACATGCAAGTGTTTCTGAATGCCATGAGATATCCAGCAATCGATTACAACGCGTCGTTCAACAAGAACGATTTCTGTAGACTGTATGGCAACGCCGCTGATTTTAGAAAGAAGTATCACGGTCTAGACGAATTGATGAGCAACCCTAACATATCTCGCGGCGGATACAAGTTGATGTATCCCATGTTCGTATTCGACATCAGTAAACAGATTGAACGACTCAAGAGTAGCGTCTTAGACATTCAGATCAAGATGCAATTCGATAGGAACGTGCTGAGAAAAAACGAAGCCTTCACCCTGGTCCTGTCCGACAGAGAATTACAATTTGAATCGGATGGAAATAAGATGTCGATCATTCGATGAGATGTGTGAAAAAAAATTAACAAATGTTAAAAATGAGGATGTAAGATTAATTAAAAAAAAAAAATCTCAGAAACAAAATGGATGTTTTTGACACGAAAACAACAAATCATCTGTTCACTTCAGATCACTACGGCGTTAAAATAACTTGCTTGGAAAAATGGATTCAAATTAAACATGAAGAACGTAACACAAAAAAAGAATGGAATAATTGTGATTTTAACGAATATCACTTAAAAGAAAAAGAAGAGTTTGATCTCGTAAGATCTAACGAAGAAATTATAAAAAAATACAATTTTGAAATGTCGCAAATGTAAGAAACGTCAAATAAAAATCAAATCGCAACAAACTAGATCTGGTGATGAACCAACAACCTTATTCGCAAAGTGTATAAATTGTAATCATAAATGGATAGAAAATTAAAAAAAGAGATGTAATTTTAATCATCGTCATAAGTGACAAAATTCTATTACTAAAGAAAAAAAACATTTCAGAAATCGTATAATATATAATAATAAAAAATTATCAAAAAAAAACAAAAAAAATAAAAGTAATGAGATCTAGAGAGATTGAACATCTTTCTAAATCTCATTACTTTTTTTTTGTTTTTAATAATCACACATTATTTTTTTAATTAATTATTTCCGCGCATTCACTGTTTGTTCAAAGGATCTAGTTCGATCAGTAGGCTCACCACGGAAGTGGCGGCTTTGGGATTATTGGTTTTCATAACGAAATTAATACTGTCTCCGGCGTTCACTTTCCCCATTTTAGGGGACTTCCATTTTACCAGTAAAACAAAGTTTGTTTACTATGCTTCATTTCCCAGGGTTCCCACGGGGAGATTAACTGCAAGATATGTCATAATGCATACCTGTAATACTATTTATTTATTTATTGGTGTTTCAGATCAAATATTTCTGCACAGAGACTAATCGTGACCGCAACATGAATATAATGTCAAGTCTAGCCACTAGTTTATATCCATGATGGCCATTTTAGGGGGCTTCCACCCCAGGCGTTGGTTACAGGGTCCTATTTTACCAGTAAACAGTAAAACAGAGCTTGTTAGCACTGTAAATAAGCCCATGCCGTACAGCTTCACCTCCCTGAGTTCCCACGGGCACCCGGAATAATATTTATTTATTTATTGGTGTTTAAGGCCACAGATTTCTGCACAATGACTGATCGGAAAGAATAGAATAGTTTATGGACATAATGCATCGACAAAAGACCGATGTCACAAGTATATAAACAAAAAGCAACAATCCTTCTGCATATCAATTAGTAAAAGCTGAAAAAGTAGACAATAGTTTTTTTCTAAATTCCTTTACCCTTATTTTGATCCCAGTATTTCTGTATCAGTTGATGTTGGGCAAATTTGATCTATGTTTGGAAAATTCTCGGACCATGTTGCAGATAATATTACATAATTTCGGTTCTCTGTTTTGCATGATGAAAAGAAATTTCTCCCTCTCAGTCATTTTACTGAAATCGGAGATTTTTTAGGCTACTTCTTCAAAAAATTTGCTGCATAAATGCATATATGCATTGCAATTCAATACAAAATGTTCCTCAGTCGCCACTTCAAGGCCATACGTGCAACATATATGCTCTTCGTAAAGCACCTTTGGTTGTTTATGTCGACACTTCTCTGCTTCTAGACTATGGTTACTTATTCTTAGTTTGCAGAATATTATCATGGTTTCAAAATTCTTTATATTGAGGTATGCTTGCTATGTATATTGTATTTTAAATTCCCGATTTGTTTCAATTTGTTCAAAGCGGATGCTTTTTCATCATTAAAGATTTCCTTTCTGAAATTTTCCAGATATCACTCTCTAAGTCAAGAATTAATTTATTTTGGGTGATTTATTAAATATGTACTTTGATATAAAAACATTCCTTAATCACGGGAATATCATGAATGACTGATTCGCTTAACAAAGTCTTCGCTAGTTTCTGCCGCATCCGACACCAAGGGTTTATTATTCGCGTTATCGTGTATTTTCATAAGGTATGACATCGAACTGTTCACTACGCAAATTACAATTGGAAAGTGTCTATTTGCCACCCGGGTGGCAAATAACTATTCCTCTTTATTTTAGCTATTTGCCACCAGGATGGCAAATAGCGATTTCAGTAACGGGCAAGATTTAGTTTCGTGTTGTGTTAAGACAACATTACGGGACACATTCACCTAGATTGGTCTCTAAAAAAATTAAAGAGGTGGGAATGGGGCGAGAGGGTGGTAAATAGCAATTTTAAAGAATATTGTAGAATTCGTCCAAGTACGGAGCACTGAAGGTATGTGCTTGGGCTACCACGAATGTCAAAAAGGGATGGGAAATAATGATCAAAATGAAAAGGGGACGGCAAATAAAAATAATACTGAAAGTGGGAGGCAAATAATTATACAAATTAATAATAAAAAAGAGTACCCAATAATGATAACAACCAAAACGCGTTGGCAAATAAAGACTATGGTTGAATGGGGATGGCAAATCGAGATAACAATGAGAAGGGGTGGTAAATACCATTAATAATCAAAATGGGTGGTAAGTGACAATGGTAATCAAAACTGGATGGGGAATTATTATAATAATCAAAGGGGTGGTATATAAAAATATTACTGAAAAGGGGGAGGGGCAAATAACTAATAATCAAAAGGGGAGCCAAATAATGGTAATAATTGAAAGGAGATGACATTTAAAGATTATATTCAAAGGCGAGGGGTGTCAAATAAAGATAACAATGAAATGGGGGTGGCAAATAAAGATAATATTGAAAGGGGGTGGCAAATAACTATAATAATCTGAATGGTGCCAAATAATGGTAATAATCAAAAGGAGATGATAAATAAAGATTATAGTCCATACTGATAACAATGAAAAGGGGGTGGCAAATACAGATAATACTGAAAAGGGCGTGGCAAATAACAATAATAATAACGAACAGAGATTACAGTCAAAGGGGGACAGCAAATAATGAAAACTTTTAAAAGGGGGTGGCCAGTAAAGATAATACTCAAAATGGGGTGGCAAATAAATATAATAATCAAAAATGGTGCCAAATAATGGTAATAATGAAAAGGAGATGACAAATAGAGATTATAGACAAAGAGGGTAGAAAATATTGATAACAAGGAAAGGGGTGGCAAGCAAAGATAATACTGAAAAGGGGGTGGCAAATAACTATAATAGTCAAAAGCGGTGCCAAATAATAGTCATAATCAAAAGGAGATGACAAATAAAGATTATATTCAAAGGGGTGGCAAATAATGATAGCAATGGAAAGGGGTGGAAAATAAAGATAATAATGAAAAGGGGTGGCAAATAAATATAATAATCAAAAGAGGTGCAAAATAATGGTAATAATCAAAAGGAGATTACAAATAATGTTTATATTCAAAGCGCGATGGCAAATATTGATACAATGAAATGTGGATGGCAAATAAAGATATTACAGAAAGGGGAGGCACATAATAATAATCAGAATATGTGCCAAATAATGGTAGTGATCAAAAGGAGATTACAAATACAGAATCTAGTCAAAGGGGGAAGGCAAATAATGATAACAACGAAAAGGGGTGGCAAATAAAGATAGTACTGAAAAGGGGGTGGAAAATATCAATAATGAACAAAAGTGGTGACAAATAATGTTAATAATCAAAAGGAGATGATGAATAGAGCTTATAGTCAAAAGGGGATGGCAGATAATGATAGCAATTAAAGGGGGGGGGGGGGGGTGGCAGGAAAAGATAATACTGAAAAGGGGGTGGCAGATAACTATAATAATCAAAAGTGGTGCCAAATAATGGTAAATAATCAAAAGGAGATGACAAATAAAGATTATAGTCAAAGGGTGTGGAAAATTACAATAATAAACAAAAGTGGTGCCAAATAATGTTAATAATCAAAAGGAGATGATGAATAGAGCTTATAGTCAAAACGGGATGGCAGATAATGACAGCAATTCGAAGGGGTGGCTAGTGAAGACCATACTGAAAAAGGGGTGGGAATTAACTATTACAATCAGAATGGGTGCCAAATAATGGTAATAATCAAAATATGACAAATAAAGGTTATAGTCAAAGGGGGAATGGAAAATAACGATAGCAATGAAAAGGGGGTGGCAAGAAAAGATAATACTGAAAAGGGGGTGGCAGATAACTATAATAATAAAAAGTGGTGCCAAATAATGGTAATAATGAAAAGGAGATGAGAAATAAAGATTATAGTCAAGGGGGGGGGGGGGGGTGACAATTAATGATAACAATGAAAAGGGGTGGCAAATAAAGATAATTCGGAAAATGGGGTGGCATAACTATAATAATCAGAATGAGTGCCAGATAACAGTAATATTCAAAAGGAGATGACAAATAAGGATTATAGTCAAATGCGGTAGAAAAAAATGATAACAACGAAAAGGGGTAGCAAATAAAGATAATACTGAAAGGGGGTGGCAAATAACTATAATAATAAAAAATAGTGGCACATACTGGTAATAATCACAAGGAGATGACAAGTGAAGATTATAGACAAAGGGGGTGGCAAATAATGATAACAAGGAAAAGGTGGTGGCAAATAAAGATAATACTGAAAAAGGGATGGCACATTACTATAATAATCAAAAGGGGTGACAAATATTGGTAATAATCAAAAGGAGGTGACAAATAAAGATTATTAGCTAAACTTGACAAAGTCAAGCTGAGCTATTGCCATCACTTCTCTGTCCGTCGGCGTACGTACGTACGTTAGTACGTTAGTACGTTCGTCCACAATTTCCTTTGGCACACCTCACAGGTCGCATTTATTGTCAGATCGCTTTGAAACTTGGTACGCTTGTTTGGGGTGACCTCTAAATGGGCGCTATCGATTTTCTACAATTTCCGTCAAAAAATGTTGCCGCGGCCAATGTTCTTAGAACTTAGTTTAGTCAGATATCAATATTTTCCTTTGGCACACCCCACGGGACACATTTATGATTTGATTGCTTTAAAACCTGGCATGCTTGTTTAGGGTGACCTCTAGATGGGAACTATCGATTTTCGTCAATTTCCGACAGAAAATGTTGCCGCGGCCAACATTCTTAGAACTTAGTTTAGTCAGACCACAATATATCCCTTTGGCACACCCTACAGGGCACATTTATGATTGGATTGCTTTGAAACCTGGCATGCTTATTTGGGGTGATCTCTAAATGGGATCTATTGCTTTTCTTCCATTTCCGTCGAAAAATGTTGCCGCGGCCAACATTCTTAGAATTTAGTTTAGTCAGACCTCAATATTTCCCTTTGGCACCCCCTACAGGGCACATTTATGTTCGGATTGCTTTGCAATCTGGCATGCTTGTTTGGGGTGACCTCTAGATTGGCGCTATCGATTTTCTTCCAATTCTGTCCATCTGTTAGCAACAATCTTTGAATTTATTGCATTTGTGCATCAACATTCTTTGACATGGCCTACAGGCCACATTTATCATAGGATTGGTTTTGAGCTTGGTGTGCTCATTAGTCAAGAACTCTAGATAAGAACTGTTTAATAGCATTCATTTCTGTACAATAACCTCTGAACATACTGCATTTGTGTATCAACATTCTTCCTTTAGCCAGTCTTACAGTTTACATTTAAAAATGCATGGATTACTCTGACGTGCACACACAATGCTGTTATGTTGAAATTTCATCAAATAACATTGGTACCAATGATCTTCAATTTTGCCATTTAATTTATAACTTACCAAGTTTAAGTTTGTCAACTTGAGCTACAGTGTCATTGACACTTTCATATTGAAAGGGTGATCGCAAATAATCGTAACAATGAAATGGAGGTGGAAAATAAAGATAATACTGAAAAGGGGGTGGCAAATAACTATAAGAATCAGAATGGTTGCCAAACAAGGGGAATAATCAAAAGGAGATGACAAATAAAGATTATGGTCAAAGGAGGATGGCAAATAAAGATAATACCGAAAAGGGGGTGGCAAGTAAAGATAATACTGAAAAGGGTGTGGCAAATAACTATAATAATCAAAAGTGGTGCCAAATAATGGCAATAATCAAGAGGAGATGACAAATAAAGATTGTACTCAGAAGGGGTGGCAAATAATAATGGCAATGGAAAAGGGTGGAAAATAAAGATAATAATGAAACTGGGTGGCAAATAACTATAATAATCAAAAGGGGTGCCAAATAATGGTAATAATCAAAAGAAGATGACAATAAGGGGGTGGCAAATAATGATGACAATGAAATGGGGGTGGCAAATAAAGATATTATGGAAAGGGGTGGAAAATAACTATAATGATCAGAATGGGTGCCATATAATGGTAATAATCAAAATATGGTCAAGGGGGATGGCAAATAAAGATAACAATGAAAAGGGGGCAATAAGAAAAGATAACACTGAAAAGGGCGTTGTAAATAACTATAATAATCAAAAGTGGTGCCAAATAATGGTAATAATAAAAAGGAGGTGACAAATAAAGATTATACTCCAAGGGGGTGGCAAATAATGATAACAAGGAAAAGGGGTGGAAAATAAAGATAATACTGAAAACGGGGATTGGCCATTACTATAATAATCAAAAAGGTGACAAATAAAGATTACAGTCAAAGGGGGATGGCAAATAATGATAGCAATGAAAAGGGGGTGGCAAATAAACATAATACTGAAAAGGGGGTGACAAATAACATTTTAAAAACTAAAGTGGTGCCAAATAATGGTAGTAATCAAATGGAGATGATGAACAGAGGTTAAAGTTAAAGGGGGTTGTAAATAATGATAACAATTAAATGGGGTGGCAAGTAAAGACAATACTGAACAGGGGGTGGGAAATAACTATAATAATCGCAATGGGAGCCAAATAATGGTAATAATCAAAAGATGACAAATATAGCTTATAGTCAAAGGGGGATGGCAAATAATGGTAACAATTAAAAGGGTGTGGCAAGAAAAAGTAATACTAAAAGGGGGTGGCAAATAACTCTAATAATCAGAATGGGTGCCAAATAATGGTAATAATCAAAAGATGACAAATATAGATTATAGTCAAAGGGGGATGGCAAATAATGGTAACAATTAAAAGGGGGTGGCAAATAACATAATACTGAAAAGGAGGTGGCAAATAAGATAATACTGAAAGTGGGGTGGCAAATAAGCTTAATAATCAAAAGTGGTGCCAAATAATGGTAGTAATCAAAAGGAGATGACAAATAAAGATTATAGTCAAAGGGGATGGCAAATAATGATAACAATTAAAAGGGGTGGCAAGTAAAGACAATACTGAAATAGGGGTGGGAAATAACTATAATAATCAGAATGGGTGCCAAATAATGGTAATAATCAAAAGATGACAAATATAGATTATAGTCAAAGGGGGATGGCAAATAATGGTAACAATTAAAAAGGGTGTGGCAAGAAAAGGTAATACTAAAAGGGGGTGGCAAATAACTCTAATAATCAGAATGTGTGCCAAATAATGGTAATAATCAAAAGGAGATGACAAATAAAGATTATAGTCAAAGGGGGTGGCAAATAATGGTAATAATCAAATGATAACAAATAAAGATTACAGTAAAGGGAGATGACAAATAATGATAACAAAAAAGGGGATGGCAAATAAACATTATACTGAAAAGGGGGTGGCAAATAACAATACTGAACAAAAGTGGTGCCAAATAATGGTAATAATCAAAAGGAGATGATGAAAAGAGATTTTTGTCAAGGGCGAATTATAGTCAAAGGGGGTGGCAAATAATGATAGCAATGAAAAGGGGGTGGCAAATAAACATAGTTCTGAAAAGGGGATGACAAATAACAATAATAAACAAAAGTGGTGCCAAATGATGGTAATAATCAAACGGAGATGACAAATAAAGATTGTAGTCAAAGGGGGTGGCAAATAATGATAACAATAAAAAGGGGCTGGCAAGATAAGGTAATACTAAAAAGGGGGTGGCAAATAACTATAATAATCAAAATGGGAGCCTTTATTGTCAAAGGGGGTGGCAAATATGATAATACTCAAAAGGGGGTGGCAAATACAATAATACTCAAAAGGGGGTGGCAAATAAGATAATACTGAAAAGGGGGTGGCAAATAAGGTTCTGCTCTACAGTTTCGCACTATTGCACAGGGGTGAAAATCTAAACATAGGGCATATGTTGAAACTAAGGCCATGTAAAATAGAGATATATTTTTCGTATCAGATATATGATTACATTAGGCTTTTTGTTGGACAAGAGAATTTGAAGTTTTGGTCCCAGTGTTGCAGACTGATACATAGGGGTAAATTACCAGATGAATTATGGGAAGCAGAGAGGTAACTAAAAAATAAAACAGAAACATATACATTTTGGGGGGCATTTTAGAAACAGGAGATGCTTTGCTCCAGGGGTAGGTAGGTGGGGTTGGTGTGAAAATTCTGCTTTTGAGGCTGCTGGGTGGCTGAAAATGACTGGTTTCAGCATTTTTTCATGCAATTTTTCAGGTTGAAGTCTTGCCTTTGACAATAAATTATTCCACTCACATTCAGATTGTTTATTTCTACTTATCCAGATAGTCTTAAATGTTTTCTGTGGATTTGGGAAATGTAATACATGTTATGGGTTAGATAACTAAGTTACATAATATGTGCATTTGAAGAGAGTGTATGGCATGTCATTTTTGGAAATGCCTGGAAAACTGCGGAGCGGAACCTAAGTATAATAATCAAAAGTGGTGCCAAATAATGGTAATAATCAAAAGGAGATGACAAAGATTATAGCCTAAGGGGGTGGCAAATAACGATAACAATTAAAAGGGGTGGCAAGTAAAAACAATACTGATAAAGGGGTGGGAAATAACTATAATATTCAGAATAGGTGCCAAATAATGGTAGTAGGTGTAAAGTGCCGATTCCAGGACAGAATTTCCAAAAAGTGTACAAGTACACGTACATGTACGTGTACCGCCATAGGGATTCAGTGTTAAATCGTGTACAGAGTGCAAAAAATGTCGTTTTTTCATGGTGTCCTAGAATCGGCAATTATTTTGAGGCTCACAGAAGGCACTTTTAACGTTCAAACACCCGTTGGCGAACGTGTAGATTCGACACATCGCTCAAAAGTGAAAAAATGTACGAAATTTAAAGAAAATGTAAATTTAAAAATTTTTCTCGACGTTCCCATCGGAGATCAGACCTTCGATCTATCATTGGTGAACGCGAGCAAAAAACGCTTTGCCGGTTCTAGGACAGCATCAAAAAAGCGGTTTGCCGATTCTGGGACACCGACGTTCGCCAATGGTTGTTTGAATGGTTAAAGTGCGATCCGATTGGCAAAAGCCCATTTGCCGATTCTAGACCAGGAAAAATCGACCTGAAAACGTTTTTTCGACGTTCGCCAATGGTGAAAAGTGAGCGTAAAGCGCAGTTACTCATCAAGGATTTTTTAAAAATCGATTTCGGCCTCCGGTACATGGAAAAAAGACGGTTTGCCGTTTCTGGGACACCGCCACATTCGCGATCGCGTTTTGGACGGTCTAGGGTGCGATCTGATCGGCGAAAACCCATCATGCCGATTTACCTCGCGAGTTTTGTGAGGTGAATCATGATAGAATCGGTTTTGTCGAGAGGAAATAAAAAAGTGATTGATATATATAGGAGAGAGAAAAAAAAAATAAATAGTTATTTAAAAAAATAATATTGAATCGAAATAGATAATAAAATATACGTAAATCATGAACAATTCCCAGATTTTGAGAGCAAGGTTTCTTTTAAAAATGCTGATGAGAGCCTATGCATTCTGCGTGAATGAACAACTAGGTCACCTCTTGTTAGAATGATGCGTCGGATGTCGGGATCATCTAGACTTCGATCACGAGGATCATTCGTGTCTGACGATGGAAAGGGAAGATATGGTCGTCAAGTATTTTGAACCGGCATTCGAATGCATTCAAATCGACGACGTGATCAAGTTTTGGAAGAGATTAGTCTTCTGTAGCTGGCGAGATAAGCCCACCAATTTGGAAGAACTGAAATTGGCGCATAGAAGTCTGACTTTAGAAGACAAGGGATGCATCATGAAATTATTGCTGAAGGAAGCATACGTCTAAGTTTTCTCATTGATATAAATAATGGAGAATAGAAAATAAAAATAAATACACACATAAAATTTTTTATCTAATATTAGAAAGAAAAAAAACACAAAAATGAGAACTAGAAATAAATTGTATCCGACGTTAGATGACGACGAGGATGAGAAGCCGAACGGCGTTTTGCCAACGGCGCCGTCGCTAGAAGAGAAAGGAAGAGGAGAGAGGTATCGCACCGATCAAATCAGTAGAATCCAATTGTATCTGACTCGAGAGAGAGATTCTAGCCATTCTCTCAAGAAGTATTCGCGTTTCCTGAAATTCGTCAATGCGGTCGACACGACACTCATCACGATTTCCATGGGTTTACAAGCGGCCAGCATCAGATTGTTGTCGACCGCGGTCGGCATTCCGATCGTGTTGACCATAGAAGGAGTGGCTCTCGCCGCCGGATTGTTTAGCATGCTCGGAAACTTTTTGAGTAGGAAATTATATCTGAAGGCAAGGAAACACGAAAAGATTCGCGTCTTGGCCAACTCCAAGATCAACACTATATCCGAAATGATCTCGATGGCATTGAAAGACGGTAGGATATCGGACGGAGAATACTTCACGCTATTGGGCGAGAAAACGAAATACGATGCCATGAAAGAAGCCGTGAGAATCAAGACTCGTCAGATCATCAAGGAAGAGATGAAGGATTCTCTCGTGGAAAGGGGGAGGAAAGAGGCCAGGGAGGAATTCGGTAAGTTGATAGAACTCAAGAGCAGTGATTGAAAAAAAAAATATATATAATAAGAACAGAATTTTTAAAAAAGAAATATTATATTTATATATAAAATAAAAACGAAATTAATTTAAATAACTCTCAAAAATATATTGCGTAAAGTGTAAGAGAGTTACTGAGACGAGTAATTCTCGAGAAGTACAAACTAAAAATGACAGACAGATGCTTCCCGGAATTTGCGACGTGTGTGGTTCGATCAAGACTCGATTCATGAAAAAAAAGAACACGAGCAAAGGTAAAGGCATCGTGAATAAAATGATCAATAATCTACCTTTTAAAATGCATCTGCCGGGTCACAGTTTCACGGGACCCGGAACGAAATTGAACAAGAGACTCAACGCCGATCTGACTCCTAAATCTTGGAGCAAACCCGTGAATAGGGTGGACGTGGCCACGTATGATCATGATCTGTGCTACACCGGACATCCCGACACCAAGACTCGCAATTACATCTGCGATGAAAACATGTTGGCAAAATTGAGAGGTATGTCGAATCCGACCAGGAGAGAGAAGATAGAACGTTTGCTGGTCGGTAATCTGATCAGTGTGAAACGCCGATTCGGATGGGGCGTTCAAAAAAAAAAAAGCGCATCGGAAAAGAAGAAGAAACGATTATTGATGAGCGAATTGGCCGAGGAGTTACACAAACCCATCGTGCATAAATTTTGAAAGAGAAGGGTGTTTGTGAAGGGTTTGGATGACATTTGGTCTGCCGACTTGGTCGACATGAGATCGTTTTCAAGGTGGAACGAGGGTGTCAAATATCTATTGATGGTCATCGACGTTTTTTCCAAATACGGTTGGATCAGAGCTTTGAAGAATAAATCGGGACCTTGTGTCGTCGAGGGTCTGAAGAGCGTGTTCGACTCGTCTTCTCGAAAACTGAATAAATTGTGGGTGGAGAAGGGAAAGGAATTCTACAACAAGCACGTTCGTCGATTAGTCGACCTCTACTCAATCGAAAATGAAGAGAAAGCCAGCGTGGTGGAACGTTGGAATCGAACAATGAAGGAAAAGATGCACAGATACTTCATGGCGAATTCGACTAAGAAATACATATACGCTCTGAACGGTCTGGTCAAAGATTACAACAACACACGATACAGATCGATCAAGATGACTCCTGCGGAAGCTAGCGATCCTCGAAACGAAAAACGGGTCTTTGCGAATCTATATCCTGAGAGATCTAAGATCAGGAAGAAGTCTAGAACGCCGAAATTTGCGGTCGGCGATCGAGTGAGAATCTACGCTTATAAGAAGCATTTCAAAAAGGGTTATACTCCTCGATGGACCTCGGAAATCTTCATGATAATCAAAATATTTCACACCGATTCAGTGACTTACGAAATCGAAGCTTTGGATGGAGAAGAGATCAAAATTTTTTTTTTATTTACTCTCTTTATCATTTTCTTTTTTACATATATATATAGGAGAGAAAAATAATAATAAAAAATAATTATTTTTAGATACAAAAAGCAAGCTAATTAATAAACAAAAAACAAAAACCCTTCAAAAATGGCAAATATACTAGATATCGCACAAAGCATAGTGAAAGATGAAAGTGTCGAAACCCAAGATCTATTCGTCTATCCTAGCGAGAGTTACATAGTGGTGCAGGGGCGTCTCACCAAGGAAGATGGGACCGACTACGCCGATGACGACATGGTTACTCTAGCCAATAATGGCATCATGCATCTATTCAGTAATATAAAATACTTGCTATCCAGCCAAGAGATAGAATCTGTGTTTCATCCCGGTCAGGCCACCACGATGTTCAGACTCTTAACGTATCCGGATGATTTTTCGAAATCCAGAGGACTTAATCAGTTGTGGATGAAAGACACCATCAGCCCTGCTAGCGCCGGCCCCGTCGCTACATCGTCAAGACGTCCAGACCCAAAGGAACGTTTTCGTTCAGGATACCTTTGAAACACATCTTCGGATTTGCAGACGATTACAACAAGATCATGTACGGATTCAAACACAATCTGACGTTGATTCGAAAAGGAAACGACGATGCGATAGTGAGACTCACTGCGACCGATGCAGGTAAGATAACTCTACACAAGATATCGTGGTTCATTCCACACGTGGAGCCTTCGATCATGGAAAAAACGCGTCTCTACAAGATCATAGAATCCAAGAGTAAATTACCCATGGGATTTAGAATGAGACAGTGTGACACAGCTAGCATTCCACTCTCCATGAATCACTTCGATTGGAGATTGACGGTGAAATCTGCTTCTGAGAGACCGCGTTTCATCATGGTTGCATTTCAGTCCGATAGGGACGGGTCTCAGGAAAGGAATGCGTCGCTGTTCGATCACTGCAATTTGAGAAACATGCAAGTGTTTCTGAACGCGACGAGATATCCAGCAATCGATTACAACACTTCGTTTGACAAGAACGATTTCTGCAGACTGTACGGCGACGCCGCTGATTTTAGAAAGAAGTATCACGGTCTAGACGAATTGATGAGCAACCCTAACATACCTCCCGGCGGATACAAGTTGATGTATCCCATGTTCGTATTCGCCGTCAGTAAACAGAGTGAACGACTCAAGAGTAGCGTCTTACACATTCA
This sequence comes from Pictodentalium vernedei, assembly GCA_031216915.1. Taxonomy (NCBI): domain Eukaryota; kingdom Metazoa; phylum Mollusca; class Scaphopoda; order Dentaliida; family Dentaliidae; genus Pictodentalium; species Pictodentalium vernedei. Next base: position 377,008,340 of record CM062294.1, on the reverse strand, counting down.
GATCAAGATGCAATTCGATAGGAACGTGCCGAGAAAAACCAAAGCCTTCACCCTGGTCCTGTCGGACAGAGAATTACAATTTGAATCGGATGGAAATAAGATGTCGATCGTTCGATGAGAGACATGTGTGAAAAAAAATTAACAAACGTTAAAAATGAGGATGTAAGATTAATAAAAAAAAACAAAATCTCAAAAACAAAATGGATGTTTTTGACACGAAAACAACAAATCATCTGTTCACTTCAGACCACTACGACGTTAAAATAAATTGCTTGGAAAAATGGATTCAAATTGAACATGAAGAACGTAACACAAAAAAGAATGGAATAATTGTGATTTTAACGAATATCATTTAAAAGAAAAAGAAGAGTTTGATCTCATAAGATCTAACGAAGAAATTATAAAAAAATACAATTTTAAAATGTCGCAAATGTAAGAAACGTCAAATAAAAATCAAATCGTAACAAACTAGATCTGGTGATGAACCAACAACCATATTCACAAAGTGTATAAATTGTAATCATAAATGGATAGAAAATTAAAAAAGAGATGTAATTTTAATCATCGTCACAAGTGACAAAATTCTTTTACTAAAGAAAAAAAAAATTTCAGAAATCGTATAATAATATATAATAATAAAACGTTATCAAAAAAACCAAAAAAAATAAAAGTAATGAGATCTAGAGAGACTGAACATCTTTCTAAATCTCATTACTTTTTTTTGTTTTTAATAATCACACATTATTGTTTTAATTAATTATTTCCACGCATTCACTGTTTGTTCAAAGGATCTAGTTCGATCAGTAGGCTCACCACGGAAGTGGCGGCTTCGGGATTATTGGTTTTCGCAATGAAATTAATCCTGTCTCCAGCATTCACTTTGAGAGGCGTGCCGAACGTGCCAACATTCATGTGTTGATTCTCAGTCTTTTCAATGCTGTATCTCTTATCGCTCTCTACTCCATTCACTGCGAGATTGACGACTGCTCTGTTATTCAAATCCGTGGAAGCCAGACTCATTCATATGATTTCACCTCCTAACGGTATGGGATATCCCACCCGACCATGTTGCGATCCGCTACCTCCATTTCCGAAAGACCACTCGGTTTTTCCCTCCTCTAATGTGCCGGCCTCCTCGGCCCACACGGTGATCAATTGTCCAGCGTATTTGACTCTTTCCACCACTGAAATCAGGGTGCAGGCATCCATCATGTTCACGGGATCCGGAAGATTCGTGAGCGCGTGTCCACCCATGTCTAGTTTACCTTCCATGATGTTGCCCTTTCTCCAGACTGAGTTGTCGTCCACGTACTTCCTGCTGACTGCGCTGGAATCGAATTCGGGATCGTGATCGAGACCGAATAAATTGTGACCGTTCATATTTATGGCACCCTCCATGGTTCCGCCAGATTGTTTGTTCAGGTAGAGATCGTCCACTTGCGATTCTACGTATTCTTGTGATCGTATCACGGCAGAATCTACATTGCCCTTGTTGACTGCAGTTGAGTATGCATCCACATCGTCGACTTTCGACAGATTCAAAATCTTGTTGAATCCCGCATTCAGATCCGATTTCATTTCTCGTCTGTCAGACTTTCTCTGTTCCAGATCTACGTAGTGTTTGGTCGCCACGTCCTTGGGATTCGTGGGAGTGGCCACATTCGTTATCTTGTTAGAATTGGCATTCAATTCCGAGTGCATCGTTTTCTGAACGTATCTACTTCTCAGATGTTCGCTGAATCGTGCGTGAGAGTCGTCCGCATATTTCTTGGTCGTGGCATCGGTGGAATCTATGGGATTCACAACATTCACCAAACGTTTAGATTTCAGGTCAAGATCGTCGGTCATGGCTTTATCCACGTAATTATCTTGCATGATTCATTCGAAATCCGCGTTCCCCCTATCGACGTATTTTTTAGTCGCAGCATCTGTGAGATCTATTGGCTCAGGGAGATTGTAGAGCTTCTTATTGTTCATGTTCAAAGGTTCCTCTCGAGGTTCGTATTTCCGAACGTAACGTTCGTCCAAGTTGGCAAAGGCGTAACCATCACCGACTTCGAGCGTCTTCCTCTTCTTTTTGGGTCAACTTTCGTTGTCACTTCTACCAATTTTATCGACTGGCATGTTGTTTTGAGGTTTTTGTTTTAAAATATATTTCAAACGCAGTTTATTAAAAATGAATTATTTCACTTATTTTTATTTTTTTAAATTTTTTAAAATAATTTTTTACCTTTATATATACTATAAAAAAATCTCTCTCTAATGTAAATCCATGAGAATGTCTTGAAACCGATCTCCTTCAGACCATCTCTTGAGAACATAGATACACAGGTGACCACAAAACACTTGATCTGGCGATTGCACTCGTTCCGTGTTGTAACGAACCATCGATTTGTTGAAATAGTTCTTTATTTCTTTTGGCGGCGAGATTCCGTAGCTGTCGAAATAATAATTCTTCTTCTTCCCGTTCTTGAACCATGCCACCCAGTGAGTGCCTTCACCCGATAAATCGTCTAGATTTAAATTCCTGCATTCCGATTGTCGAGGTCTTCGCTTCGGCAAGGCATCTCTGGAAAATACGCCTAGAAAATCTTTGATTTTCAAATCCTTCGCCGCATTCGACAGATCGATGTTGGATAGGGGTTCGTTAGGTAAGACGACACCTTCTACGGATATCTCTATTTTCTTATTCATAAATGTGTATATTTTTTAAAAATTTATTTATTTATTATAATTCACTAAAATGACGTTATTTTTTTATATTTTTCTTTTTCTTTTTAAACTAACTCTATCGACTTCCATAATCTTGAATCCATCTAATTCCTCTTGATTTTCTGGAATCCTATCATCCTTAATCATATCTGAAATCCTATCGTCTAAAATTATATCCAAAGTCCAATGTCCGAGTGCCAAAGTGCTTATTTTATCATCTAACACAAATCTCTTATCATCGTCTGCCATCAGCGAAATCTTGTTGACTATTTCGGTATACAAGTCATGATTTTTGCTTCGAATCGATTTCATAGTCTTATACACCGGACTACTTCCTAACAGACAATCTTTATACTCTCGGAAAGAGATGTTTTTCTTCACCACGCACGCTTTAACCCCTTTGCACTTCTTGATCTCTTCATCTTCTAGACGATAAGCATACAGTTTGGGTATGCTTATCGTCTAGAAGATGAAGAGATCAAGAAGATCGCGGGATGAAATTAGTCGACGAGAGCGGCGGTATGTTTGGGTATGCTTAACGTCTAGAAGATGAAGAGTAATCACGAATTTGAAGATTTGTTTATCGCCGCTCTCGTCCTTAAATTTACCCAACACCTTCTTGTTGTCGTTCGATTGAATGTTGGATGGGTGATCGACGGGATAATTGCTCATGTTGAACCACGTGGCCACATCCGGAGATATATCTCGGTAGACATCTTTCGTCTCTATCTCGTAAACTAAACTGTCCATGTCAGTGAACAGTAGTTTGGCTTTATCATCAAATTTTCGTTTGACATAATCATAGTGAAACTCATACATCAATCGCTTGCTGATATCTAAGATGATCGGTCCGAGATAATACGGTTTGTCAAACTTCAGGTGCATCTTTTGCATGTGAACGGCCACTAGATTTTCGTAGAATATGATTCGGTGTTTGTAATTGGGTTTCACCACTAAATTTTTAGCTTTTTTCTCAGACGCGACGAGTCGAACGTCGGTTCTCTTCCTGATGTTTTCCATCGATTTACCGCACACGCAGTTGTTCAAGAGTTTGAAGAAATCTTTTTTGAAATCGTTCTCAGCTCAAATTCTGACATTCGTGTTGAGATCGATGTATTTTTTCATCCAAGGCTCTTCGTCGAATCGAATGACGCAATGTATGTCAACTAATTTCATCCCGTGGTCGACGTATTGTTTCAAATTCTCACTGTAGACGATGTACTTACGTTTGTTAAATAAATTGGTAATGAGTTTTTCCTCGTTTCCTTCGATCGGTTCCGTTCGTTCGGGAGCCAGTGGATAATCGTTGTGTAGATCGTGTAATTCTTCTGGATAGTTCAAATTGACTTCTAAAATGCAAGGATAGTCTCTCCATTTTGGCATCTCTTCCAGTTCCGTCACCCATTCGAAATTTCCAATCGGTAAAGGATGACTCATAGCCCAACCATACAGATTATTAGCGTCCCAATACTGTATGTATTTATTCGATTGTTTCGAATCGAAACCTTCTTTCATATAGGGATTGTCAGCTTCAGAATATCTGTGAGAGATCATCGAGATGCCACCTCTCACAGCCCTTTCGAACATGAGCAACATGTCCACGTCGGATAATAATTTCAATTGGACTTCGGTGGTCTTCAACAGAGTGTCCCACGCCAGACCGGGTGCGGTGAAATACCAAGCCGGATCCAGATCGTAATTTCGACAGACGTCTCGAAAATTTTTGAACACGTCTGCCAAGAGCAGAACTTCGGTCTTCAGATAGAGATCGTCATAATCTCTCATGGTTTTCATATCGAATGCTTTCCACACGTTTTTGGCGTGTTCGTAATTCTCGTCGGAAATGTCGGATTCATATAATTTCGAATAAAAATCTTCTTTCGAAGGTAGTGCGGTGTCGTCGAATCTCTTTAGATCGTTCATGTAAGGATAGACTCCTTTCCTCAACATGACGTCTACTCATTCTCCGAAGTGTTTGCTCGTGATTTTAAATTTATCATTGCTCATGTTATCGACTAATTTTTCCAGAGCGGTCGACATGAATTTAAAACTGTCGATGAAACGTATGCCTCTACGAATGGATTTCGTTTTTTCTTCCAATGTTTCTCCGTCGAATACTCTTTTCTTCTGCATGAGCTTCCATTTCGTGATGGAAATGTATCTTTCTTCTCTGTTCATGATGCAATTTAATTCTTCGTGGGAGGTGCCGAGATTTTTCATGAACAGATGACTGTCGTAACCCGAGAGATTGTGAAATATCACTGGATAGAAAACGGCGTCTCGATATTTTAAATTACACTTGCTGTGAGCCGGACTGTGATACAGACCGGTGTAATGATCATGGTCTCTGACCTTATTTTCCTCCGAATTCTTGTCGAACGATTGTCTACATATGTGACATTCGGTGGCTCTGTTATTTTCGTCCTGCTGTTCTCGCATGATGATCATTTTCGCCGGAGTTTTGAATTTGTCGTATAACATTTTAATTTTCGATTCTAACTCTTCCACGAACCTTTGAGCCACGTCGTTGTCTTCGCACTGTTTCGTATAGGTGAAGGGACCCATGTCGTGTTGCGAGTCGGAAGCGCATTTCACGTAAATGCAATAGCCCGAAGGCATGTGTTTTTGATATCTTTCGACATAACTTCGAAGAGCGTCGGGTTGGCAGGAACTCATTTTCATGGTGAAGCATTCGAAATTGGCGTACACAAAGAATGGTACTTTTAACCTTCTATTGCGATTTTCAAACTTCATGATGGTGTTGGGTTTGGGCATTTCGATGGCGACATCTTGATTTTCGTTGCAATATTCCTGATGTTTCAGTAACGATTTTTCACTGTGAAACGCGTTCATGCAGTTGCAACATAAACATATCTTATGTTCATGTTTATTATTTTGTCTCGATAGTAATTGGCTCGGATGTTTAACCCAACAATAATGATGATTGTCACCATTCAAAATCAATAATAAATTAATCATCTTTTCTCTTTCGAGATATGAAGTCTGTCTGAGAGGATAGATCGTTCGTTTTTCATCGTCGTATCCCAAGACGTTCACCGCTACGGTGGGATTTTGAGCCTCGAAACGTTTGATGTGTTTTAACTCCACTGGAAAAGTCACTCCGGTCCAATCGAGATTTTTAGAAGTCTCCTCGTAATGAGAAACTCTCTCAGGATGGATTTTGATGGGGTATAAAGTGGAGGTGACTGCCCATTTAAAACACTGATCATCTTTATTTCTCACGTTGATCACAGCATTTTTTTTAGCTAAGAAATATGGTAATTCCACGTAGGAAGACCCTTTCAACGAATCGTTTTCAGTTATATGAATTTCGAGTTTCAACACCTCATCGAATGTCCAATTACTACCTTCACGTTGATAATTCGCGAGAGATGTCAACATCTTGTCTTTCACCTTTTCGAAAACATCTGATAAATCTGAACCTCGAAGTATGGGTTTGATGTTAGATCTGAAAAATGCATTTGTCACGATGCTCTCGCCAGACTTCACGTCGATTTTATTCATCACGCAATGGAGTATCATCTTAATTTTTTGTCCCACATTCATGTGTTCGTGAAACAAATCCAATACTTTTTTCTTCACCCGTTCCATGAACAATTTCGGATCGACTTTCTTGAACGAGGGGACTACGTCGAAAGTTTTAAAAACGCCTTTGATCGCACTCTCCCGTTCTATGGGATTTGATTGGAATGCTTCCATGATGAGTCATGCTACATATTATTCTCCTTTCCCTTCGTCGATTGCTCATCAAATTTCGTTTGATATATCTCGTTTGTCTAGATTCTGAACTGCATCACTCGTTTTTGTTTTAGTGTTTTTTTTCTTCTTTTGAAACTTGAAGTTCTTCAACGGCTTTTTGTTTAGTTGTCTTCTCATTTTTCGCAACTGATGCATTTTTTGACGTCGTTGCTATTGACATTTCGTTTGCCTTTTCATCGCGCAAACTACGTATCTCCTCGCATATGATCTTTCTAATTTTATCATGCTCCACTTTTCGTTTTCTATCATCAGGCGTTACTGTCATCGGCTTATTTTTTCGCAATTCGAGTCTGTTTAAGTTTATCCACTTCTGATCTTTCGATTTTTTTCGTTCCATCGTTTCACAAACGATATTCCTGTATGACTCCAATTTTTTTTGATTTGGTTCTATGATTTCTGAAATGTGGATTTTTAATTTTTTACAAATCTCGTTTAACTGAGGTACGGTTTTCTCATTTAAATTTTCCATTTTTTTATTTGTTTGCTTCATTTGTAAGAATATTTTTTTTTCGAATTTTGTATTTAAATAATAATTTGTTAAAAAGTTTTAAAATTGTTTTTATAATATATATGTTTTAATTCCTTCAGAAAATTTTTTTTTCACATTAAAGAAAATTAAAATTAAAAAAAACTTTTTTATATATATATAAAGAGTAAAAAAAAAAACAAAACTTTTTTAACAAATTATTATTTAATACGAAATTTAAAAATATACATTATTTGCAATAATTCATAAAACAAAAAAACAAATAATCGATCATGACAACAACACCTAAAAGATGTGAATTAAAATTGAAACGAGTCGAAACGTGTAAGAAATTCGGTTATAAAATCTATAGATTACAATGACACGACTCCATCGAATTGAACGAGGTCAAGACGAAGGGCTTAGAGCACCAACATGACAAATATAACATGTCTTTGAAATTGGACGAAGCCATGCTCGATTTGTTTTACGAGTACCAAAGCGATCTACAGAAAATCATCATCGCCAAAGATAGAGAATTAGACAAGGACGATTTGTCATTGCCCTACGGAAGTTACATATATCCAAAAATCTCTCTCGAACTCGTGAACAAATCGGGTGGTGAGAGCGCGTTCATCGATGTAAAAAAACTCAAAAAAGTAAAGATAAACATTCAACACATTTTTGAAAAAGGAGAAGAAACGTTTGTCAACATGCTAATAATGGACTTGGAAATATAAACAATAGAGAGACTGATTTTTAGCGAAGAAGAAGAAAAAAAAAGTAATGAGATCTAGAGAGGTTGATCATCTCTAGACCTCATTACTTTTTTGTTTTTTTGTTTTTTTGTTTTCCTTCTTCTTCTTCTTCACTATCACTCATATATATTATAATAACGTTTCCTTTTTTCTCAATTTCGGCATCGATTCTTCTTTTCTTTTTTTTGTGATATGTTACGTTTTTATAAGAACACATTTGTTTATCTGAATCATAATTATGAACGAATGTTGTGCATCTCTTGGGAACACTCACATCATTACCATTCTCTTCAGAAGGTAGTGGTGACGGTGGAAAGCGTCTCATTCTTTTCAATTTCAACCATCTATCCCGCTCTTTTTTCAGTTCTTTCCTATGATATCCATCATTAGCGTCTAATTGTTTTTCCACATCTTTTTCCCACACTATCCTGCAATATTCATCATTAGCGTCTAATCGTTTTTCCACATCTTTTTCGCACTCTATGTCGCGATATTCATCATTATCGTCTAATTGTTTTTCTACCTTTTTATCCATTTTATATTATTATTATATGGCGAATTCTCACCAAACAACAAACCCTTACCGAGTCGCTCAATGTTCCATCCACTCTTCAGATAGAGACCGTTTCCACTCAAAGAGTTGCCACCTCTAACGGGTTCTAGATACAATCCTTCACCGCTGTCGTCTATGTGGATGCGACACATGGCTCCTCCCTTCAAAAACAGTCTGCTGCCACCCATTAATTTCTCAACTGCCGAACCGAGAGAGCTCCCACGCCAAGAGTCTTTCCGAGAAAGGGTAATGCTTTTGCGGCAAAGGGTAATGCTTTTGCAGCGATTCCTGCCAATAGCGATAGGAAACCGCCTTTCATTCTCAAATTGTATCTCAATTGAGCGGGACTCAATCTCACCGCCAACCCTCTTCAATCACGAATCGCTTTCTCCGTCCTTTTGATTTGACTTCTGGTCCAGGCGATCGAATCCTGACTGCCACTCTCTAGATCTTCGTGAGTGAATTTGAATCTCACCGCCTCGCCTCGAGTTGTTAATGCTCTCTTAAGTTTCTTTCTCTGTCCTGCAGATATGTTCACGTTTTTAACCATGTATTGTGTCATAATTCTTTTTTAAAATATATTTTGTTCAATTGTTTTTTTGTTTTAATGATAATTATATATATATATTAAATAATTTTTGTAAATTAATATTGCGTTTATTTTATTTTCTTATTTATATATATACGCAATATTTTTTTTTTTTGCTTTTATATTTCTCTTATGTGAAATCGTATCATCACCCTCTCTCCACGAAGATCTAACAGTTCACCATTTTGATCCGTCAACGTGGTTTTGAGACTATAGAACGTGTCTAAAATCACTGGTAGATAAACTAAATTTCGAGGTCGTTCCACGATCTTATAACCTGGCGACACGTTTGGAAAGAAGGAATAGATCATCGGTTGAGTGCTACCATTCATGTAGCTTCCAGCAATCACATCCACGTTCACCAGAATGCTATTGACTGCGAGAATGTCGACCATATTTTCAGATGCCGCGTGGCCTCGATACATCTTTTGATCGAATCCCAGCATCTTGCCTATAGAATCGTCCATGTTGAAATCCACTCGAAAATTATCTTCCAAATCCAACATCGTCTGTAAGGTATTAGGGTTGGGAGCGAGTCTGATCATGTTGCTTCCCTTTCCATCCGTCTTCATTCGCGTCTGAATGTAATTGTTCAAATCGTCTATGTCGTAACTTCCTTTGGGAATTCGAATCTCCAACCAATCCACTCTGTCGGAATACTTGAACGAGTTATTCTTTTCGGTGACGTTGGGAAAGGAATAATAAGTCTCCAGATTCACCAACGCCATCTCGTATCTTTTCTCTCTATTCAATTCGATAGAAGGTTCGAATTTCGTCGCAAATCGAGTCGAATCGCCACTCACCGCTATCCGTTCTAACAATTCTCCTTGTTCGAACATTATTTTATTTTTATTATTTTTAAAAGTAAATTATCGATGATATATATTATTATTTTCAATTTTTGTTTTCACTCTCTGTTTATTATCACTGGAAATATAAAATTTGTCGAATCCGCACCGATATTTTCCACGATTAAATTCGCTAGTCAAATCGATCACGACGAAATTGTAAAGTCCTCCATCCCAAACCCTCTTGCAGAATCTCCTGAATTCCGCCGCGCTCATGTCGTTTGCGACATGATCACCGTAGATGTGATTGAGATTCTTGAGATCCTGGTGAAAGAGACACAGTAAATTAGCGTTCTCCCTTATCGTCTGTCTGGGCAATCGAAAATAATTCTGCGACAGGTAGAAACAGTCCACGTTGCTGTGACGACCCCCTAACGTAATACGATTCACATCGGTTCTGTCTCTCCAAAAGCAGATCGTCGAAAATCATGAGATTCTTGTCTTCCGATTTCATTTCTCTAGGATCCGGAACGTCGCTGGCGTTCTCATAAAATCGACACTCGACGTTCGAAGATGCATTTCTCTTCATCAATTCCATCGCCGCACCATCCAAAATGGTCGAAAGAGAAGCTTCACTTTTGTCGAATTCCTCCCTACTGTCAAAGATCCTGGCTATGACGTCCTTGGGCAATCTACGATCCATACACTCTCTCGAAGCAATCTGTATTCGGGTTGAAACAAGCTCTTGCCAAACACGAACAATCTGTCATAATCCAACCAGTCGGGTTGCGACAACAGATTCATCAACAGATTGGTCTTTCCACAATTCGATTTTCCCACTATCAAGCCTCTTATGCTTTTGGGAAAGAACTCGTTATTCGACCTCGTGGTCGCGGCGTCGTTCCAAGACATATCTTTAATGTTCATCTTTGTTTATTTTTTTGTTATTTTAGATTTTTTCCAAACACAATTTTTATGTTTTTTCAAACTTAGTTTTATAAATATTATTATTTATTTATATTACACCGTCGCGAGTTCTCTTCAATCCAGATCCACTCGTCATTTTGGCTAAATCTTGTATGGGTACCACAGCATCCTTAAAATCTTTCCAACTTTTTGGCGATCACTCTAACGTAGCTCGCTTCACCAGCGGACTGATCAACTTGTCGATCAATGCATCGGCTGCCCTCTTGCCAGCCACAGAAGCTATTCTACCACTGGCTTCGGAAGTGGCTTTCTTACCAGCATCCAAAGCCCTCTTCTTACCGACCTCAAATGCGGTCGATGCGAGTTTTCTTCCTGCATCGCTCGTGAACGCTCGCATTATAGAATCGATGATGCCAGAACCGCCTTGAACGTAAGTTCTGACGTATCCCCTGTTCTTTATCACCAACATATTTTATAATATATATTTTGTTTTTTCACTGGTAAATCGTTTGTTGTTTAAATTACTTTTATTATTTTGTAGTGTAAAATTTACTCTTTTTATTTTATATATTTTTGTTTGTTTCTCTCTACTTATTATATATCAATCCTTCAATTCGTTCATCAGTCTTTTGTAATCGTGTTTATTCAAAACCTTCTGCCTCAACAATTCGTCGCATATGCTCACTACTTTAACCGTTCAAACAACCGTTGGCGAACGTCGGTGTCCCAGAATCGGCAAACCGCCTTTTTGATGCTGTCCTAGAACCGGCAAAGCGTTTTTTGCTCGCGTTCACCAACGATAGATCGAAGGTCTGATCCCCGATGTGAACATCGAGAAAAAATTTTAAATTTACATTTTCTTCAAATTTCGTACAATTTCTCACTTTTGAGCGATGTGTCGAATCTACACGTTCGCCAACGGGTGTTTGAACGTTAAAAGTGCGATCTGTGAGCCTCAAAACAATTGCCGATTCTAGGACACCATGAAAAAACGACATTTTTTGCACTCTGTACACGATTTAACACTGAATCCCTATGGCGGTACACGTGCATGTACATGTACTTGTACACTTTTTGGAAATTCTGTCCTGGAATCGGCACTTTACACCTACTAATGGTAATAATCAGAAGATGACAAATAAAGATTACAGTCAAAGGGGGATGGCAAATAATGATAACAATGAAAAGGGGATGGCAAATAAAGATAATACTGAAAAGGGGGTGGCAAATAACAATACTAAACAAAAATGGTGCCAAATAATGGTAATAATCAAAACGAGATGCTGAAAAGAGATTATAGTCAAAGGGGCATGGCAAATAATGGTGGCTACGAAAAGGGGGTGGCAAATAAACATAATACTGAAAGGGGGTGACAAATAACAATAATAAACAAAAGTGGTGCCAAATAATGATAATAATCAAAAGGAGATAACAAATAAAGATTATAGACAAAGAGAGTGGAAAATAATGATAGTAATGAAAAGGGGGTGGCAAACAAAGATAATACTGAAAAGGTGTGGCAAGAAAAGGTAATACTGAAAGGGGTGGCAAATAATTATAATAATCAAAATGGGTGCCAAATACTGGTAATAATCAAAAGGAGATGACAAATAAAGATTATAGACAAAGAGGGTGGAAAATAATGATAGTAATGAAAATGGGGTGGCAAACAAAGATAATACTGAAAAGGTGTGGCAAATAACAATAATAAACAAAAGTGGTGCCAAATAATGATAATAATCAAAAGGAGATGACAAATAAAAGACTATAGTCAAAGGGGGTGGCAAATAATGATAACGAGGAAAGGGAGGTGGCAAATGAAAATAATACTGAAAGGGGGTGACACGTGACTATAATAATCAAAATGGGTCCCAAATAATGTTAATAGTCAAAGGGAGGTGACAAATAAAGATTTTATTCAAAGGGTGATGCAAATAATGATAACATGTCCAGATTGTGGCCCAGCATAAAGTGATCTCATCCTACCAACTAACACTATTTCTACAATTAATCCTAAATCTAAGACTTTTCAAATCACCACTTGTTTTTTTCTGATTACCTCTGAACATGGGGAAAGCTTCACAAAAAGCCTCTCTAAGAGTTCACTTATTGTGAATTGGGGAGGAGAAAGAACTAAACCACTCTGATGTCAGGACAAAATAAATCATGTCTGGGAATGGCAGGAAGACAGCCTTTCTGGCTATGCCATTTCCATGCGGTGTACACTTTTTAATTGTTATTTTGTATTTATGTAAACTGTATATGAGTATGTTGCAAAATAAAGTTTCATTTCATTACCATTGAAATTGGGGTGGCAAATAAAGATGATACTGAAATGGGTGGCAAATATTATCTTTACTTGCCACCCCCTTTTCATTGTTATCATTATTTGCAACCCCTTTTGACTAAAATCTCTATTCGTGATCTCCTTTTGATTATTACCATTATTAAATATTTGGCACCACTTTTAGTGATCGTAGTTATTTGCCACCCCTTTTCATTATTATCTTATTTTCCACCCTTTTCCATTGCTATTATTATTTGCCACCTCTTTGAATATAATCTTTATTTATCATCTCCTTTTGATTATTACCATTATTTGGCACCACTTTTGATTATAGTTATCTGCCACCCCCCTTTTCAGTATTAACTTTACTTGCCACCCCCCTTTTAATTGCTCTCATTATTTGCCACCCCCTTTGACTATAAGCTCTATTCGTCATCTCCTTTTGATTATTAACATTAATTGGCACCACTTTTGTTTATTATTATTATTTTCTACCCCCTTTTCAGTTTTTTCTTTATTTGCCACCCCCTTTTCATTGCTATCATTATTTTCCACCCCCTTTGACTATAAGCTTTATTTGTCATCTTTTGATTATTACCATTATTTGACACCCATTCTGAATATAATAGTTATTTCCCACCCCTTTTTCACTATTGTCTTCACTTGCCACCCCTTTGAATTGTTATCATTATTTGCCACCCCCTTTGACTATAATCATTATTTGTCATCTCCTTTTGATTACTACCATTATTTGGCACCCATTCTGATTATTAATGTTATTTGCCACCCCCTTTCAGTATTACCTTTCCTTGCCGCCCATTTTAATTGTTATCATTATTTGCCACCCCCCCCCCCCCTTTGACTATAATCTTTGTTTGTCATCTCCTTTTGATTATTACCATTATTCGGCACCCATTCTGATTATTACTGTTATTTGACACCCCCTTTCAGTATTAACTTTTCTTGCCACCCCTTTTAATTGTTTTCATTATTTGCCACCCCGCTTTGACTATAACCTTTATTTGTCATCTTTTGATTATTACCATTATTTGGCACCCATTCTGATTATTATAGTTATTTCCCACCCCTATTTCAGTATTGTCTTTACTTGCCACCCCTTTTAATTGTTATCATTATTTGCCATCCCCCTTTGACTATAATCTTTATTTGCCATCTCCTTTTGATTACTACCATTATTTGGCACCACTTTTGATTATTAAGCTTATTTGCCACCTCCTTTTCAGTATTATCTTATTTGCCACCTCCTTTTCAGTATTATGTTATTTGCCACCCCCTTTTAATTGTTATTCTTATTTGCAATTCCCTTTGACTATAATGGCCCCCGTTTTGATTATTATAGTTATTTACCACCCCTTTTCAGTATTACCTTATCTTGCCAACTCCTGTTCATTGTTACCATTATTTGCCATTTCCCTTTGACTGTAATCTTTATTTGTCATCTTCTTGTGACTTTTAACATCATTTGGCACCACTTTTGTTTATTTTTGTTATTTGCCTCCTCATTTTCGGTATTATCTTTATTTGCCACCCCTTTTTCATTGTTATCATTATTTGCCATCCCTATTTGACTATAGCCTTTATTTGTCATCTCTTTTTTATTACCATTATTTGGCACCCATTATGATTATTATATTTATTTGCCACCCCCTTTCAGTATTATCTTTATTTTCCACCCCCATTTCATTGCTATCATTATTTGCCCTTTGAACATAATCTTTATTTGCCATGTCTTTTTTATTACCATTATTTGGCATCCATTCTGATTATTATATTTATTTGCCACCCCCTTTGGTTATTATCTTTATTTTCCACACCCATTTTCATTCTTATCATTATTTGCCCTCCCCGTTTGAATATTATCTTTATTTGTCATCTCCTTTTGATTATTACTATTATTTAGCACCCCTTTTGAGAAATACATTTATTTGCTACCTCTTTTCAGTATTATCTTTGTCATCTCCTTTTCACTGTTATCATTGTTTGCCATCCCCTTTAACTATAATCTTTATTTGTCATCTCCTTTCCATTGTTACCATTATTTGGCACCACTTGGGATTATTCTAGTTTTTTTCCACCCATTTTTTGGTATCTTATTTGACACCCCTATCCATTGTTACCATTATTTGTCTTTGACTATAATCTTTATTTGCCACCTCCTTTTGATTGTTGCCATAAGTTTGGGACCCCTTTCAATTATTATAGTTGTTTGCCACCCCTATCACCTTTGATCATTAAAGTTTTTAGCTTCCCCCATTTCAGAATTATCTTTATTTGACACCCTCTTTTCATTGCTGTCATTATTTGACAACCCCATTTGACTACAATCTTTATTTGTCATCTCCTTTTGATTATTGCCATTTTTGGCACTACTTTTCTTTATTATTATTTGTCACCGCCTTTTCAGTATCATGTTTATTTGCCACCCCCTTCTCATTCCTATCATTATTTGCCATCCCCCTTTGACTATAATCTTTATTTGTCATCTCATTTTGACTATTACCACTACTTGGCATCACTTTCGTTTATTATTGTTATTTGCAACCTCCTTTTCAGTATTATCTTTATTTGCCATCCCCTTTTCATTGTTATCATTATTTGCTATCCCCCTTTGACTATAATCTTTATTTGTCATCTTTTGATTATTACCATTATTTGCCATCCATTCTGATTATTAATGTTATTTGTCACCCCCTTTCATTATTACCTTTTCTTGCCACCCCCTTTTAATTGTTACCATTATTTGCCATCACCATTTGACTATAATCTTTATTTGTCATCTTTTGATTATTACCATTATTTGGCACCCATTCTGATTATTATAGTTATTTTCCACCCCTTTTTCAGTATTGTCTTTACTTGCCACCCCTTTCAATTGTTATCATTGTTTGCCACTCCCTTTGACTATAATCTTTATTTGTCATCTCCTTTGATTATTACCATTATTTGGCACCACTTTTGATTATTATACTTATTTGCCACCCCCTTTTCAGTATTACCTTATTTGCCACCCCCTTTTCAGTATTATCTTATTTGCCACCCTTTTTAATTGTTATTCTTTTTTGCCATCCCCTTTGACTATTATGGTTCCCGTTTTGATTATTATAGTTATTTGCCACCCCCCCCCCCTTTCAGTATTACCTTATCTTGCCAGCCCTTTTTCATTGTTATCATTATTTGCTACCCCCTTTGACTATAATTATCCCCGCATTTTAAAAAATGCGGGGATATTGTCATGATCTCCGTCCGTACGTCCGTACGTCCGTACGTCTGTACGTCCGTACTTCCGTACGTCCGGTTTTGTAATTCGAAACGCTGTAACTTTCTACAGTTGTTCGATAGGGTCTGTGCAACCCAAAAATACAACTTTTAAATTTTTGTGCCATCAGGTGGCTTCTGTGGAGTCACTTAAAAAATGCGTAATTTTTTCACTTTTTTGCTGAATAGTCCCAACCTATGTAATTCGGAGTTCTAAAATTACACTAGGGTGTTGCTAAATGATCTGTAGATATGTAGGAAGGTTTCGGATTTTTCGGGTGCCACGTGGCTGTGCCACCGTAGCCACTTTTGTGTTTTCTTAGACCGTTTCCGGCAAAAGGCTCGTAGGATATGTAATTCGAAATGCTAAATCCATGCTCAGATGTTGCAGTAGGGTCTATAGATGCGCACGAAGGTTTCGGATTTTTCGGGTGCCACGTGGCTGTGCCACCGTAGCCACTTTTGTGTTTTCTTAGACCGTTTCCGGCAAAAGGCTCGTAGGATATGTAATTCGAAACGCTAAATCCATGCTCAGAAGTTGCAGTAGGGGCTATAGATGCGCAGGAAGGTTTCGGATTTTTCGGGTGCTACGTGGCTGTGCCACCGTAGCCACTTTTGTGTTTTCTTGAACCGTTTCCGGCGAAAGGCTCGTAGGGTATGTAATTCGAAATGCTAAAACCATGCTCATATGTTGCAGTAGAGTCTATAGATGCACACGAAGGTTTCAGATTTTTCGGGTGCCACGTGGCTGTGCCACCGTAGCCACTTTCGTGTTTTCTTAGATCGTTTCCGGTGAAAGGCTCGTAGGGAATGTAATTCGAAATGCTAAAACCATGCTCATATCTTGCAGTAGGGACTATAGATGCGCACGAAGGTTACGGATTTCTGAGGTGCCACGTGGCTGTGCCACCGTTGCCATTTTCGTGTTTTCTTAGACCGTTTCCAGCGAAAGGCTCCTAGGGTACGTAATTCGAAACGCTAAAACCATGCTCAAATGTTGCAGTAGGGTCTGTAGATGCGCACGAAGGTTTTGGATTTTTGGGGTGCCACGTGGCTGTGCCACCGTTGCCACTTTCGTGTTTTCTTAGACCGTTTCCGATGAAAGGCTCCTAGAGTATGTAATTCGAAATGCTAAAAGTAGGGTCTGTAGATGCCCACGAAGGTTTCAGATTTTTTGAGTGCCATGTGGCTGTGCAACTGTTGCCACTTTCGTGTTTTCTTAAACCGTTTCCAGCGAAAGGCTCCTAGGGTATGTAATTCGAAATGCTAAAACCATGCTCAAATGTTGCAGTAGGGTCTGTAGATGTGCACGGAGGTTTCGGATTTTTCAGCTGCCATGTGGTTGTGCCACCGTTGCCACTTTCGTGTTTTCTTAGACCCTTTCCGGTGAAAGGCTCCTAGGGTATGTAATTCGAAATGCTAAAACCATTCTCAAATGTTGCAGTGGGGTCTGTAGATGTGCACAAAGGTTTTGGATTTTTTCAGCTGCCAAGTGGCTGTGCCACCGTTGCCACTTTCGCGTTTTCTTAGACCGTTTCCGGCAAAAGGCTCCTAGGGTATGTAATTCGAAACGCTAAAACCATGCTTAAATGTTGCAATGGGGTCTGTAGATGCACTGGAAGGTTTCGGATTTTTCAGGTGCCATGTGGCTGTGCCACCATTGCCACTTTCGTGTTTTCTTAGACCATTTCCGTCGAAAGGCTCCTAGAGTATGTAATTCAAAACGCTAAAACCATGCTGAGATGTTGCAGTAGAGCCTGTAAATGCGCAGGAAGGTTTCGGATTTTTTGGGTGCTACGTGGCTGTGTCACCGTTGCCACTTTTGTGTTTTCTTAGACCGTTTCCGGCGAAAGGCTCCTAGGGTATGTAATTCGAAATGCTAAATGCATGCTCAAATGTTGCAGTAGGGTCTGTAGATGCGTACAAAGGTTTCAGATTTTTCAGGTGCCACGTGGCGGTGCCACCGTTTTGCTTTCATGTTTTCGTAGACCGTTTCCGGCAAAAAGCTCCTCGAGTATGTAATTTGAAATGCTAAAACTATGCTCAAATGTTGCAGTAGGGTCTGAAGATGTGCACGAAGGTTTCGGATTTTTGTGGTGCCACGTGGCTGTGCCACCGTTGCCACTTTCATGTTTTCTTAGACTGTTTCCGGCGAAAGGCTCCCAGGGTACATGTATGTAATTCGAAACGCTAAAGCCATGCTCAAATGTTGCAGTGAAGTCTGGAGGTGCGCACTAAGCTGTGCCACTCAATATGATTTTAGTGTGTCATATAATACATTTCATCTTTGTATCAAGCATTCATACAAAGTCAAGGATGCAAATGCGGGGATACACTATAGTGTGCTTCGCACACAAGTGACACCATCTAGTTTTTATTTGTCATCTCCTTTTGATTATTACCACCACTTTTCTTTATTATTGTTATTTGCCACCCCCTTTCAGTATTATCTTTATTTGTCACCCCAATTTCATTGTTATCATTATTTGCCATCACCCTTTGAATATAAAGTTTATTTCTCATCTCCTTTTTATTATTACCATTATTTGGCACCCCTTTTGATTATTATAGTTATTTTGCGCCCCCTTTTCAGTAGTATCTTTATTTGCCACCCTTTTCCCATTGTTATCATTATTTGCCATCCCCTCTGAATATAATCTTTGTTTGTCATCTCCTTTTGATTATTATTATTTTTTGACACCCCTTTTGATTATTATTATTTCCCACCCCCTTTTCAGTAGTATCTTTATTTGCCACCCCCCCCCTTTCATTGTTATCATTATTTGCAATCTGTCTTTGATTAATTTGTCATCTCCTTTTAATTCTTAATATTATTTGACACCCATTTTGATTATTACAGTTATTTGTCACCCCCTTTTCATTATTAATTGCATTTGTTATCCCCTTTGACTTATATTGTAATTTGCCACCCCTTTGATTACTACAATTATTTTTTATTTGTCCTCATTGATTACTTTTATTATTTGCCATCTATTTTATTATCACTTTGCCATCCCCTTTTCATTTTTAGGTACATTTGCTAATCCCTTTTGATTTTTATCATAGTTTGCCACCCCTTTCTATTACTATTGTTATTGTGTTCATTATTGTTATTCGCCCCTCCCCCTTTGATTGAAATCACTATTTGCCATCGTGGTCGTAAATAGCTTAAATAATGAGAAATAGTTATTTGCCACCCAGGTGGCATATAGGTTAAATAATGAGAAATAGGTATTTGCCACTGGGTTGTTAAATAGTTTAAATAATGAGAAATAATCATTTGCCACCCAGGTGGTAAATAGCTTAAATAATGAGAAAGAGTTATTTGCACGGAGGTGGTAAATAGCTTAAATTATGAGAAATAGTTATTTGCCACTGAAGAGCTTCCCGGGTGAACTACTCAGGTCAATGGCTCTATAATTGTTTGGGTGCCTTCGGACACCCTTTTTACAGATTTACTCCAGATATCTGGGCAATATCAACGATTTCTGGCACCAAAAGTTTTAGTAGCTCATTCCGAATTTTTTTAGGTCCTGGAGACTTCTTATGTTTCAAATCTTTCAGAACTTCCAGCACCTCACTCTTTTCAATTTCTATATTAACCGAACATTGCGTAACGGATATGTCAGATTATTTTGTGTGTAACTCGAAAGCGATTCTATATCATTGCAAAATTAGTCGTTAAGAACGATACTGTACAATCTGGGTCTAAATTATCATTTTCAGTTTTCAGTCCCTTTCCTCGTAAAGCGATTTCAGCTTAAATTTGAGTTCTTTCTTGTAAGCTTTCTTTGCTTCGAAAAACTTGAGTCGAAGTGATTTATCAAACGCATGGCATTTAACCAAATTAGAAAAAATAAAATCACATTTCATTTTAGAAGCAAACCACTGGCGTTTCTTTCTCTTCAGTTTCTCATTTGATTTGATTTTTTACGACGCCCTGTCATTAATGGGAGAGATAAAAGTTGTTATGTCTTTCACAGCTGAATCGACATTTGCTTTATCATGACCAGATTTTAAAATGTTTGATCTGAGTTCTATCAGCAAATTTTGACCATGACAGCTTCGTAGAAATTCTTTTGCCTTTTATCACGATCCGCGGTATATTTCAAAATATTATTCTGTTTTCTATAATTGTAGACGCGTTTGATTTCATGCTTGCCAAGAAATGCCTCATATTTCATATGCATGGCCAGTGGTTCGGAAACCCATCTGGCGACTTAAAACATAAAATATTTAACATCAGAAAGATATCGATCTGTTATGAGCATATAATCTACTACGCTACTACAGCTATATTCGTGGCTCGATAAATTTCCGTGAGAGTTACCTACAACCTGCACGTTAGTCAAAGCAAAGTTAGTTGTCGGCCAAATGAATTCACAAGTGTGTGCATATTTTCTCTAGGACGACACTCGTCAATTGCATACATATCCGGCAAGGCGAGGAACTGATCATTATCACCTATAACATAGTCCGGCAGTTTCCCAGTCCGCGCATTAAAGTCATCACCAATTATTATCATATCACTTTGAGAATTTTCATCATTCAAGAATGTTTCACAGTCTGAGAAAAAATGTCGTCTTTTTGCTCAGTTTTCTTCCAATATGTTGAATTTTCTGGTGGAATATAAATAAATTGATATGAAAATAACTTTGATATTTATATAACAAAATTCTCCGGAAAATTTAACACAAAATGCGAAATCTCCAACCATTTGTGTGTTTCAAATGAAATGTTCAACAATAGAATGCAATACCACCATCTTTTGTTTTCCCAAGATTACCTTTCTACTCATTCAAACACAATGGAAATTTGGAATCTCAATTTCTGACTCTACAGTATGCCAGGTCTCTGTTAGTGTTACAAAATCATTCTTTTACAATTTTTCCAAGTATTGGGGATCTTGCGATTTATTTGCAAAAACTTGTGCATTCCATGCAACATATCCTATTTTATTTCGGGTATTGCGAAAACTACAAGATTTATAATTTACGGACGTAACAGCGGTTACTTATTCACTGTTCCTTATTCGACATTCGAATGTATGGACCTAAATGCTTAACCGTGTTGATCTCCTAAATGCCATACGCGTTCAATTATATTGCAATTAACAGCCACTGCACATAACTAAACAATTTAAATGTCCGTATTAATTAATTTCGTATATTTCTTGTATTTTTAAATCTAAGAATTTCTGATAATTGATTGCCGCAGAATGCAAGTTCATCATTTTCACTGTTGCCGCCACGCTGACGTCCAAGACATTTCTTCCCTTGGTAATTACGCACTATAATACGTGAGTTACGAGTTGTTGTGTTTTTTTTTTGCCCGGACAGGCATTATGAGCTTACTTTCATATTATGGGGTTAGTTGCAAATATTATGAGGTTAATGTCTAAAATATGAGACTTATGAGGCAAGTAGCGATTTTCGGGGTTTATGTTAAGGTTTATGGTCAATTAACGGCTGGGGTTAGCATTTCCCCCTCTTCAGATTTATCTTGGGGGATCTAACCATGTCTATTCCCCCCAAAAAATGTCCGAAGAAACGACTTTTTAACGGATGTCCGAATGTTTTAAAATGATCAATTTTTCCGCAAAAAATAAGCCCACAACTCCCGTTTTTAAGAACGTACGTTTGGAGTTCATCTTGTTGAACTCACTGTAGTTTTCATCCGTCGCTGTGATGAGAGTTCGGGATTCCGAATGTCCAATCGGCGCTTTTGCTCATAACCCGAATCATTGGCATACAGGGGCGCCGGAAGCACTTCAGGACGGTGGGGGGGGGGGGGGGGCATTTACTCGCACTAGAAGCCCCTCCATGACCTGCCGAATCATGCATGTCTCGAAAACTGAAGGCCCGAGATTAAGGTGCTTGCGAGGAGGTGTCCCCCTCCCCATGGGGCACCGTCTCCCAAACTCCCCCATTGAATTTTGAAAGCTTACAGAACGGATTCAGGATGTATTTTAGCTTTACTTTGAGAATAAATCATTGAAAAAAGTAAGTGACGAACCTGGGAAGGGCATTGTCTGCTCCCTCTCGCCCCCGTGGTTCGAAGGCAGGGAGGGCAGCTGCCTCCTTGCTTCAGGCATAACGAAATTCCGCTGGGATTTTCTTATCGTCATGAACACCAAGAAAATCATGGACGTGTTTTATCCGCTTCGGCCTTTCGATTTGGGTGCCAGTTGTCTCTGTAGAGATCTCTCATTACGCACTTGTCGCTTTGTAACACAAAAACCAGATTCATGCTCAATAAATGTGAAGCGAAATTTCTTGCACATGTTGTCATACTTACACTTGTTTTCATAAATCAGTTCATTGATGTTAGTCGAATGCAACGCAGGAAGTGTGGAAGAAATTCTCATTTCAACAGTTGAAAAGTTTCTTTAAAGTAATTGCGCAAGTTCTCCCGTTCATCGCAAGTTCCAATCCCATCCTTGCATGAATTAACTCCAATATGCACTGTAACTTTACCGACGTTTTGATACGGTAAATGAAGTAAAGTCCAGCCAATCGCTTATACCAATGTTGCCCATTTTAGAGGACTTCCACCCCAGACATTGGTGCCCGGGTCCTATTTTACCAGTAAAACAGAGCTTGTTCAACACAGTAAACAAGCACCGCTTCACTTCCCGCGGTTCCCACGGGGAAGAGTATGCTTAAATTAATTTAATATTGGGTATACTTGACTGCACTGAACTGGCAAGCATGACTGCACAGTGTTCCCACTCACATATATGTCATTCGAAGGCATGCCTTAGGGAGCGCGTTGGCTCGGTGGTTACGGAATTGTACTTCAAACCGAAAGGTCCACTGTTCGTTCCCCACCAGGCCTAACTGCGTTGTGTCCTTGGTATGCCACTTAATCCCAATTACCTTCGTGGGGGTGGGGGGGGGGGGGGCGGTGGCGTTGTGTACTAAGGTGTACTGCAAGTCGATGGTGCACTTGTCTTCAACCAATGCTAATCCTGCTTGTGCGGATTTGGTACATTGGGGAGTCTGACAGTTGCTCGCCTCTGCACCTCCTATTATAGAATCCTGACTATGCGCCTGTTACAAATTGGTCCTGCTAGTTCCCAACAGCCCGAATCGGTGTCAAAGACCCCATTTATATGCCGAGTGAGCGTGTGTAACATAAATCCAAGAATCAAATATAATTTCGTAAGAATTAAAAAATACATTATTATTCGCAGGAGCGATTCGATATCTAACTCTGAAATCCAACTAAAGAAAATATTGGGGGAGGCCACTCCCTATATCTCAAATCTCTTCAACGCCGGCAGAACCATGAGGGTGGGGAGGGGGCATAGGGGACACCTACCTCTCCACTTTTTTTCCACAGACATGTTGCGCGGGTAACACATTGATTTAAAATGGGCGCACCCAAACGTGTCAATACCCAGGCATTCCTGTAATATATTATTTGCAAATCCAAGCAACATTTGACAAAAAAAATCCCACCTTCGGTCCGTTTCTTCTACTTCGACCATCTTCCAACCCGAAGGCTACTAGCCATCGTGTTGGAAGATGATTGATTTAGAAGAAAAGGACAGGACAGTGACCACACCGCGGCATGCTCATCGAAACGAGAGAATATAGTATGCCACTGTACATTTACTGATATACGATTATATATTGTAGCGATGATTTTCTGATGAGTTCAATTTCAATTTCGATGATTTATTAAATGTTATTAGATTCATTTCAAAGACTATTTCCTCCATATCTGTATTCCATTATGTTCTAATTCTATCAAATGTCACATTACAAAGAGATAAGTTAATTTCATAAGAACCTTATTTATGACAAGTCTGAAGAACTCACGGTATCTTTTTGCCAAGCGTCCCTTAATCAGCCATTGTTTAATCTAAGCTAATTGTTCGTAGTATTTTGTCGTAGTAGCGATCATTTGTTAATCTATTGTGTAATTTATATGTATATAAACACAGTTCTTGTATTATTTGGTAACTATTCTGTAAGGGAGACGCCTCAGAAGGTTCATTCTTCACTTTCCAGTCGGAGGCTCCCGATTGTTCGTGAACCTTTGTTACTTCTGTATCTGGAGTTCCAGTACTATCGCTGTAAATAAACGCTAATTCCCCAAGAACTTGTCTTCGACTTCTATTTCAACGATCCAGATCTACCATCCCGCTAGTTTGTAATTTTCACGTTCTCATACTGGTGTTAAAATCCGAGGCAACGATCCTGGTGGAGAAAAGAAACAATGGCCATCAATATACCAGAGAATATCCAGGCTCTCCTCTCCACTATCGACATCGGCCATCACCATTTGAACTGGAACATCAACATAGAGGATGGAGATGTCAGTTTAACGCTGAAATGGCAAAAACAAACAACGAAAAACAAATCTTTTTCTCATCGCCTTAGAGACGAGATTCGAAAGCGAGAGTTCTTCGAGAGAAAGGAGCAGGCAAAGAAATTTGTATCGCCATTGTCCGCAAAACCAGAGGAATTACATGTAGAAACTGTGAGTACCGCTGTACAAGTCTCAGCTCAGCCGCCATTTTCCACTGACGCTAGTAGGTGGTAGAGGCCGATTGAGGGACAGGTGTACATGTACGTGTACGTGTACATGTACACCTCCATAGGATTTAGTGTTAAAATCGTGTACCTGTACACGATTTTAACGTTTTTTAGGGTGTCTTAGAATCGGCTTTGCCGATTCAAAGACCACTGATTGTATCCAAGAGTGAAAAAAACGCATGAAATTTTACGTATGTGTACATGTACCGTTTTGTCTTTGAATCGGCAAATGGGTTTCCCCATAGGATTCAGTGTTAAATTGCGAGCAAAAAACGTTTTGCCGTTTCTAAATCATCATCTTGCTGATTCTAAATCATCCGCGTCTGTACACGATTTTAACACTGAAACCCTATGGAAGCGTACACGGAATCCATTTGCGGATTTTACGTCGGAAATCGAATCGTGTACGGTATACGGAAAACAGGTGTTCCTGAACCGGCAAACCACTTTTTGATGCCCAAAAGCTTGAAGAGCTTGAAATAAGTAATCACCCAATCACTTCACGTTCCTAACACTTATTAACCAATCAGATTGCTTGATTCTCATCAACTTAATCATACAAAGTTATCTCCCCTCGTCGTGGGGGTGGGGGTCACGCCCGTCATAAAAAGGTGAATCGCGTTTAATAACGTGGATATAATGGCTAGAGCAATGTATACCAAAAACCAAAAGCTATCAAATTGAAGGTCTCGACGAGTGGATTAAGAAGATCGTAATTTTAACCCTTGTGGTGGGGTGGGGTCACGACCAGAGCCGAAAAACGACTTCCTTTTTACAAAGCCAGGCATGTGAGGTATTGATATGAAGGGCTCGATGAATACATTACGAAAATGACGTTTTTTCATTTTATGTGGGGGTGGGGGTCACGCCCATCATAAAAATCGAAGTTTCGAGAAGGTGGTCACGTGACCTATCAAATTGAAGGTCTCGACGAGTGGATTAAGAAGATCGTAATTTTAACCCTTGTCGTGGGGTGGGGTCACGACCAGAGCCGAAAAACGACTTCCTTTTTACAAAGGCAGGCATGTGAGGTATTGATATGAAGGGCTCGATGAATACATTACGAAAATGACGTTTTTTCATTTTAGTGGGGGTGGGGGTCACGCCCATCAGAAAAATCGAAGTTTCGAGACGGTGGTCACGTGACCTATCAAATTGAAGGTCTCGACGAGTGGATTAAGAAGATCGTAATTTTAACCCTCGTCGTGGGGTGGGGTCACGACCAGAGCCGAAAAACGACTCCCTTGATACAAAGCCAGGCATGTGAGGTATTGATATGAAGGGCTCGATGAATACAT
Source organism: Pictodentalium vernedei (assembly GCA_031216915.1). Classification (NCBI taxonomy): domain Eukaryota; kingdom Metazoa; phylum Mollusca; class Scaphopoda; order Dentaliida; family Dentaliidae; genus Pictodentalium; species Pictodentalium vernedei. Next base: position 376,982,360 of record CM062294.1, on the reverse strand, counting down.
TACGAAAATGACGTTTTTTTCATTTTATGTGGGGGTGGGGGTCACGCCCATCAGAAAAATCGAAGTTTCGAGAAGGTGGTCACGTGACCTATCAAATTGAAGGTCTCGACGAGTGGATTAAGAAGATCGTAATTTTAACCCTCGTCGTGGGGGTGGGGTCACGACCAGAGCCGAAAAACGTCGTTCTTTATACAAAGCCAGGCATGTGATGTATTGATATGAAGGGCTCGATGAATACATTACGAAAATGACGTTTTTTCATTTTATGTGGGAGTGGGGGTCACGCCCATCATAAAAATCGAAGTTTCGAGAAGGTGGTCACGTGACCTATCAAATTGAAGGTCTCGACGAGTGGATTAAGAAGATCGTAATTTTAACCCTCCTCGTGGGGTGGGTCACGACCAGAGCCGAAAAACGACTTCCTTTTTACAAAGCCAGGCATGTGAGGTATTGATATGAAGGGCTCGATGAATACATTACGAAAATGACGTTTTTTCATTTTATGTAGGGGTGGGGGTCACGCCCATCATAAAAATCGAAGTTTCGAGAAGGTGGTCATGTGACCTATCAAATTGAAGGTTTCGAGGAGTGGATTAAGAAGATCGTAATTTTAACCCACGTCGTGGGGTGGGGTCACGACCAGAGCCGAAAAACGACTTCCTTTTTACAAAGTCAGGCATGTGAGGTATTGATATGAAGGGCTCGATGAATACATTACGAAAATGACGTTTTTTCATTTTATGTGGGGGTGGGGGTCACGCCCATCAGAAAAATCGAAGTTTCGAGAAGGTGGTCACGTGACCTATCAAATTGAAGGTCTCGACGAGTGGATTAAGAAGATCGTAATTTTAACCCTCGTCGTGGGGATGGGGTCACGACCAGAGCCGAAAAACGTCGTTCTTTATACAAAGCCAGGCATGTGAGGTATTGATATGAAGGGCTCGATGAATACATTACGAAAATGACGTTTTTTCATTTTATGTGGGGGTGGGGGTCACGCCCATCAGAAAAATCGAAGTTTCGAGAAGGTGGTCACGTGACCTATCAAATTGAAGGTCTCGACGAGTGGATTAAGAAGATCGTAATTTTAACCCTCGTCGTGGGGGTGGGGTCACGACCAGAGCCGAAAAACGTCGTTCTTTATACAAAGCCAGGCATGTGAGGTATTGATATGAAGGGCTCGATGAATACATTACGAAAATGATAACGGTAACAACTCATTCCAAAGTAGAGGTTTATTATGTGTATATCAGAGGTGATGATACAGGTTAGGTTCAAGGGAAGTAACTTTGTAACAACTCATCCGTCTCTTTTTTCTCTCATTTGTAATTGGAGTTGATGTGTTCCAGGCCTGGGTAGGTGTTGAAGCTGGGAAAATTCTGCTTTTGTTGCTGCCAAGTGCCTGAAAATGGCCGGTTTTGACAATTTTTCATTCAAATTTTCGGGTCGGGGCTTCATGTTGTACTGGAAGTTATGCCACCCACAATTAAATGTATCCGTTTTATCTTATCAGGCTGTATTCACTAGGTTCAGCCAATTTAGAAAATGTATACATGTCAGGGGTAATGCAAATGAGCTTGGCTTCATTGGCAGTGGAATAGAATACATGGCACGCCATTTTTGAAAATGCCTTGAAAACTGTGGAGCGGAACCTTGAACCTAACCATTTGGTGGATGAGTTGTTGCAGAGTTACTTCCCTTGAACCTAAACCATTTGACAAGGTTTTTTTTTTTACTGAACCCTGAACGCAATCTGTAAAAAATCAGAAATACTGCACAAGCGAATGCAATTTTCAGAGAACAATTCACACGATTTTCTATACTAATTTCTATTATCGACCATTGTTACGGAATGTTAGGGAAAATTTATCGATCAGAGATCGTAAGATCGAACTATAAACGTTGTGATAACTGGCAGTTCTGTGAGGTCTCACCAGCTCTGGAATTTTGTGTTTCCTTACCAAACGATATCCAGGCTCATTGAATAAACATGAGTCCACTGAATCCTCAAAATAAAACCTCAAGAGCTCGAGCTCTTATCGAGCTTGCGAGCTTAATTAACCCCTCTAGGCTCATTTCGCAACACCATTCGGATGACGAGTTCAAGTTGTTCTAGCAAGGGGATGATGACGATGTCAAATTCGATGCGGTATAGTATAAGTATGGTGATGCGGGAAGGAATTTACGATTTGTGTTGAAGACAATACAAATCGCAAATTTGTAAATATTCAAGAGGTAGTGCAGTTCCAATATCGTATTGTATGATTAGTGTGGTGACGTTAGAATACGGCGACAATCGTAGTTAGAAAATGAGTCGTTTTCGTTCGATATATTTGATCAATTGTTTTGAACGACCCTCCAGTCAACTCTCCACCAACAACTGTGTCTGATCAAGAAAAAAAGGGAGTCATTACCGAGATGTATTTCACCCGTTTAGGGTTAAAAGAGAATTGTTTTGGACAAGTGGTATGTCGACGTAAAAAGCTTAATGTCTTGGCTGCTGTTGGATGACATCAAATATCGCGACTACTGATGTAATGTTTCGCTATCAAGTGGTTAGAAAAAAGAGCTTTTTCTCATTTTCATTCAGTCATACGCTGACACATTGTAAACACTGTTTTTTGTTGTTGCTGTATTTATATAACGCCACCTATCTTAAAATATTTTAACTCCTGTTGTAAAAAACAAAACAAAACAACTTTTCCACACGTGCGTTTAGACTGTTTACAAATCTTTTCTATAACACGTGATGAATGTTTTTTTTTATTTGAATTTAGTCAAGATTATACTGATTCAGTTTGTAATGTCTTCTCGACGTGGGCATTGTTTCCTAAAAAAAAAAAAATAGTTTGGATTGACACTTTTTTCGGAAATGGTGAAATAGGCTATCCTCAATATGTAGAAACGTTAGAAGATCAACTTATAATTTTTGTATTGACAAATCTATGGTTCAGTAAACAGAGTTATTATTGAAGAAAACATCTTAAGGCGTGACTTGTTAATAAGCGAGTGCATCTCTAATTTGCATAACAATCATATATTGACAACATACTTCACGTTTTTTAACACAGATATCAAAAATGAATGATGAATCAGATTCAACTTGTTGTGTTTTCAATTTAATATATTCCATAACTACCTTTTCTTAATACTTTCGATTTCAAGATGGTCCCAACTCCACCGTTATAAGAAGGGAAAGATTATGATTTTCATAATATCCTTGTCGATAGCTTTAATTTGATAGGTCACACGACTATCTTCTCGAAACTTTTGATTTTCTGATCGGTGTTAACCTCATCCCCACGGCGATGGTGGAAAATGTCATTTTTGTAATGTATTCATCAAGCCCTTCATATCAGTACCTCACATGCTTGGATTTGTAAAAAGGAAGACATTTTTCGCCTCCGGTCGTGACCTCACCCCCACATAAAATGAAAAATGTCATTTTCGTAATGTATTCATCGAGCCCTTCATATCAATACCTCACATGCCTGGCTTTGTAAAAAGAACGACGTTTTTCGGCTCTGGTCGTGACCCCACCCCACGACGAGGGTTAAAATTACGATCTTCTTAATCCACTCGTCGAGACCTTCAATTTGATAGGTCACGTGACCACCTTCTCGAAACGTCGATTTTTCTGATGGGCGTGACCCCCATCCCCACATAAAATAAAAAAACGTCATTTTCGTAATGTATTCATCGAGCCCTTCATATCAATACCTCACATGCCTGGCTTTGTATAAAGAACGACGTTTTTCGGCTCTGGTCGTGACCCCACCCAACGACGAGGGTTAAAATTACGATCTTCTTAATCCACTCGTCGAGACCTTCAATTTGATAGGTCAGGTGACCACCTTCTCGAAACTTCGATTTTTCTGATGGGCGTGACCCCCACCCCCACATAAAATGAAAAAACGTCATTTTCGTAATGTATTCATCGAGCCCTTCATATCAATACCTCACATGCTTGGCTTTGTAAAAAGGAAGTCGTTTTTCGGCTCTGGACGTGACCACACACCACGACGAGGGTTAAAATTACGGTCTTCTTAATCCACTCGTCGAGACCTTCAATTTGATAGGTCACGTGACCACCTTCTCGAAACTTCGATTTTTCTGATGGGCGTGACCCCCACCCCCACATAAAATGAAAAAACCTCATTTTCGTAATGTATTCATCGAGCCCTTCATATCAATACCTCACATGCCTGGCTTTGTATAAAGAACGACGTTTTTCGGCTCTGGTCGTGACCCCACCCCACGACGAGGGTTAAAATTACGATCTTCTTAATCCACTCGTCGAGACCTTCAATTTGATAGGTCACGTGACCACCTTCTCGAAACGTCGATTTTTCTGATGGGCGTGTCCCCCACCCCCACATAAAATGAAAAAAACGTCATTTTCGTAATGTATTCATCGAGCCCTTCATATCAATACCTCACATGCCTGGCTTTGTATAAAGAACAACGTTTTTCGGCTCTGGTCGTGACCCCACCCCACGACGAGGGTTAAAATTACGATCTTCTTAATCCACTCGTCGAGACCTTCAATTTGATAGGTCACGTGACCACCTTCTCGAAACTTCGATTTTTCTGATGGGCGTGACCCCCCACCCCCACATAAAATGAAAAAACGTCATTTTCGTAATGTCTTCATCGAGCCCTTCATATCAATACCTCACATGCCTGGCTTTGTAAAAAGGAAGTCGTCTTTCGGCTCTGGACGTGACCCCACCCCACGACGAGGGTTAAAATTACGATCTTCTTAATCCTCTCGTCGAGACCTTCAATTTGATAGGTCACGTGACCACCTTCTCGAAACTTCGATTTTTCTGATGGGCGTGACCCCCACCCCCACATAAAATGAAAAAACGTCATTTTCGTAATGTATTCATCGAGCCCTTCATATCAATACCTCACATGCCTGGCTTTGTGTAAAGAACGACGTTTTTCGGCTCTGGTCGTGACCCCACCCCACGACGAGGGTTAAAATTACGATCTTCTTAATCCACTCGTCGAGACCTTCAATTTGATAGGTCACGTGACCACCTTCTCGAAACGTCGATTTTTCTGATGGGCGTGACCCCCACCCCACATAAAATGAAAAAACGTCATTTTCGTAATGTATTCATCGAGCCATTCATATCAATACCTCACATGCCTGGCTTTGTATAAAGAACGACGTTTTTCGGCTCTGGTCGTGACCCCACCCAACGACGAGGGTTAAAATTACGATCTTCTTAATCCACTCGTCGAGACCTTCAATTTGATAGGTCACGTGACCACCTTCTCGAAACTTCGATTTTTCTGATGGGCGTGACCCCCACCCCCACATAAAATGAAAAAAACGTCATTTTCGTATTGTATTCATCGAGCCCTTCATATCATTACCTCACATGCTTGACTTTGTAAAAAGGAAGTCGTTTTTCGGCTCTGGACGTGACCCCACCCCACGACGAGGGTTAAAATTACGATCTTCTTAATCCACTCGTCGAGACCTTCAATTTGATAGGTCACGTGACCACCTTCTCGAAACGTCGATTTTTCTGATGGGCGTGACCCCCACCCCCACATAAAATGAAAAAACGTCATTTTCGTAATGTATTCATCGAGCCCTTCATATCAGTACCTCACATGCCTGGCTTTGTATAAAGAACGACGTTTTTCGGCTCTGGTCGTGACCCCACCCCACGACGGGGGTTAAAATTACGATCTTCTTAATCCACTCGTCGAGACCTTCAATTTGATAGGTCACGTGACCACCTTCTCGAAACTTCGATTTTTCTGATGGGCGTGACCCCCAACCCTACATAAAATGAAAAAAACGTCATTTTCGTAATGTATTCATCGAGCCTTCATATCAATACCTCACATGCCTGGCTTTGTAAAAAGGAAGTCGTTTTTCGGCTCTGGACGTGACTCCACCCCACGACGAGGGTTAAAATTACGATCTTCTTAATCCTCTCGTCGAGACCTTCAATTTGATAGGTCACGTGACCACCTTCTCGAAACTTCGATTTTTCTGATGGGCGTGACCCCCACCCCCACATAAAATGAAAAAACGTCATTTTCGTAATGTATTCATCGAGCCCTTCATATCAATACCTCACATGCCTGGCTTTGTATAAAGAACGACGTTTTTCGGCTCTGGTCGTGACCCCACCCCACGACGAGGATTAAAATTACGATCTTCTTAATCCACTCGTCGAGACCTTCAATTTGATAGGTCACGTGACCACCTTCTCGAAACGTCGATTTTTCTGATGGGCGTGACCCCCCACCCCCACATAAAATGAAAAAACGTCATTTTCGTAATGTATTCATCGAGCCCTTCATATCAATACCTCACATGCCTGGCTTTGTATAAAGAACGACGTTTTTCGGCTCTGGTCGTGACCCCACCCCACGACGAGGGTTAAAATTACGATCTTCTTAATCCACTCGTCGAGACCTTCAATTTGATAGGTCACGTGACCACCTTCTCGAAACTTCGATTTTTATGATGGGCGTGACCCCCACCCCCACAAAAAATGAAAAAACGTCATTTTCGTAATGTATTCATCGAGCCCTTCATATCAATACCTCACATGCCTGGCTTTGTAAAAAGGAAGTCGTTTTTCGGCTCTGGACGTGACCCCACCCCACGACGTGGGTTAAAATTACGATCTTCTTAATCCACTCGTCGAGACCTTCAATTTGATAGGTCACGTGACCACCTTCTCGAAACTTCGATGTTTATGATGGGCGTGACCCCCACCCACACATAAAATGAACAAAACGTCATTTTCGTAATGTATTCATCGAGCCCTTCATATCAATACCTCACATGCCTGACTTTGTATAAAGAACGACGTTTTTCGGCTCTGATCGTGACCACACCCCACGACGAGGGTTAAAATTACGATCTTCTTAATCCACTCGTCGAGACCTCCAATTTGCTAGGTCACGTGACCACCTTCTCGAAACATCGATTTTTATGATGGGCGTGACCCCCAACCCCACATAAAATGAAAAAACGTCATTTTCGTAATGTATCCATCGAGCCCTTCATATCAATACCTCACATGCCTGGCTTTGTAAAAAGGAAGTCGTTTTTCGGCTCTGGTCGTGACCCCACCGCACGACGAGTGTTAAAATTACGATCTTCTTAATCCACTCGTCGAGACCTTCAATTTGATAGGTCACGTGACCACCTTCTCGAAACTTCGATTTTTATGATGGGCGTGACCCCCACCCCCACATAAAATGAAAAAAAAGTCATTTTCGTAATGTATTCATCGAGCCCTTCATATCAATACCTCACATGCCTGGCTTTGTAAAAAGGAAGTCGTTTTTCGGCTCTGGTCGTGACCCCACCCCACGACGAGGGTTAAAATTACGATCTTCTTAATCCACTCGTCGAGAACTTCAATTTGATAGGTCACGTGACCACCTTCTCGAAACTTCGATTTTTATGATGGGCGTGACCCCCACCCCCACATAAAATGAAAAAACGTCATTTTCGTAATGTATTCATCGAGCCCTTCATATCAATACATCACATGCCTGGCTTTGTAAAAAGGAAGTCGTTTTTCGGCTCTGGTCGTGACCCCACCCCACGACGAGGGTTAAAATTACGATCTTCTTAATCCACTCGTCGAGACCTTCAATTTGATAGGTCACGTGACCACCTTCTCGAAACTTCGATTTTTATGATGGGCGTGACCCCCCACCCCCACGACGAGGGGAGATAACTTTGTATGATTAAGTTTATGAGAATCAAGCAATCTGATTGGTTAATTAGCGTTAGGAACGTGAAGTGATTGGGTGATTACTTATTTCAAGCTCTTAGAGCTTTTGGTTTTTGGTATACATCGCTCTAGCCATTATATCCACGTTATTAAACGCGATTCACCTTTTTATGACGGGCGTGACCCCCACCCCCACGACGAGGGGAGATAACTTTGTATGATTAAGTTCATGAGAATCAAGCAATCTGATTGGTTAATAAGTGTTAGGAACGTGAAGTGATTGGGTGATTACTTATTTCAAGCTCTTCATGCTTTTGGGCATCAAAAAGTGGTTTGCCGGTTCAGGGACACCTGTTTTCCGTATACCGTACACGATTCGATTTCCGACGTAAAATCCGCAAATGGATTCCGTGTACGCCTCCATAGGGTTTCAGTTTTAAAATCGTGTACAGACGCGGATGATTTAGAATCAGCAAGATGATGATTTAGAAACGGCAAAACGTTTTTTGCTCGCAATTTAACACTGAATCCTATGGGGAAACCCATTTGCCGATTCAAAGACAAAACGGTACATGTACACATACGTAAAATTTCATGCGTTTTTTTCACTCTTGGATACAATCAGTGGTCTTTGAATCGGCAAAGCCGATTCTAAGACACCCTAAAAAACGTTAAAATCGTGAACAGGTACACGATTTTAACACTAAATCCTATGGAGGTGTACATGTACACGTACACGTACATGTACACCTGTCCCTCAATCGGCCTCTACCACCTACTGACGCTTGTGTTACAGCAACACCCTCAACCACTCATTCATCTCTTCAGACGACTCCTGTTTCCGAAACTACACAGGACCACGCCGTGCAAGTGGTGGACGCCTTGCCAGTGTATTCTAAATTCAAGGAAACGGAAAAGATTTCTACCACCCATTTACAAGAAAGACCTGCACGAGATGTTTGTGCGAATCCTCCACCTGCAGAGAAAATCGTACGACAACGTATGGGTCGCTCAGGCAAACCACAATACTTGATCAAATGGGTTGGGCGACCCGCTACTCGATATACGTGGGTTGACGAAGCTGACCTCAGCTCCCAAGCTCGACAACTCATCTCCGAACAGAACATTCGCGGGAACTTCAACACAGTTTCCATTAAAAGTATATCGGAAAGTGTTGAAAACGAGCAATATACAGTTGTGGCACAAAGATTACCACCGATGGACCCAACAGAGACAATTACTGTTGTGAAGAAATATCCACGTTCATTCAAGGAACTTAACGGCATATGTGAAATTTATCTGGACAGCAAAAGTGAAAAACTTTTCATCGAAGAACACACAATGGATTATCCGAAACCCAGAGCCTTTGAGGTATCACCTGACAAGATGGACGATGTCTCTCGCCTCGTCAGTACTCTTCCAGTGGAACATAAACATTTTTCAAAATGGCATCCAGAGACGCGCCTTTGCGCGTCTCTGGATGCCATTTTGAATTTTTATTTTGATATGTAATTAGTGCTTGTTCATTTGCTTCTATTTAAAAATTATTCGACCTGCGCATATTGTAAAATTTGATTTTAAAAATATCTTGCTATGGAAATTCTAATTTTCTGTCACCGTTATATCGTTTGTTTTTTTCCTCAAAAGATGCCGTAGTCATCTTTCAATAACAAGGGGGTAATATTGTAGCGATGATTTTCTGATGAGTTCAATTTCAATTTCGATGATTTATTAAATGTTATTATCTTCATTTCAAAGACTATTTCCTCCATATCTGTATTCCATTATGTTCTAATTCTATCAAATGTCACATTACAAAGAGTTAAGTTAATTTCATAAGAACCTTATTTATGACAAGTCTGAACAACTCACGGTAGCTTTTCGCCAAGCGTCCCTTAATCAGCCATTGTTTAATCTAAGCTAATTGTTCGTAGTATTTTGTCGTAGTAGCGATCATTTGTTAATCTATTGTGTAATTTATATGTATATAAACGCAGTTCTTGTATTATTTGGTAACTATTCTGTAAGGGAGACGCCTCAGAAGGTTCATTCTTCACTTTCCAGTCGGAGGCTCCCGATTGTTCGTGAACCTTTGTTACTTCTGTATCTGGAGTTCCAGTACTATCGCTGTAAATAAACGCTAATTCCCCAAGAACTTGTCTTCGACTTCTATTTCAACGATCCAGATCTACCATCCCGCTAGTTTGTAATTTTCACGTTCTCATATATAACTGGACCGAACTTAGCCTTGAAAAGTTGTGCCCCCCCCCCCCCCCCCACACACACACTTTTATCGAGCTTCCACTGCCTCTGACTCCCTCACCTACGCTCTTCTCGGAAGCATGAATGTGCCTTCCATAGACATGATGTAATAAGCCCATTGCCCATTCGCCATATTTAACGTTAATGATATGCAAGGTCAGATGTGGCTTCGGGTAGATATTTCGATTAGCCCATCTTTGAAGACTATCATATATGCGATAGCAACAAATAAAATGTTTCGTTTGAAACGAGAAAATGCGCGTTTTCGGTTTAATATTAATGAAGATAGAAAAAATAACATACTTTCAACACTTCATTTAACCGACAGCACAAAATAATATTGATTTTTGTTGTCAAATGAATACCGCAATGAACCCCTTCCCATAAGCGAAAGCGGACTCAGCATCATGTTATTTTCTGTTGACGTATGACAAAACAGCAGATAGATCACTCAAAATACACAAAGATGACTGCGTGAGTGAAAATTTAAACCCCGAGTATCCAAACAACCAAGCAAAACAAATATTTTCAAGTATATAATACACAGATGTTCCAGCTGGAAGAGATTGGGGATGGGATTAATCCCTAAAAAGTGAAAATCGTCTGCTAGTAGCAGTATCACGTATCCAATAATATTTTGTCCATATATAGTACAAGTCAAAATAAGTTGATGAATAACCACTACCGGTATAAACTATAGATTAATGTTTCCTATACTAATAACACAAGAATCGGACATAAAAATATATAAATTCTTCTTTTGACCATTTTCTCCTTCAACTCAAACTTACATGTCAGACAGTGGAAGCTGTCTTATTACAAAAACACCCACAAAGTGGAAGATCCATGCTGGGCCGGGGAGAGGAAATTCGGATTCCGGGGTTAATTCTATGACTGACCCCTTTTAAAAGTGTCGGGATATTGATTCATACGATAAAGGCATCTACAGGGAGTGCGGAACGCGCGATCGATCATAGGGTGGTTGGGGGGGGGGGGTTCTCCCCCCCCCCAGAAAATTTTGAAATCAGTTATTAAATGGAGTCTTCTGGTGGCTTTTGGGATAAAAAATCACGTTATATTTTGTTTTTCAAAATAACGTTTATAGCAGCATGTTTGAAATTTCCAAGTTCAGCATTGAGTATCCAATGACATAGAGCTATAACTATTGACTGTACAATTCTTGAATTCTTGAAGTGATAACTTTATTACGTTAAGTTGATTAAATTAAATAAAGTTATAACTTCAAGAATCATGCAGTCCAAAATTACAACCTTTGGCCAGGTGAGTAGCTTCATTCACGATACGACCCGCCCCTTCTGAACTGTCGACACGGGAGTCAGAACCTTGGGGGTGGGGGGACTAGGCCAAACATGGCCTGAGAGCCCGTATTTTATTTTTTTTGTTTTGGTACGTTCTTTGAAAGGACGTACCAAACCAAAAAGTTCAAGCACAGTCTTTCAGATCATGTTTGGACTTGGGATGGGGTGGGGGTGGGGGGGGGGGGGTGGACCTTACCAAGAATCCTTGACTCGTGGGCCAACCCCGGGCCCCCAAAGTTACTAATCCGTCCCCATCTCCTCTCCGGCTCTGGTTCCATAACCCAAATGAGCATACAGAAATACTGAATTACAGTTCAAACATGATGATTTTGTACTTGTCCTCAAAGTAGGTGGATATACATATATTTCCAACATATTCTTGCCAGTCTTGTAGAAAGTTGGGGACTCAATAAGCCAATCTGCAATTTAAGGACGACCAGATAACTAACTACTCAGTAGTCCTTAAACTGCAGCTTTGCTTGTTGAGTCACAAATTTTTACTGGCTGCCAGGTATGGTCAGTGGTTGATGCCCATGTGCGTTGTTTTTCATAAGCAAAATTTCGGCCAGCGGACGAGTGGAGTTCAAAAATCACTTGACTTACAGTAAGAGTCGAAATAAGTTGTAGAATAACAGTAGTAGGAGAGGGATGAACCGGGGCCCTTTGGGGGACCCCGCAAGGGACCCCGGAAGTGACGTCATGTCACGTGACCCAGTGGCGTCATGTTGTGTTGTCATAGTAACCGGCGTGAGCGGCCATCTTGTGACGTCATCCCCATAGTGATATGTGGTCGTAGCGCGCATGCGCAGCGCGTGTTGTTAGGGTTATACGTGTTTTCGTCGGCCATTTTGTATACTGGAGGCCGCCATCTTGGTTTCTGTGGTAGCACGTGGTTGCTATGTTACCCAAAGGCTTCTAGTAGGACAGGGGTATGTTTGGAGGGTACGTTCCTTTGTACAAGAGTAATTTCCCGATTCGTAGCATTACCCAAATAAACCCGAAAATCTCTCCAAATCACCAAAATCCAACCAAAACTAGCGAAACGGACTTGTATTCCCCATTTTATCGGCTTAGCACATAGTGCTATAGTACCAAAGTGGCACCGGGGTAAGTTCGATTGAATAAGAGTAAATCTAATTACCACAAACAAGCCGACAAACCCTCCAAATCACCAACATCCACTTTATTTGATATGAATTCTACAAGAATCCCTTTTAGGATCGCCATACCATGGATTGTAATAGAAGCACGTAATGCTATAGTACTGAGGGGCCCATTTGGATTATAGCCAACTGATAGACAACCTCCATGGAAGCCTACATCATTCCTAAAGCCAAGAATCTATCGAGTAGTTACTGATAAGTCATTGCTCGAACGACTCGAATTCCATCGAGCAAATAAGTCATAGAGTATTTACTCGAACGAGTGACTCGCACATACGACTTTTAGCCTCATTTCGGTATTTCAGGACACCTATGACCTGGTATTGTATTATTTGAGGATACCTATCCAGGATACCTTCTGAAGAATCCCTTTTTTGTAATATGAGGCTATGGGTGCCATGAGAAAATCCCTCAATGAGGTCTAATTTACTATCCCTCGTAGCCTGGAAATTTCAATTTACATTTTTCAAACTTACACAAAAAGCTTCAAGCAAATCGAATCATTTGACCCTCGGGGGAACAATCTTGTTCTTGTGATAGATCACATGATGTGGTTTGTATAACACTTTTAAAAAAACATGTTTACCTGCTAAATTCATGAATTATGTGTGCAGCTGCAGTCAATTTGTTAGGTAAAGGGTTAGGCAGTGAGCTGTGTGGATTGTGGAGATTCTTATCAATCCATTTTTTAATGTTTGAAAAAAAAAAAAAATTAACAGTACCAGAAGGGTATATTCACACCATTCGTGGTCAGATTTTTTTTTTGCATATCAAAGCTACTTCAATCAATAAATTAGTTTTCCCGAAGTAATATCCTTTCGTGGACATTATAAATTACATTTTGAATTTCTCTGCATTGGGAAATTTACTGCAATAGGAATTTCAATGCAATTAACTCTCTTAAGTGATGTTGATAAACCCAAAACATGTAAAATAAGTTACAGAATACATGTACATTACAGCTCAAAATGGGTTGTAAGTTGTAATATAAGTACAATAAATTAAGAATCCTGCTGCTTCTGATTCTGCACTGATAATACAATAATCTTACATCGTTTTCTGGGAAACTCTCTGTTAGAGATTCACAAAAAAAGGGATTCCGATTCTTGTGTTATTAGTATAGGGAACATTACATCTTTATTTTATACCGCTAGTGGTTATTCTTCAACTCATTTTGACATGTACTATTTATTTAGACACGCGACACTGCTACTAGCAGACGATTTTCACATTTTAGGGAGCACGCCCCCTCCCCAACCTCTTCCAACTGGAACACCTGTGTGTTAGGCACTGCTTGAAAATATTGGAATTGATTTGTTGTTTGAATACCCAGGGTTTGAATTTTCACTCACGCAGTCATCTTTGTGTCGTTTGAGTGATCTGCCATTTTGCCATTCGCCAGCAAAAAAATAACACGATGCCGAGTCTGCCTTCGCTTGTGGGAAGGGGTTCATTGCGGTATTCACTTGATGAAAAATCAATATTTTGTACCGTCGGTTAAGTGATGTGTTGAAAGTGTGTTATTTTTCTATCTTATTTGTATTAAATCGAAAACGCACATTTTCTTGTTTCAAACGAAACATTTGTTTGTTGCTATTGCATGTATGACAGTCTTGACAGACAGGCTGATCGAAAAGTTTACCCGAAGCGACCTCTGACCTTGCATATCATTAACGTTAAACATGGCGAATGGGCAATGGGCTTATAAAGAAAGGGTTGACAAGGGATTGTGTTTTGATTTGACAGAATACCCACACAGTAATAAACATACACAACGTAATACTGATTTGTGAAAAATAACATCACGACTTATCCCAGGGCTGTACCATTTGTGGCAATCCCTGAATTCACGACATTGACAGCGGTGACGTAGTTATTCCAAGGCAATAAATACTGTACAGTTGTCAACCAATAATTCCCGGCATTTTTATTTACAAAATATAGTATGCAATCGTCTTTTTAGTATAATACAAGCACCCAACAAAATAATTATATCCAAGAATAGTAATTATTACAAGACACACTGGATAAGGGGTGTTTTCAAAACTTAGTTTTATTACTCTGGTCAAATTTGAGACTTGAAAAATCTTTCGGTCACAGCAGTGTTTGTAAACAAAATATGGGATATGGGCGTTTTATAATTAACAATGTGTAAATATTTTTTGAGGAGCAATAAATTCAGAAATCCTCATGGAGTCATTTTTGCAAGAATATTTTATGATCAGACAGAAATCCGAGTCCCTGTACTGGTGAGTAGAATTTAAGAGTATAAAGTTGAATTTGTAAATGGTGAATAAGTCATAGAAACAGGGACTGTGCATTAGTAGGGTGGATGGGGTGGAGGGTAACCACGGGGATTGCGATTGGCAGACCTGGCCAAACATCATAGTAACGGAAGTTGCCCACTGAATTTGAAGAAATCCGCAAGTCATTTACAGACAAACATTGAGGATCCCCCTCCGCACGGGTGACGCTCTACCTGCGCAGGGGTTCGATGATAGACGGCTTTTCCAGTTCATATTCGGAAAAAGTGCCCGGATTTGACGTTCTGGGGAATTTTTTAGAATTTGATCTGCAACATGTAGCGAACTCCCGTTCTGTCCCGTCTGTAACATGATCCGGTGCTTCTTTCAACAGAGGGGACCTGGGCTCACAAAAATAAAATAATTGTTCTTTATGAAAATATATATAGTCTACTTTTAACATCTTTTTCTTTTGAATGTTTCATTCTGTCATTGTTATTGTTTTCTTTTCGCATTTTGCCACTGTGTAGGTGCTAATTGCTTGAATAAATCTTGTCTTATATTATCTCCGGTTACACCATCTCATAAGACTCTCCCTCTCGCTGCTTCGATACTCTGACTATATGTCCGGCACCTTGAGCTGGACACTATAAAAAGGTCCAAGCATTAACTTAACGCGAGATGTAATGAATTTCTAGTTTATCATGCCACATGACTGTTTACACAGTTCACACATATTGGCTTGTTTACTCGGGCATTCCATGTGTGGACACTTTCAACAGTTAGGGTCATATAGTGTTGAACAGTTTTATGGGTAGTGGAAGCCTGCGTACCCAATAGAATAACCGAGTAGCAGCGAGTAACTGTCGAACTCCCAAACTTACCAACCCCGCACAAGCAGGATTACCATTGGTTAAAAGTACGTGTATCGCCGACGTACAGTTTGCCTTAGCACTCCACGCCAATTGGGATTAAGACTAAACGCAGTTGTCGCGGTCCAGGATCTAAGCTACGACCTCTCAGTCTGAAGTCCTATGCTCTGACCAATGAGCCACCACGCTCGCAGACAAGCATTAGGATATTGGGGTAATTCCAAAGCCCTTTATGGGGTTGTGTATCGAATCCCCATCTACAAATTGTATTTCGTCAATTCAGTACAACAAGGCGCCATCTGAAATGCTTTAGCATTGCAGCTAGCGCCTTGTTGCACTCAAGGGGCGGTTTTATTTGTTGACGATGACTTCCGCATAAGTTAACGCAGACACGTGCGCTGTATATTATTAGGTATAATATGTTAGTTACCTAATATGGTATATTCACTGTCATATTGGGTGTGAGCGAAGCACGAGCAGAATTTGATAATTAATTTACACGCGAATATACCATAGTTTGCAAACTGAGTAACGAGTAAATAAAACCGACATTTTCTCCTATATACTGAACTAGCAATTGCAATGTAGATTCAATGATCGATTTCTTACCTGTTTAACGTGAAACAGTTATCAAATGCTGCCTTTTGATAAACGAATAAATAAAGAGGAGACCATCTGAACTGTAGGCCGTGTATAGAATTGAACAGATTGTGTATGGTAGAAACACATTTTGTACGTGGAATCTAATGAAATTCTCGGGCGTTTATGGGTGGGATATACGAACCACTTTGTAAACATCATCAGCATTGTGTAATACCTACTCTCACAGACCGACATTAAGTAATGTTATAGGGAACGCGGTGGCTCAGTGGTGACTGTATTACATTTCAAACCGAAAGTTCCAGGGTTCGATCCCCGCCTGGGGTAACTGCGCTGTGCCCTTTTACGAGGTACTTAATCCCGATTGCGCTGTGTACTGAGGCGTACTGCACGTTGATGATGCACTTGTCTACAACAATGCTAACCCTGTTTGTGCGGAGTAAGTATGTTGGGGAGTCTGACAGTTGCTCGGTGGTTCTCTCCGAATACTCTGGCTTCCTCCACCCGAAAAACTCTCCGACACGAGGTGCCCCTTGCTGTCGGAAGTGTCATCAAATCCCAATAAATAAATAAATAAATAAATAAATAAATAAATAAATAAATAAATAAATAAATAAATAAATAACAACACGCATCGCGAACGTGCAAGCCTACCTGAGACTACAGTATGTCTTAAAGCTGAATCACAACATGGTCACACAAGCATCATGCCCTTGCGATTTAAGGGGTACTTCAAGAATATTTGTATCTTGTCTCCTTGATGTAGGGCAATCTTCGCGACGCTCCACCATTGTGGGTCGTTTTTAGAAATTCACTCATTTTATTCTCATAGACACCGAAACTCACACTTCATTCACTCACATGTATAATGACGGAATATTTAAGAACCTTTTTACACTGGCTTTCAGGCTACAGATGGATGTTTTCATAACACGTGTTTTTGTACTGTGTTCAGTTGCCTTGGCGAACATCAAAGCAGGTGAGTTTTGGACTGATATTCATGTTAATCCTCTTAGACTCAAAATAATTTTGACCCAAGAAAACCTATTAACTGACTGTATTGTGGTAAGAAGACTAGCCCAAATTGGTTCTTTAACTCTATATTATATCGTCATTAGAAAATTGTAGTGATCTGATTGTTCGGGAACCGAAGAACACACAATACTCTTCAACGTCTTAGATTATGGTTCTCAGATTCAATCATAATCACATTATAGGTGGACTTTGATGGGGTAGGGATGGGGAGAGGCGAGTAGCCAGAATTCTATTTTAGGGATTCCCTAGTCAGTTTTTTTTTGGGGGGGGGGGGGTAAGTAGGAGGGGCAAACAAGATATTTAAAAGGCCGTTGTGGAGGCTTGGGGGCCTCCCCTAGTCTTAAATAGGATCCCCAGTCGTTACTCCTTCTCCCACTTCCCTGAAGGGTTGTATGTAGGACTGGGCCTTCCACTCCCAAGAAGATTTTACAAAATTCAGTGCTCTATGAACTAATTTTAGGCATTTATAGCATGTGTAGACCTATATTGGAGACCATTTATAGCGTGTGTAGACCTATATTGGAGACCATTTATAGAGTGTGAATCCCTATATTGGAGACCATTTATAGCGTGTGTAGCCCTGTATTGGAGACCATTTATAGAGAGTGTAGTCCTATATTGGAGACCATTTATAGAGTGTGTAGCCCTATATTGGAGACCATTTATAGCGTGTGTAGCCCTATATTGAGACCATTTATAGCGTGTGTAGCCCTATATTGGAGACCATTTATAGCGTGTGTAGCCCTATATTGGAGACCATTTTAGGGCTCTCTTTGTTATGTGAAAGTTGCATTGAGCCAATCTTTTGGGGAGCCAGCGAAAATTTAAGGGGGTGAAACAAGCCCTCCCCCCACCCCCTCGCTACGGCACTGTGGAGAAGGTTGGAGTCCATTTTGTTGTCACTAATTACCCTCTATTAATAACATCTTCCATCGTGTTTTAGTTGTAAAGAAAAATAGTTCATCAGCTCTGACCAGACTTTCTGTTTATTTCTTTCACTGCTGTGATACAATTTACAATTATGGGATAAGGTGCGCATGTCTTTGCATTTTTGGATGAAATATTGTAACAGGGCATACTGTTGAAAATGTGATCTTTCAGCAGCGAGTCTGAGTCATATAAGGTATCAGTGGAGAGGGGATGGGGGAAGCTGAGATTACCTAACGTAACCACCAGTACAAGTCACAAAACCGCCATTCGAATTTTATTATCTCACCAGTCTTTGTCTCAAAAGTACAGATTAAGACCCTCTAGCTCGTCCCAATGTGGGTCATGAGCTATGTAAATTTTTCAGTTATTCAAAACATTTTTGCAAGTTTCTTCTAGTAGTGTTTGTTAAAGGGTTAAATACAAAAAAATGCTCCACAAATGTGAATCTCTCAAGCGTATTGTCAATTAATTTTCTCCATTACAAAACATAATGAGACCCGTGCACGTTTTCTGTCGAGGTACCCCACTGTACCCCACGGAAACTGTTGAGAAAAGCATTTTCAAGCATTTTGTTTTTTAATTTCGCTTTTATAATATAGCCACATCGAAGTCCTGTATGACAGGTATTTGGAAACTTCCAGAAACAGATTTCATGAGTAAGCTAAGGCAGAATTGAAGAGCTTATTGTGATAACCGTGTGAAGGAGTACTTTGTCTCAAAATTATCGATCCCTGACTTTTTTCGCCGTGAAAAACGACTTGGATAAAGTTATCTCCCTTGAAATAACTGAATGAGTGAGGGAAGGTCCAATTAAGAAGCAAGTAATTGTTGAGGAAACACCTATGGCATCAGTAGAAAACTAGGCCAAGTTTCCCTCTGTTGCCTTTAATAAACGAAAACAACAGACAGTTGTGGGAGCAGTATGTTGTTTTCATTTATTAAAGGTAAAACAGGCTATGGCTAGTCAATTGGAAGCAACTAGTTCACAAGTAATCCTCCATTAAGAACATCTATCATTATTACACCTACAAACACTGATATCCACAAATAATCCATCATTAAGAACATCTATCATTATTACACCTACAAACACTGATATCCACAAATAATCCGTCATTAAGAACATCTATCATTATTACACCTACAAACACTGATATCCACGAATAATCCGTCATTAAGAACATCTATCATTACAAATAATAGGTCATTAAGAACATTTATCATTACAAATAATCCGTCATAAAGAACTGATATCCACAAATAATCCACCATTAAGAACATCTATCATTATTACACCTACAAACACTGATGTCCAAGAATAATCCACCATTAAGAACATCTATCATTACCACATCTGCAAACACTGATATCCACAAATAATCCGTCATTAAGAACATCTATCATGATTACATCTGCAAACACTGATATCCACAAATAATCCGTCATTAAGAACATCTATCATTATTACACCTACTAACACTGATGTCCACAAATAATCCACCATTAAGAACATCTATCATTGTTACACCTACAAACACTGATATCCAGGAATAATCCGTCATTAAGAACATATATCATTACAAATAATCCGTCATTAATAACATCTCTCATTATTACACCTACAAACACTGATATCCCCGAATAATCCGTCATTAAGAACATCTATTATTATTACACCAACAAACACTGATGTCCGCAAGTAATCCTCCATTAAGAACATCTATCATTGTTACACCTACAAACACTGATATCCAGGAATAATCCGTCATTAAGAACATCTATCATTACAAATAATCCGTCATTAGGAACATCTATCATTATTACACCTACAAACACTGATATCTACAAATAATCCGTCATTAAGAACATGTGACATTCTAACACCTACACACACTGATGTCCACAAATAATCCGCCATTAAGAACATCTATCATTACAAATAATCCGTCATTAAGAACATCTATCAATATTATACCTACAAACACCGATATCCACAAATAATCCGTCATTAAGTACATCTATCATTATTACACCCCAAAACACTGATATCTACAAATAATCCGTCATTAAGAACATATATCATTACAAATTATCCATCATTAAGAACATCTATCATTATTACACCTGCAAACACTGATATCCACCAATATTCCGCCATTAAGAACATCTATCATTATTACACCGACAAACACTGATATCCACAAATAATCCGTCATTAAGAACATCCATTATTATTACATCTGCAAACACGGATATCCACAAATAGTGGGTCATTAAGAACATCTAGCATAATTACACCTACAAACACTGATGTCCACAAATAATCCGTCATTAAGAACATCTATCATAATTACACCTACAAACACTGATTTCCACAAATAATCCGTCATCAAGAACATCTATCATTACAAATGATCCGTCATTAGGAACATCTATCATTATTACACCTACAAACACTAATATCCGCATATAATTCGTCATTAAGAATATCTATCATTATTACACCTACAAACATTGTTATCAACAAATAATCAGTCTTTAAAAATATGTATCATTACAAATAATCCGTCATTAAGAACACCTATCATTATTACACCTACAAACACTGATATCCACAAATAATCCGTCATTAAGAACATCTATCATTATTACACCTACAAACACAGTTATCCACAAATAATCCGTCATTAAGAACATCTATCATTATTTCTCCTACAAACACTCATATCTACAAATATCCGTCATTAAGAACATCTATCATTATTACACCTACAAACATTGTTATCCACAAATAATCCGCCATTAAGAACATCTATGATTTCAAATAATCCATCATTAAAAACATCTATCATTATTACACCTACAAACACTGATATCCACAAATAATCCGTCATTAAGAATATCTATCATTATTACACCTACAAACACTGATATCCACAAATAATCCATCATTAAGAACATCTATCATTATTACACCAACAGACACTGATGTCCACAAATAATCCGACATTAAGAACGTCTACCATTATTACACCTACAAACACTGATATCCACAAATAATCCGTCATTAAGAATATCTATCATTATTACACCTACAAACACTGATAGCCACAAATAATTTGTCATTACGAACATCTATCATTATTACACCAACAAACACTGATATCCACAAATAATCCGTCCTTAGGAACATCTATCAGTACAAATAATCCGTCATTAGGAAATCTATCATTATTACACCCACAAACACTGATATCCACTAATACTCCGTCATTAGGAACATATATCATTACAAATAATCCGTCATTAAGAACATCTCTCATTATTACACCTACAAACACTGATATCCACAAATAATCCGTCATTAAGAACATCTATTATTCCATCTGCAAACACTGATGTCCACAAATAATCCGTCATTAAGAACATCTATCATTACAAATAATCCGTCATTAATAACATCTCTCATTATTACACCTACAAACACTGACATCCCCGAATAATCCGTCATTAAGAACATCTATTATTCCATCTGCAAACACTGATGTCCACAAATAATCCGTCATTAAGAACATCTATCATTACAAATAATCGGTTATTAAGAACATCCATCATTACTACACCTACTAACACTGATATCTAGAAATAATCCGTCATTAAGAACATCTATCATTATTACACCTACAAACACTGATATCCACTAACAATCCGTCATTAAGAACATCTATCATTACAAATAATCCGTCATTAACAACATCTATCATTATTACACCTAGAAACACTGATGTCCCCGAATAATCCATCATTAAGAACGTCTATTATTCCATCTGCAAACACTGATGTCCACAAATAATCCGTCATTAAGAACATCTATCATTACAAATAATCCGTCATTACGAACATCTATCATTATTACACCTACAAACACTGATATCCACTAACAATCCGTCATTAAGAACATCTATCATTACAAATAATCCGTCATTAATAACATCTATCATTATTACACCTACAAACACTGATATCCCCGAATAATCCGTCATTAAGAACGTCTATTATTCCATCTGCAAACACTGATGTCCACAAATAATCCGTCATTAAGAACATCTATCATTACAAATAATCCGTCTTTAAGAACATCTATCATTATTACACCTACAAACATGTTATCCACAAATAATCCGTCATTAAGAACATCTATCATTACAAATAATCCGTCATTAAGGACATATATCATTATTACCCCTACAAACACTGATATCCACAAATAATCCGTGATTAAGAACATCTATCATTATTACACCTACAAACACTGATATCCACAAATAATCCGTCATTAAGAACATCTATCATTATTACACCTACAAACACTGATGTCCACAAATAATCCGTCATTAAGAACATCTATCATTATTACACCTACAAACACTGATATCCACAAATAATCCGTCATTAAGAACATCTATCATTACAAATAATCCGTCATTAAAGACATATATCATTATTACCCCCACAAACACTGATATCCACAAATAATCCGTGATTAAGAACATCTATCATTATTACACCTACAAACACTGATATCCACAAATAATCCGTCATTAAGAACATCTATCATTACAAATAATCCGTCATTAAAGACATATATCATTATTACCCCTACAAACACTGATATCCACAAATAATCCGTGATTAAGAACATCTATCATTATTACACCTACAAACACTGTTATCCACAAATAATCCGTGATTAAGAACATCTATCATTATTACACCTACAAACACTGATATCCACAAATAATCCGTCATTAAGAACATCTATCATTATTACACCTACAAACACTGATGTCCACAGATAATCCGTCATTAAGAACATCTATCATTATTACACCTACAGACACTGATGTCCAGAAATAATCCGTCATTCAGAACATCTGTCATTATTACACCTACAAACATGTTATCCACAAATAATACGTCATTAAGAACAACTATCATTACAAATAATCCGTCATTAAGGACATATATCATTATTACACCTACAAACACTGATATCCACAAACAATCCGTCATTAAGAACAACTATCATTACAAATAATCCGTAATTAAGAACATCTATCATTGTTAAACCTACAAACACTGATATCCACAAATCATCCGTCATTAAGAACATCTATCATTATTACACCAACAAACACGGATATCCACAAATAGTGGGTCATTAAGAACATCTAGCACAATTACACCTACAAACACTGATATCCACAAACAATCCGTCATTAAGAACAACTATCATTACAAATAATCCGTCATTAAGAACATCTATCATTGTTAAACCTACAAACACTGATATCCACAAATAATCCGTCATTAAGAACATCTATCATTATTACACCAACAAACACTGATGTCCACAAATAATCCGACATTAAGAACGTCTACTATTAATACACCTACAAACACTGATATCCAAAAATAATCCGTCATTACGAACATGTATCATTATTACACCTACAAACACTGATATCCACGAATAATCCGTCATTAAGAACATCTATCATTACAAATAATCCGGCATTAAGAACATCTATCATTATTACACCTACAAATACTGATATCCACAAATAATCCGTCATTAAGAACATCCATTATTATTACATCTACAAACACGGATATCCACCAGTAGTGGGTCATTAAGAACATCTATCATTATTACACCTACAAACACTGATGTCCACAAATAATCCGTCATTAAGAACATCTATCATTACAAATGAGCTGTCATTAGGAACATGTATCATTATTACACCTACAAACACTAATATCCGCAAATAATCCGTCATTAAGAATATCTATCATTATTACACCTACAAACATTGTTATCCACAAATAATTCGCCATCAAGAACATCGATCATTACAAATAATCCGTCAATAATAACGTCTATCATTATTACACCTACAAACACTGATATCCCCGAAAAATCCGTCATTAAAAACATCTATTATTCCATCTGCAAACCCTGATATCCACAAATAATCCGTCATTAAGAACATCTATCATTACAAATAATCCGTCCTTAATAACATCTATCATTATTACACATACAAACACTGATATCCATGAATAATCCGTCATTGAGAACATCTAGTATTATTACATCTGCAAACACTGATATCCACAAATAATCCGTCATTAAGAATATCTATCATTATTACACCTACAAACACTGATGTCCACAAATAATCCGTCATTAAGAACATCTACCATTATTACACCTAAAAACACTCATATCTACAAATAATACGCCATTAAAAATACCTATCATTATTTCTCCTACAAACACTCATATCTACAAATAATCCGTCATTAAGAACATCTATCATTATTACACCTACAAACATTGTTATCCACAAATAATACGTCATTAAGAACTTCTATGATTTCAAATAATCCGTCATTAAGAACATCTATCATTATTACACCTACAAACACTGATATCCACAAATAATCCGTCATTAAGAATATCTCTCATTATTACACCTACAAACACTGATATCCACAAATAATCAATCATTAAGAACATCTATCATTATTACACCAACAGACACTGATGTCCACAAATAATCCGACATTAAGAACGTCTAGCATTAATACACCTACAAACACTGATATCCACAAATAATCCGTCATTACGAACATCTATCATTATTACACCAACAAACACTGATATCCACAAATAATCCGTCCTTAGGAACATCTATCATTACAAATAATCCGTCATTAGGAAAACTATCATTATTACACCCACAAATACTGATATCCACTAATAATCCGTCATTAGGAACATATATCATTACAAATAATCCGGCATTAAGAACGTCTATCATTATTACACCTACAAACACTGATATCCACTAATAATCCGTCATTAAGAACATCTATCATTATTACACGTACAAACACTGATATCCCCGAATAATCCGTCATTAAGAACATCTATTATTCCATCTGCAAACACTGATGTCCACAAATAATCCGTCATTAAGAACATCTATCATTACAAATAATCGGTTATTAAGAACATCCATCATTATTACACCTACAAACACTGATATCTAGAAATAATCCGTCATTAAGAACATCTATGATTATTACACCTACTAACACTGATATCTAGAAATAATCCGTCATTAAGAACATCTATCATTATTACACCTACAAACACTGATATCCCCGAATAATCCGTCATTAAAAACATCTATTATTCCATTTGCAAACCCTGATGTCCACAAGTAATCCGTCATTAAGAACATCTATCATTACAAATAATCCGTCATTAATAACATCTATCATTATTACACATACAAACACTGATATCCCCGAATAATCCGTCATTAAAAACATCTATTATTCCATCTGCAAACCCTGATGTCCACAAATAATCCGTCATTAAGAACATCTATCATTATTACACCTACAAACATGTTATCCACAAATATTCCGTCATTAAGAACATCTATCATTACAAATAATCCGTCATTAAGGATATCTATCATTATTACACCTACAAACACTGATATCCACAAATAATCCGTCATTCAAAACATCTATCATTATTACACCTACAAACATGTTATCCACAAATAATCCGTCATTAAGAACAACTATCATTACAAATAATCCGTAACTAAGGACATATATCATTATTACACCTACAAACACTGATATCCACAAACAATCCGGCATTAAGAACAACTATCATTACAAATAATCCCTTATTAAGAACATCTATCATTATTACACCTACAAACACTGATATCCATAAATAGTCCGTCACTAAGAACATCTATCAGTATCGCACCTACCAAACACTGATATCCACAAATAATCCGTCAATAAGAACATCTGTTATTATTAAACCTACAAACACTGATATCCAGAAATAATCCGTCATTAAGAATATCTATCATTACAAATAATCCGTCATTCAGAAGATCTATCATTATTACACATACAAACACTGATGTACCAAATAATCCGTGATTAAGAACATCTATCATCATTGCACCTACAAACACTGATGTCCACAAACAATCCGTCATTAAGAACAACTATCATTACAAATAATCCGTGATTAAGAACATCTTTCATTATTACACCTACAAACACTGATGTCCACAAATAATCCGTCATTAAGAACAACTTTCATTACAAATAATCCGTCATTAAGAACATCTATCATTATTACACCTACAAACATGTTATCCACAAATTATCCGTCATTAAGAACATCTATCATTACAAATAATCCGTCATTAAGAACATCTATCATTATTACACCTACAAACATGTTATCCACAAATAATCCGTCATTAAGAACATGTATCATTACAAATAATCCGTCATTAGGAACATCTATCATTATTACACCTACAAACACTGACATCTAATAATAATCCACCATCAGGAACATCTATCATTCTTAAACCTACAAACACTGATATCTAGAAATAATCCGCCATTAAGAACATCTATCATTACAATTAATCCGTCATTAAGAACATCTATCATTATTACACCTACAAACACTGGTATCCACAAATATTCCGCCATTAAGAACATCTATCATTATTACACCTACAAACACTGATATCCACGAATAATCCGTCATTAAGAACATCTATCATTACATATAATCCGTCATTAAGAACATCTATCATTACATTTAATCCGGCATTAAGACCATGTATCATTCTTACACCTACAAACTCTGATATCTACAAATAATCCGTCATTAAGAACATCTATAATTATTACACCTACAAACACTGATATCTACAAATAATCCGTCATTACGTACATCTATCATTATTACACCTACAAACACTAATATCTACAAATAATCTGTCATTAAGAACATGTGTCATTATTATACCTACACACACTGATGTCCACAAATAATCCGCCATTAAGAACATCTATCATTACAAATAATCCGCCATTAAGAACATCTGTCATTATTATACCTACAAACACTGATATCCACAAATAATCCGTCATTAAGTACATCTATCATTACTACACCCCAAAACACTGATATCTACAAATAATCTGACATTGAGAACATCTATCATCACAAATAATCCGTCATTAAGAACATCTATCATTATTACACCTACAAACACTGATATCCACAAATATTCCGCCATTAAGAACATCTATCATTATTACACCTACAAACACTGATGTCCACAAATAATCCGTCATTAAGAACAACTAGCATTACAAATAATCCGTCATTAAGAACATCTATCATTATTACACCTGCAAACATGTTATCCCCAAATAATTCGTCATTAAGAACATCTATCATTACAAATAATCCGTCATTAAGGACATCTATCATTATTACACCTGCAAACACTGACATCCACAAATAATCCGCCATTTGGAACATCTATCATTATTACACCTACAAACACTGATATCCACAAATAATCCGTCTCTAAGTACATCCATCATTATTACACCTAAAAACACTGAAATCTAGAACTATGTCCGTCATTAAGAACATCTATCATTACAATTAATCCGTCATTAAGAACATCTCTCATTATTACACCTACAAACACTGATATCCACAAATATTCCGCCATTAAGAACATCTATCATTATTACACCTACAATCACTGATATCCGCGAATAATCCGTCATTAAGAACATCTATTATTACATATAATCCGTCATTAAGAACATCTATCATTACAAATAATCCGGCATTAAGAACATCTATCATCATTACACCTACAAACACTGATATCCACAAATAATCCGTCATTAAGAACATCTATCATTATTACACCTACAAACACTGATATCTGCAAATAATCGGTCATTAAGAACATGTGTCATTATTACACCTACACACACTGATGTCCACAAGTAATCCACCATTAAGAACATCTATCATTGCAAATAATCCGTCATTAAGAACATCTATCATTATTATACCTACAAATACTGATATCCAGAAATAATCCGTCATTAAGTACATCTACCATTATTACACCCCAAAACACTGATCTCTACAAATAATCCGTCATTTAGAACATCTATCATTACAAATAATCCGGCATTAAGAATATCTATCACTATTATAGCTACAAACACTGTTATCCATAAATAATCCGTCATTAAGAACATCTATCATTACAAATAATCTGTCATTACGAACATCTATCATTATTGCACCTACAAACACCGATATCCATAAATATTCCGTCATTAAGAACATCTATCATTACAAATAATCCGTCATTAAGAACATCTATCATTATTACACCTACAAACACTAATATCCACAAAATAATCCGTCATTAAGAACATCTATCATTATTACACCTGCAAACACTGATATCCACAAAGAGTCCCTCATTAAGAACATCTATCGTTACAAATAATCCGTCATTAAGAACATCTATCATTATTACGCCTACAAACACTGATATCCACAAATAATCCGTCACTAAGAACATCTATCATTATTACACCTGCAAACACTGATATCCATAAACAATCCGTCATTAAGAACATGTATCATTACAAATAATCCGTCAATAAGAACATCTATCATTATTACACCTACAAACACTAATATCCACAAATAATCCGTCATTAAGGACATCTATCATTATTACACCTACAGACAATGATATCTACAAATAATACGCCATTAAGAACATCTACCATTAATACACCTACAAACACTGATATCCACAAATAATCCGTCATTAGGAACGTCTATCATTATTACACCTACACACACTGATGTCCACAAATAATCCGCCATTAAGAACATCTATCATTACAAATGATCCGTCATTAGGAACATCTATCAATATTATACCTACAAATACTGATATCCACAAATAATCAGTCATTAAGAACATCTATTATTCTTACATCTGCAAACACGGATATCCACAAATAGTGGGTCATTAAGAACATCTATCATTATTACACCTACAAACACTGATATCCATGAATAATCCGTCATTGAGAACATCTATTATTATTACATCTGCAAACACTGATATCCACAAATAATCCGTCATTAAGAACATCTATCATTATTACACCTAAAACACTGATGTCCACAAATAATCCGTCATTAAGAACATCTATCATTACAAATAATCCGTCCTTAATAACATCTATCATTATTACACATACAAACACTGATATCCATGAATAATCCGTCATTGAGAACATCTAGTATTATTACATCTGCAAACACTGATATCCACAAATAATCCGTCATTAAGAATATCTATCATTATTACACCTACAAACACTGATGTCCACAAATAATCCGTCATTAAGAACATCTACCATTATTACACCTAAAAACACTCATATCTACAAATAATACGCCATTAAAAATATCTATCATTACTTCTCCTACAAACACTCATATCTACAAATAATCCGTCATTAAGAACATCTATCATTACTACACCTACAAACATTGTTATCCACAAATAATACGTCATTAAGAACTTCTATGATTTCAAATAATCCGTCATTAAGAACATCTATCATTATTACACCTACAAACACTGATATCCACAAATAATCCGTCATTAAGAATATCTCTCATTATTACACCTACAAACACTGATATCCACAAATAATCAATCATTAAGAACATCTATCATTATTACACCAACAGACACTGATGTCCACAAATAATCCGACATTAAGAACGTCTAGCATTAATACACCTACAAACACTGATATCCACAAATAATCCGTCATTACGAACATCTATCATTATTACACCAACAAACACTGATATCCACAAATAATCCGTCCTTAGGAACATCTATCATTACAAATAATCCGTCATTAGGAAAACTATCATTATTACACCCACAAATACTGATATCCACTAATAATCCGTCATTAGGAACATATATCATTACAAATAATCCGGCATTAAGAACGTCTATCATTATTACACCTACAAACACTGATATCCACTAATAATCCGTCATTAAGAACATCTATCATTATTACACGTACAAACACTGATATCCCCGAATAATCCGTCATTAAGAACATCTATTATTCCATCTGCAAACACTGATGTCCACAAATAATCCGTCATTAAGAACATCTATCATTACAAATAATCGGTTATTAAGAACATCCATCATTATTACACCTACAAACACTGATATCTAGAAATAATCCGTCATTAAGAACATCTATGATTATTACACCTACTAACACTGATATCTAGAAATAATCCGTCATTAAGAACATCTATCATTATTACACCTACAAACACTGATATCCCCGAATAATCCGTCATTAAAAACATCTATTATTCCATCTGCAAACCCTGATGTCCACAAGTAATCCGTCATTAAGAACATCTATCATTACAAATAATCCGTCATTAATAACATCTATCATTATTACACATACAAACACTGATATCCCCGAATAATCCGTCATTAAAAACATCTATTATTCCATCTGCAAACCCTGATGTCCACAAATAATCCGTCATTAAGAACATCTATCATTATTACACCTACAAACATGTTATCCACAAATATTCCGTCATTAAGAACATCTATCATTACAAATAATCCGTCATTAAGGATATCTATCATTATTACACCTACAAACACTGATATCCACAAATAATCCGTCATTCAAAACATCTATCATTATTACACCTACAAACATGTTATCCACAAATAATCCGTCATTAAGAACAACTATCATTACAAATAATCCGTAACTAAGGACATATATCATTATTACACCTACAAACACTGATATCCACAAACAATCCGGCATTAAGAACAACTATCATTACAAATAATCCCTTATTAAGAACATCTATCATTATTACACCTACAAACACTGATATCCATAAATAGGCCGTCATTAAGAACATCTATCAGTATCGCACCTACCAAACACTGATATCCACAAATAATCCGTCAATAAGAACATCTGTTATTATTAAACCTACAAACACTGATATCCAGAAATAATCCGTCATTAAGAATATCTATCATTACAAATAATCCGTCATTAAGAAGATCTATCATTATTACACATACAAACACTGATGTACCAAATAATCCGTGATTAAGAACATCTATCATCATTGCACCTACAAACACTGATGTCCACAAACAATCCGTCATTAAGAACAACTATCATTACAAATAATCCGTGATTAAGAACATCTATCATTATTACACCTACAAACACTGATGTCCACAAATAATCCGTCATTAAGAACAACTTTCATTACAAATAATCCGTCATTAAGAACATCTATCATTATTACACCTACAAACATGTTATCCACAAATTATCCGTCATTAAGAACATCTATCATTACAAATAATCCGTCATTAAGAACATCTATCATTATTACACCTACAAACATGTTATCCACAAATAATCCGTCATTAAGAACATCTATCATTACAAATAATCCGTCATTAGGAACATCTATCATTATTACACCTACAAACACTGACATCTAATAATAATCCACCATCAGGAACATCTATCATTCTTAAACCTACAAACACTGATATCTAGAAATAATCCGCCATTAAGAACATCTATCATTACAATTAATCCGTCATTAAGAACATCTATCATTATTACACCTACAAACACTGGTATCCACAAATATTCCGCTATTAAGAACATCTATCATTATTACACCTACAAACACTGATATCCACGAATAATCCGTCATTAAGAACATCTATCATTACATATAATCCGTCATTAAGAACATCTATCATTACATTTAATCCGGCATTAAGACCATATATCATTCTTACACCTACAAACTCTGATATCTACAAATAATCCGTCATTAAGAACATCTATCATTATTACACCTACAAACACTGATATCTACAAATAATCCGTCATTAAGTACATCTATCATTATTACACCTACAAACACTAATATCTACAAATAATCTGTCATTAAGAACATGTGTCATTATTATACCTACACACACTGATGTCCACAAATAATCCGCCATTAAGAACATCTATCATTACAAATAATCCGCCATTAAGAACATCTGTCATTATTATACCTACAAACACTGATATCCACAAATAATCCGTCATTAAGTACATCTATCATTACTACACCCCAAAACACTGATATCTACAAATAATCCGACATTGAGAACATCTATCATTACAAATAATCCGTCATTAAGAACATCTATCATTATTACACCTACAAACACTGATATCCACAAATATTCCGCCATTAAGAACATCTATCATTATTACACCTACAAACACTGATGTCCACAAATAATCCGTCATTAAGAACAACTATCATTACAAATAATCCGTCATTAAGAACATCTATCATTATTACACCTGCAAACATGTTATCCCCAAATAATTCGTCATTAAGAACATCTATGATTATTACACCTACTAACACTGATATCTAGAAATAATCCGTCATTAAGAACATCTATCATTATTACACCTACAAACACTGATATCCCCGAATAATCCGTCATTAAAAACATCTATTATTCCATCTGCAAACCCTGATGTCCACAAGTAATCCGTCATTAAGAACATCTATCATTACAAATAATCCGTCATTAATAACATCTATCATTATTACACATACAAACACTGATATCCCCGAATAATCCGTCATTAAAAACATCTATTATTCCATCTGCAAACCCTGATGTCCACAAATAATCCGTCATTAAGAACATCTATCATTATTACACCTACAAACATGTTATCCACAAATATTCCGTCATTAAGAACATCTATCATTACAAATAATCCGTCATTAAGGATATCTATCATTATTACACCTACAAACACTGATATCCACAAATAATCCGTCATTCAAAACATCTATCATTATTACACCTACAAACATGTTATCCACAAATAATCCGTCATTAAGAACAACTATCATTACAAATAATCCGTAACTAAGGACATATATCATTATTACACCTACAAACACTGATATCCACAAACAATCCGGCATTAAGAACAACTATCATTACAAATAATCCCTTATTAAGAACATCTATCATTATTACACCTACAAACACTGATATCCATAAATAGGCCGTCATTAAGAACATCTATCAGTATCGCACCTACCAAACACTGATATCCACAAATAATCCGTCAATAAGAACATCTGTTATTATTAAACCTACAAACACTGATATCCAGAAATAATCCGTCATTAAGAATATCTATCATTACAAATAATCCGTCATTAAGAAGATCTATCATTATTACACATACAAACACTGATGTACCAAATAATCCGTGATTAAGAACATCTATCATCATTGCACCTACAAACACTGATGTCCACAAACAATCCGTCATTAAGAACAACTATCATTACAAATAATCCGTGATTAAGAACATCTATCATTATTACACCTACAAACACTGATGTCCACAAATAATCCGTCATTAAGAACAACTTTCATTACAAATAATCCGTCATTAAGAACATCTATCATTATTACACCTACAAACATGTTATCCACAAATTATCCGTCATTAAGAACATCTATCATTACAAATAATCCGTCATTAAGAACATCTATCATTATTACACCTACAAACATGTTATCCACAAATAATCCGTCATTAAGAACATCTATCATTACAAATAATCCGTCATTAGGAACATCTATCATTATTACACCTACAAACACTGACATCTAATAATAATCCACCATCAGGAACATCTATCATTCTTAAACCTACAAACACTGATATCTAGAAATAATCCGCCATTAAGAACATCTATCATTACAATTAATCCGTCATTAAGAACATCTATCATTATTACACCTACAAACACTGGTATCCACAAATATTCCGCTATTAAGAACATCTATCATTATTACACCTACAAACACTGATATCCACGAATAATCCGTCATTAAGAACATCTATCATTACATATAATCCGTCATTAAGAACATCTATCATTACATTTAATCCGGCATTAAGACCATATATCATTCTTACACCTACAAACTCTGATATCTACAAATAATCCGTCATTAAGAACATCTATCATTATTACACCTACAAACACTGATATCTACAAATAATCCGTCATTAAGTACATCTATCATTATTACACCTACAAACACTAATATCTACAAATAATCTGTCATTAAGAACATGTGTCATTATTATACCTACACACACTGATATCCACAAATAATCCGCCATTAAGAACATCTATCATTACAAATAATCCGCCATTAAGAACATCTGTCATTATTATACCTACAAACACTGATATCCACAAATAATCCGTCATTAAGTACATCTATCATTACTACACCCCAAAACACTGATATCTACAAATAATCCGACATTGAGAACATCTATCATTACAAATAATCCGTCATTAAGAACATCTATCATTATTACACCTACAAACACTGATATCCACAAATATTCCGCCATTAAGAACATCTATCATTATTACACCTACAAACACTGATGTCCACAAATAATCCGTCATTAAGAACAACTATCATTACAAATAATCCGTCATTAAGAACATCTATCATTATTACACCTGCAAACATGTTATCCCCAAATAATTCGTCATTAAGAACATCTATGATTATTACACCTACTAACACTGATATCTAGAAATAATCCGTCATTAAGAACATCTATCATTATTACACCTACAAACACTGATATCCCCGAATAATCCGTCATTAAAAACATCTATTATTCCATCTGCAAACCCTGATGTCCACAAGTAATCCGTCATTAAGAACATCTATCATTACAAATAATCCGTCATTAATAACATCTATCATTATTACACATACAAACACTGATATCCATGAATAATCCGTCATTGAGAACATCTATTATTATTACATCTGCAAACACTGATATCCACAAATAATCCGTCATTAAGAACATCTATCATTATTACACCTAAAACACTGATGTCCACAAATAATCTGTCATTAAGAACATCTATCATTACAATTAATCCGTGATTAAGAACATCTATCATTATTACACCTACAAACACTAATATCCACAAAAATCGGTCATTAAGAAAATCTATGATTATTACACCTACAGACATTGTTATCAACAAATAATCCGTCATTAAGAATATCTATCATTACAAATAATCCGTCATTAAGAACATCTATCATTATTACACCCACAGACTCTGATATCCACAAATAATCCGTCATTAAGAACATCTATCATTATTACACCTACAAACACTGATATCCATGAATAATCCGTCATTGAGAAAATCTATTATTATTACATTTGCAAACACTGATATCCACAAATAATCCGTTATTAAGAACATCTATCATTATTACACCTAAAACACTGATGTCCACAAATAATCTGTCATTAAGAACATCTATCATTACAATTAATCCGTGATTAAGAACATCTATCATTATTACACCTACAAACACTAATATCCACAAAAATCGGTCATTAAGAAAATCTATGATTATTACACCTACAGACATTGTTATCAACAAATAATCCGTCATTAAGAATATCTATCATTACAAATAATCCGTCATTAAGAACATCTATCATTATTACACCCACAGACTCTGATATCCACAAATAATCCGTCATTAAGAACATCTATCATTATTACACCTACAAACACTGATATCCACAAATAATCCATCATTAAGGACATGTATCATTATTTCTGCTACAAACACTCATATCTACAAATAATCCATCATTACGAACATCTATCATTATTACACCTACAAACACTGATATCCACAAATAATCCGTCCTTAGGAACATCTATCATTACAAATAATCCGTCATAAGGAAATCTATCATTATTAAACCTACAAACACTGATATCCACAAATAATCCGTCATTAACATCTATCATTATTACACCTACAAACATTGTTATCCACAAATAATCCGTCCTTAGGAACATGTATCATTACAGATAATCCGTCATTAGGAAGTCTATCATTATTACACCTACAAACACTGATATCCACAAATATTCCGCCATTAAGAACATCTATCATTATTACACCTACAAACACTGATGTCCACTAATAATCCGTCATTAAGAACGTCTATCATTATTAAACCTACAAACACTGATATCTACAAAAAATCCGTCATTAAGATCATCTATCGTTATCACACCTACAAATACTCATATCCACAAATAATCCGTCGTTAAGAACATCTTTCATTATTACACCAACAAACACTGATGTCCACAAATAATCCGACATTAAGAACGTCTACCATTATTACACCAACAAACACTGATATCCACTAATAATCCGTCATTAGGAACATATATTATTACAAATAATCCGTCATTAAGAGCATCTATTATTATTACACCTACAAACACTGACGTCCACTAATAATCCGTCATTAAGAACATCTATCATTATTACACCTACAAACACTGATATCCACAAATAATCCGTCATTAACATCTATCATTATTACACCTACAAACATTGTTATCCACAAATAATCCGTCATTAAGAACATCTATCATTACAAATAATCCGTCATTAAGAACATCCATCATTATTACACCTACTAACACTGATATCTAGAAATAATCCGTCATTAAGAACATCTATCATTATTACACCTACAAACACTGATATCCACAAATAATCCGTCATTAAGAACATCTATGATTATTACACCTACTAACACTGATATCTAGAAATAATGCGTCTTTAAGAACATCTATCATTATTACACCTACAAACACTGATATCCACTAATAATCCGTCATTAAGAACATCTATCATAACAAATAATCCGTCATTAATAATAACATCTATCATTATTACACCTAGAAACACTGATATCCCCGATTAATCCGTCATTAAGAACATCTATTATTCCATCTGCAAACTCTGATGTCCACAAATAATCCGTCATTAAGAACATCTATCATTACAAATAATCCGTCATTAAGAACACCTATCACTATTACACCTACAAACACTGATATCCACAAATAATGCGCCATTAAGAACATCTATCATTATTACACCTACAAACACTGACATCTAGAACTAATCCGTCATTAAGAACATCTATCATTACAAATAATCCGTCATTAAGAACATCTCTCATTATTACACCTACAAACACTGATATCCACAAATATTCCGCCATTAAGAACATCTGTCATTATTACACCTACAAACACTGATATCCGCGAATAATCCGTCATTAAGAACATCTATCATTACATATAATCCGTCATTAAGAACATCTATCATTACAAATAATACGGCATTAAGATCATCTATCATCATTACACATACAAACACTGATATCCACAAATAATCCGTCATTAAGAACGACTATCATTATTACACCTACAAACACTGATATCTGCAAATAATCGGTCATTAAGAACATGTGTCATTATTACACCTACACACACTGATGTCCACAAATAATCCACCATTATGAACATCTATCATTGCAAATAAGCCGTCATTAAGAACATCTATCATTCTTATACCTACAAACACTGATATCCAGAAATAATACGTCATTAAGTACATCTACCATTATTACACCCCAAAACACTGATATCTACAAATAATCCGTCATTTAGAACATCTATCTTTACAAATAATCCGTCATTAAGAACATCTATCATTATTACACCTACAAACACTGATATCCACAAATATTCCGCCATTAAGAACATCTATCATTATTACTCCCACAAACACTGATATCCACGAATAATCCGTGATTAAGAACATCTATCATTACAAATAATCCGGCATTAAGAATATCTATCATTATTACACCTACAAACACTGTTATCCATAAATAATTCGTCATTAAGAAATCTATCATTACAAATAATCTGTCATTAAGAACATCTATCATTATTGCATCTCCAAACACCGATATCCATAAATATTCCGTCATTAAGAACATCTATCATTACAAATAATCCGTCATTAAGAACA
Organism: Pictodentalium vernedei; assembly: GCA_031216915.1. Lineage (NCBI taxonomy): Eukaryota > Metazoa > Mollusca > Scaphopoda > Dentaliida > Dentaliidae > Pictodentalium > Pictodentalium vernedei. The sequence continues at coordinate 376,944,095 of CM062294.1, read as the reverse complement.
TCTATCATTATTACACCTACAAACACTAATATCCACAAATAATCCGTCATTAAGAACATCTATCATAATTACACCTGCAAACACTGATATCCACAAATAATCCGTCATTAAGAACATCTATCATTACAAATAATCCGTCATTAAGAACATCTATCATTACTACGCCTACAAACACTGATATCCACAAATAATCCGTCACTAAGAACATCTATCATTATTACACCTGTAAACACTGATATCCACAAATAATCCGTCATTAAGAACATGTATCGTTACAAGTAATCCGTCAAGAAGAACATCTATCATTATTACACCTACAAATACTAATATCCACAAATAATCCGTCATTAAGGATATGTATCATTATTACACCTACAAACAATGATATCCACAAATAATCCGCCATTAAGAACATATATCATTATCACACCTACAAACACCGAGATCCACAAATAATCCGTCATTAAGAACATCTATCATTATTACACCTAAAAACACTGGTATCTACAAATAATCCGTCATTAAGAACATCTATCATTATTACACCTACAAACATGTTATCCACAAATAATCCGTCATTAGGAACGTCTATCATGATTACACCTACACACACTGATGTCCACAAATAATCCGCCATTAAGAACATCTATCATTACAAATGATCCGTCATTAGGAGCATCTATGAATATTATACCTACAAATACTGATATCCACAAATAATCAGTCATTAAGAACATCTATTATTCTTACATCTGCAAACACGGATATCCACAAATAGTGGGTCATTAAGAACATCTATCATTATTACACCTACAAACACTGATGTCCACAAATAATCCGTCATCAAGAACATCTATCATTACAAATGATCCGTCATTAGGAACATCTATCTTTATTACTCCTACAAACACTGATATCCGCAAGTAATCCGTCATTAAGAATATCTATCATTATTACACCTACAAACATTGTGATCCACAAATAATTTGCCATTAAGAACATCGATCATTACAAATAATCCGTCATTAATAACATCTATTATTATTACATCTGCAAACACTGATATCCACAAATAATCCGTCATTAAGAACATCTATCATTATTACAGCTACAAACACTGTTGTCCACAAATAATCCGTCATTAAGAACATCTATCATTACAATTAATCCGTCATTAAGAACATCTATCATTATTACACCTACAAACACTAATATCCACAAAAATCCGTCATTAAGAACATCTATCATTACAGATAATCCGTCATTAGGAAGTCTATCATTATTACACCTACAAACACTGATATCCATAAATAATCCGTCATTAAGAACATCTATCATTATTACACCTACAAACACTGTTGTCCTCAAATAATCCGTCATTAAGAACATCTATCATTACAATTAATCCGTCATTAAGAACATCTATCATTATTACACCTACAAGCACTAATATCCACAAAAATCCGTCATTAAGAACACCTATCATTACAGATAATCCGTCATTAGGAAATCTATCATTACTACACCTACAAACACTGATATCCACAAATAATCCGTCATTAAGAACATCTATCATTATTACACCTACAAACACTGATATCTACAAAAAATCCGTCATTAAGATCATCTATCCTTATCACACCTACAAATACTCATATCCACAAATAATCCGTCATTAAGAACATCTATCATTATTACACCAACAAACACTGATGTCCACAAATAATCCGACATTAGGAACGTCTACCATTATTACACCAACAAACACTGATATCCACTAATAATCCGTCATTAGGAACATATATTATTACAAATAATCCGTCATTAAGAGCATCTATTATTATTACACCTACAAACACTGATGTCCACTAATAATCCGTCATTAAGAACATCTATCATTACAAATAATCCGGCATTAGGAACATCTATCATTATTACACCTACAGCCTCTGATGTCTACAAATAATTAGTCATTAAGAACATCTATCATTATTACACCTACAAACACTGATATCCACAAATAATCCGTCATTAACATCTATCATTATTACACCTACAAACATTGTTATCCACAAATAATCCGTCATTAAGAACATCTGTCATTACAAATAATCCGTCATTAAGAACATCCATCATTATTACACCTACTAACACTGATATCTAGAAATAATGCGTCATTAAGAACATCTATCATTATTACACCTACAAACACTGATATCCTCTAATAATCCGTCATTAAGAACATCTATCATTACAAATAATCCGTCATTAAGAACATCTATCATTATTACACCTACAAACACTGATATCCACTAATAATCCGTCATTAAGAACATCTATGATTACAAATAATCCGTCATTGATAACATCTATCATTATTACACCTAGAAACACTGATATCCCCGAATAATCCGTCATTAAGAACATCTATTATTCCATCTGCAAACACTGATATCCACAAATAATCCGTCATTAAGAACATCTATCATTACAAATAATCCGTCATTAAGAGCATCTATCATTATTACGCCTACAAACACTGATATCCACAAATAATCCGTCACTAAGAACATCTATCATTATTACACCTGCAAACACTGATATCCACAAATAATCCGTCATTAAGAACATCTATCATTACAAGTAATCTGTCAAGAAGAACATCTATCATTATCACACCTACAAACACTAATATCCACAAATAATCCGTCATTAAGGATATCTATCATTATTACACCTACAAACAATGATATCCACAAATAATCCGCCATTAAGAACATATATCATTATCACACCTACAAACACTGAGATCCACAAATAATCCGTCATTAAGAACATCTATCATTATTACACCTACAAACATGTTATCCACAAATAATCCATCATTAATGACATCTATCATTACAAATAATCCGTCATTAAGGACATCTATCATTATTACACCTACAAACACTGATGTCCACAAACAATCAGTCATTAAGAACATCTATCATTACAAATAATCCGTCATTAAGAACATCTGTCATTAGTACATCTACAAACATGTTATCCAGAAATAACCCGTCATGAAGAACATCTATCATTACAAATAATCCGTTATTAAGGACATCTATCATTATTACACCTACAAACACTGATATTCACAAATAATCCGTGATTAAGAACGTCTATCATTATTACACCTACAAACACTGATGTCCACAAATAATCCGTCATTAAGAACAACTCTCATTACAAATAATCCCTCATTAAGAACATCTATCATTATTACACCTACAAACATGTTATCCACAAATAATCCGCCATTAAGAACATCTGTCATTACAAATAATCCGTCATTAAAGACATCTATCATTATTACACCTACAAACACTGATATCCACAAATAATCCGCCATTAAGAACATCTATCATTATTACACCTACAAACACTGATATCCACAAATAATCCGTCACTAAGTACATCTATCATTATTACACCTAAAAACACTGATATCTAGAACTAATCCGTCATTAAGAACATCTATCATTACAAATAATCCGTCATTAAGAACATCTCTCATTATTACACCTACAAACACTGATATCCACAAATATTCCGCCATTAAGAACATCTATCATTATTACACCTACAAACACTGATGTCCACTAATAATCCGTCATTAAGAACATCTATCATTATTACACCTACAAACACTGATATCTACAAAAAATCCGTCATTAAGATCATCTATCATTATCACACCTACAAATACTCATATCCACAAATAATCCGTCATTAAGAACATCTATCATTATTACACCAACAAACACTGATGTCCACAAATAATCCGACATTAAGAACGTCTACCATTATTACCCCAACAAACACTGATATCCACAAATAATCCGTCATTACGAACATGTATCATTATTAAACCTACAAACACTGATATCCACTAATAATCCGTCATTCGGAACATATATCATTATTACACCTACAAACACTGACATCTAATAATAAGCCGCCATTAGGACATCTATCATTATTACACCTACAAACACTGATATCCACAAATAATCCGTCACTAAGTACATCTATCATTATTACACCTAAAAACACCGATATCTAGAACTAATCCGTCATTAAGAACATCTATCATTACAAATAATCCGTCATTAAGAACATCTATCTTTATTACACCTCAAACCCTGATATCCACAAATAATCCGTCATTAAGAACATCTATCATTATTACACCTACAAACACAGATATCCACAAATAATCCGTCATTAAGAACATCTATCATTATTATACCTACAAACACTGATATCCACAAATAATTCGTCATTAAGAACATCTATCATTATTACACCTACAAACACTGATATCCACAAATAATCCGTCATTAAGAACATCTATCGTTATTACACCTACAAACACTGATATCTACAAATAATTCGTCATTAAGAACATCTATCATTATTACACCTCTAACCCTGATATCCACAAATAATCCGTCATTAAGAACATCTATCATTCTTACACATACAAACACAGATATCCACAAATAATCCGTCATTAAGAACATCTATCATTATTACACCTACAACCACTGATATCCACAAATATTCCGCCATTAAGAACATCTATCATTATTACACCTACAAACACTGATATCCGCGAATAATCCGTCATTAAGAACATCTGTCATTACATATAATCCGTCATTAAGAACGTCTATCCTTACAAATAATCCAGCATTAAGAAGAACATATATCATTATTACACCTACAAACTCTGATATCTCCAAATAATCTGTCATTAAGAACATCTATCATTATTACACTTACAAATACTGATATCTACAAATAATCTGTCATTAAGAACATGTGTCATTATTACACCTACACACACTGATGTCCACAAATAATCCGCCATTAAGAACATCTATCATTACAAATAATCCGTCATTAAGAACATCTATCATTATTATACCTACAAACTCTGATATCTACAAATAATCAGTCATTAAGTACATCATTATTACACCTGCGAACACTGATGTCCACAAATATTCCGCCATTAAGAACATCTATCATTATTACACCTACAAACACTGATATCCACAAATATTCCGCCATTAAGAACATCTATCATTATTATTACAACTACAAACACTGATGTCCACAAATAATCCGTCATTAAGAACAACTATCATTACAAATAATCCGTCATTAAGAACATCTCTCATTATTACACCTACAAACATGTTATCCACAAATAATCCGTCATTAAGAACATCTATCATTACAAATAATTCGTCATTAAGGACATTTATCATTATTACACCTACACACACTGATATCAACAAATAATCCGCCATTAAGAACATCTATCATTATCACACCTACAAACAATGAGATACACAAACAATCCGTCATTAAGAACATCTATCATTACAAATAATCCGTCATTAAGGACATCTATCATTATTACACCTACAAACACTGATATCCAGAAATAACCCGTCATTAGGAACATCTATCATTATTACACCTACAAACACTGATATCCACAAATAATCCGTCATTAAGAACATCTATCATTACAAATAATCCGTCATTAAGAACATCTATCATTATGATATCTACAAACACTGATATCCACAAATAATCCGTCATTAAGAACATCTATCGTTACAAAAAATCCGTCATTAAGAACATCTATCATTATTACATCTACAAACGCTGACATCCACACATAATCCGTCATTAAGAACATCTATCGTTATTACACATAAAAACACTGATATCCATAAATAATCCGTCATTAAGAACAGCTATCGTTATTACGCCTACAAACATTGCTATCCACAAATAATCCGTCATTAAGAACGTCTACCATTATTACACCTACAAACACTGATATCAACGAATAATCCGTCATTAAGAACATCTATCATTATTACACCTACAAACAGTGATATCCACAAATAATCCGTCATTAAGAACATCTATCATTATTGGGTGACTGGGTGAATAATTGTGATGAGCAAAGGCGGGTTCCGAAAGAGAAATATTTTGCATAGCCCACCCTTGTCTTGAACATCGCCTTTAAACAATTTTCTGTGAAATTGAACTGTTGCGTCGTTGTTTTGACTATATTGAAGGTCAAATTGGTCGCGTCTATTATTTTCTTTATTTATTTTAATCATTACATCCCATTGATGTCTATTTGCCTTTGATTGAGCCTCTGATCAATGATCAGATCTGTCATCATATCAGTTCTCCTTTGATCATAGCAGGTAAACCCGATATTTTGTCACCCCACACTAATGTTTCCATTTGGAAAGCCGTTGTTGTTTATTGTTCTTCAAAAATGAAAATTTCAGATAATTTGCATGTGTACTTTCTCTCAGGCTGTCTTCTCCACATCTCCTCGTAGTTATTGCTGCCAAACAATTGAAGTAAGAAACTGCTGCATAAAGGCGAAAATCACCCCTGATTTCCATTTTATGAATAAGATTGTTATCGGAAGTTTAAATTGTCGAGGTCTGTCCTCTGACACAAATAAGCGCAGGGATATTTTCTCACACTGCAGGGATAAATTTGATATAACTTTACTGGTCGACACCCACTCCTGTAAGAAAATAGAAAACACCTGGAAATGTGAATGGGGCTATGAAGCTGTCTTCTGCTCTCACTCAAGTTCTAGTTGGGGGGGGGGGGGGGTAGCTATTCTGTTTAAAAATACATTTATGTATCAGCTTCATAATACTATAAGTGATGCAGGAGGTAACTACCTTATTCTTGACATCACGATTCAAGATCAAAGACTTACTCTCTCGGTAGTGTATGGCCCAATGAAGATACCCTACTTTTTTCGACAACATTTTCAACCAGATTGAGAGCATTGGCAATTCTTCTATTCTTGTAGGAGGAGATTGGAATGTACCTCAAAACTACAACCTCGATAAGGTAAACTACCTACATAAAAATAACGTTAAAGCAAATGAAAAGGTCCTTGGTCTAATGGATAAATTTGACCTGTGCGATGTTTGGAGGATGGAAAACACAAATTTAAAGCGATATACCTGGAAAGCTCCCGGCAATAAAATTCCTAGATTAGACTATTTTCTTCTTTCAACTGATCTACAAATCTTTCATCAGACGTCGGACATTCATATACGTTACAAGTCAGACCACAACCCCATAAACTAATGATTAGAGGCAAAACTATTGCTTACTCAACCCAGGTTAAACGTAGAACTGACAATCGTTTGGCAGAAATTGAGGAGAAAATTAAACTGTTAAACTCTCGCATGGATGAGGGAGATTTGTCAGTAATTCCCGAAATTAACGCCCTTGATACTGAACTCCAAACAACTAGAAATAAAAAAATTAAAGGTATAATCTTAACATCCAAAGCTAAATGGAAAGTTGACGGAGAAAAGCCATCCAAATACTTTGGTAACCTCGAAAAAAGACACTACACCGAAAAAATATAATCTAAGTTGATAACTTCTACTGGTAGTACCACTGAAAGATTATCTGAAATATTAAATGAACAAAAAAAGTTTTACGAAAATTTATATACCTCAAAGTTATACTCTTCTAGTATTTTCGAGGACAGTAATCCTTTCTTTGATAAAACTAATTCCTTTTTACAGTTTTTAGATGATGAGGAAAGCAATTCTTTGGAGGGAGTTCTAACTAGTTCTGAATGTTTAAGAGCCTTAAAAACAATGAAAAATAATAAAACCCGTTGGTCCGATGGTTATACAGTAGAGTTTTATAAATTCTTCTGGAAAGATATTGGCAACTACCTAATTAACTCTCTAAATTATGGATACAGTGTTAAACAGCTATCGAATCCACGAAGAACTGATATCATTACCTGCATTTCCAAACAAAATAAACCAAAGGAATTCATTAAAAACTGGCGGCCTATCTCGCTTATTAATGTCGATACCAAAATTGCTTCCAGGGCTGTAGCAAACCGTATTAAAATGGTCTTACCCAAATTAATACCGGAAACTCAGCTTGGGTTTATGAAAGGGAGATATATTGGAGAGTCCTCAAGACTAACATTTGACTTAATTGAAAAATGTGAGGAAAAAACATGGCTGGAATACTAGTCCTAATAGACTTTGAAAAAGCATTTGATTCCCTCGAATGTCATTCACTGAAAAAACACTAAAGTTCCTTAATTTCGGTCCTTCTATTATTAGCTGGTTTCATACCTTTCATTCCAATATTTTAAGTTATGTATTAAATAATGGCCATTGTTCAGAAAAAATAACCTACAGAGGGGAGTGAGGCAGGGCGACCCCTCTCTCTCCCTACCTTTTCATTTTAAGTGCGATAATATTAAATGCCGCACTTGAATACAACCCGGATATCAACGGCATAAAGATAAACTTATCTGAATACCTAATAAGCCAATATGCAGATGACTCAACTTTGTTTTTGAGTGATGATGGACATTCGTTAAATTTAGCTTTAGAAGTTATTAACTCTTTTGCTCAGCAGTCAGGCCTAAAACTTAATTTTGAAAAGACACAAGTTATATGGATTGGATCGAAACGTGGATCAATTGAGAGAGTCTCTACCGATCACAATGTCCAATGGAACCATAGTGGGAAATTCACGATTCTGGGCATTTCCTATGATCTATTTAGTGAAAATTACATAATAAATAATTATATGGAAAAAAACAAAAAGATGGAAAAACTTTTAATGGGTTGGTCGTTTAGAAAACTTAGCTTAATTGGAAAAACTACCGTCGTTAAAACATTGGCACTTCCACTGTTGATACATTGCCATTCGGTTCTGCCAAATCCACCGGATAATATGTTTGATACAATACAGACACAACTATTTCAGTTTCTATGGTCTGGGAAAGGTGAAAATATTAAACGCAATATTCTAATAAACGAAATTGCGAATGGGGGGGATGAAGTTTCCAAACATTCGGTCATACTGCTATTCCTTAAAAATGATTTGGATTAAGAAATTGATAGACCCGTACATAATGGCGCCTTGGAAAACTCTTATTCTAGACTACTTTGAAAAATATGGCGGTTTCAAAACATGGTTTCTACGCAAAGAAGGGTTAAGAAAGATTGGAGAACACTCAAACATTTTTGGAAAAACGTTCTCATGGCCTGGTCTCTTTTAGAAGATAAGTCTCCGACGGACTTTGAAGAAATCTGCTTACAACCCGTATCATTATTACACCTACAAACACTGATATCCTAAATAATCCGTCATTAAGAACATCTATCATTACAAATAATCCGTCATAAGGAGCATCTATCATTATTATACCTACAAACACTGATATCCACAAATAATCCGTCATTAAGAACATCTATCGTTATTACACCTACAAACACTGATATCCACAAATAATCCGTCATTAAGAATATCTCTCATTATTACACCTACAAACACTGATATCCATAAATAATCCATCATTAAGAACATCTGTCATTTTTACACCAACAGACACTGATGTCCACAAATAATCCGACATTAAGAACGTCTAGCATTAATACACCTACAAACACTGATATCCACAAATAATCCGTCATTACGAACATCTATCATTATTACACCAACAAACACTGATATCCACAAATAATCCGTCCTTAGGAACATCTATCATTACAAATAATCCGTCATTAGGAAATCTATCATTATTACACCCACAAACACTGATATCCACTAATAATCCGTCATTAGGAACATATATCATTACAAACAATCCGTCATTAAGAACGTCTATCATTATTACACCTACAAACACTGATATCCACTAATAATCCGTCATTAAGAACATCTATCATTATTACACGTACAAACACTGATATCCCCGAATAATCCGTCATTAAGAACATCTATTATTCCATCTGCAAACACCGATGTCCACAAATAATCCGTCATTAAGAACATCTATCATTACAAATAATCGGTTATTAAGAACATCCATCATTATTACACCTACAAACACTGATATCTAGAAATAATCCGTCATTAAGAACATCTATGATTATTACACCTACTAACACTGATATCTAGAAATAATCCGTCATTAAGAACATCTATCATTATTACACCTACTAACACTGATATCCCCGAATAATCCGTCATTAAAAACATCTATTATTCCATCTTCAAACCCTGATGTCCACAAATAATCCGTCATTAAGAACATCTATCATTACAAATAATCCGTCATAAATAACATCTATCATTATTACACATACAAACACTGATATCCATGAATAATCCGTCATTGAGAACATCTAGTATTATTACATCTGCAAACACTGATATCCACAAATAATCCGTCATTAAGAATATCTATCATTATTACACCTACAAACACTGATGTCCACAAATAATCCGTCATTAAGAACATCTACCATTATTACACCTAAAAACACTCATATCTACAAATAATACGCCATTAAAAATATCTATCATTATTTCTCCTACAAACACTCATATCTACAAATAATCCGTCATTAAGAACATCTATCATTATTACACCTACAAACATGTTATCCACAAATAATCCGCCATTAAGAACATCTGTCATTACAAATAATCCGTCATTAAAGACATCTATCATTATTACACCTACAAACACTGATATCCACAAATAATCCGCCATTAAGAACATCTATCATTATTACACCTACAAACACTGATATCCACAAATAATCCGTCACTAAGTACATCTATCATTATTACACCTAAAAACACTGATATCTAGAACTAATCCGTCATTAAGAACATCTATCATTACAAATAATCCGTCATTAAGAACATCTCTCATTATTACACCTACAAACACTGATATCCACAAATATTCCGCCATTAAGAACATCTATCATTATTACACCTACAAACACTGATGTCCACTAATAATCCGTCATTAAGAACATCTATCATTATTACACCTACAAACACTGATATCTACAAAAAATCCGTCATTAAGATCATCTATCATTATCACACCTACAAATACTCATATCCACAAATAATCCGTCATTAAGAACATCTATCATTATTACACCAACAAACACTGATGTCCACAAATAATCCGACATTAAGAACGTCTACCATTATTACCCCAACAAACACTGATATCCACAAATAATCCGTCATTACGAACATGTATCATTATTAAACCTACAAACACTGATATCCACTAATAATCCGTCATTCGGAACATATATCATTATTACACCTACAAACACTGACATCTAATAATAAGCCGCCATTAGGACATCTATCATTATTACACCTACAAACACTGATATCCACAAATAATCCGTCACTAAGTACATCTATCATTATTACACCTAAAAACACCGATATCTAGAACTAATCCGTCATTAAGAACATCTATCATTACAAATAATCCGTCATTAAGAACATCTATCTTTATTACACCTCAAACCCTGATATCCACAAATAATCCGTCATTAAGAACATCTATCATTATTACACCTACAAACACAGATATCCACAAATAATCCGTCATTAAGAACATCTATCATTATTATACCTACAAACACTGATATCCACAAATAATTCGTCATTAAGAACATCTATCATTATTACACCTACAAACACTGATATCCACAAATAATCCGTCATTAAGAACATCTATCGTTATTACACCTACAAACACTGATATCTACAAATAATTCGTCATTAAGAACATCTATCATTATTACACCTCTAACCCTGATATCCACAAATAATCCGTCATTAAGAACATCTATCATTCTTACACATACAAACACAGATATCCACAAATAATCCGTCATTAAGAACATCTATCATTATTACACCTACAACCACTGATATCCACAAATATTCCGCCATTAAGAACATCTATCATTATTACACCTACAAACACTGATATCCGCGAATAATCCGTCATTAAGAACATCTGTCATTACATATAATCCGTCATTAAGAACGTCTATCCTTACAAATAATCCAGCATTAAGAAGAACATATATCATTATTACACCTACAAACTCTGATATCTCCAAATAATCTGTCATTAAGAACATCTATCATTATTACACTTACAAATACTGATATCTACAAATAATCTGTCATTAAGAACATGTGTCATTATTACACCTACACACACTGATGTCCACAAATAATCCGCCATTAAGAACATCTATCATTACAAATAATCCGTCATTAAGAACATCTATCATTATTATACCTACAAACTCTGATATCTACAAATAATCAGTCATTAAGTACATCATTATTACACCTGCGAACACTGATGTCCACAAATATTCCGCCATTAAGAACATCTATCATTATTACACCTACAAACACTGATATCCACAAATATTCCGCCATTAAGAACATCTATCATTATTATTACAACTACAAACACTGATGTCCACAAATAATCCGTCATTAAGAACAACTATCATTACAAATAATCCGTCATTAAGAACATCTCTCATTATTACACCTACAAACATGTTATCCACAAATAATCCGTCATTAAGAACATCTATCATTACAAATAATTCGTCATTAAGGACATTTATCATTATTACACCTACACACACTGATATCAACAAATAATCCGCCATTAAGAACATCTATCATTATCACACCTACAAACAATGAGATACACAAACAATCCGTCATTAAGAACATCTATCATTACAAATAATCCGTCATTAAGGACATCTATCATTATTACACCTACAAACACTGATATCCAGAAATAACCCGTCATTAGGAACATCTATCATTATTACACCTACAAACACTGATATCCACAAATAATCCGTCATTAAGAACATCTATCATTACAAATAATCCGTCATTAAGAACATCTATCATTATGATATCTACAAACACTGATATCCACAAATAATCCGTCATTAAGAACATCTATCGTTACAAAAAATCCGTCATTAAGAACATCTATCATTATTACATCTACAAACGCTGACATCCACACATAATCCGTCATTAAGAACATCTATCGTTATTACACATAAAAACACTGATATCCATAAATAATCCGTCATTAAGAACAGCTATCGTTATTACGCCTACAAACATTGCTATCCACAAATAATCCGTCATTAAGAACGTCTACCATTATTACACCTACAAACACTGATATCAACGAATAATCCGTCATTAAGAACATCTATCATTATTACACCTACAAACAGTGATATCCACAAATAATCCGTCATTAAGAACATCTATCATTATTGGGTGACTGGGTGAATAATTGTGATGAGCAAAGGCGGTTCCGAAAGAGAAATATTTTGCATAGCCCACCCTTGTCTTGAACATCGCCTTTAAACAATTTTCTGTGAAATTGAACTGTTGCGTCGTTGTTTTGACTATATTGAAGGTCAAATTGGTCGCGTCTATTATTTTCTTTATTTATTTTAATCATTACATCCCATTGATGTCTATTTGCCTTTGATTGAGCCTCTGATCAATGATCAGATCTGTCATCATATCAGTTCTCCTTTGATCATAGCAGGTAAACCCGATATTTTGTCACCCCACACTAATGTTTCCATTTGGAAAGCCGTTGTTGTTTATTGTTCTTCAAAAATGAAAATTTCAGATAATTTGCATGTGTACTTTCTCTCAGGCTGTCTTCTCCACATCTCCTCGTAGTTATTGCTGCCAAACAATTGAAGTAAGAAACTGCTGCATAAAGGCGAAAATCACCCCTGATTTCCATTTTATGAATAAGATTGTTATCGGAAGTTTAAATTGTCGAGGTCTGTCCTCTGACACAAATAAGCGCAGGGATATTTTCTCACACTGCAGGGATAAATTTGATATAACTTTACTGGTCGACACCCACTCCTGTAAGAAAATAGAAAACACCTGGAAATGTGAATGGGGCTATGAAGCTGTCTTCTGCTCTCACTCAAGTTCTAGTTGGGGGGGGGGGGGGTAGCTATTCTGTTTAAAAATACATTTATGTATCAGCTTCATAATACTATAAGTGATGCAGGAGGTAACTACCTTATTCTTGACATCACGATTCAAGATCAAAGACTTACTCTCTCGGTAGTGTATGGCCCAATGAAGATAACCCTACTTTTTTCGACAACATTTTCAACCAGATTGAGAGCATTGGCAATTCTTCTATTCTTGTAGGAGGAGATTGGAATGTACCTCAAAACTACAACCTCGATAAGGTAAACTACCTACATAAAAATAACGTTAAAGCAAATGAAAAGGTCCTTGGTCTAATGGATAAATTTGACCTGTGCGATGTTTGGAGGATGGAAAACACAAATTTAAAGCGATATACCTGGAAAGCTCCCGGCAATAAAATTCCTAGATTAGACTATTTTCTTCTTTCAACTGATCTACAAATCTTTCATCAGACGTCGGACATTCATATACGTTACAAGTCAGACCACAACCCCATAAACTAATGATTAGAGGCAAAACTATTGCTTACTCAACCCAGGTTAAACGTAGAACTGACAATCGTTTGGCAGAAATTGAGGAGAAAATTAAACTGTTAAACTCTCGCATGGATGAGGGAGATTTGTCAGTAATTCCCGAAATTAACGCCCTTGATACTGAACTCCAAACAACTAGAAATAAAAAAATTAAAGGTATAATCTTAACATCCAAAGCTAAATGGAAAGTTGACGGAGAAAAGCCATCCAAATACTTTGGTAACCTCGAAAAAAGACACTACACCGAAAAAATATAATCTAAGTTGATAACTTCTACTGGTAGTACCACTGAAAGATTATCTGAAATATTAAATGAACAAAAAAAGTTTTACGAAAATTTATATACCTCAAAGTTATACTCTTCTAGTATTTTCGAGGACAGTAATCCTTTCTTTGATAAAACTAATTCCTTTTTACAGTTTTTAGATGATGAGGAAAGCAATTCTTTGGAGGGAGTTCTAACTAGTTCTGAATGTTTAAGAGCCTTAAAAACAATGAAAAATAATAAAACCCGTTGGTCCGATGGTTATACAGTAGAGTTTTATAAATTCTTCTGGAAAGATATTGGCAACTACCTAATTAACTCTCTAAATTATGGATACAGTGTTAAACAGCTATCGAATCCACGAAGAACTGATATCATTACCTGCATTTCCAAACAAAATAAACCAAAGGAATTCATTAAAAACTGGCGGCCTATCTCGCTTATTAATGTCGATACCAAAATTGCTTCCAGGGCTGTAGCAAACCGTATTAAAATGGTCTTACCCAAATTAATACCGGAAACTCAGCTTGGGTTTATGAAAGGGAGATATATTGGAGAGTCCTCAAGACTAACATTTGACTTAATTGAAAAATGTGAGGAAAAAACATGGCTGGAATACTAGTCCTAATAGACTTTGAAAAAGCATTTGATTCCCTCGAATGGTCATTCACTGAAAAAACACTAAAGTTCCTTAATTTCGGTCCTTCTATTATTAGCTGGTTTCATACCTTTCATTCCAATATTTTAAGTTATGTATTAAATAATGGCCATTGTTCAGAAAAAATAACCTACAGAGGGGAGTGAGGCAGGGCGACCCCCTCTCTCCCTACCTTTTCATTTTAAGTGCGATAATATTAAATGCCGCACTTGAATACAACCCGGATATCAACGGCATAAAGATAAACTTATCTGAATACCTAATAAGCCAATATGCAGATGACTCAACTTTGTTTTTGAGTGATGATGGACATTCGTTAAATTTAGCTTTAGAAGTTATTAACTCTTTTGCTCAGCAGTCAGGCCTAAAACTTAATTTTGAAAAGACACAAGTTATATGGATTGGATCGAAACGTGGATCAATTGAGAGAGTCTCTACCGATCACAATGTCCAATGGAACCATAGTGGGAAATTCACGATTCTGGGCATTTCCTATGATCTATTTAGTGAAAATTACATAATAAATAATTATATGGAAAAAAACAAAAAGATGGAAAAACTTTTAATGGGTTGGTCGTTTAGAAAACTTAGCTTAATTGGAAAAACTACCGTCGTTAAAACATTGGCACTTCCACTGTTGATACATTGCCATTCGGTTCTGCCAAATCCACCGGATAATATGTTTGATACAATACAGACACAACTATTTCAGTTTCTATGGTCTGGGAAAGGTGAAAATATTAAACGCAATATTCTAATAAACGAAATTGCGAATGGGGGGGATGAAGTTTCCAAACATTCGGTCATACTGCTATTCCTTAAAAATGATTTGGATTAAGAAATTGATAGACCCGTACATAATGGCGCCTTGGAAAACTCTTATTCTAGACTACTTTGAAAAATATGGCGGTTTCAAAACATGGTTTCTACGCAAAGAAGGGTTAAGAAAGATTGGAGAACACTCAAACATTTTTGGAAAAACGTTCTCATGGCCTGGTCTCTTTTAGAAGATAAGTCTCCGACGGACTTTGAAGAAATCTGCTTACAACCCGTATCATTATTACACCTACAAACACTGATATCCTAAATAATCCGTCATTAAGAACATCTATCATTACAAATAATCCGTCATAAGGAGCATCTATCATTATTATACCTACAAACACTGATATCCACAAATAATCCGTCATTAAGAACATCTATCGTTATTACACCTACAAACACTGATATCCACAAATAATCCGTCATTAAGAATATCTCTCATTATTACACCTACAAACACTGATATCCATAAATAATCCATCATTAAGAACATCTGTCATTTTTACACCAACAGACACTGATGTCCACAAATAATCCGACATTAAGAACGTCTAGCATTAATACACCTACAAACACTGATATCCACAAATAATCCGTCATTACGAACATCTATCATTATTACACCAACAAACACTGATATCCACAAATAATCCGTCCTTAGGAACATCTATCATTACAAATAATCCGTCATTAGGAAATCTATCATTATTACACCCACAAACACTGATATCCACTAATAATCCGTCATTAGGAACATATATCATTACAAACAATCCGTCATTAAGAACGTCTATCATTATTACACCTACAAACACTGATATCCACTAATAATCCGTCATTAAGAACATCTATCATTATTACACGTACAAACACTGATATCCCCGAATAATCCGTCATTAAGAACATCTATTATTCCATCTGCAAACACCGATGTCCACAAATAATCCGTCATTAAGAACATCTATCATTACAAATAATCGGTTATTAAGAACATCCATCATTATTACACCTACAAACACTGATATCTAGAAATAATCCGTCATTAAGAACATCTATGATTATTACACCTACTAACACTGATATCTAGAAATAATCCGTCATTAAGAACATCTATCATTATTACACCTACTAACACTGATATCCCCGAATAATCCGTCATTAAAAACATCTATTATTCCATCTTCAAACCCTGATGTCCACAAATAATCCGTCATTAAGAACATCTATCATTACAAATAATCCGTCATAAATAACATCTATCATTATTACACATACAAACACTGATATCCATGAATAATCCGTCATTGAGAACATCTAGTATTATTACATCTGCAAACACTGATATCCACAAATAATCCGTCATTAAGAATATCTATCATTATTACACCTACAAACACTGATGTCCACAAATAATCCGTCATTAAGAACATCTACCATTATTACACCTAAAAACACTCATATCTACAAATAATACGCCATTAAAAATATCTATCATTATTTCTCCTACAAACACTCATATCTACAAATAATCCGTCATTAAGAACATCTATCATTATTACACCTACAAACATGTTATCCACAAATAATCCGCCATTAAGAACATCTGTCATTACAAATAATCCGTCATTAAAGACATCTATCATTATTACACCTACAAACACTGATATCCACAAATAATCCGCCATTAAGAACATCTATCATTATTACACCTACAAACACTGATATCCACAAATAATCCGTCACTAAGTACATCTATCATTATTACACCTAAAAACACTGATATCTAGAACTAATCCGTCATTAAGAACATCTATCATTACAAATAATCCGTCATTAAGAACATCTCTCATTATTACACCTACAAACACTGATATCCACAAATATTCCGCCATTAAGAACATCTATCATTATTACACCTACAAACACTGATGTCCACTAATAATCCGTCATTAAGAACATCTATCATTATTACACCTACAAACACTGATATCTACAAAAAATCCGTCATTAAGATCATCTATCATTATCACACCTACAAATACTCATATCCACAAATAATCCGTCATTAAGAACATCTATCATTATTACACCAACAAACACTGATGTCCACAAATAATCCGACATTAAGAACGTCTACCATTATTACACCAACAAACACTGATATCCACAAATAATCCGTCATTACGAACATGTATCATTATTAAACCTACAAACACTGATATCCACTAATAATCCGTCATTCGGAACATATATCATTATTACACCTACAAACACTGACATCTAATAATAAGCCGCCATTAGGACATCTATCATTATTACACCTACAAACACTGATATCCACAAATAATCCGTCACTAAGTACATCTATCATTATTACACCTAAAAACACCGATATCTAGAACTAATCCGTCATTAAGAACATCTATCATTACAAATAATCCGTCATTAAGAACATCTATCTTTATTACACCTCAAACCCTGATATCCACAAATAATCCGTCATTAAGAACATCTATCATTATTACACCTACAAACACAGATATCCACAAATAATCCGTCATTAAGAACATCTATCATTATTATACCTACAAACACTGATATCCACAAATAATTCGTCATTAAGAACATCTATCATTATTACACCTACAAACACTGATATCCACAAATAATCCGTCATTAAGAACATCTATCGTTATTACACCTACAAACACTGATATCTACAAATAATTCGTCATTAAGAACATCTATCATTATTACACCTCTAACCCTGATATCCACAAATAATCCGTCATTAAGAACATCTATCATTCTTACACATACAAACACAGATATCCACAAATAATCCGTCATTAAGAACATCTATCATTATTACACCTACAAACACTGATATCCACAAATATTCCGCCATTAAGAACATCTATCATTATTACACCTACAAACACTGATATCCGCGAATAATCCGTCATTAAGAACATCTGTCATTACATATAATCCGTCATTAAGAACGTCTATCCTTACAAATAATCCAGCATTAAGAAGAACATATATCATTATTACACCTACAAACTCTGATATCTCCAAATAATCTGTCATTAAGAACATCTATCATTATTACACTTACAAATACTGATACCTACAAATAATCTGTCATTAAGAACATGTGTCATTATTACACCTACACACACTGATGTCCACAAATAATCCGCCATTAAGAACATCTATCATTACAAATAATCCGTCATTAAGAACATCTATCATTATTATACCTACAAACTCTGATATCTACAAATAATCAGTCATTAAGTACATCTATCATTATTACACCTGCAAACACTGATGTCCACAAATATTCCGCCATTAAGAACATCTATCATTATTACACCTACAAACACTGATATCCACAAATATTCCGCCATTAAGAACATCTATCATTATTATTACAACTACAAACACTGATGTCCACAAATAATCCGTCATTAAGAACAACTATCATTACAAATAATCCGTCATTAAGAACATCTCTCATTATTACACCTACAAACATGTTATCCACAAATAATCCGTCATTAAGAACATCTATCATTACAAATAATTCGTCATTAAGGACATTTATCATTATTACACCTACACACACTGATATCAACAAATAATCCGCCATTAAGAACATCTATCATTATCACACCTACAAACAATGAGATACACAAACAATCCGTCATTAAGAACGTCTATCATTACAAATAATCCGTCATTAAGGACATCTATCATTATTACACCTACAAACACTGATATCCAGAAATAACCCGTCATTAGGAACATCTATCATTATTACACCTACAAACACTGATATCCACAAAAAATCCGTCATTAAGAACATCTATCATTACAAATAATCCGTCATTAAGAACATCTATCATTATGATATCTACAAACACTGATATCCACAAATAATCCGTCATTAAGAACATCTATCGTTACAAAAAATCCGTCATTAAGAACATCTATCATTATTACATCTACAAACGCTGACATCCACACATAATCCGTCATTAAGAACATCTATCGTTATTACACATAAAAACACTGATATCCATAAATAATCCGTCATTAAGAACAGCTATCGTTATTACGCCTACAAACATTGCTATCCACAAATAATCCGTCATTAAGAACGTCTACCATTATTACACCAACAAACACTGATATCAACGAATAATCCGTCATTAAGAACATCTATCATTATTACACCTACAAACAGTGATATCCACAAATAATCCGTCATTAAGAACATCTATCATTATTGGGTGAATGGGTGAATAATTGTGATGAGCAAAGGCGGTTCCGAAAGAGAAATATTTTGCATAGCCCACCCTTGTCTTGAACATCGCCTTTAAACAATTTTCTGTGAAATTGAACTGTTGCGTCGTTGTTTTGACTATATTGAAGGTCAAATTGGTCGCGTCTATTATTTTCTTTATTTATTTTAATCATTACATCCCATTGATGTCTATTTGCCTTTGATTGAGCCTCTGATCAATGATCAGATCTGTCATCATATCAGTTCTCCTTTGATCATAGCAGGTAAACCCGATATTTTGTCACCCCACACTAATGTTTCCATTTGGAAAGCCGTTGTTGTTTATTGTTCTTCAAAAATGAAAATTTCAGATAATTTGCATGTGTACTTTCTCTCAGGCTGTCTTCTCCACATCTCCTCGTAGTTATTGCTGCCAAACAATTGAAGTAAGAAACTGCTGCATAAAGGCGAAAATCACCCCTGATTTCCATTTTATGAATAAGATTGTTATCGGAAGTTTAAATTGTCGAGGTCTGTCCTCTGACACAAATAAGCGCAGGGATATTTTCTCACGCTGCAGGGATAAATTTGATATAACTTTACTGGTCGACACCCACTCCTGTAAGAAAATAGAAAACACCTGGAAATGTGAATGGGGCTATGAAGCTGTCTTCTGCTCTCACTCAAGTTCTAGTTGGGGGGGGGGGGGGGGGGTAGCTATTCTGTTTAAAAATACATTTATGTATCAGCTTCATAATACTATAAGTGATGCAGGAGGTAACTACCTTATTCTTGACATCACGATTCAAGATCAAAGACTTACTCTCTCGGTAGACACTGTAACACTGATATCCACAAATAATCCGTCATTAAGAATATCTCTCATTATTACACCTACAAACACTGATATCCACAAATAATCCATCATTAAGAGCATCTATCATTATTACACCAACAGACACTGATGTCCACAAATAATCCGACATTAAGAACGTCTAGCATTAATACACCTACAAACTCTGATATCCACAAATAATCCGTCATTACGAACATCTATCATTATTACACCAACAAACACTGATATCCACAAATAATCCGTCCTCAGGAACATCTATCATTACAAATAATCCGTCATTAGGAAATCTATCATTATTACACCCACAAATACTGATATCCACTAATAATCCGTCGTTAGGAACATATATCATTACAAATAATCCGTCATTAAGAACGTCTATCATTATTACACCTACAAACACTGATATCCACTAATAATCCGCCATTAAGAACATCTATCATTATTACACGTACAAACACTGATATCCCCGAATAATCCGGCATTAAGAACATATATTATTCCATCTGCAAACACTGATGTCCACAAATAATCCGTCATTAAGAACATCTATCATTACAAATAATCGGTTATTAAGAACATCCATCATTATTACACCTACAAACACTGATATCTAGAAATAATCCGTCATTAAGAACATCTATGATTATTACACCTACTAACACTGATATCTAGAAATAATCCGTCACTAAGAACATCTATCATTATTACACCTACAAACACTGATATCCCCGAATAATCCGTCATTAAAAACATCTGTTATTCCATCTGCAAACCCTGATGTCCACAAATAATCCGTCATTAAGAACATCTATCATTACAAATAATCCGTCATTAATAACATCTATCATTATTACACATACAAACACTGATATCCCCGAATAATCCGTCATTAAAAACATCTATTATTCCATCTGCAAACCCTGATGTCCACAAATAATCCGTCATTAAGAACATCTATCATTATTACACCTACAAACATGTTATCCACAAATAATTCGTCATTAAGAACATCTATCATTACAAATAATCCGTCATTAAGGATATCTATCATTATTACACCTACAAACACTGATATCCACAAATAATCCGTCATTCAAAACATCTATCATTATTACACCTACAAACATGTTATCCACAAGTAATCCGTCATTATGAACAACTATCATTACAAATAATCCGTAACTAAGGACATATATCATTATTACCCCTACAAACACTGATATCCACAAACAATCCGGCATTAAGAACAACTATCATTACAAAAAATCCCTTATTAAGAACATCTATCATTATTACACCTTCAAACACTGATATCCATAAATAGTCCGTCATTAAGAACATCTATCAGTATCGCACCTACCAAACACTGATATCCACAAATAATCCGTCAATAAGAACATCTGTTATTATTAAACCTACAAACACTGATATCCAGATATAATCCGTCATTAAGAATATCTATCATTACAAATAATCCGTCATTAAGAAGATCTATCATTATTACACATACAAACACTGATGTACCAAATAATCCGTGATTAAGAACATCTATCATCATTGCACCTACAAACACTGATGTCCACAAACAATCCGTCATTAAGAACAACTATCATTACAAATAATCCGTCATTAAGAACATCTATCATTGTTACACCTACAAACACTGATATCCACAAACAAATAATCCGTTATTAAGAACATCTATCATTACAAATAATCCGTCATTAAGAAGATCTATCATTATTACATACGCAAACACCTGATATCCGCAAATAATCCGTGATTGAGAACATCTATCATTATTACACCTACAAACACTGATGTCCACAAATAGTCCGTCATTAAGAACAACTATCATTACAAATAATCCGTCATTAAGAACATCTATCATTATTACACCTACAAACATGTTATCCACAAATTATCCGTCATTAAGAACATCTATCATTACAAATAATCCGTCATTAAGAACATCTATCATTATTACACCTACAAACATGTTATCCACAAATAATCCGTCATTAAGAACATCTATCATTACAAATAATCCGTCATTAGGAACATCTATCATTACTACACCTACAAACACTGACATCTAATAATAATCCACCATCAGGAACATCTATCATTCTTAAACCTACAAACACTGATATCTAGAAATAATCCGCCATTAAGAACATCTATCATTACAATTAATCCGTCATTAAAGACATCTATCATTATTACACCTACAAACACTGATATCCACAAATAATCCGCCATTAAGAACATCTATCATTATTACACCTACAAACACTGATATCCACAAATAATCCGTCACTAAGTACATCTATCATTATTACACCTAAAAACACTGATATCTAGAACTAATCCGTCATTAAGAACATCTATCATTACAAATAATCCGTCATTAAGAACATCTCTCATTATTACACCTACAAACACTGATATCCACAAATATTCCGCCATTAAGAACATCTATCATTATTACACCTACAAACACTGATGTCCACTAATAATCCGTCATTAAGAACATCTATCATTATTACACCTACAAACACTGATATCTACAAAAAATCCGTCATTAAGATCATCTATCATTATCACACCTACAAATACTCATATCCACAAATAATCCGTCATTAAGAACATCTATCATTATTACACCAACAAACACTGATGTCCACAAATAATCCGACATTAAGAACGTCTACCATTATTACACCAACAAACACTGATATCCACAAATAATCCGTCATTACGAACATGTATCATTATTAAACCTACAAACACTGATATCCACTAATAATCCGTCATTCGGAACATATATCATTATTACACCTACAAACACTGACATCTAATAATAAGCCGCCATTAGGACATCTATCATTATTACACCTACAAACACTGATATCCACAAATAATCCGTCACTAAGTACATCTATCATTATTACACCTAAAAACACCGATATCTAGAACTAATCCGTCATTAAGAACATCTATCATTACAAATAATCCGTCATTAAGAACATCTATCTTTATTACACCTCAAACCCTGATATCCACAAATAATCCGTCATTAAGAACATCTATCATTATTACACCTACAAACACAGATATCCACAAATAATCCGTCATTAAGAACATCTATCATTATTATACCTACAAACACTGATATCCACAAATAATTCGTCATTAAGAACATCTATCATTATTACACCTACAAACACTGATATCCACAAATAATCCGTCATTAAGAACATCTATCGTTATTACACCTACAAACACAGATATCTACAAATAATTCGTCATTAAGAACATCTATCATTATTACACCTCTAACCCTGATATCCACAAATAATCCGTCATTAAGAACATCTATCATTCTTACACATACAAACACAGATATCCACAAATAATCCGTCATTAAGAACATCTATCATTATTACACCTACAAACACTGATATCCACAAATATTCCGCCATTAAGAACATCTATCATTATTACACCTACAAACACTGATATCCGCGAATAATCCGTCATTAAGAACATCTGTCATTACATATAATCCGTCATTAAGAACGTCTATCCTTACAAATAATCCAGCATTAAGAAGAACATATATCATTATTACACCTACAAACTCTGATATCTCCAAATAATCTGTCATTAAGAACATCTATCATTATTACACTTACAAATACTGATACCTACAAATAATCTGTCATTAAGAACATGTGTCATTATTACACCTACACACACTGATGTCCACAAATAATCCGCCATTAAGAACATCTATCATTACAAATAATCCGTCATTAAGAACATCTATCATTATTATACCTACATACTCTGATATCTACAGATAATCAGTCATTAAGTACATCTATCATTATTACACCTGCAAACACTGATGTCCACAAATATTCCGCCATTAAGAACATCTATCATTATTACACCTACAAACACTGATATCCACAAATATTCCGCCATTAAGAACATCTATCATTATTATTACAACTACAAACACTGATGTCCACAAATAATCCGTCATTAAGAACAACTATCATTACAAATAATCCGTCATTAAGAACATCTCTCATTATTACACCTACAAACATGTTATCCACAAATAATCCGTCATTAAGAACATCTATCATTACAAATAATTCGTCATTAAGGACATTTATCATTATTACACCTACACACACTGATATCAACAAATAATCCGCCATTAAGAACATCTATCATTATCACACCTACAAACAATGAGATACACAAACAATCCGTCATTAAGAACATCTATCATTACAAATAATCCGTCATTAAGGACATCTATCATTATTACACCTACAAACACTGATATCCAGAAATAACCCGTCATTAGGAACATCTATCATTATTACACCTACAAACACTGATATCCACAAATAATCCGTCATTAAGAACATCTATCATTACAAATAATCCGTCATTAAGAACATCTATCATTATGATATCTACAAACACTGATATCCACAAATAATCCGTCATTAAGAACATCTATCGTTACAAAAAATCCGTCATTAAGAACATCTATCATTATTACATCTACAAACGCTGACATCCACACATAATCCGTCATTAAGAACATCTATCGTTATTACACATAAAAACACTGATATCCATAAATAATCCGTCATTAAGAACAGCTATCGTTATTACGCCTACAAACATTGCTATCCACAAATAATCCGTCATTAAGAACGTCTACCATTATTACACCAACAAACACTGATATCAACGAATAATCCGTCATTAAGAACATCTATCATTATTACACCTACAAACAGTGATATCCACAAATAATCCGTCATTAAGAACATCTATCATTATTGGGTGAATGGGTGAATAATTGTGATGAGCAAAGGCGGTTCCGAAAGAGAAATATTTTGCATAGCCCACCCTTGTCTTGAACATCGCCTTTAAACAATTTTCTGTGAAATTGAACTGTTGCGTCGTTGTTTTGACTATATTGAAGGTCAAATTGGTCGCGTCTATTATTTTCTTTATTTATTTTAATCATTACATCCCATTGATGTCTATTTGCCTTTGATTGAGCCTCTGATCAATGATCAGATCTGTCATCATATCAGTTCTCCTTTGATCATAGCAGGTAAACCCGATATTTTGTCACCCCACACTAATGTTTCCATTTGGAAAGCCGTTGTTGTTTATTGTTCTTCAAAAATGAAAATTTCAGATAATTTGCATGTGTACTTTCTCTCAGGCTGTCTTCTCCACATCTCCTCGTAGTTATTGCTGCCAAACAATTGAAGTAAGAAACTGCTGCATAAAGGCGAAAATCACCCCTGATTTCCATTTTATGAATAAGATTGTTATCGGAAGTTTAAATTGTCGAGGTCTGTCCTCTGACACAAATAAGCGCAGGGATATTTTCTCACGCTGCAGGGATAAATTTGATATAACTTTACTGGTCGACACCCACTCCTGTAAGAAAATAGAAAACACCTGGAAATGTGAATGGGGCTATGAAGCTGTCTTCTGCTCTCACTCAAGTTCTAGTTGGGGGGGGGGGGGGGGTAGCTATTCTGTTTAAAAATACATTTATGTATCAGCTTCATAATACTATAAGTGATGCAGGAGGTAACTACCTTATTCTTGACATCACGATTCAAGATCAAAGACTTACTCTCTCGGTAGACACTGTAACACTGATATCCACAAATAATCCGTCATTAAGAATATCTCTCATTATTACACATACAAACACTGATATCCACAAATAATCCATCATTAAGAGCATCTATCATTATTACACCAACAGACACTGATGTCCACAAATAATCCGACATTAAGAACGTCTAGCATTAATACACCTACAAACTCTGATATCCACAAATAATCCGTCATTACGAACATCTATCATTATTACACCAACAAACACTGATATCCACAAATAATCCGTCCTCAGGAACATCTATCATTACAAATAATCCGTCATTAGGAAATCTATCATTATTACACCCACAAATACTGATATCCACTAATAATCCGTCGTTAGGAACATATATCATTACAAATAATCCGTCATTAAGAACGTCTATCATTATTACACCTACAAACACTGATATCCACTAATAATCCGCCATTAAGAACATCTATCATTATTACACGTACAAACACTGATATCCCCGAATAATCCGGCATTAAGAACATATATTATTCCATCTGCAAACACTGATGTCCACAAATAATCCGTCATTAAGAACATCTATCATTACAAATAATCGGTTATTAAGAACATCCATCATTATTACACCTACAAACACTGATATCTAGAAATAATCCGTCATTAAGAACATCTATGATTATTACACCTACTAACACTGATATCTAGAAATAATCCGTCACTAAGAACATCTATCATTATTACACCTACAAACACTGATATCCCCGAATAATCCGTCATTAAAAACATCTGTTATTCCATCTGCAAACCCTGATGTCCACAAATAATCCGTCATTAAGAACATCTATCATTACAAATAATCCGTCATTAATAACATCTATCATTATTACACATACAAACACTGATATCCCCGAATAATCCGTCATTAAAAACATCTATTATTCCATCTGCAAACCCTGATGTCCACAAATAATCCGTCATTAAGAACATCTATCATTATTACACCTACAAACATGTTATCCACAAATAATTCGTCATTAAGAACATCTATCATTACAAATAATCCGTCATTAAGGATATCTATCATTATTACACCTACAAACACTGATATCCACAAATAATCCGTCATTCAAAACATCTATCATTATTACACCTACAAACATGTTATCCACAAGTAATCCGTCATTATGAACAACTATCATTACAAATAATCCGTAACTAAGGACATATATCATTATTACCCCTACAAACACTGATATCCACAAACAATCCGGCATTAAGAACAACTATCATTACAAAAAATCCCTTATTAAGAACATCTATCATTATTACACCTTCAAACACTGATATCCATAAATAGTCCGTCATTAAGAACATCTATCAGTATCGCACCTACCAAACACTGATATCCACAAATAATCCGTCAATAAGAACATCTGTTATTATTAAACCTACAAACACTGATATCCAGATATAATCCGTCATTAAGAATATCTATCATTACAAATAATCCGTCATTAAGAAGATCTATCATTATTACACATACAAACACTGATGTACCAAATAATCCGTGATTAAGAACATCTATCATCATTGCACCTACAAACACTGATGTCCACAAACAATCCGTCATTAAGAACAACTATCATTACAAATAATCCGTCATTAAGAACATCTATCATTGTTACACCTACAAACACTGATATCCACAAACAAATAATCCGTTATTAAGAACATCTATCATTACAAATAATCCGTCATTAAGAAGATCTATCATTATTACATACGCAAACACCTGATATCCGCAAATAATCCGTGATTGAGAACATCTATCATTATTACACCTACAAACACTGATGTCCACAAATAGTCCGTCATTAAGAACAACTATCATTACAAATAATCCGTCATTAAGAACATCTATCATTATTACACCTACAAACATGTTATCCACAAATTATCCGTCATTAAGAACATCTATCATTACAAATAATCCGTCATTAAGAACATCTATCATTATTACACCTACAAACATGTTATCCACAAATAATCCGTCATTAAGAACATCTATCATTACAAATAATCCGTCATTAGGAACATCTATCATTACTACACCTACAAACACTGACATCTAATAATAATCCACCATCAGGAACATCTATCATTCTTAAACCTACAAACACTGATATCTAGAAATAATCCGCCATTAAGAACATCTATCATTACAATTAATCCGTCATTAAGAACATCTATCATTCTTACACCTACAAACACTGGTATCCACAAATATTCCGCCATTAAGAACATCTATCATTATTACACCTACAAACACTGATATCCACGAATAATCCGTCATTAAGAACATCTATCATTACATATAATCCGTCATTAAGAACATCTATCATTACATTTAATCCGGCATTAAGACCATATATCATTCTTACACCTACAAACTCTGATATCTACAAATAATCCGTCATTAAGAACATCTATCATTATTACACCTACAAACACTGATATCTACAAATAATCCGTCATTAAGTACATCTATCATTATTACACCTACAAACACTAATATCTACAAATAATCTGTCATTAAGAACATGTGTCATTATTATACCTACACACACTGATGTCCACAAATAATCCGCCATTAAGAACATCTATCATTACAAATAATCCGCCATTAAGAACATCTGTCATTATTATACCTACAAACACTGATATCCACAAATAATCCGTCATTAAGTACATCTATCATTACTACACCCCAAAACACTGATATCTACAAATAATCCGACATTGAGAAGATCTATCATTACAAATAATCCGTCATTAAGAACATCTATCATTATTACACCTACAAACACTGACATCCACAAATATTCCGCCATTAAGAACATCCATCATTATTACACCTACAAACACTGATGTCCACAAATAATCCGTCATTAAGAACAACTATCATTACAAATGATCCGTCATTAAGAACATCTATCATTATTACACCTGCAAACATGTTATCCCCAAATAATTCGTCATTAAGAACATCTATCATTACAAATAATCCGTCATTAAGGACATCTATCATTATTACACCTACAAACACTGACATCCACAAATAATCCGCCATTTGGAACATCTATCATTATTACACCTACAAACACTGATATCCACAAATAATCCGTCACTAAGTACATCCATCATTATTACACCTAAAAACACTGAAATCTAGAACTAATCCGTCATTAAGAACATCTATCATTACAATTAATCCGTCATTAAGAACATCTCTCATTATTACACCTACAAACACTGATATCCACAAATATTCCGCCATTAAGAACATCTATCATTATTACACCTACAAACACTGATATCCGCGAATAATCCGTCATTAAGAACATCTATCATTACATATAATCCGTCATTAAGAACATCTATCATTACAAATAATCCGGCATTAAGAACATCTATCATCATTACACCTACAAACACTGATATCCCCAAATAATCCGTCATTAAGAACATCTATCATTATTACACCTACAAACACTGATATCTGCAAATAATCGGTCATTAAGAACATGTGTCATTATTACACCTACACTCACTGATGTCCACAAGTAATCCACCATTAAGAACATCTATCATTGCAAATAATCCGTCTTTAAGAACATCTATCATTATTATACCTACAAACACTGATATCCAGAAATAATCCGTCATTAAGTACATCTACCATTATTACACCCCAAAACACTGATCTCTACAAATAATCCGTCATTTAGAACATCTATCATTACAAATAATCCGGCATTACGAATATCTATCACTATTATAGCTACAAACACTGTTATCCATAAATAATCCGTCATTAAGAACATCTATCATTACAAATAATCTGTCATTACGAACATCTATCATTATTGCACCTACAAACACCGATATCCATAAATATTCCGTTATTAAGAACATCTATCATTACAAATAATCCGTCATTAAGAACATCTATCATTATTACACCTACAAACACTAATATCCACTAATAATCCGTCATTAAGAACATCTATCATTATTACACCTGCAAACACTGATATCCACAAATAGTCCGTCATTAAGAACATCTATCATTACAAATGATCCGTCATTAGGAACATCTATCAATATTATACCTACAGATACTGATATCCACAAATAATCAGTCATTAAGAGCATCTATTATTCTTACATCTGCAAACACGGATATCCACAAATAGTGGGTCATTAAGAACATCTATCATTATTACACCTACAAACACTGATATCCATGAATAATCCGTCATTGAGAACATCTATTATTATTACATCTGCAAACACTGATATCCACAAATAATCCGTCATTAAGAACATCTATCATTATTACACCTAAAACACTGATGTCCACAAATAATCCGTCATTAAGAACATCTATCATTACAATTAATCCGTCATTAAGAACATCTATCATTATTACACCTACAAACACTAATATCCACAAAAATCGGTCATTAATAAAATCTATGACTATTACACCTACAGACATTGTTATCAACAAATAATCCGTCATTAAGAATATCTATCATTACAAATAATCCGTCATTAAGAACATCTATCATTATTACACCCACATACTCTGATATCCACAAATAATCCGTCATTAAGAACATCTATCATTATTACACCTACAAACACTGATATCCACAAATAATCCATCATTAAGGAAATCTATCATTATTAAACCTACAGACACTGATATCCACAAATAATCCGTCATTAACATCTATCATTATTACACCTACAAACATTGTTATCCACAAATAATCCGTCCTTAGGAACATCTATCATTACAGATAATCCGTCATTAGGAAATCTATCATTATTACACCTACAAACACTGATATCCACAAATATTCCGCCATTAAGAACATCTATCATTATTACACCTACAAACACTGATGTCCACTAATAATCCGTCATTAAGAACATCTATCATTATTACACCTACAAACACTGATATCTACAAAAAATCCGTCATTAAGATCATCTATCATTATCACACCTACAAATACTCATATCCACAAATAATCCGTCATTAAGAACATCTATCATTATTACACCAACAAACACTGATGTCCACAAATAATCCGACATTAAGAACGTCTACCATTATTACACCAACAAACACTGATATCCACTAATAATCCGTCATTAGGAACATATATTATTACAAATAATCCGTCATTAAGAGCATCTATTATTATTACACCTACAAACACTAACGTCCACTAATAATCCGTCATTAAGAACATCTATCATTATTACACCTACAAACACTGATATCCACAAATAATCCGTCATTAACATCTATCATTATTACACCTACAAACATTGTTATCCACAAATAATCCGTCATTAAGAACATCTATCATTACAAATAATCCGTCATTAAGAACATCCATCATTATTACACCTACTAACACTGATATCTAGAAATAATCCGTCATTAAGAACATCTATCATTATTACACCTACAAACACTGATATCCACTAATAATCCGTCATTAAGAACATCTATCATTACAAATAATCCGTCATTAATAACATCTATCATTATTACACCTAGAAACACTGATATCCCCGATTGAATCGTCATTAAGAACATCTATTATTCCATCTGCAAACTCTGATGTCCACAAATAATCCGTCATTAAGAACATCTATCATTACAAATAATCAGTCATTAAGAACATCGATCACTATTACACCTACAAACACTGATATCCACAAATAATCCGCCATTAAGAACATCTATCATTATTACACCTACATACACTGACATCTAGAACTAATCCGTCATTAAGAACATCTATCATTACAAATAATCCGTCTTCAAGAACATCTCTCATTATTACACCTACAAACACTGATATCCACAAATATTCCGCCATTAAGAACATCTATCATTATTACACCTACAAACACTGATATCCGCGAATAATCCGTCATTAAGAACATCTATCATTACATATAATCCGTCATTAAGAACCTCTATCATTACAAATAATCCGGCATTAAGAACATCTATCATCATTACACATACAAACACTGATATCCACAAATAATCCGTCATTAAGAACATCTATCATTACAAATAATCGGTTATTAAGAACATCCATCATTATTACACCTACAAACACTGATATCTAGAAATAATCCGTCATTAAGAACATCTATGATTATTACATCTACTAACACTGATATCTAGAAATAATCCGTCATTAAGAACATCTATCATTATTACACCTACTAACACTGATATCCCCGAATAATCCGTCATTAAAAACATCTATTATTCCATCTTCAAACCCTGATGTCCACAAATAATCGGTCATTAAGAACATCTATCATTACAAATAATCCGTCATTAATAACATCTATCATTATTACACATACAAACACTGATATCCATGAATAATCCGTCATTGAGAACATCTAGTATTATTACATCTGCAAACACTGATATCCACAAATAATCCGTCATTAAGAATATCTATCATTATTACACCTACAAACACTGATGTCCACAAATAATCCGTCATTAAGAACATCTACCATTATTACACCTAAAAACACTCATATCTACAAATAATACGCCATTAAAAATATCTATCATTATTTCTCCTACAAACACTCATATCTACAAATAATCCGTCATTAAGAACATCTATCATTATTACACCTACAAACATTGTTATCCACAAATAATACGTCATTAAGAACTTCTATGATTTCAAATAATCCGTCATTAAGAACATCTATCATTATTACACCTACAAACACTGATATCCACAAATAATCCGTCATTAAGAATATCTCTCATTATTACACCTACAAACACTGATATCCACAAATAATCCATCATTAAGAACATCTATCATTATTACACCAACAGACACTGATGTCCACAAATAATCCGACATTAAGAACGTCTAGCATTAATACACCTACAAACTCTGATATCCACAAATAATCCGTCATTACGAACATCTATCATTATTACACCAACAAACACTGATATCCACAAATAATCCGTCCTCAGGAACATCTATCATTACAAATAATCCGTCATTAGGAAATCTATCATTATTACACCCACAAATACTGATATCCACTAATAATCCGTCGTTAGGAACATATATCATTACAAATAATCCTTCATTAAGAACGTCTATCATTATTACACCTACAAACACTGATATCCACTAATAATCCGCCATTAAGAACATCTATCATTATTACACGTACAAACACTGATATCCCCGAATAATCCGGCATTAAGAACATATATTATTCCATCTGCAAACACTGATGTCCACAAATAATCCGTCATTAAGAACATCTATCATTACAAATAATCGGTTATTAAGAACATCCATCATTATTACACCTACAAACACTGATATCTAGAAATAATCCGTCATTAAGAACATCTATGATTATTACACCTACTAACACTGATATCTAGAAATAATCCGTCATTAAGAACATCTATCATTATTACACCTACAGACACTGATATCCCCGAATAATCCGTCATTAAAAACATCTGTTATTCCATCTGCAAACCCTGATGTCCACAAATAATCCGTCATTAAGAACATCTATCATTACAAATAATCCGTCATTAATAACATCTATCATTATTACACATACAAACACTGATATCCCCGAATAATCCGTCATTAAAAACATCTATTATTCCATCTGCAAACCTTGATGTCCACAAATAATCCGTCATTAAGAACATCTATCATTATTACACCTACAAACATGTTATCCACAAATAATTCGTCATTAAGAACATCTATCATTACAAACAATCCGTCATTAAGGATATCTATCATTATTACACCTACAAACACTGATATCCACAAATAATCCGTCATTCAAAACATCTATCATTATTACACCTACAAACATGTTATCCACAAATAATCCGTCATTAAGAACAACTATCATTACAAATAATCCGTAACTAAGGACATATATCATTATTACACCTACAAACACTGATATCCACAAACAATCCGGCATTAAGAACAACTATCATTACAAATAATCCCTTATTAAGAACATCTATCATTATTACACCTTCAAACACTGATATCCATAAATAGTCCGTCATTAAGAACATCTATCAGTATCGCACCTACCAAACACTGATATCCACAAATAATCCGTCAATAAGAACATCTGTTATTATTAAACCTACAAACACTGATATCCAGAAATAATCCGTCATTAAGAATATCTATCATTACAAATAATCCGTCATTAAGAAGATCTATCATTATTACACATACAAACACTGATGTACCAAATAATCCGTGATTAAGAACATCTATCATCATTGCACCTACAAACACTGATGTCCACCAACAATCCGTCATTAAGAACAACTATCATTACAAATAATCCGTCATTAAGAACATCTATCATTGTTACACCTACAAACACTGATATCCACAAACAAATAATCCGTTATTAAGAACATCTATCATTACAAATAATCCGTCATTAAAAACATCTGTTATTCCATCTGCAAACCCTGATGTCCACAAATAATCCGTCATTAAGAACATCTATCATTAAAAATAATCCGTCATTAATAACATCTATCATTATTACACATACAAACACTGATATCCCCGAATAATCCGTCATTAAAAACATCTATTATTCCATCTGCAAACCCTGATGTCCACAAATAATCCGTCATTAAGAACATCTATCATTATTACACCTACAAACATGTTATCCACAAATAATTCGTCATTAAGAACATCTATCATTACAAATAATCCGTCATTAAGGATATCTATCATTATTACACCTACAAACACTGATATCCACAAATAATCCGTCATTCAAAACATCTATCATTATTACACCTACAAACATGTTATCCACAAATAATCCGTCATTAAGAACAACTATCATTACAAATAATCCGTAACTAAGGACATATATCATTATTACACCTACAAACACTGATATCCACAAACAATCCGGCATTAAGAACAACTATCAATACAAATAATCCCTTATTAAGAACATCTATCATTATTACACCTTCAAACACTGATATCCATAAATAGTCCGTCATTAAGAACATCTATCAGTATCGCACCTACCAAACACTGATATCCACAAATAATCCGTCAATAAGAACATCTGTTATTATTAAACCTACAAACACTGATATCCAGAAATAATCCGTCATTAAGAATATCTATCATTACAAATAATCCGTCATTAAGAAGATCTATCATTATTACACATACAAACACTGATGTACCAAATAATCCGTGATTAAGAACATCTATCATCATTGCACCTACAAACACTAATGTCCACAAACAATCCGTCATTAAGAACAACTATCATTACAAATAATCCGTCATTAAGAACATCTATCATTGTTACACCTACAAACACTGATATCCACAAACAAACAATCCGTTATTAAGAACATCTATCATTACAAATAATCCGTCATTAAGAAGATCTATCATTATTACATACGCAAACACCTGATATCCGCAAATAATCCGTGATTAAGAACATCTATCATTATTACACCTACAAACACTGATGTCCACAAATAGTCCGTCATTAAGAACAACTATCATTACAAATAATCCGTCATTAAGAACATCTATCATTATTACACCTACAAACATGTTATCCACAAATTATCCGTCATTAAGAACATCTATCATTACAAATAATCCGTCATTAAGAACATCTATCATTATTACACCTACAAACATGTTATCCACAAATAATCCGTCATTAAGAACATCTATCATTACAAATAATCCGTCATTAGGAACATCTATCATTATTACACGTACAAACACTGACATCTAATAATAATCCACCATCAGGAACATCTATCATTCTTAAACCTACAAACACTGATATCTAGAAATAATCCGCCATTAAGAACATCTATCATTACAATTAATCCGTCATTAAGAACATCTATCATTATTACACCTACAAACACTGGTATCCACAAATATTCCGCCATTAAGAACATCTATCATTATTACACCTACAAACACTGATATCCACGAATAATCCGTCATTAAGAACATCTATTATTACATATAATCCGTCATTAAGAACATCTATCATTACATTTAATCCGGCATTAAGACCATATATCATTCTTACACCTACAAACTCTGATATCTACAAATAATCCGTCATTAAGAACATCTATCATTATTACACCTACAAACACTGATATCTACAAATAATCCGTCATTAAGTACATCTATCATTATTACACCTACAAACAATAATATCTACAAATAATCTGTCATTAAGAACATGTGTCATTATTATACCTACACACACTGATGTCCACAAATAATCCGCCATTAAGAACATCTATCATTACAAATAATCCGCCATTAAGAACATCTGTCATTATTATACCTACAAACACTGATATCTAGAACTAATCCGTCATTAAGAACATCTATCATTACAAATAATCCGTCATTAAGAACATCTCTCATTATTACACCTACAAACACTGATATCCACAAATATTCCGCCATTAAGAACATCTATCATTATTACACCTACAAACACTGACATCTAATAATAATCCACCATCAGGAACATCTATCATTCTTAAACCTACAAACACTGATATCTAGAAATAATCCGCCATTAAGAACATCTATCATTACAATTAATCCGTCATTAAGAACATCTATCATTATTACACCTACAAACACTGGTATCCACAAATATTCCGCCATTAAGAACATCTATCATTATTACACCTACAAACACTGATATCCACGAATAATCCGTCATTAAGAACATCTATCATTACATATAATCCGTCATTAAGAACATCTATCATTACATTTAATCCGGCATTAAGACCATATATCATTCTTACACCTACAAACTCTGATATCTACAAATAATCCGTCATTAAGAACATCTATCATTATTACACCTACAAACACTGATATCTACAAATAATCCGTCATTAAGTACATCTATCATTATTACACCTACAAACAATAATATCTACAAATAATCTGTCATTAAGAACATGTGTCATTATTATACCTACACACACTGATGTCCACAAATAATCCGCCATTAAGAACATCTATCATTACAAATAATCCGCCATTAAGAACATCTGTCATTATTATACCTACAAACACTGATATCTAGAACTAGTCCGTCATTAAGAACATCTATCATTACAAATAATCCGTCATTAAGAACATCTCTCATTATTACACCTACAAACACTGATATCCACAAATATTCCGCCATTAAGAACATCTATCATTATTACACCTACAAACACTGATGTCCACTAATAATCCGTCATTAAGAACATCTATCATTATTACACCTACAAACACTGATATCTACAAAAAATCCGTCATTAAGATCATCTATCATTATCACACCTACAAATACTCATATCCACAAATAATCCGTCATTAAGAACATCTATCATTATTACACCAACAAACACTGATGTCCACAAATAATCCGACATTAAGAACGTCTACCATTATTACACCAACAAACACTGATATCCACAAATAATCCGTCATTACGAACATGTATCATTATTAAACCTACAAACACTGATATCCACTAATAATCCGTCATTCGGAACATATATCATTATTACACCTACAAACACTGACATCTAATAATAAACCGCCATTAGGACATCTATCATTATTACACCTACAAACACTGATATCCGCAAATAATCCGTCACTAAGTACATCTATCATTATTACACCTAAAAACACTGATATCTAGAACTAATCCGTCACTAAGAACATCTATCATTACAAATAATCCGTCATTAAGAACATCTATCATTATTACACCTCAAACCCTGATATCCACAGATAATCCGTCATTAAGAACATCTCTTATTATTACACCTACAAACACAGATATCCACAAATAATCCGTCATTAAGAACATCTATCATTATTATACCTACAAACACTGATATCCACAAATAATTCGTCATTAAGAACATCTATCATTATTACACCTACAAACACTGATATCCACAAATAATCCGCCATTAAGAACATCTATCGTTATTACACCTACAAACACTGATATCTACAAATAATTCGTCATTAAGAACATCTATCATTATTACACCTCAAACCCTGATATCCACAAATAATCCGTCATTAAGAACATCTATCATTCTTACACCTACAAACACAGATATCCACAAATAATCCGTCATTAAGAACATCTATCATTATTACACCTACAAACACTGATATCCACAAATATTCCGCCATTAAGAACATCTATCATTCTTACACCTACAAACACAGATATCCACAAATAATCCGTCATTAAGAACATCTATCATTATTACACCTACAAACACTGATATCCGCGAATAATCCGTCATTAAGAACATCTGTCATTACATATAATCCGTCATTAAGAACGTCTATCCTTACAAATAATCCGGCATTAAGAAGAACATATATCATTATTACACCTACAAACTCTGATATCTCCAAATAATCTGTCATTAAGAACATCTATCATTATTACACTTACAAATACTGATATCTACAAATAATCTGTCATTAAGAACATGCGTCATTGTTACACCTACACACACTGATGTCCACAAATAATCCGCCATTAAGAACATCTATCATTACAAATAATCCGTCATTAAGAACATCTATCATTATTATACCTACAAACTCTGATATCTACAAATAATCCGTCATTAAGTACATCTATCATTATTACACCTAGAAACACTGATGTCCACAAATATTCCGCCATTAAGAACATCTATCATTATTACACCTACAAACACTGATATCCACAAATATTCCGCCATTAAGAACATCTATCATTATTATTACACCTACAAACACTGATGTCCACAAATAATCCGTCATTAAGAACAACTATCATTACAAATAATCCGTCATTAAGAACATCTCTCATTATTACACCTACAAACATGTTATCCACAAATAATCCGTCATTAAGAACATCTATCATTGCAAATAATTCGTCATTAAGGACATTTATCATTATTACACCTACAAACACTGATATCCACAAATAATCCTCCATTAAGAACATCTATCATTATCACACCTACAAACAATGAGATACACAAACAATCCGTCATTAAGAACATCTATCATTACAAATAATCCGTCATTAAGGACATCTATCATTATTACACCTACAAACACTGATATCCACAAATAATCCATCATTAGGAACATCTATCATTATTACACCTACAAACACTGATATCCACAAATAATCCGTCATTAAGAACATCTATCATTACAAATAATCCGTCATTAAGAACATCTATCATTATGATATCTACAAACACTGATATCCACAAATAATCCATCATTAAGAACATCTATCATTACAAATAATCCGTCATAAGGAGCATCTATCATTATTATACCTACACACACTGATATCCACAAATAATCCGTCATTAAGAACGTCTATCGTTATTAAACCTACAAACACTGATATCCACAAATAATTCGTCATTAAGAACATCTATCATTATTACACCTCAAACCCTGATATCCACAAATAATCCGTCATTAGGAACATCTATCATTATTACACCTACAAACACTGATATCCACAAATAATCCGTCATTAAGAACATCTATCATTACAAATAATCCGTCATTAAGAACATCTATCATTATGATATCTACAAACACTGATATCCACAAATAATCCGTCATTAAGAACATCTATCGTTACAAATAATCCGTCATTAAGAACATCTATCATTATTACTTCTACAAACGCTGACATCCACACATAATCCGTCATTAAGAACATCTATCGTTATTACACATAAAAACACTGATATCCATAAATAATCCGTCATTAAGAACAGCTATCATTATTACGCCTACAAACATTGCTATCCACAAATAATCCGTCATTAAGAACGTCTACCATTATTACACCTACAAACACTGATATCAACGAATAATCCGTCATTAAGAACATCTATCATTATTACACCTACAAACAGTGATATCCACAAATAATCCGTCATTAAGAACATCTATCATTATTGGGTGAATGGGTAAATAATTGTGATGAGCAAAGGCGGTTCCGAAACAGAAATATTTTGCCTAGCCCACCCTCGTCTTGAACATCGCCTTTAAACAATTTTCTTTGAAATTGAACTGTTGCGTCGTTGTTTTGACTATGTTGAAGGTCAAATTGGTCGCGTCTATTATTTTCTTTATTTATTTTAATCATTACATCCCATTGATCTCTATTTGCCTTTGATTGAGCCTCTGATCAATGATCAGATCTGTCATCATATCAGTTCTCCTTTGATCATAGCAGGTAAACCCGATATTTTGTCACCCCACACTAATGTTTCCATTTGGAAAGCCGTTGTT
The DNA here is from genome assembly GCA_031216915.1 of Pictodentalium vernedei. Lineage (NCBI taxonomy): Eukaryota > Metazoa > Mollusca > Scaphopoda > Dentaliida > Dentaliidae > Pictodentalium > Pictodentalium vernedei. The sequence continues at coordinate 376,902,452 of CM062294.1, read as the reverse complement.
GTTTATTGTTCTTCAAAAATGAAAATTTCAGATAATTTGCATGTGTACTTTCTTTCAGACTGTCTTCTCCACATCTCCTCGTAGTTATTGCTGCCAAACAATTGAAGTAAGAAACTGCTGCATAAAGGCGAAAATCACCCCTGATTTCCATTTTTATGAATAAGATTGTTATCAGAAGTTTAAATTGTCGAGGTCTGTCCTCTGACACAAATAAGCGCAGGGATATTTTCTCACGCTGCAGGGATAAATTTGATATAACTTTACTGGTCGACACCCACTCCTGTAAGAAAATAGAAAACACCTGGAAATGTGAATGGGGCTATGAAGCTGCCTTCTGCTCTCACTCAAGTTCTAGTGGGGGGGGGGGGGGGAGGGGGTAGCTATTCTGTTTAAAAATACATTTATGTATCAGGTTCATAATACTATAAGTGATGCAGGAGGTAACTACCTTATTCTTGACATCACGATTCAAGATCAAAGACTTACTCTCTCGGTAGTGTATGGCCCAATGAAGATAACCCCACTTTTTTCGACAACATTTTTAACCAGATTGAGAGCATTGGCAATTCTTCTATTCTTGTAGGAGGCGATTGGAATGTACCTCAAAACTACAACCTCGATAAGGTAAACTACCTACATAAAAATAACGTTAAAGCAAATGAAAAGATCCTTGGTCTAATGGATAAATTTGACCTGTGGGATGTTTGGAGGATGGAAAACACAAATTTAAAGCGATATACCTGGAAAGCTCCCGGCAATAAAATTCCTAGATTAGACTATTTTCTTCTTTCAACTGATCTACAAATCTTTCATCAGACGTCGGACATTCATATACGTTACAAGTCAGACCACAACCCCATAACCATAAGCCTGTCCTTTATTAGTCAGCCCAGAGGAAAAGGCTTTTGGAAGTTCAACAATTATAGTTTTCTGAACGACCCAGAATATATTACAGCAGTAAAAACTGTAATCGCAGAGACTGTTACTCAGTACTCTAATAATACTAATACTACTACTACTACTACTACTACTACTACTACTACTACTAATAATAATAATAATAATAATAATAATAATAATAATAATAATAATAATAATAATAATAATCATCATCGCTTGTTATTTACTATTGATGATCAGCTGTTTTGGGAAACCCTGAAACTAATGATTAGAGGCAAAACTATTGCTTACTCAACCCAGGTTAAACGTAGAACTGACAATCGTTTGGCAGAAATTGAGGAGAAAATTAAACTGTTAAACTCTCGCATGGATGAGGGAGATTTGTCAGTAATTCCCGAAATTAACGCCCTTGATACTGAACTCCAAACAACTAGAAATAAAAAAATTAAAGGTATAATCTTAACATCCAAAGCTAAATGGAAAGTTGACGGAGAAAAGCCATCCAAATACTTTGGTAACCTCGAAAAAAGACACTACACCGAAAAAATAATATCTAAGTTGATAACTTCTACTGGTAGTACCACTGAAAGATTATCTGAAATATTAAATGAACAAAAAAAGTTTTACAAAAATTTATATACCTCAAAGTTATACTCTTCTAGTATTTTCGAGGACAGTAATCCTTTCTTTGATAAAACTAATTCCTTTTTACAGTTTTTAGATGATGAGGAAAGCAATTCTTTGGAGGGAGTTCTAACTAGTTCTGAATGTTTAAGAGCCTTAAAAACAATGAAAAATAATAAAACCCGTTGGTCCGATGGTTATACAGTAGAGTTTTATAAATTCTTCTGGAAAGATATTGGCAACTACCTAATCAACTCTCTAAATTATGGATACAGTGTTAAACAGCTATCGAATCCACGAAGAACTGGTATCATTACCTGCATTCCCAAACAAAATAAACCAAAGGAATTCATTAAAAACTGGCGGCCTATCTCGCTTATTAACGTCGATACCAAAATTGCTTCCAGGGCTGTAGCAAACCATATTAAAATGGTCTTACCCAAATTAATACTGGAAACCCAGCTTGGGTTTATGAAAGGGAGATATATTGGAGAGTCCTCAAGACTAACATTTGACTTAATTGAAAAATGTGAGGAAAAAACATGGCTGGAATACTAGTCCGAATAGACTTTGAAAAAGCATTTGATTCCCTCGAATGGTCATTCACTGAAAAAACACTAAAGTTCCTTAATTTCGGTCCTTCTATTATTAGCTGGTTTCATACCTTTCATTCCAATATTTTCAGTTATGTACTAAATAATGGCCATTGTTCAGAAAAAATAACCTACAGAGGGGAGTGAGGCAGGGCGACCCCCTCTCTCCCTACCTTTTCATTTTAAGTGCGATAATATTAAATGCCGCACTTGAATACAACCCGGATATCAACGGCATAAAGATAAACTTATCTGAATAACTAATAAGCCAATATGCAGATGACTCAACTTTGTTTTTGAGTGATGATGGACATTCGTTAAATTTAGCTTTAGAAGTTATTAACTCTTTTGCTCAGCAGTCAGGCCTAAAACTTAATTTTGAAAAGACACAAGTTATATGGATTGGATCGAAACGTGGATCAAGTGAGAGAGTCTCTACCGATCACAATGTCCAATGGAACCATAGTGGGAAATTCACGATTCTGGGCATTTCCTATGATCTATTTAGTGAAAATTACATAATAAATAATTATATGGAAAAAAACAAAAAGATGGAAAAACTTTTAATGGGTTGGTCGTTTAGAAAACTTAGCTTAATTGGAAAAACTACCGTCGTTAAAACATTGGCACTTCCACTGTTGATACATTGCCTTTCGGTTCTGCCAAATCCACCGGATAATATGTTTGATACAATACAGACACAACTATTTCAGTTTCTATGGTCTGGGAAAGGTGAAAATATTAAACGCAATATTCTAATAAACGAAATTGAGAATGGGGGGATGAAGTTTCCAAACATTCGGTCATACAGCTATTCCTTAAAAATGATTTGGATTAAGAAATTGATAGACCCGAACATAATGGCGCCTTGGAAAACTCTTATTCTAGACGACTTTGAAAAATATGGCGGTTTCAAAACATGGTTTCTACGCAAAGAAGGGTTAAGAAAGATTGGAGAACACTCAAACATTTTTGGAAAAACGTTCTCATGGCCTGGTCTCTTTTAGAAGATAAGTCTCCGACGGACTTTGAAGAAATCTGCTTACAACCCGTATCATTATTACACCTACAAACACTGATATCCTAAATAATCCGTCATTAAGAACATCTATCATTACAAATAATCCGTCATAAGGAGCATCTATCATTATTATACCTACAAACACTGATATCCACAAATAATCCGTCATTAAGAACATCTATCGTTATTAAACCTACAAACACTGATATCCACAAATAATTCGTCATTAAGAACATCTATCATTATTACACCTACAAACACAGATATCCACAAATAATCCATCATTAAGAACATCTATCATTATTACACCTACAAACACTGATATCCACAAATAATCCGTCATTAAGAACATCTATCGTTATTACACCTACAAACACTGATATCTACAAATAATTCGTCATTAAGAACATCTATCATTATTACACCTCAAACCCTGATATCCACAAATAATCCGTCATTAAGAACATCTATCATTATTACACCTGCAAACACAGATATCCACAAATAATCCGTCATTAAGAACATCTATCATTATTACACCTACAAACCCTGATATCCACAAATAATCCGTCATTAAGAACATCTATCATTATTACACCTACAAACACAGATATCCACAAATAATCCGTCATTAAGAACATCTATCATTATTACACCTACAAACCCTGATATCCACAAATAATCCGTCATTAAGAACATCTATCATTATTACACCTACAAACACTGATATCCACAAATAATCCGTCATTAAGAACATCCATCATTATTACACCTACAAACACTGATTTCCCCAAATAATCCGTCATTAAGAACATCTATCATTATTACACCTACAAACCCTAATATCCACAAATAGTCCGTCATTAAGAACATCTATCATTATTACACCTACGAACACTGATATCCACAAATAATCCGTCATTAAGAACATCCATCATTATTGCACCTACAAACACTGATTTCCACAAATAATCCGTCATTAAGAACATCTATCATTATTACACCTACAAACACACATATCCACAAATAATCCGTCATTAAGAATATCTATCAGTGTCGCATCTACCAACACTAATCTCCACTTTAGCCCTTTGTTTAGCGAATTTGTTTTTTCTGTAATTTGCATGTTTTAAGTCTTTCCAGGAATTTTTTTTAGCAAATTTCACCTCCTAGATGTTTATATTAACGGAAAGGAGAGTGTCTGTATAATGTATTGTGGGTCACGGTGTGAGCACTGTTGATATAACAAATTTCACAAAACATCAAAAGATGGTGAAAACGCCGTTTTCTTATTTTTAAATTGGTTTCAACAGAGAATAATATTTCAACGTCCAAACTGATTGGAAAAAATGTAAAAAAGCCAGCTTTTGTATTTCTATACTGCTCTACAGGAAAAATGCATGGAGTCTGTAAAATGATGCACACATCGATGATACAATTTTCAATTTTCATGGGCAGTTCCCATAACCTTAGTGTTAAATTTATTGACAGCTTTAGGAAATTAAAGGGAGCTAACTTTCCCCCAAATCTCTTCTAATGACGAAAATTGTCTGCCATGTTTCATGGAATCGTGACACAATGTTTTTAAAAATTCATATGAAATGCCGCAGTTTTCTTATACTTCCTTTTTATTATGTTATTTTTCGGAAATTTAGTGGTTTTATGTCTCTTTTTTCAGCTCCAGCCACCACTGCTACCACGACGACAGGTAAGGTGCTGCGCTCAGCATTTGCGGATAGATTAGAGCTGAAAGCAAAAAGAGACACCCGTGTCGATAGTAGCAAATCATATACATTTAATCGACGTTTTTGTTCAAACGTGACTTGACTGCCATCATTTTTCACACACGTGGCGTTCACCAGATTTCCTAAGTTTTTGACACCTCAATACATTACGAAAAGCCTGAGTTTCATTCCATAACTTGTTCTCTAACTGTTTAAGACTATTGACTGCACAAATTAATTTTGAGGCTTAGGTGTATTTTTAGCTGTAGGTGCGTCGGAAACTGGCGAGGCAGCAATAATAATGCAATTTGTGTTTTGTAGTTTTACAGAGTACAAATAACCTGTTGCTGCTGAGCAAAATGGAATTAATGTTACAGACAGTACACATAGATTAATTTTCCGAGAGAACACTCACTGCTATTTTACACTACCCACCCATTTTTACCATTTTTGTCAATGCCGTTTCCGTCACTGCCATGTTTGACACGTCCTTTCGCGTGAACTATTTCATTTTGAACAATTATGAAGTTGCCCACCACAATCTATATTTGCATCTCTCTCCCTCTTCCCTCTCCCTCTCCAATCCCCGTGCTCCCTCCATCTTCCCTCTCCAAGGGAAATCACTTTATCGAAAGTAGTTACTCACGAAGCTAAAAGCCAAAGAAGGCGTTATGGATGAGGGATGAGATACTAAGAAAATAGTATTATAAATTAAATAGCGCGATCAAAATTTCAGCTGATTGACCTTCGGTTATAAAACACATAGGTACATCAGCTGAAACTGCCAGTGACTTTTATAACAAGAGATTGAACGAGTGGTACAGGCATAGCCCCGACGGTGTCACTTCGAGGGATGGGTATTATCAAAAATGAATATTAACATGAATCCAATGATCCCACCCACCCCATAAGGATATTTTTTTTACATAAATCTAACAAAATCACTTAATATCCTCCAGAACAAATTTTAATAAAAAATATCTGACCAGCATCAGTTGAATAAAATACTCGAACGGGCAAAATGTCTATTTCTCAGTGGAAAAAGGGGCATAACTCACGAATGGAATTTGATGTGTGTGTGAAAGAGCATGTCACACTGGACATCCATTTGAGATTTCATTAAGATCTGACCACTATGACTTGAAATGTGATCTTGTACAGATATTGTCTGTTTCTTAATGGAAAACAGGGGCATAACTCACACGTGGGATACACGGACAGCGTAACTTGATATGTGTCTGGAAGGGCATGTCATACTGGACGTCCATGCAAGATTTACTAATATTGGACCACAGTGACGACTATCAGCTGAATCATGAACTTGTATGGACAAAAAAAATGTCTATTTCTTAATGGAAAAGGGGACATAACTCACAAGTGGAATGCACAGACTGTTACTTGATATGGGTCTGAAAGGCCATGTTTAGAATATCCAGGTAAGATTTCATAAAGATCTGACCACTATCAGCGAGCTATGGACTCGTATGGACGTAAGGGCGGATGTAGAGACGGAAAATGCAATCCAGTTAACCCTTTACCTAAAGCGAAAGGAAGACGACACTTGCAAACAGAATTCTTGAATAACTATTTGTTTCATTTTTTGCATCAAAAACATAGGTTATGACACCTCATTGGAACGAGCTAAACGAGCTCGTTCCAATATGAGGGTTCAAAAGCTATGTTTTGGGGACAAAACATGTAAGAATAATGAAAATTAAAAAGTGATTTTTGTTAATAGTACTGGTTGCTTTTGGTCGTTACGTTGGGTAAAGGGTTAACGCCACTCTTAAAAAATGTGGAGTTCATTAGATTTCAGAGAGGTGCCGCTTTGCTGGGTACAATGCTTTTTTGTTGTTTTAAAAAATGGATTCTCTTTTTAGAAGAAGAGATTAACTATAACATCACAGCGTTATCAGAAGGCTCTGCTTAGAGATCTTCTCTCGGATTTCTTGAGAGATCCAGTTCCCTACCTTTAACCAACCGTTTCCAACCAGACACTGCCTGGGGACTGACTCCAACCTCTTAAAAGCTGTTAATATCTTAATGAAACCAACAATGTCAACCGTCTTACCTGGTTATATTTACTATCACGATAAGCGTCCGACAACAACAGCGCTGCTGAGGCCACATTAGGGGTGTTTCTATGGGGTCTCAGACGGGGAAGCGGGGGGGGGGGGGATGTCCACCTCTAAATTTCCAATTGCATCCTCTCCCACGGTAGGGATAATTCCGACTACCATTACATAACAGGTGGGGAATTCCATTAGCACCCCTCCCCCACCGAGTGAATTTTTTCCAACACAGGTATTAACCCTTTAACCACACACGATATCAAATTTTGTTATTTTAATTATTTTTCAATTTTTTCAAAGAATTACAACAAAACCATATCATGTAGCCACTCACTGGAAGGAGCTCGATGAGCTCGTTCCAATGACTGGTCTCAGGCATGATATGGTTTCGTGGAAATATTTTTTCAAGTAGTGAATTTGTAAATTTCGCAAACGGATACAGTTGATTGGTTTGCTAAAAGATTCCATTTGTGCACCCTCTTGACTGTACATTATCCAACCAAGACTCTTGGTATTCCAACTACAAAACAATATTTGGGGGGTTAATACTTTTCAATCAATATTTGGAGGACTTTCAGTAGTTTTCAGTCTAAAAACTCCATATTTTTGCCATATTTTGGCCATATTCTAGGCATATTTGGAAAAATTCCACTAGCCCTGGCTGAAAGTTCCAAATCTCAAATTTAGGGCGTCGAATTTCTAACTATTGTTAATTTGACGAATGATGAGGAAGGGGTCGGGGGGGGGGGGGCATACCAACTTCTGTGGCAACAGCTTTATATTTTATGCTTCTATAAAATCTCGAGAAATGAGTGGATGGTTGCTCTGTCACTGTTACGTTCATGAAGTTCGAGTTGTCTCGATATGGAATCAATATCGGTTCAGGTCCGACATTTTCTGTCATGCTTCAATGTTTTATTGTGAAAATTTTAAATCAATATTTCTCTAAATAGTTGCAAAAGTGTCGAGAATAATTTCAAATGGGACGACCTCACCGCTTGAAACAATTCAAAGCACCTCGCAGGCTGAAATGAAGTGCAAGCGTTGTTGGTACTTACATGGTTTTGGCCTTGGTGTGTTCTATATTCGTGTGAGTTTGTGATCACCGACAGAAGTGGACATTTTCAAATTTTCATCACACAAAATTAGGACAACTAGGGACAAACCCGATTGCATTAATGGCATTAGCATGCAACTGTAGGCTGCGAAAACATCCCTAAATATCCTATTTTGGCAATGTCCCCGGTTGTTGCCGACAGGGAATATGTCCGAAAAATGAGTCTCTCCATATATATATCATATGTGTGTGCATACATTAGTTCTCAGTTGACAGGGGGTGGAAGTAGGTGTGTGTGTCCGATGGTGGATGTGTGGTGTTGTTTTGTACATTTTAAAAAAAATGTTGTCATTTTAAATTCTGCTCTGCTTACTGTCAGTCAGATTTTTATGCACATTGCTGACAGCTGTTCCACTATAGGCCTACTTTCCTTAACATCAGAAACTGCGTTTGTTTGAAAAATATGTCAAAAAGGCCAATACATCGAACTGTTGTTTGTTATGTGTTTCCTTGGAACCTCAAGTACGTGCAAAACCAGAACTTGAAGGGTACAAAGAATTCTGACAGGGTGCATCAGCGGTGTACCCAGTTATAGCTACCTTCATCACTTAAAACAGAACTATTTTAAGATATTTCCATGTTTACCAGTATGTCGTCAGTTCAAACTAGATAAAGTTTACAGATTATCCTCCAATCCACTTCTTTCCAAGAGTTTGGTATGAAATTGAACCACTGATTTAAAATTAAAATCAGGATTAAATTGAGATACCTCAGTGGTATGTCTCGTATGTATCAGGGATGGTTTGGGGGACCTCGGAAGTGACATCATGTCACGTGGCCCAGTGGCCCCATGTTGTGTTGTCATGGTAATTCGCGTGAGCGGCCATCTTATGACGTCATTACCATTGTGATATGTGGTGTTAGTGCGCATGCGTAGCGCGTGTTGTTAGGGTGGTACGTATTTCTGTCGTCCATTTTGTATACTGGAGGCCGCCATTTGGTTTCTATAGTAGCACGTGGTTGCAATTTGACCCAAATGTTTACAGTAAGACAGGGGTGTGTTCGGTGTGTGTGTTCCTTTATCTAATCTAATTACCACAAACAACCCGACAATTGTTTACTTGGCTCAGATTCCCACAGAAGCCTCGGTTTTCTACCTTTTGGGCATATAATAAATAGTAGCACGTGGCTGCTATGAGCCTGAAAGGCCTACAGCAAGACGGGGGTATTTTCGAAGGGTATATTCGAATGAATAGGGGTAGTTTTCAGGTTCGGATTCCTACAGAATCCTCGGATAGAATTACCATAAACAACCCGACAATTGTTTTTACTAGTTCGGATTGCTTTGGAATCCTCTGTTTCTATCAGTTTTCTCTTTATCTCCGCGCTAACCTAACCCTAGCAGTCTATCTAATCCTTTTGTTCCAACATCTACCCTCGTCCAAGTCTCTCAGAATCACCAGTGCTTCATTTCCCATAATTTGTACATATCCATACAAAGTTATCTCCCTTGTGTATAACAAAAACCTATATGCTTCTTAAATCCGAAAGATAATCGAGCTGTATTGTATTGCTATTGCGACTCGAATCCCATCGAGTAAATAAGCCATAAAGTAATTTGATTGAATGAGTGATTCCAAATATTGCTCATCGACACATTTCGGAAAAAAGGGATTCTATAACCCCCTACGTTTTCCAAAAAAGGATTCCACAAAAGGGATTCCATAAGTGGGATTCTGTAAGTGGGATTCTATAAGTGGGATTGCAAGCTTCTATACAACTCGTATACAGCTCCTATACAGATAGTCTTACCATCGGCTTCCAGTATGTCATATGCTGCCTGTCCTGTGATTAGCTTCTTCTGTAGTACCCCAATCCTATAGTCTTCTTCTACCCTTCTACCTTTGTACCATTACTACTGGCTTGTGGCATTCTACAGGCTTGCCAACTGTTTCAGAATTCCCGAACATGTAAAATCCCATCGAGCAAATAAGCCATAGAGTAACTGCTCGAAAGAGTGACTCTACATACGACTCTTATGCTCATTTCAGAAAAAAGGGATTCCATAACCATAGGTGTTTTTCCAAAAAGGGATATTTTTGAAGGATACTTATTTAGGAATACTTGTTGTAGAAACCTGCAACTTCTACATCAGGGTACTTTTGGTGGATAGTTGAGAAAACTACTCCTATTCAATCAAACATACCCTCCGAACATACCCCCGTCTTGTTGTGGGCCTTTTGGGCACATAGCAACCACGTGCTACTATTATATGCCCAAAGGGTAAAAAACCGAGGATTCTGCAGGAATCCGAGCCACGTAAACAATTGTTGGGTTGTTTGTGGTAATTAGATTTACTCTTGTACAAAGAAAAACACACTCTGAACATACCCCTGTCTTATTGTAGTCCTTTGGGTCAGCATAGCAACCATGTGCTACCATAGAAACCAAGATAGTGGCCTCCAGTATACAAAATGGACGACGGAAACACGTATCACCCTAACAACACGCGCTGCACATGCGCACCAACACCACATATCACTATGGTAATGGCGTCACAAGATGGCCGCTCACACGGGTTACCATGACAACACAACATGGCGCCACTGGGCCACGTGACATGACGTCACTTCCGAGGTCCCCAAACCGTCCCTGAAACATACGAGACATACTACTTATCTCAATATCTGGTAACACGGTGGACCATGGTGTTGTCGTCGCGAGGTACTCTGACTTCAGTTGGTACCGCGGGGCGGTCACATGTTAGACCGTGCGACCTTCTCGAGAGGGCTGTCAATATGGATGAACATTACGCATTTTGGTTGTTTTTTTTACCAGATTCTGGTTATCATTGGCGTGTTTCAGTGAACCAAATTGTAGACAAAATCTGCCGTGAAGATTACATTTAACCTTCAAATGGGAACGACAGGAAGACAATCCTTGTGACTATGCTGTCTCCCCGCAGTATGAATAGAGTTCAGTTTGTTAAAATATTTATATACTGTTACATTATTAAAGTCATAACTCGAAAATACAATTCTGGAAAATACGATTGTAAAAGTTTTATAGTATTGGCCCCGAATTGTGATCTTTAAGATTACATTTAACCTTCATATGGGAACGACAGGAAGACAATCCTTGTGACTATGCTGTCACGTCCGTCCGTCCGTCCGTCCGTCCGTCCGTCCGTCCGTTCGTTCGTTCGTTCGTTCGTTCGTTCGTTCGTTCGTTCGTTCGTTCGTTCGTTCGTTCGTTCGTTCGTTCGTTCGGATAATCCGCTTTTCAATAGGACATATCTCCCTTACTATGCAAAACATCACTCATTTCTTTGTCTCCATGCAGTTTTATGTACCCCCCCCCCCCCTCCACCTCCGGAAATCTAACCAGTTGCAATACGACAATTTCCCTATAGTATGGCAACAGGTTATGTTTTTTCTCTCCCTGCCTCATTATTACTCCAGTATTCGAAAGAAAAGAAACATGCTTGTGCGCTCGTTGGAGTGAACGCTTATGGGGTTAAGTTCTGGAATGCAGCAGGGATTTAATTGTAAAATTGGTGCTTAACATCTTAAGTTGGAAGAGATAATGGTCAGCGCGTTAAACAAGGTGACCAGGAGCGTAGCGAGGCGGCGGTGTTACTTTTCAAGGTTTAAAAAAAGTTAACTGTACTTCCAAAATGGCGCATTCTATAGCATAATGGAGCGAGAGACTAGCTTTTTTCTCAGCTCCTGAAAACTCATGCATGGGACGCCTATTATCGCGAGAGTTGAATATCAAATCCCATAACGGTTGTCGCCTGCGGTTAAGCCACAAGCGATGGCCGTTGTCCGATTCTGCAACTATTGCGTTAAGATGTATTTACCGTTACCATCGATTGGATTTCAAAGAACATAATTTGGTAAGATTTTCCAAACTGGGCAACCTACCGACCTGAGCAATCAACCAATAAAGAAGTGCCCACAGAACTGGGATCGTCGTCTCACCCTCCTCTGATGTGTCTGTGTACTGTATACATAAATAATTTCGTTTTTTACTCCGAACACTGTGAAGGCTCACAACAGTACAGTGATCCCAACATCCAGGAATGTAGGGAGCATTTTAAACTTGGAGGTGGATGTGGGGTGGGGTGTGGTGGGGGATGGAGAGCACGGCCATACAGGGGCACCCACACAATACACCGTTATATATCCGTGGTGGCCCTTGTACCTTAGTGGCATGGTAGGAATACAATGCACAAAGCTATGTTTGGGTCTGAAGCTGCTATACGTATTTTCTGGCCTAGGGACGGGGATAGCGGGTGGGGATGGGCGCATGTACTAATATGAGAGTATAAAAACTACCGTTTGTTTCTCGCCCTCACAAATAGCGAGAGACTAACAACTATCCATTTGTACCCATGACAAACAGTGAGGAACTCTCATCAATTGCTTTTCCCCTACTCGCATACGAGAAAATCGGATGTTTGAATCGTGGTGGTCGTCTCTCTCTGAACTGGAGAGGGGAGGGGCGAACTACCGAGGGGAGAAAATAGCACGTGCAAGTCTCTCACATATACCTATAATACAACATTACATCACGCCTCCATTAAATACAGTGTTGTTGACAGTTCAGCACCACCCCACCCCCGCTCCTCTGTAAACTTGCCTCTGCCGTGTTAAGAATTGCCAGTATATCTCGCTTGTGGAAGTCTTTTTCTCGATCAGATAACTTGTGGAGACATAATAATATGAAGGGCAGCTTTATGGGTGGGGAAAGCCAGAATACACTGTGATCCACCGAACAGCAATGAACAACTGCCAAACCCTCGCACCTGCTAACCCAGCAGTTGAATGGAAGTGCAGTACGCCTCAGTACACAGCACCGCCGGGCTCCGACGCGTGGAATGAGTAGAGACGTCTTGCCCATAAGACACAACGCGGGTGATGCGAGTCGATCTTTAAGTTTAATGTCGACGTATCTACACGGCTCCCGTGAATGTAGAAATGCCGGGAGCGGTATAGGGGGTGGGAGGATGCTTTTAAAAGTAATTGACTAACTCGCTAACGCAGCAGATCCAGCGGTTGAAGGCAAGTGCAGGACCTCAGTGACCCCGAGGGTGCAATCGGAATTTAGTATCTTGCCCAATGACGCAAAGAAAGGCGGCTTTAAGTGATGAACCTATATCTTCAACCTTTAATTTCCTTTATTAATCTTACTCTTTTGTTTTCAACAGGTTGTCCGCTGGCTCCAGTGGCGGGAAATCCACAGATGTTTACCATTACGATTGCGATTGGAACTTCGAAGTATAACTATGCAGTTCCATGTTACGGAACAGAAGTGTTCGACAGCACGCTTTGTAAATGCACGGGTAAAAATCAGTCGCAGCAAAGATTTTAATACACATGAAACAGAAAGAATTTCTAGATTTCACTCACTAATTGTCAGCCTTCAGTATATATAGAAATATGTCGTAGTTGATATGGTAAAAGAATAACACCTTCTCGACCTGTGATTAATTTCTTACACCAGCTTTCGATCTTCTCATTCTTCTTCCTGTGATAAAATGGTAAGGTTCCACTCCACAGTTTCCCAGGCATTACCATATATGACATGCCATACACTCTCTTCAAATGCAAATATTCTGTAGCTTAGTTATCGAACTCATAACATGTATTACATTTCCCAAATCCTGAAAAAACATATAACACTACATTTTAAAAAATAGCCAATTTTTCGAAGCCACTGTTTCCCATAATTCATCTGGTAATTTACCCCTATATATCAGACTCCAACTTTGGGACCAAAACTTCAAATTCTCTTGTCCAACAAAAAACCTAATGTAATCATATATCTGATACTACAGCCCACACATTTCTCTGAGCCACTTCAGAGAGCATTTTTTGTTATTACCATCAGCCACATTGACTAACCAGGTCCTGCCAATAGCACACTGTTAAATACAATCAAAATGTAAACAATAAGCAGTAATAACCATAGCTTGGGGGGGGGGGGGGGGTGCTCTCTAGATATGAAAGCGTAAACAGCTTGACGTACGGATGACACACAGACATGACACCAATGACCAAAATGAAAAAGTAGACACCATGACTGCAAATCTCTGGTCAACAATAACAACCAGACTGTCCATAACTGTATATATTTGCCATGAATACAAGGCTTGGTGTTTAGGAAAGGCAGTGATCTACCTTAATGTTTTCGAAATCTTGACAAAAATTCAAAGCAAGTGCGAAATTAGGCTACATCAATAAATTTCTCCAAATTTCCACTTATTTCCATCCAGTTGTGCTGAGATATCACTTGATGAATGTTAACTACTACTAACAATTGCACACAAACCAGAAATAATGAAAAGTTTTTTGAAAAATGGTGTATTTATAACTCAAACACAAATAAGGAACTTCCTGATTCAAGAATTGACACCGACGGCAGAATGCTCTTTAAGGTTCCGCTCCACAGTTTTCAAGGCATTTCCAAATATGACATGCCATACACTCTCTTCAAATGCAAATATTCTGTAGCTTAGTTATCTAACTCATAACATGTATTACATTTCCCAAATCCACAAAAAACATATAACACTATCTGACTAAGTAGAAATAAACAATCTGAATGTGGGTGGAATAATTTATTGTCTAAGGCCAGACTTCAACCTGAAAAATTGCATGAAAAAATGCCGAAACCAGTCATTTTCAGCCACCTAGCAGCCTCAAAAGCAGAATTTTCCCACCAACCTCACATACCCACTCCTGGAACAGAGCATCCCCTGTTTCTAAAATGCAATTTTTTTTTTATATGTTTCCGTCTCCTTTTTCAGTTACCTGTCTGGTAACAAACCCGTGTAAAAATTACATTTTAAAAAATAGCCAATTTTTCGAAGCCTGTTTCCCATAATTCATCTGGTAATTTACCCCTATGTATCAGACTCCAACTTTGGGACCAAAACTTCAAATTCTCTTGTCCAACAAAAAACCTAATGTAACCATATATCTGATACTAAAAATAAATCTCTATTTTACATGACCTTAGTTTCAACATGTGCCCTATGTTTAGAATTTCACCCCTGTGCAATAGTGCGAAACTGTGGAGCGGAACCTAAGGATGAAAAGGAAGTACAGTTCAAGTGAAAGAACGCGTAATTACGTTTGACGTAACGTAAAATCCGGAGTAGAAATTAATGGATGGAAAAGGTGTGTAGTGAAGCTAGTCACAGATCTGATATTTACAGTCAAGCCCTCCGATATCATCGCATTAACTCAGACACCGAAATTCGGGATCGACAATTATCTTCGCTGAAATTGGCTTTCGAGAAAATCGGATATGAAAGACACACGATCAACAAGGAATTCGACAAAGCCTTCACTCGGGATCGCCAGGATTTGCTAACTAACAAAAGTGAAAATGAACAATCGCGCGTTCCTCTTGTTGTGACTTATCATCCAGCTACTCATAAAATTAGAAAAATTCTTCGAAAATCTCAGTACATCCTCGATGACGATGAATAGCTTGAAAGGATGTTCCCTGAGAAACCTATTCTTGCTACTAGACAACCACCTAATTTGCGGCAAAAACAGGTTTCTAGCAAATGTGTCAAATCACCCCTCATTCTCGGAACTAAACCATGTAACACTAACCGATGCCGAACATGCCCGCTCATTTCATCTTCCGACATCAGCAATTGGGCAATCAAATTACTCCAAAGTGTAGTTTTTTTCTGTAGATCAAATGATCTGGTGTATTATTTATCGTGTGCTCGTTGTCCAGATATGCATTACATTGGTGAAACCCAACAACTCTTATGCAGGAGAATGACAGGGCATAGACAGAAAATAAAAATCAAAGATGACTTGCCAGTGGCTAACCAATTTAACCTACAAGCACACTCCCTAGATGATATTTGTGTTCAGGTTCTGGAGGGAAATTTGACCGACGCGCATAGGATGACTGTTAAGGAGAAGTACATATGAGCATGCAACAGCCTCAATAGAGGCATAAATAGAGACGCTGGGTTTATGTCTGCGTGGCTGTGACTAGCTCCACTACATACTTCCTCCTTCCACCTTGGAAGAATAAATTAGACTTAGCTTTGCCAAGAAATCCGTCGGTTATCCTCCTAGGTGACCCCAACTGCGACTTGTTGAAGTCTGAAGGCAAACTACAAACTCTCATGAGTAGTTTGAATAACCCCCACCTGTAGTTCGCTGATAGACCCTATAATTCTGATAGACCCTATAATTGTGAGTGACACAATTAGAGTATTGAACTCGGGAACATCTGATCTTGGACTGTCTGATCATCGAGCCTCGTATGCCTATATCTCCTACAAAAGATGTTACCTAGTGGCAATATGTGTCTGGAGGTAGGACTCCAGTAAGCGTCTTCGGTTCCTTTGTTCTACAGTATGGGTGCCAACCTCTCATACTCTTGTACTTATAAATCATACAGTAAATTCTATCTTCCTAACTTTCAAATGAACTACTAATATGATAATTAATAAAATTAATTTACTTTACCATTTAACAATCAAACGTGAGTATGAGCATCTTAAATCATGCTAGGTTAGGCTGTTATCATAACGATGTAGTCACTACTCCCATATCTTAGTGAAAATTCACGGAAGGGCTTATGACCCTCTATTCACCCTAACAATAGTTACCTTAACCCGCAAGTAGGCTGAATTTCGCTACATAAACCTACCCCACCTAAGATCAAAACCCAGAGGGAGTTTGATCTCGACAGAATTGGTTCAATAACGAAATTAAGCGTACCGAGTTCTGCGCACATATTGCCGTACGAATTGAGTGGATGCGATCGTCCAGGTGTACTTTCCCTGATAAAAGGCTGAAACAAAAATATAACAGATGTTGTCTTTACTATATGATCAAGATTAATTACCACCCCCACCCCCTCCCCATCATTGTCACGATGACTACACTCATAAATTTATCGATCACATTCCCTGTGATATGGCGTTAGCTCATGTCCAGGGCTCCTAAAAATCAATATATGAGTTGGAATTTGTAACCTGTTAAAGACGATGGGAATTAATTTTTCGGGGTTTCACTGACCAGAACACGGTCTCTCTGCAGTATGGGAAGGATTGTTTCGTGATCATCCACGTCTCGCCACACCACTTATGCACGCTCTTGCGGCACCTGACACATACATAAGCACTCGTGGGTCGGCGATGGATATTGTCAAAACAAATACATGGCGATCCATTCCCGCGTGCCAGTTGAGGTTGGAGGCGGACTTGACGCCTAGCCTCATGGCTTTTCAGGGCGTAACCCTTTACAGCCTACCGGCCGCTTTTCCGGCCAAGAACACGATATGCCATAACGTCATTAAATAGAATGGCTGTTCAGTAAATGTGTGGGATAGACAAATCAGAATTTTCAACGTGCAGCTCCGAGGCTGCACGTTAAAAATATTGATTAGTCTACCCCAAATAATGAATATGGACGCTTCTAATTGCTGCCATTGAACTGGCATGGAAGATACCACCAGAGTTCAAAGGGTTAACATAATATACATGGGTTGTGTTCGTTCCCATTCATGATTACGTTTGATATTCTTATTATTGATAATAATTAAGGAGTATTTCTTTTCTGGTTGCAACTCTCTTTCTCTAAATGGACGAGCCATCCTAGGATTGGGTTTCGGTTAACCTTGTCGTTCTTCTCGGGTACCTTGGCGATGGTCAACATACCGATCATTCCATCGGTAATCATTTCAGTAGTGGATGATGTGGTCTGTTCGATCGTCATCGACCTCGTATCTGGTGGCTACTCACGTTGGGTATACATGGGTGATTACGGGTCCTATATCGAGGATATCGAGGTATACCGAGGGATATCGACTTGAAGCAAAATAAGTAAGAGTTGTTTAAAAAGTTTAAATATATGTGCAGACATATAATTTAGTCCTTTGAAGCAATATAAGTGATAAAATCGTTGATTTGTTCGAGTAAATGCAAGATATATAGACCGAGCTGTCGCCGAAAACTGACCCTCGGTATTTAGTAGGCTGCTTTGTAATTAATAAGCGACCTCGGTGTCTGGATGAAGCTCGTTTAGTGCTAACTGGGTATCACAAGACAGATCACTGTAATATTTGATAAAAATAAAACTCCCATCAACTTTTATCTCGGCTTTGGACAGGTAGAACTTTTGCCAACTGACATTGTTGGCTTTATCGCGTTATGGGGATTTTCTGGCGTACTGTGATAAGTATCGTTCGGCTGTGCCCGATACACCCGGCGGTATTTATAATCGAAATTGCAGTTTTCTTTGAAATTTCAAGGGTTTCATCGTATTTCTGTTGTTCCTCCTCAAAATCCTCACAATCTGGAACTATTGCCGTCGCCATCCTCATTTAATTTCCACTATATTCTAATAACAATAAAGCACAAAGATAAAGCACTAAAGTCTATATTGATATGTATATACACTTGAGACCATGATCTCTTCTCCCGTCTTCCTTGTTCTCTTCTCTCCCATGGGTATGCGTGCTTCTAGTACCTTTCTAGACAGTCAAGCCACACACGTACTAGTTTCTCGATTGTCTTATATGTAGGGTCTCTGGTGAGTACTTATCTAAACCCTGCCAGATCCCCTACTTTTATAATCCTTTAAATCTTCGGTGGAGATTGCAAACGTAAATTTTCGCAAAGGAATCGATGAAAAATATAGCCAAACAAGACAATCACATGCGACTCGTGTTGTACAATGCATTTCCATTCCTCCTCAGATTCAATATCATGAAGGGGTCAGGAATTACATTGCCAGACTCACTCTCGAGAGTTCTATTAAGTTTAATCCTTATTTGTCTACCGTTTGGCAGAGTACTTCCGGTACGTCTGGCAAATAATAGGACCCATAAATTTGACCCAGTCCCGACCGAAAGTGAAAGGTAGAGCCGTCATAGTCCGGATGGCGTTGACTCCACAACACAAAATTTTGCCAACATGTAGGCATCCCAAAAGTATTTAGTGTCGGCGTGATTCTTCATTGCAAATCAAGGAACTTTCGGAATGGATTAAAGGAGGGTCACTTCTGCACCCTGCTGTGTTGGCGGGGTATTGTAACCCTCTAGATCTTGTGATCTCGTTCCCCATTATCTGGTTCCTCTCTTCGTTCATCATAACCAGTGCATCAGGGCAATTAATCTCGTAACCCTGAACACTCGGTCCTTCTCTGCATTGATGACTAATTAAATCTGGGCAATTTCGAATCTCAATAAAATGTGATCGTGGCTCAAACTGTTTAAATCTCAGTACCATTGTAAAATAATACTAAACTATATCTCGCACTAATTCAATAAACATTCGATTATGGGCAAAATCTCCAAACATACATCCAAATGTGGATTCACTTTCTAATGGGTCAATGTCTGCCACTTTACAAAAATGTAACTCGTACGTGTTTGGATGTCCTATCGAATAATGCCACCTCATAGGTGCACAATGAGCAATACAATGCTCGCAACATAAAAACCTACAATAATATTGTCAAGTCATACTTCCCACATATGGCAACAATTGTGTAGGCAATCGACCCTCTGGGTCATAACCAGCCTGATATGCCTCACCATTGTCTATACCAGGATCTGAATCAGCAAATATATTAGAGTCTGAGTCAGCCTAGCCATTGCTTTTTTATGTTCATTATACAATATAAGTACTTATTGTCACTTACACAGGAGAGGTTGCCTCTTTCAGCTCATCAGAATTGTCTCCCTTGTTATCCTTATTTAGCGTAGCGTACATGGTATCAGTCTCAGTATCATATGGTACTCTCGGATACAATCTTTGGCTCAACACAGGTGCTTTCTTCACTGCTCGTTGAATAGATTGTCACATAAGTTTTGAGGTTTCTCTTGGTGGAGATTTATTTCCTGATGGTGGTTCTGCTGGTGGCGGTGAAGGTGCTGAAGATTAAACTGTTATTTGGTTAGTCGAATGCTTAGGTATAAGTTTGTTCTTTCTTAACATCAATCGCCATTTCACACTCACCAACTGAAAAGTCATGCCTATGTTTCTTATATTTTGTGCTCAAAATCCAATTGCGTATTCGAACTTAGATTTCAAATATATTTGACAAGTACATAATATGGCCCCAATGAAGTATGCCGACTTAGGTACAGTGAACTGTCCATCGGGTATCAATTGCATTGAGTCAAGTTTACACATACTAACTCATTCATTTTTCAGATGGTTTAATGCTTGCGGCTTCATGAAGTTCATAAGATTGACTCTATCCAGAACGGATTTCCACACTTGCCACTGATTAAATGAAAAGTGGTGCAAAACAGTCCTTGACATTAACTGATAAGTAGAATTATCTTGACCATGGAAAAAATTACTGTGCAACAATAATTGGCTGCTCGTTGCCATGCATAAAGGTTTCAATTCAAATAAACCTATGGGTGGTAATACTTTACAAGATTTCGGATTCTTTTGTTTTGGACAAGTTATCAAAAACTGCAATGGTACGTCAGTCATACTGTACCATAACCCTTCCTCAATGCATGTTGCAAAAGGCAAATCAATATGCAATTTAATTTCGGCTGTGCCTGGATGTCCATAATTTCATGATTTCATCTTGCATGTTCAAGAATAATGCTAACATGCAACTCGATATTGTATGTATAGTTTGTACAGCTACCACCAAGGGACAAAACAATTTCTTCTCATCTGTACATTTGTCATGTCCAATTTCAGGTATTTATCAAATTCTCTGTTTGTCTACTATTACGTATCTTATTCCAATTGACATATTGCGACTAATTTACTTGCATCAGACAAAATGGTTGTGGTTACATTTTTCAATGATACAGGCAATGCCTGTACTTGAAATATCTCAAACTGAAAATTGGTGTTTACTAATGGTATTGTCAATAGTATCACTAATTTATCTCATATAAAGACTGTTGCCATTGTCAGCAAATGATAGTATTGCCATAACTCTTTCTTCAAATGTAAGGGCAGTTGTGTATGGTCGTCAAGCCTTCCTTGCAAACTGTGTAATACAGTTGCCAGCAAGGTCGGGTTAACAATTTGCAGTGATAACTTTTCATCCGCTAGTATGTCCATTTGTTCATGCGTATCACACTTATACATTTCAGCTATCGTAATTATCAGCTTTATCTGTGTTAAAACTATCTCCAACTGGTGATATGCATGAGTAAAATTTTCAATCAAGGAGAGACGATTTTCCATATCCCACAACTGTCTTTCAACTTGCTGTCGAAAGTCAGCTACAATTTTTGACAAGTTCATCATAAATTCTCTGTTATCTTGTATGGCTTTATAAGTTAATTTAAATTAATCATCATTAAACTCTGTTTCTGCACATGGTGCATTACCTCTTGCTTTCATGATAATCAGTCCACTTTTCTTGTAATACCCTGCAAATCTGATTCGGTGACAGCACCAAAAAGAAAACTTAACCCTTCTCCTATGAAATCACATATAGTTTGCACTTATTTTGTGGTGAAGAAGGGGTGTATCCACTAAATCTGTGGTAATCATTTAGGTCCTATTTTACTGGTGCATAGTGATCATTAATAAACCTTATCTCCTGGTATGTATCTGTTATCGATTTTAGTGCAACATTAAGGGTATCATTCACACTGCCATATATTTCACATACTCACTCAAAATGATCACTAATTAAATCCTAATAATGATTTGTCTATGACACGAGGCCTTCCAAGTTTCCCATAAACTGTATAAATGGATTCTTGTACGTAGATGGTCTACCAGTCACTATTGACCATATAAACTTCTTTCACCTTTGTGAATATCACATTGTTCTGATTATTGTAGTCCCACTTATGGCTACCAATAACAAACTTCCAATAAAACACCAGTGCAACATCATGCTCCTACAATGATAAGGAAAGCATGGGTTAACATGGTGGGTGATTCTCATACCAATACAAATATATATCTCCATAATTCATCATGCACCCATGAATGTCCGGAAGTGTTCTAAATCTGGTGAAATCGCTATGTTGGTTCGTGACACCAGCAGTGACTTGGCTGAATTTTCAGTTTCTCATCAAATCATAAGTCAATATAATTTCATCACCCACTCTAGCAACCTGCCTCCATCCATGTATAGCTCTTTACCTTTAATTGGTGGTACTCCAAGGCTGATAATCTATTCTCTCCATTTCACTCCTCCCATCATCTCGCAGAGTGGCCCTAATTTTATCAATTAAATTTCCCATCTTTGTTCCATTTCCAGTGCATTCTGGGTTTGGTTGCCCCTTATTTCTTTCTCTCACATTTATACTACAGTCAGAGAGACACTCTGAACTCGATTCTTCTGACCTGGAGTCTGCTACTTAACACTGAATATTTACTTCCATCAGTTCATTTGACAGAAAAGCTTGAGTAGCTTTTTTATTTTCTCTATAGCATCACAACTGGTGCCTTAAATCTTCTATAGGCACACTCTCCTCTTCCAATGAAGAGTGTTCTCTTATTTGTCTTTTATTTCTGATCATAGGAGTTAATGTATTCTCATTTCCATTTTCCTCCTCACTATCACTACTGTCCTCACTGGAAGTAGCCGAATGTAACTGTGGTGCAACATACCTCTGTGTTCTATGCCATTTACTTGGTGCTGGGACCTCCCACCCCCAAGGAGCTAAACTGAGGTTTTCCCCATAACACTTGATAACTCGTCCTGTCAACTGATCTTTTATTCTATAACTCACTGGAGCTGTTTTCTCAATAACTCAGAAAATATATTCCCATTTCTTTTCCAACTTACCTTTTGACCTCCCATCTCTATACATGACAGGGACACCTACTTCAAACTGATTGTTTTTTGCTTTTTCATTCCCTAAGTTGTTTTGTGACATGCTTTTGTTGTCATGTGCCTGCTGTTGGGAAAATGCCTTATGCTGGTCTTGGATACCTATCTTTTGAATTTCTTTTCCCACATATTTCTGGCTGGGTTTTAGAATCATGTCTAATGGCAAAACGACATGCCTTGCATACAGCAGATAATAAGGAGAAAATCTAGAGGATTCACTTCCATTAAATCTGATGGCTAAAAGAGCTTGGTTAATGAATAAATCCAAAAATTCAAGGTTTTTCTGCATCATTTTAGTTAAGACATCATTCAGTGTCGTATGAAGTCTTTCAACTTTCCATTTGATTTAGGATGATAATATGAGGTGTTCAGATGATGGATCTTCAAATGTTCAGTCAATTATTTCATTACCTCATTACCTCATTTCATTACCTCATTACCTCATTACAATTCTCGGATTCATTTTCCGTTAATAATTCCAACAGACAACCAAATCTTGGAAATATTGGATCTATTAATAGATTTGCAATTGTTTCCACCTTTTGTCTGGTACCGGAAATGCTTCAGGCCATCCAGAATGCAGTTCAATGAATGTTACCATGTATTTGTTCCCTGAAAGTGTAGTTGGGAATGGACCACTCATATCCAATGCTATTTTAGCCAAAGGATATGGTGGTCTATCTGTTTCTTGCATTGGCAAGTGTGCTTTCCTCATATTCCAAGCTAGACAGGTAAGACATTTTTCCACATAATGATAAATATTTTTATATAATCTGGCCAGAAATATTTTCTACTGATATTATAATACACTTTATCTATCCCTAAATGCCCCAAGTCGTCATGATATTGTCTCAATACCTCACCTGTTAAATGATCAGGTATGCATAACCTCACCTTGGGTTATCATCTGTTGCACTAATATGATATAACACTTCCTCTATCAATGTATATCTACTACTGATATTGGTTGGGGTACTACTACTAAAATATTTCTTTTTAATTTCCATAAGTTTACCTGTTTTTTTCTTGTTCTCATTTCATGTCTAAGTTTTTATATTTGATCTGTTCCAGCTCCATGGCTAAACTTCAACTTTGTTTGGTTACTGACATGTGGACAAATTGCTTTGGATCAATTTTATCACTATCGATAACTCCCACTGTCAGAGCCTTATCCGCATCTACAGTATCCATATTGTAATTTGGGTCAACATTGGTTAACTCTTCAAGTAGCCTTGATAACATATCTGCACAAGTATTTTGTCTCCCTGGTTAATATTCAAGTTTACAATTATAACTGGCTATTTTCAATGCCCAACATTGAACTTTAGCATTGTTTTGTTGACTTATCAACAAGTATCACAAGGGGGTGTGGTCTGTCTTGATGACAAAATGTGCACCCTGTAAATAATTCTTGAGTTTGTCCAAGGCATATGAGATGGCAAATGCCTCTTTTTCAAATGTGGACCATTTTTGTTGTGATTTGCCTAACATATGAGACAAAAATACTATGGGTTTTTCATCAGGTACCCTGGGTAACTGTCCTGCATTATCTTTACAAGGCTGGGTTAACACAGCAGCTACACAAGTCCCCAAGGCATCAGGGTATAACACATATGGTTTTCTGGGCATAGGATAAGTCACATGAATGACCTGCGTCAAACTTTCTTTCAAATAATCAAAGGTTTTCTGTTGAGCCACCTTCCACTGAAATTTGGTATATTTCTTTGTGAGCTCTACTAAGGGTTGTGCAATTGCACTAAAATTTGGAATGAATCTTCTGTAATAGGAGACTATCTCCTTGAAACTTCTCCCTACTGTTACTGAGGTAGGTGGACCTAATTTTCTGATAACTTCAACTTTACTTGGCGCAGGTTTGATCCCATCACCACCTCACAAAACCAAGATAAAAGGTTTCACTCTGAAAAAATGAGCACTTTTTAGCTTTTAATTTTAATTTGTGTTGCTTGAGTGCTCATAAATGGTCAATATGGGACTCTGTGTCACAACTAAACACCAAAATGTCATCTAAATACACTAATGAAAATTCGCTCATTCCATCTAGGACCACTGTCATGAGCTCCTGAAAATAAGAGGGCACATTTTGAAGCCTGATAGGCATGACATTGAACTCATATAACCCTTTGTGACATGTGAAAACCGTCTCGTTTATCAGTTTCACCCATCTTGACTTGCCAATAACCTGACTTCAAGTCAAGGGTAGTAAAATATTTGCATCCATTTAACAACATAAAAATGTTCTCAATGAGGGACAAAGGCCAACTCACGACCTTTGTCACCTAGTTAAGACGTCTGAAATCCATGCAAAAGCACCTACTGTCATTCTGCTTATCCACAAGTAAACAAGGAAAACTCCAAGAACTCTGTGACCATTCAATAATGCCTGCATCTAACATTTCTTGAATTGCATCATCCATAATTTTTCATTTCAAAAGTGGGACCCAATAAGCTCACACCTACACCCTTGTCTGTACAAACACAAGTACTCTAAGGTTTCAATGCAATGTTATTCATTAGGTGGGATAAACATGACACATGCAAGACCTTAACAGGTGGTATTAATTGTCCATTTAATTTCATTTTTCTCAATCCCCAATAAATGTTAACATTATTTTCTGATATCCAATCCCAACCTAAACTCATGCTTCTATTTAATTCATCTAAGACTAAAAATATTGTGACTGGAGTAATCCATTAATGGAGAAGTTCATCTGCACTAAGCCCCTGGCCTTATACTTGTGCCAGCAACTCCTATGATGTTTGGTAGTTGATTTCTATTGCCTATAGTTGAGGGCAATTATGCATGTTGTTCCAATATTCTGTGCTGATGCTCGAAGTTTGAGCTCCTGAGTTGAGCAAAGCCTTGACTCATTGCTTTCCCACATCATCACACTATCCAAAGAGGCTGTGCCAAAATTTATTTCTACTGTTTTCTTCTCTTCCCTAGATTGTTTTGTAGTTGATTTTCTATTTCTTGTTTCCTTTTTCACTGTATTTACTTGTGAGCTTGTTAAGCTCTTTTCTACAGTCAAGCATTCTTCTGGAGCTAGGTTTTGCCTATTTTTCAGATGACATTTAGGATATCTTTATTAAGTTATTTTTCTCTATATTTTTCAATTTTTGTTCCGAAAAGTATCTCTTGGCAGAATGTGTTTACAGTCTTTGGTAAAATGTTTCTCTGTATGTCGTGTATAACATTATTTTATTCCCTCCTCAAATTTTGTATAGTGATCTAAGCTTCCACATTTCTCACACTTTTGGCCATAATGTCAAGGGTTAATTTCCTTGGGCTCATTTATTTGTTCACTATTTGGTTTATCTGCCCCTGTTTTACAGGGTGGACTCCCGTTAATGGAGTTCTCTCTGCCTGATTGGTTTTATTTGGGACTTGCTTAGTTTGCTTCTGTTGTCGATTGGTTAATGATATAGTTTTCATTTTTAACTTGCATTCCTTTGCATTGTGTACACTGAAACATTTTTTACATTTGTTTACATTTTTCCCTGTAGGTTTATCACAGATATTTTTATTTCTTACACTCATATTTAATTTACAATTGCCAGTTTTATGTTTTGTATTTTTACAATTTTTAACAAAGTTCTGGAGCCAATTTAATAGTTTTAACCCCTTGCCCTCTACTTATTGCCCTGTATAATTAGAGTTTTGCCAGTTTAAATGCTCTGGTGTTACTCTGCAAGATCAGACCATGTGCCCTAGTCGTCCACATCTAAAGCACCTAATATAAGCCATTGACCTTTCTACTGGCTGCTGTATGTACAGCTGTTTGCACCTGCTTGGCTACTTGTACACTTCATTCCCTTTTAAGGTGCCCCACTCATCCGCACCGATTGCAGATGAATTTTTTCACCATTGTTAGTGGTACTAGTTTCTGATATCACACATTTTGTTTATTTTGAATCTGATTACTATATCTTGGAGGACAATGACTTTAGAAATCATGTTCACCCTGTGCCTCCATCGCAAAATTTCGACATCCGTTGGCTTGATGTCCCCTGAATCCTCAGGGCTAATTTCTCTACTCATAATCCTGGTGATCATGGTCTTGGCAGTGTGATTGTGATAGGTACGCTGGTCCACTACGTTTGCATACCGTTTCTTTAACCCCTGTCTCAAATACGGCCATGGACAAAGCCTTTTCTAGATTATTGGGTGCCTTCATAATTAATTTCATTTTTATGTCACCCTCATGTAACCCATCGCAAAAATAGTCGGCCAATTGTTTTTGAATAGCCATTCACCACAACTGACTACTGTTTCATGTTTCCTTGCTTCATATGGCACAGATAATTGTTCACCATTGCTTCGTTATTCACCTCCACATATCATGTATGAAGTTCCTTTTGGGGGTCCTCCCACTTCATTGTAGGGTTTGCGTTGAGAGTACAGATCATGAAATCAGCCACAATAAAATCACTTCTCTGGGCAGCCAACCTACATTTCTTTTCATCAGAGATCTCATTGGTGGCACAATAATGGTCTATTGAATATAATTTGTGGGATTTCCATCAAATCGTTCGATATGGGTGTGTAAGGTTTGGGTCTGGGTGGCATTTGCCATTGTGCCTGTTTTCTTATTCCCAATTAAAGGGTTGATTGTACTCCCTGTATGACTGCTATAATTTCACTGGCATCTTTGATCTTTCCACTCCTTTTACCCCTGCCAAACATTTTCTCCCCTGCTCTGCTAAAGTGAGCTCAGTGTCTTTCTGTTTTATCTGAGCCTCTACTTGGTATACCTAAGATTTCAGGGCATCAATTTTCTAGATTATTGGGCGCCTTCATAATTAATTTCATTTTTATGTAACCCATCGCTAGATGCCAATTCAGTCTGGTGGGTTTGTTCCCAAGTTAAATTTAACTCTTGCATTTTCTGTTCTAATTTTGCTGCTTGCTTGGTAGCCTGAACGTTAATTAGGTCTCCCATTTCCTTTTGCATTTCTGGGTCTAACTTATTATTTGACCTTGTGGGTTCATTGCCATGTTTTCTACAATTACAGGATTGGGGCTCTCGGACTAATGTCACTAAATAACAATTGACAGACTTTTCTGCTAGCAAAATGTGAAATGAATGAACCAAATTTTGTATGAGGTCTTGTGGTTTTCCAATGCCTTGTATTGCTTTCCGATGTGTAGTATCACAGGAGTCAGTCCTGTGACAATGCCAGCTCCAAACTCCTTTAAGCGGCACCAAGAAAGCGCATGTTATGTAGTGGCAATATTTGTCTAGTGGAAAAACTCCAGTAAGTGCCTTTGGTTCCTCGTATTCTACAGTATAGGTGGCAACCAAGTTCTATTTTGAGGTAGCGGCGACCACTGGGAAGTGAATCAACAGACTGGAAAAACGTGATTACCATTTTCTGTAGTCATTTATTCAGTAACAACTCCAGCAGTGGTTAGCTCTCCAAGCTCATCAATTACAGTTCATCATTCAAACTTCGATACCAGTACACCAGGACATCTCATCAAGTATAACTATGATAGTGCAACCTAACTATTAATTTGATAAGTTTTACTAGGGCTTTTGCCCTATCAGAAATTGTGGAAGAAGTGGCTCTGGTGACGAGCCACTCCAAACCAATTATTTGAAGCTACAAAAGATCTGTCAGAATAGTAGATCAGGCAAATATGTTCTCTCAGACCGATGCTTATATAGAGAATGAATGGAGATGGCCATGTGATGTTTATCAGCCTGTCCCCATCAAGAGTTGTCAAATTCTGCCTATGTAAGCATCTGCCAACTTGGCGCTTGAAGCACCCTTTTCCCAGGAGAACCAGACAGGTGCCACCCCCAGCTAATCCTCCATGCCTCCCATGGTGTCACCAGATCGAGAATGGCGGCTAAAGTGGTCGGGCATAAAGGTAGTTAAAACTGGTCATGTCAGCTGGCTGATGTCAACTTACAGGAATGTTCTTATTACTCATCAAACATGACAACTGGACAATGCAAGTGGTAAGAATGTACCTAATATTTTTTAACAATCTATAAACATATGAAGTGGAAGCTATTAACATACAGGTTTTGATGGCAAATGTTTATAGTTATTGTCTGCACACAGTTATGCATTACTGCATTTTCTCTAAATAATTTCTAAACAATGACATATTTGTAAATTTAGTCTATGGGAAAGCCTTATACTCTTGTACTTCATAAACCATACAGTAAATTCTATTTTCCTAATTTTCAAATGAACAACTAATATGATAATTAATAAAATTAATTTACGTTACCATTTCACAATTAAACTCGAGTATGGGCATCTTAAATCATGCTAGGTTAGCCTGTTATCATAACGATGTAGTCGCTACTCCCATATCTAAGTGAAAATTCACGGGAGGGCTTATGACCATCTATTAACCCTAACGGTTGTTTCTTTAACCTACAAGTAGCCTGAATTTTGCTACAAAGATTGAACCCCCCACCTACAAAAAGAATGGTCTGGAATTTTAAAAATGCTGATTTTATTACAATGAACTGAATTCTGAGTGAAACAGACCTGGAGGATCTTATCATTACGTGTACGCTCCCTGTAAAACACTGCCAATCGACTCCCCACTAACTGCTCTATGAGGTGGGGTATCAAAACCCAACCACGTGACTTCAATAAGACGAACTATCAGTTAAAATTAGCACGAAGTGTTTCCCAGTGTTGTGACAAGGTTATGCTTCCGACCCAAAATAGGACCTCCAAACATCATTTCTCTGCAAAACGGTCGTTGATAGTTAGGGAAAAAAAGCGCATTGCTCCCAAACTACACAAATATAAAAAATATCGTTAAAATTTATTTCAAAATATCATACAAAATGACTGTAGGGCAGTTTGGATCTCGCATGAATATTTGTGAAGACCTTCTTGTTACTTTTTGTTATGTTTCTTTGATCCCGTAATTTTTGGATACCAATTAGCCCATTTTTCCAACCCGTCGAGCAAATACTATTTTTAATATTATAGGGAAATTTTAAAAACGCGTTTCATTTTGAATATATTGAGTAAAAATCAGTGCGATTTCGTCCTTGAATGTTTACAATCCGACTATTATTAGCAAAGTTACGCCAAAAATGGAAATAATAAAAAAATCTCATTTGTAACAGGTTGAAGAACCTTTCGAAAAGAGTTATTCAAATACACACCTTTTTTATTCTGCTGTGGTAGACATATTCCAGGCAATGAAAAAGAACTTTACACAATTTGGTTGCGTTTCCAGGTATTCGACGCATGAAGGACAGCTGACTTCGACTTAACAGGTTGAGAACAATGTAGTTTCGTTACCCACTAAATGGGCCAATTTGCCAGAGTTATTAGACCACAGACGTCTGGAAACCTGATCTAAATCACCCCTACCTTAAAACACCTCATTCTTATATGCACCCCCGCCCCAAAATATATAATACACAGATCTGTGTGTTATTTATTTTGGAAGTGTCTGCGTGGGGGGCATATATAAGAGGGAGGTGTGACGTTGGGGGTGATGTGATATTAATCAGGTCTCCAGTAACTCTGTGGTTAGATTAGGCAGTGGGACCTGGGAGCGGGATGCACAGCAACTCCGAATGACGACATCCCCTTTAATCCGAGAATGATATACAACATTTCTCAATAAAAAGCGTTCAATGGGTAATGTTGGATTTCAAGGTGTGCAGAGAACAAGCCGGTCCATTGCAAACTTGCCCCAGTGACGCGACAGAGCATCCATGTTTTACAAGGCTATGTAACCTGCCCCCCACTCCCCCCCCCCCAAAAAAAATGTTCTTGGTGAAAAAAAATGCAGTGGAAGACCAGTCGGGTATAGATATCATTTGACTGGTTGGTTGGTTGGTTGGGGGTTAAAATTATTTTCTACAGTATTAATATGGGCAGATCATAAGCATTCATAACTGAAATAGAAGGCGATCAATTGTATCTCGATTTGTTGTCAGTCTTGTTTGTGTTGATAATGTAAATATATGTTGAACAGTTTTAGTCGATAACTTGAAATAAATCATAAAAATGAATTTATTTTCTTTATATTTTATTACATTAACCCATCCGAACATCCCGAGGCCGCAGTCATATTAAGATATGCTTTGGAAGCAAAAAATTAAGGTAAAAACCTAAAAAAAAATGGGAATGACGAATTTCGTGTATAGCGCTGACCGATTTTTACAGTTATGTCACGTAAAGTGTTAAATGCAAACATGAATATTACACAGTAATTAGACTTGAATATTTCTCCATTTGAACTTTATATGCCAAGATTATTTTAATGTGATTTTTTGTTTTTGTTACAAATTACAATTAATTGAATATATTGATATATATGCATTCACAATAAATTATAACAAAATACAGAATAAATTTCAAAAAGATATTTAATAACATTTGATAAATAAAAGTTGTCATAAAGGTTATAAACAACATGTCAAAAGTGTTATGCTTTATCAGAGATCAGTGCTGAAAACCCCATTAATTAGCTCCGCCCACTCATAAAAAAGTTCCTCTATAAATAGACACAGAGATCTTAATTGAACCGGATTAACAGTGACTGCATTATGTAATCATACGTAACAACTGGGGTAATTTGGAAGACTACTTTTACAGGGACTGTACACGTAATGTATGTTCTCTGCAGGATATTGATGAATTGGTCCAAAACTTTACTACACGATTTCTTGAAATCGACAAAGAATGCAATCCTTCTTGTAATGTTACCATCAGAAATAACGACAAGCCATGGTTTGGTGATAACATCGGGAGGGAGATTCGCAATAGAGACAGACTTTGAAAACACGCCATTGAAAATAACTCTTCCCCCACATGTGCAAAATACAAAACTGCCAGAAATAAGGTTACTAACATGAAAAAGTACGCTAAAGAAAAATACTTGGAAAAAAATGATGTGTCATTGTCTGCTGACACATAACCAAAACAATTCTGTCATGTGGTGAAACAGTTCTTTGGAAATTTAGCCGGGATCCCTCCTCTCTATCGAAGTGATGATGTTGAAACTGTAGATGGTGATACCGAGAAGGCAAACTTATTGAACAACATCTTCGTCCAGAACAGTAAACTCCAGACTTCACTGACCATGTTTTCCCTCCCTTTAAATGAAAATGTATTGACACCATAAGTAGTATATCCTTCACCGAAAATGATATTATTGATATTTTAAAGGATCTACCAGATAAAAAAGCTAGTGGCCACAACGGTATTGGACACAAGCTTCTAAAAGAAACCAAATTCTCAGTCTGAAAACCGTTATATGTACTTTTCAAAAAGTCCCTAGACCTGAATATGTTTCCTAGTGAGTGGAAATTTGTGGATATAAATCATTTATATATATAAAAGGGTGAATGGTTTGACGCAAAGAATTATCGTCCTATCTCTCTATTAAATTGTGTTGGTAAGGTCACGGAAAGGGCCGCGTTTAAAGACATTCACACCCATTTTAAGGGCAAAAACCTATTTTATAAGTATCAGTCAGGTTCTCTACATAACAATAGCACTGTCTTTC
This sequence comes from Pictodentalium vernedei, assembly GCA_031216915.1. Lineage (NCBI taxonomy): Eukaryota > Metazoa > Mollusca > Scaphopoda > Dentaliida > Dentaliidae > Pictodentalium > Pictodentalium vernedei. The sequence continues at coordinate 376,870,110 of CM062294.1, read as the reverse complement.
AGCTAATTGAAATATATCATAACCTGTTTAAATCTGTTCATATATAAAACACACACCTGTGGAGTTTTCTTTGATATATCAAAGGCCTTCAACAGAGTCTGGCGAACTGGATTAATTTTCAAACTCAAACAATATGGCGTATCTGCACCCCTTCTCAGATGGATTAAAGGCTACTTGACTGATCGAAAACAGAGAGTTATTGTTAATGGCCACCACTGCAAATACAGAAACATTCATGCCAGTGTCCCCCCAGGGTTCAGTACCTGGACCTTTTCTTTTTCGAGTTTACATTAACGACATAGCGGATGACATAAACTCTATTACCAGGTTATTTGCGGATGACACATGTTTAACAGAAAGTACCCAGGAAAAATGCACAATAACTCAGAATTTGAACTTAGAGCTTGAGAAAGTAAATGACTGGTCAAAATTATGGTTAGTACAGTTCAACCCCAAAACAACTAATCTCATGTTTTTCACACTGAGTTCAAATATTCGGCATTCCAACATCCATTTTGAAAAGACGTTTATTATGTTTCCTCCCACAGACATGTTGGTTTAATTTTCCAATCTAGTTTATCCTGGAAGCACACATTGATCATAGCTGCAAAAAAGCCAATTCCAGGCTATCACGGCTGAGAAAACTAAAATTGTTACCCGATTGCAGAACTTTGGAAAAAATGTATTTGGCCTTCATACTAACAATTATGGAATATGCAAGTCCTGTTTGGTGAGTTGCGCCAACATACCTGCTGAAGCATCTTGATGATATACACTGCGATGCTCCCCAAATCGTTACTTGTGTAACAAGATCTGTATCCCGTGAACGCTTACTTCTTGAGGTGGTATGACAATGTCTATAAGATAGGAGATTTATCGAAAAGATGTGTATTTTCTACAAAATTGTTCACAAGAATGTGCCTATATGTCTTTGCGATCTGCTGTCCTCTTTAATGGGTGATCTCTCATAATACGCCCTTCAGAATTCAGCTGACTTCAGTACTTATCATATACGTACTGAACTATTCAAACGCTCATTTTCCCGTCCTGCATTGAAATATGGAATAACTTGCCACAGGAAAAGTGAAATTGTCTTTCTCTTCGGGAATTCAAAAAACAAATATCGGATGTTTGCTGCAGACCTCCATCCAAATTCAACTCAGGTGACAGAAAATTAAATATTATTCAAAGTAGGCAGCGGTCACGGTGTAGTGATTTAAACAGCGATAAATTTATAAATTATTTAATAGGTACGTCCAGCTGTAGCTGTGGGAATCCAGTTGAAGATGCCGAACATTATTTCTTTGGTTGTCCCCTTTACACCCAAGCACGAAATGACCTCTTCTCTGCCATATTGGCATATGACGTAGATTTGAACACTGTTGATACCCTTTTTCTAGGGAACCCAGATCTACGTACAGCTGACAATATAACAATTTTCCACGTGATCCAAAAGTATATACGAGAGATCCACATATTTGATCATTGCTTATCCCTCTAAAAATATATTTACCTCCCATTGGACGAAGGATTGCATGAACTTATACTAGAACCAACACGGACGTATTATTACTATTATTATTATTATTATTATTATTATTATTATTATTATTATTATTATTATTATTATTATTATTATTATTAGTTTCAATACTTATATTGCTACTATTTTTCGAGTGAACTCAATAGTGACTAACACCAAAACGGACTAATTACCATTGGTGTACATGTGTATGTGGGGGTGTGTCTGTAAGCGAGTGTGTGTGTGCTTGTGTGCATCTTTTTTTCTAAATTCTTCTGATTTATACTGCATATTTACTTTGATCAGTGTGTTCTTATATGTATAATTTTAACTGCCAGTTCAGTTCTGTAATTTATTGTTGTAGGGGAACGAAAGGTGTACTTAGTGGAAAACACTTATCTTTCAATCCCCATTTGCATTTTTTATAGCAAATAAAAATATGTTTAGTGTAACTGGATCACGTGACGTGCTGTCACTTACACGGTCCCACACGCTGACCCCCAAATATTGCTAAAAAACACATTACATACCACGAAGTCACTGCGGAGTCACCGACCATCGTGTAGATTAAGCAAATTAAACATAAGTCTTAAACTGAGTTTCTTTTAAAAAATTCTTTTCAAAATTCAACTGAAGAAAAATGAAATTTGGAAAAATGTTATTAACTTTTCATGAAAGATATGCTTACTAAAGGATTCATATAGCAACTACCATTGTAAAAAACATCAGGGAAAGGGGGGAAATGAAGTTATTTCTCATGTGATTTAAACAACGACGAAAATGTACATTTATGTTATATTATGTTTCAGAGCCCACTGGAACAACAAGCGGCTCCCAGACGACTACATCACCTGTGCCACAAACAACAACAGGTATTGTATTCAATACTAGTCTATCCCTCCACTCGTAACATTCGAGGAAGAGAATTACCTTAGAGGTGGCGCATGCCTAGATGGCGGCTGTTTATGTGGGACATTCTGAAATACTCATATTATTCCGTGCATGTATATTCAACTTGGATTATTAATCTGGTTGAGTTTTTTCACTCATTCTCATTCTGGATTATCATTCGGAATCATTCTGAATAGCTAAAACAATCCCAAACAAACACACAACCTTCACTTCTCAACCCCCCAACCCCCCCCCCCCAAAAAAAAAAAACAACAAAAAACCCAGAACCCAAACCAAACAATACATTTTGTGCATCCATTACAGGTCTATGAGACAGACAGACGAAAGGAAACGAATTGGGGAACTTGATTTTATTTTTGACGAAACATTAAAGCAACAATCTGGTTCATCGAGAACGGGCAGATTTGCCGGGATCAGACATTTGTGGGGTGTGTGGGAGGCATTGTGTTTCTTAACGTTAGCGATAGGCTGAGAGGCACATTTTCCTCATTTGGGTTATCGCGACAACTTCTCAATATCGGCTGATTCGTTGTGGATGGAGGATCACTAGAAAAATGTTTCAGTATCAACAATCACCTGCCAAGAAAATTGCTTCGGCTTCAGGAAACAAATCGGTCTCTCTGATTTCTTTCTACGTTTTTTCTGCTGGTATTTTAGGCGCGTAGCCAGGGGAGGTGCAACTTGAGGGACTATCTCCCAATGAGTTGAAAATTTGCTAAAATGGGGCGACCTTTCTTACTCTGATACATCGTTTTCTCTGTGGCCGGTGTATCAAGGTAAGTCGTTTAAAAACATCATTGTTCTCGTTTGCATGTAGCTTGTGAAACGCCTAGGCACTACCTGCATGGATACTTTTGTATACCCTCGGCTATAAAAAAGTATCAAAGTGCCTGGACGTTTCACAGAAACTGATTGTATGGTCCTGATGTTACAGGCTTCATATGTTACACCGAGTTTATCGCTGTTTAATTTCTGCCAGAATCACATATTAACAGAATTACATAATTATATAAATATAATATATATCTATATTTTGCCAGATGCTATCACAGAGCTCCATTTGATTCTCATTTAAAAAAATGTTCTCCCTCGGGTCGAACCATGGTGAAGCCAGTGATCGTAAATTGCCACTTAGCGCACCTCCCCAATAAAAAACGTGGCTACGCGCCACACCTCATCCCCTGATATTGGGGTTGGGTGGTGGGGTGGCAGATTGTAATGAATATGCCAAAGAAAAAAAAAAAAGAAAAAAGAAGGTATCATCAGCTGATTCAATTATTTATTATGTCATGTATTAACGATTTACCCAATGCAGACGATACGAAAATTTATTATTTTAAATATCATTTTTTCATTTTTTTTTAAAAGATTCAACAACACCATATCATGTGACCCCTCATTCGAACAAGCTCGTTCCAATGAAGGGTTACATGATGTGGTTTTCTTGATATTTTTTTTAAAAATAATAGTTTTTCAACTGTTGAATTTGCAAATTATGCGGACGGATGCCAACGTAACGGCCAAAACCGGCCAGCGCTATTCACAAAAATCGCCAGTTAATTTTCATTATTATTTTAATTTTTTGTCTCAAAAACATAGGTTATGACCTCTCTTTGGAACGAGCTCGTCGAGCTCGTTCCAAAGAGGGGTCAGAACCTATATTTCTGAGACAAAAAATGAAAAAAATTTGTTATTCAATAATTGAGTTTGTAAGTGTCGTCTGCTTTTCATGTTAGGTAAAGGGTTAAACAGCTTGAAACGTCATCAGACTGCATTGTTTATACCAAGATGAAACTTAGTTCTTTGTTGACTTGACAATAAAGATGGGCAATATGCTTTTATCATGGGATTACCGAAACTGCAACTTTTACAATACTTGTTGAGAACATTTAAACATTTATTAGCCCGACTGTTTACAGTGAGGGCTACAGTCATGACGTTTGTCCGTCCGTCCGTCCGTCCGTCCGTCCGTCCGTCCGTCCGTCCGTCCGTCCGTCCGTCCGTCCGTCCGTCCGTCCATCAGTCCGTCTGTCTGACATTTAGAGTTTTGGTTAAAGTTTGTGGTTAAAGTTTTTTACTGAAGGTTCAAATGGTTTTTTTCCCCTGTTTAGTCATGACTTTCTTCTGTCTGTTAACATTTGGAGTTTTGGTTAAAGTTTGTGGTTAAGGATTTTTTAGTGAACCTTAAAGTTTTGTTTTTTTTAAATTGATATTACTATTGATTATATCATTCTCATTTTTTTTTGTTTGATGTTATTTTTTGAAATGTTTAACCTTTTTTGTATGGCAATTTAACTTACAACTTCCAGGTTAAAGTTTTTGGTTAAAGTTGTTTTTTTTTTTTTTTGGGGGGGGGGGGGTGTTTTAAAATTACACCATTAATTCTTCAAACAGTTTAGTGGAATGTCACTGTTTCTTATTTGGGACAATGTCTACTATCTACTGAACATTTCTACAGTGAAATCATTAACATCGGCACGATTTTAACCCCTTTTAAACATGTTTTCAGACAAATTTACTTTCTTTGTATTTGAAATTAGACTTTACGACAAACTTTCTTACTTTAATTCTTGCATGGTCAATACAACTTAATGATTCCATTTACATCAATGATTTCTTTTATCAGTTTTAGAAAATATTTAATCCTTTTTTGCCAATCAATTTTACTTAGTATTCCCAGCTTAAAGTTTCGGATTAAAGTTCTGCTTTTCAAAGTTCTATCTTTCATTCTCCAAACACTCTGCAATAACGTCATTTCTTTTTTTCATTTCGGGCAAGGTCTACTGAAGCTGTGCACAGTCGTTTCAAATAATATTGGCATTAATTTAACCCTTTTCACAACGCTTTTCGAGGGGTGGGGGTGGGGGCAATTAGGCACTTATTTTGTCTTTCATCAAAAATGCTTTTTTACAGTTTTGGTTAAAGTTTGTGGTTAAAAACCCAGGCAAACACCCCCACCCCCCAATTAGGCATTTTTTTTCCTTCTCTCCAATATGCATTTTGAACTATTTACAATCACTACATGTGGAACCTTGCGTAACCCCCCCCCCCCGTTCCTCCCCCCCCCCGACCCCACCGGGGGCCAATTAGGCACATTTTTCTTTCGGCAAAAATGTTTTTTTTACAGTTTTGGTTAAAGTTTGTGGTCAAAAACCCAGACAAATACTACCCCCACCCCGCACCCCAATTAGGCATTTTTTTCTTTCCTCCAATATGCATTTTGAACTATTTACAGTCACTACACGCGGAACCTTTTTTTAAACTCACGTAATACCCCCCCCCCCCCCCGGGGGGGGGGGGGGGGGCAATTAGGCACTTTTGTTTTCTTTTGTCAAAATTCGTTTTTACAGTTTTGGTTAAAGTTTGTGGTTAAAAGCCCAGACAAACAACAACACCCCCACCCCTACTCCAGGGTGCCAGTTAGGCATTTTTTTTCTCTTTGCTCAAAATGCATTCTGAAGGATTTAGACTGACCACATGTGGAAAAAATGGACTCCTCTAACACACCCCCACTCTCCAACACCCACTCCACCTCCTCCTCACCCAGAGCCATTCATGCAATATTTTTTCTTTGGTCCAAAATGCATTTTTAGCCTGACTGTTTATAGTCAGGGCTATAGTCATGACTTTCGTCCGTCCATCCGTCGGTCCATCCATCTGTCTGGAAATAATTGGTTTCCGACGGATAACTCCAGTTCGGATTATTTGATTTCAACCAAAGTTGATATGTGTATTTTCCAGCTAGTAATACGGGCCAGGTTTGAATATAGGTTCCACAACTCCCTCCCTGCACCCCCCCCAAACACACACACACACACACACGTGTCACTTAGGCAATTATTCCCAAAATGCATTTTGAAGGATTGGGAGTTATTACATGCAAAAAAGAAAATTGACTCCTGTAGCCCAACATTGCTTTATGTAGTGCATCTTTAATCTTTTACCTAACACCAATTGAAGCCAACAGTACAAATTATTTTTCTGAAACATCAGATTGTTTCATTTTTTACTTCTAACCATGGCTTATTAGTCCTTATTGGAACAAGCTCGTCAAGTTTGTTCCATTAATAGGTCATGAGGTATGTTTTGAAGTGGAGAAATGAAAAAATAAAATTTGAATAGCAAGTTTTGTATATCACGAGTGCAGATATGGCAGATTCGTTAGGTAAACGGTCAACAGAAAATGGCTCCGACTATTTTGTGTCTAAGCATTGCCATTGCTGTGGCAGTCGGGCTGCATGCGTGACATCACTCTAGTTAATCCTGTGCTGAAAAAGTATGATGGAAATCAATAACACAATTCCTGGTGAGTTTTAATTTTTCTTTTATCAGTATTCTTGCACAGTATCATTCTATCACAATTATAGATGGCATACGACTCATTACTTTAAAATATTGTTTTTATAAAATTTCGAAGATAAGAACCACTATTTCACACGAGTTTACACGAGCTACAATTTAAACTTAAATTCTTTTTTATGTCAAACAAGATGTGGAATGCGTATTCTAACTGTTTTTTTTATATTTCTAGCGTTCCTGTGTCCCTTCTTTAAGGATCCGAACAATCCGCACTACTTCAAGCAGTTCTCAATCAACAGAAATCAATTTTACACATATCAATGTGATGCTGACAAGATATTTGATGCAGGGAGCTGCCGCTGTGTTTGTAAGTATGGATTTTGGTTAAACTCCAAGCAGTTGTCTCCCAATAAGCGATAGATCATTGCCATAAATTTGACTCAAACGCCAAGCAGTGCTGTCTCCCTTCCCGATACTCGACCCATGTGTAACGAGCATAGCCATTTCTCTACTGTATGGCATAGCCAAGGGAGACCGCACTCCTTGGCGTTTGCATTTAAATCAACACTTCTTTTGCCTAAATTTAGAATTATTAGTGAAACCGAAACTAAGAAGGATAACATAGCAACATATTTGAGTATGATAGCCTCAAAATTGTTGACAATTAAGTGTTTACATATCAAGTTCTTTCTTCCCACCACACCAGCTGAAAGGTTTGGTTTACACACATAATGTTTTCACTGCATAACATTCTTTTCTAAATGATCAGAAGATTGAACAGTATTTTAGGTTTATGGAAACAATCAGTAGACTTGGAAGAATGCAATGTCATATTTTCCATATCATCTGATAGACTGACAATCATTTCACGTCAATCATTATAAACACATTTAAGGCATCTAGCTGCTTTTCTTTTAAAAAATTGTACACATATTTAATGTACCGTGTAATACTGGTAGAGGAACTCAGAGCCAAGGCAAGAGAACACGATAAGGAACAGACAAAATGGTACATAAAGTATAAAAATAGTTACAAAAGTAGAAATATATACAGACTACAAAATGATATAGGGGTACCGTGTAAGTCGAGGTGGGTCAACGTGCGCTATGTGTTAAACTGACAAAATAGATTCAGACTAACTCTCACTTTATTATTATTATATAACTAAACTCCCATGGAGCACACCCCAGAACACCCATTCTACTGGAGACCATGGTTACCGTAGCAACCATTTGCTATCCTGAAAATCCAAAATGGCGGCCTCTGCAGAATTGGAAACACGCATCACCGTAACAAAACGTGCTGCGTATGCGCACTGACATCATCATGATATTAACGCAACAAGATGGCCGCGTACATGCGGTACAATGATAACACAAGCATTGTCTAGCCCTACTATACATTGCTGTATGGCGTCACTTTGTTGTCCATCCATTAGAACCACCGAATGTAGCAAAAAGTGGCACTAATATTCTACTTACAGTTTTAAGGTTTGATACTCTTTCAATACATTCAATTGACCAGCTTTTATGATTGGTCCAAAGCTAGTGGTGAAACTGTTAGGGAATTCATTTGCCAGTTAACCATCCAGTAATAAGGGTTTTGTTACCGATTAACCGCTCGTTGTTTTGGAAGAAGGAATACGCATATCATATCCAACAAGGTTAAATTACCGGCGAAATTGTCGTCGGGAACTGGATGAAATTATTTTGTTTTAGCGGACTCCAACAATGAGTAAACAGAGCATGTCTCTGATACAGATCTCACAGAAAATACTACGACCTGACGGATAGAAACCTATGTAAATTCCACCTAAAACACTCAAGACTGATGATCAGACAGAGTATTTTATGCGAATTTAGCACGTTTCATTTGGTCAAGCTCGAGTATTTTATTTTATGTAAGATGTGCTTAGTTATCTTCTACGTATTTACCATTGTCACTTAAGTGGTTAACTGGTAAAGAATATCGTAACCGAGGAAAGCTTGTGACCGTTCTCGTACAGGCTAATCGATTAATTGTTTCAACACTCGGCGGTTCCACATTGGGGCAGCCCCTTAGGAATTCTAAGCCATTTTCCACCAATGTAACTAACTTTATTAAAAATCCTTCAAATACAAGTGCAGTCAACCCACAACATTCTTTCAGACTATTTTAAGGACTTGGTTCTTCAGAAGTCATTTTCAAGTACTTGAAAAAACATTTCTGTCTTAGCAAAAATGCGTTTCTGGCTGACAATGAGAATTTCCATTGAAACATTTTCTGGCTCAGCTAAAATCGGACTTAGTCAATTTTCGCCTAAGCTGGTATTTCGGCTAAGGTTAATCCAATGGGGGGAAATAAAAAAAGAAAATAAACTAGAGAATTGTAATTTGTTGGACAAATTACGGGCTTTCCAACTTTTTAATGTGAAAAGGCAAACTGTATTGTACACAAAACTATCGATCAGTTTTGAAAACACAAAATTTAGTGGAAATCAAAGTTTTTGTGATGCTACTAGTTTTTATGCAGCCAAAACAGATATTTGAGATACAGCAGGACACCAAAACATTTAACACAAAATTTCCTCTTCAATAATTACAGAATATTTTCATAGAAAGCAAAACAAGCGATGTCCTTTGTGCTTTGGAAAAAAATAGTACTTATGAATTATGGGCGTACGGGCCGGGGTTTCATGAAGGACTGTGCCCCAACCCAACCCTTAGTCAGGAAGGAGCCGATTTTTCGGCCAATATGCCAGAAAATTTCGGACAATTTAGTTGCCAGAAATGACCACAAAACATTTTGGTTTTCCACACAAACTGTTGTTTTCCTATCTCATCACTTAGAAGTTGCAAGTAAACTTACCATTATACTGTACAAGTTGATTCAGTGGAACCGTATCCACGTTAATATTATTCATTTATAATCTCACAAGTACACATAAAGAGCTCTATTACTGCATATTACGGGAGCACGGTGGCTCAGAAGGTAGAGATGATTGTTGCAATCCAAGAAGTTCTCGGTTCGCATCCCGCCTGTGGCAACCACACTGTGTCCTTGAACAAGACACTTCATCCCAATTTAATTTCCCACGTGGGGGGGGGGGGGGGGGGGGCATGATGGCGATGTGTACTAAGGGTACTTTGAGGGTGCACTTGTCTTCAACCAATGCTAACCCTGCTTTTGTGGAGTTAGTATGTTGGAGAGTCTCAGTCGCTTGCCATTGCTCGGTGGTTCTCTCCAGGTACTCAATGGGAGGGAGACCCACCCTCCCTCCCATACCCACATTTGGCATTTCCTCCTGAGATTCAACTTTTGCGGGCTAAAAGGGTTCATCCCCCCCCCCCCCCTGAAAAATAGCCCTGTACGCCTATGCAATGAATACCTGTACTTGATTAAATACCTATATTATGGTCATGATATAGCTGTAGATGCTGAAAGTGACCTTAAATATCAATAATTAATTTTTTCTCTATCATTTTGTCTGTTTGTGAATGTGTGGGATGTGTCAACAAACGAGGGTAAGCTTCCTACGCCATGATTTCACAATTTTTCCAACATATCTGTTTCAGATACAATGAAATACATGTAATATGAGTTACTGTCACACACAAATTAGTTGTTTATTTGATATGGTTTAAACCATCTAGAGAGCTAGTATACACAGTGATGGGTACAGTTCAAGTAAAAATGAGTTGATTAAAGGGATGTTGAACAGCTTGTTAATATTTCTTGCATTACATTACTACTTTGCTATTTATTGACAGAAGGATTTCACAGAGGGTTTCCCTGACGGTATTTATTTATTGGTGTTTACGGTCACATACTTATCCGCAATGGCTAATCGTGACCGTGACAGTTTTACGGGTGGGGGAAGTCGTAGGACCCAGAGAGAACCACCGAGCATCGACGAGCAACTGTCAGCTCAACATTCTAATTATGTTCAAGCTCCGCTGAAGCAGGGTACCAGCGGTTGAAGACATGTGCACCATTGACATGCAGTACGCCTTAGTACATGGCATCATCGTGCCCCCATGTTGGCAACCGGGATAAAGTGCCTTGCCCAAGGACATTACGTGGGTCGTCCCAGATAGGGATCAAACTCGGGACCTCTATCATAGAAGTCAAACAGTCTACCACTGAGAAAATGTGCTTTCTTTCCTGGCGGTATTCATATTTGTACGGCCAAACTGGTGTTGGATAACACGGAACACCAAAACATATAACACAAAATTTGTTCCCCATTGATTTTTGAAAAAAGCAGTTATGAAAAGCTCAAAGAGCTCTTTCCTTTTTGATTTTGGACAAGTGAGTATTCACTCAAAGTCATTTTTTGCAGACAGTGCTATTTTTAAGTGACCAAAGCACATGTTTCATTAAGTCCCAGAACATAACTAAAGCCGGATTTATTGATTAAACATCTCTGTATATAGCAGTGCAAAGTGTCTCAAATTAACCCATTCCAAAATGATAGTAGAGAGTAACCAAAGTTGGATAATTTGGGTATTTCCAAATGGTACACTTATTCTCACTCTCATTGTTCTTGAGGGTTAAATCTGAGATTGAAAAGGTATACCAATCTTACTCAGGGAAGGTGAGTACAGAAAAGTACGAAATTAATCAGAAAATGAATTTTGTCTGACGGTACTAATATTTTTACGAGCAAAACTGGTACTGGATTTATTTATTTATTTATTAGGTTTTAACGACACATTAACAGCCAAAGTCATATTATGTCGGTGACAGTTGTATGGGTGGAGGAAGCCGGAGTAACCAGAGAGAACCACCGAGCAATGACGAGCAGCTGCCAGCTCCCTAACATAGTGCCTCCGCACTGTAGCACAGGCAGGGTTAGATTGGTTAAAGAATATGCGCACCATCGACGTGCAGTATGCCTTAGTACACGGCGTCATGGTGCCTCCATGCGGACAATCGGAGGGGGGGGGGGGGGGGAAGTGATCGGGACATAATTGGAATATATCCAACAGATACAATGTCTGATATATTCCAATTATGTCCCGATCATGCAAGGCCGCAACTTGAAATTCTCAGAATGTTTCCTACTGTCCCTGCCCGACAGTTTAGTATCTTTGTCAAGTGTCGAGACCGCGTGGAAACCGAGGGTACGATTCATCCCTACTTTATTCTCAACTCAACGACCTTTCTATTCATTATTTACCTGTCACCGGCTGAGTTAGGTATTATATTTGTCTATTTGATGAACTTTTCAACCTTAACTATTTGCGACTTCATGTAGCACCACTGAAAGGCCACTGCACGGTTACCAATATATTCAGGGATTGATTTTACGAAAATAACAATTATTCCGACTATACCCACATGGGAACTCCTACATATGCCAAGGGTTAAACTTTTGATAATGACGCATAAAACATAAGTTGTCATGTTATGCTTGCTGCATGCAGGCATAGAAAACATTCAGCGCCCAATGAATTAGGAATGGAGTAAATTGTCACTTAAACCTACGAAATTCTGAAAAAATGAGTTTTTTTTCGACGGCATCTACCATTATGCATCTGAGACAGGGATTGCGTTAAACTTTACAGCAACCTTATAACAGAACATATTCTTGGAATTGAACTGTGAATCTGAATTTCGAAAGCATTTTCGGATATTCTATTCCAAACTACCACTGCACGCTTATCAATATTCAGTGATTTTATGAAAATTAAAATTATTCCGACCATACCCATATGGGCAGTCACGAATCTGCCAACGGTTAAACTTTTAATGATGACATATAAAACAAAAGTTGTCATACTATGACTGCTGCATACAGCCATAGAAAACGTTCAGCGCTCAATCAATTAGGAATGGAGTAAACCGTCACTTAAACTTACCAAATTCTGAAAACGAGAGTTTTTTTGTACTGCACCTATCTTTATGCAAACAGAACGAGCATAGGGTTAAACTTTACAACCAAACTTACAACAGCAAATATGCTCAGTAAGCAATTGTAAATACGAAAATGTAAATCATTTTTCGATATTCCTTTCGAAAATGGAAGAAAAGTGAGCTCCAAATTAGCCAATTTTATGAAGAATTTTAGGGCACTCAAATTCAAGGCCCGAAAACTGGGTGAAGGTTAAAACTTTGAATAAAATATATAACAGCAAAATTGTTCTTGGATGAAGGCCCAATCCTCTCATGGAAAAGGTTTTGAGACAATATGGCCCCAGTGCTGAGAAAGTGCATGTAAACGTTGGCGAAAATAACAATTATTCTGGCAGTACCCTTATGGGAAGTCTCAAATCTGCCAAGGGTTAAACTTTTAATAATAACGTATAGAACAAAATTTGTGTTACTTTGACTGCTGCAAGCAGCTATGGAAAACATTCAGAGCTCAAGCAATTAAAAATGGAGTAAATCGCCACCTAAATTTACCAAATTCTGAAAAAATTGGAAATTTTTTGGACGGTACCTACTTTTATGCAACCAGAATGGGATAGGGTTAAACTTTACAACCAAACTAACAACAGCAAATATGCTCGATAGTCAATTGTGAATACGTACATGAAAAGTGTTTGAAATTAATCCTTTCCAAAATGATAGAAAAGGCGACCAAAAATGGCTAATTTTGGCATTTTCAAACGGTACTCTTATTCTCGCCCTCATTGTGCTAGAGGGTTAAATCTGCGATTAAGAAGTAAACAGTAACATTCTTCCACAATCATTGTTGCATCTAGCCATACCAAAATAATTATTACAACTACCATGTAATTAGAAAAAATTGCTCTTGAAGTTGGCGAAAATAACAAATATTCCGACAGTACCCTTATGGGAAGTCTCAAATCTGCCAAGGGTTAAACTTTTAATAATAACATATAGAACAAAATTTGTCATACTTTGACTGCTGCAAGCAGCTATAGAAAACATTCAGAGCTCAAGCAATTAAAAATGGAGTAAATCGTCACCTAAACTTACCAAATTCTGAAAAAATCAGAATGGGATAGGGTTAAACTTTACAACCAAACTTACAACAGCAAATATGCTCGATAGTCAGTTGTGAATACGTACACGAAAAGTGTTTAAAATTGACCCTTTTCCAAAATGATGGAAAAAGCAACCAAAGTTGGCTAATTTTGGCATTTTCAAACGGTACTCTTATTCTCACCCACATTGTGCTTGAGGGTTAAATCTGAGATTAAAATGTAAACAGTAACTTTCTTCCGCAATCATTGTTGCATCTATCCAAACCAAAATAATTGTTACAACAACCTTGTTATTAGAGAAATTTGCCCTTGAAGTTGGTCAATTTTGAAGAAAAATTCTATATTCATGTTATTTTTGGCCAGTGGGGGTTAAAGTTGAGAGATCTGAGTGGTGATTATGGTGTATCATATTATGCTCTAAATGTGTGGAAAATGTGAGCTAAATAACTGTAAACAATTTTGAGACATTGGAAAAATGGTGAAATTTTGAAGGTTTTGGCAGAATATTTTGAAAACACGCGTGTTCACAGATATGATGGTACAGCATTTCACTAGATTTTATGACATTACATAAGTGTGCCAAATTTGGTCAAAATCGTACAGCTGGTTTTCGAGCAGTTCAACAGACAAAATTCAGGGAGGAAAAAAAAAATTAAAAAAAAAAAATAGAGAAGAAAAATTTTGAAAAAGAAGAATAACAATAGTCTTTCCCAAACTGAGTTTGGGAAAGCCTAATTAGAAGTGAGCCAGAAAAAGACGATCTTTTTTCAATGTAAATTTCCTTTGGAAATTGTAAAAGTGTCAAGATCGCTGTACTCAAATATTTGTGAAATGAACTTTTCTGCACATCTTTGCCTCGTCGCTCACTACAATTCGAATGGAGATATTATAGAGTTGTAAGGCGCTTCCTTCGTTCTCACCCCTCGAAGCGAGCCAGAATAGATGGAGCCGAAAAAGCTCCGTCTCCATGCAATTTCTCTTAGGGATTTGTAATGCGCTGTCATCTGGACACCATCTGGACTGACGATTTTGCACACATTGCCGTTTTGCCCCATGTTATTCTACTGGGGATTTTGTTATATTTGTTAATGATGGTTCATCACTGAGAGAGTCGAAATTAAAAATAGGAACTCGACCTTTAAGAGCACTTTCATTTTTTGTTTTATCTTATATATAGAAAAAGGGAAAAAAAAAACAAACTTAAATTTAATTTCTAAAACAAAAGAAGAAAACTGAAGGTAAAAAGGAAGAATATTTTTAAAAAAGCATGTCATTTTTAAAGATCAAAGATCCTAAGTTGAGAGATTAGAAAGTTCGTCGATGAGAAAGTTGTTCAAACCTGCGACAGAAACTGTGGAAGAAATGAAAAGAGAAATCGTCAAAGAGTTGAAACCCTTGAGAGAAAAAAGCAGGACAATAAGTTAAAGACCTTCGGAACCTTACGTTCCAACTTACACATCCTTTAGTCAACCTCGTTATACACTATCGTCTCCTGCATGCCCACGTCTTCCTTCTGCTCAGTATCTTCCACCGAGTCCCTCCGAGATGGATTGAACTGAGACTGATTCTGAGAGTGAACTATCGACGTTTACAGTGAGCACATTTGGTGATCCGACGGTAGATGTCAGCGATATGAAACCCGAAGATTACACGAATTTATATAAGACAAATCCGTTGAGTGCGGACCCTGTCTTTTGCTAGCGCGAGGGAGACGATGGTAATCTCTTCATAGGCGACAAAAAAGTGGAAATAACCGACGATTATAATCTGATTGTCGAAGATCGAGAATATGAAAGTACTAGAGGATTGTGGAATCTGCTCATACTGGCTAAACCAAACGAATATCAGGAGAAGGATTACAAAACGTATGGCAATCTCCTGGTTCGTACGAATGTCATGAGAAAAAATAATGATTCCAGTGAAACGAGACTGAAAGCGAAGTGGAAAAATGTGGTGAAACCCATATGGGATGCAAATAAAGCATTCGTCAAATTGGTCACCGGATCATTCCCTGCAATCCCAATGCTGTTCTGGAGAGATTAGATCTCTTGATGACGAGTTAAGAAGCTGATAATACCGGTGTGACAAATGAGTTGGTGAGCATATGTGATGAATTGTTGCGAGAGAAGGTGTAGAATAGAGAAACTTATAAATCAATCATAAACGCATTGAAAGGGGAAATATAAAAAAATAATAGTAAATAAAATAGAAAGTAAAAAATAATTAAATTAAATTACAAAATAATTATTATTCAATTAAAAAATGAAAGAACAAACATGTTAGTGATAAAGAAGAGGATTTATGAGATTTTACTTCTACAACGGATTGCTTCCACCACAGTGAAGGTAAAAAAAAAAAAAAACTGCCATGGACATGGGTAAAATAGCCATGATGGAAGCGAGGACTAGAATCTGTTTGGAGGCTGGCAACAGGAGTGCCAATTTAATTCAGAAGTTGATAAGACCGGTTAAGCGATCAAAATTATTGTCGAAATCGGAAGAGATTCTAGCGAACATGAATCTTAGAAATTTGAAGGGTTCTAGTGTTGTACTGATACAGGAGCACACTAAGATGTTGAATAGCGGATCTGTATTGAATGACTTATAAATTAAAAAAAAAAAGAATTTATTTTTCTTTTATTTAATAAAAAAATAAATAGAAAAATTAATTTTAAAATAAAAGCATAAAAAATAACTTTGAAAAAATATGCAAAAAGAATGGAAATTAAAGATTTATCGTCGAATGCACCAAAGAATGAGAGGCCGAACCACAAACTCTTTCCTGAAAGCATAAGAGGATTAATAGTGGGAAAATCGAATTGTCCAATGTCGAATCTATTGAAGAATCTTTGATAACCTAGACGAATTCGAGAAATGTGATCCGCCGCTCACAACGATCTTGCAAGAAACATTGAGAGAACTCGGAAGTGATAAAACGTCTAATGTGGAATAACAATTTTATGAAAATGCAAATACCGGATCCTTGAGACTTGAATTCGATGGATAGAAATCTTATGATATTCGATGACTTGATGTTGGGGAAACAAAATCGGTGCAAATCTTACTATGTTCGAGGACTTCACAGTAACATGGACTATTTCTATGTATCTCAAAATTGTTTCAGATTGCTGAGACAGACCATAAGAGAGAATGTGAATTTACTGTGTCTGTTTCGTCAAGATTTCAAGAATCTCAATCACATTTACGACGATCACGTGGCCAATGACATGAACAAAAAAGAATTCAAGAAATTTTGTAAATTGGTATGGGATTGCACACCTTATAACTTTGTGATCATCGATCTGACGAGTAGCATTACGTGTACATCTCATTTAAAACTGAAACTCGTATTGCTGATTGCCGTTATGTAACAGTTGTGTTAAAAATAGACTAATCAGCCCGATTGACTGTTCTGGAACTTTTTTGGGGTCACCACAGTGATATCTTAAACAAAAACAAACCTGATATAAACTTAATTACAATCTTTTCTCTCTCTCTCTCTCTCTCTCTCTCTCTCTCTCTCTCTGGTAACAAATCATTCAACTAAATTCTTAGGTTGTAGGGCTATGCAATGAAGCTGATGATTGATTGAAGGGATTAATTAAAGTACATGTAGATTGAATTAAAACAACTTGCACAAGGTGTGAAATAACATTTAGGTTTTAACACCTCTGCACATTATGGTTGAGGAATTATTTTTATTTTTATTATTATTTTAGCCTAATCATAATTATAACCATATGTAGATCACCAATTCAACAGAAAACAGTAGTGTTTTTTATTGAATAATGACCAACTTTGGATCAATCACGTGGCCAATGACATGAACAAAACAGAATTCAAGAGATTTTGTAAACTGGTATGGGATTGCACACCTTATAATGTTGTGGTCATTGATCTGACGAGTAGTAAATAACATGAGGAAAGGATTCGACGATGTTTATATTCTAGACGATTTTAATTAATAAATGAGAAGTGAAAAATCATATTAAGTAGAAAGTAAAAAAATAATAAAATAAATAGAATAAAATATACAATTATTAAAAAATATTTAAAAAAAAATGTTGCGAGACTATGAAACTCTATTATTAGACAGGGTAGCCGAGAAAACGAAATGAATGACCAATAATACAACTGCAAAAGATTCCTTTTCGATTGTGGTGAGCAATGACAAGAATCGATTCATGACGAAATTCAATCCACTGATCAAATTGAAGTGGGATAAGAAGTATGAGATGACACTCGTAAATCTGGAGATGTACTATTCGTTTTCCAACATCACAAAGAAAAATAAAACTTTCAATTATTCGAACAGAATAGATTGGTTCATGATTTGCATTCCCAAAGGCAGTTGTGACATAGTCGATTTGAACGAACTCATTCAGACTAGAATGAAGATCGACGGTCAAGACAAACTGCTATCAACATAACTGCCAGTGTTGAACACTCTGCATACGATTATGGACATGAGAGAGGGTTATCGAGTGGATTGATGACACCTTTGGAAAGATGTTGGGATTCCATACTAGACACACGTACAAAGGACATGCAACCTCAGAAAATGTGGTGGACATTCCCCGTGTCAACAGCATTTTGGTAAACGTGGGTGTGATGCCTGGAAGTTACGTGAATGGTGGCACACAGCCCACGATCTACTCATTTTCCCAGACGTTTCTCTAGGCTACAAGATCATGGAGCGACCTTGAAATCTAGTCTATTTGCCTGTGATAACTCATACTTTATACAGAATTAACACTGAATTAATGGATCAAAATGGAGAGCTGTTAGATCTTCGCCACGAACGTGCAATGATGCAACTTCACATAAGAGAAATTTAGGAAAACAAAATCTGTTAAATAGTTTATTAAAGAAACAAAACAAAACAAAAATATTTTTTTATAATTTGTTTTTTGCAGAATAGGAAAATTAATTAAATGAACAAATTTTCTTTTTTTAAAAAGAATTAAATCAAATTATATATATACAGTAAGAAGTAAAAATAAACTTAAATAAATTAAATAACATTTTTTTAAACAAAATTAAAGTTAAAAACAACAACAAATAATGACAACAAGGTATATGATACAAAAAGTAAACATATCCGATGGCCAGAAAGACAAACTTCACAGAGCATTAGAAAATCGAGAACAAATTGTGAGATTGAAATTAGGTCATCAAGACTTGAGCAATGGACGCGACAAAATTGCTTGGATCAAAATACAAATTAATAGAATAGCATAAGTGCATCGTAATCAAAGAGGATTGACCGTGAGACTGAGTCCCATGCAACTGAGATATAATTTGAAAATGAAAGGTGGTTTCTTAGAATTGTTGGTGGGATTGGCCACCACAGCATTGTCCATTCTCACCAAAACCATGTTGCCAGCTTTGGGTATTGGAGCTCTGTCGTGATTGGTCAGTTTGGGTGCGCAGAAAATAATGGGGGGCAGATTGTTTCTGAAGCAAGGAGGAGTTGTGTGTCGATGGTAAAGGATTGTATCTGAAATGCACAACAGGTAGTGGTGTATTTCATGTCTGTGGAGACATTCTTTATCTAAAGAGAGGAAAAAATTTGATCGATGGCCGAGGACTGTTATTAGGTCCGAATTCGCCTTTTAAAAAAACGTGCCCATTCTCAGTATGTTATTATGAGATATTTTTTTGTGATGAGAAAAAAATAACATAAAATTATATTTTTTTATATATTAAGTAAGGTAGGAAGTGAAAAAAAATAAACAAAAATAAAAATGTAATTAAGAAGTGGCAATCTATATCCCATATATCCCAACTTAACGGCAGCTGTATTACTGTACTGATGGCACCTCGCTCGGAATCTAGAGGCAATGCATTTCGCCTCGATCAGATCAATAAAATTCAACATTATTTAACGATGAAAGAGATAGACATCAAGTGCTCAATAAGATGTATGTGCCAATGACTAAATTGGTGGACGGTCTAGATCTGACTCGCATCACCATATCCATGGGTTTGGGTGCTGCTGGAGTGGGTCTCCTATCGACCATAGCTACCATTCCAGCCCTGTTGGTTATAGAGGGAGTTGCTCTCGCGACAGGATTCTTGAGCACGGATGGTAATTTAGTGAAAATATCATCAAAGGCTGAGAAACACGAAAATATCAAAGTGTTAGCCAATACGAAAATCAATTCCATAAGCAACATGATATCCACTTTTCTGAAAGATGGAAGTATTTCCGATGGGGAATATCACTTCATTCTTACGGAAAGAGATAAATTCTAGGTGTTGACAGAATGTATGAGAAAAAAATCTTGTTAGATTCTCAAAGAGGAGACAAAACATAATCTGATAGAAAAAGGTCGAGAAGAAGCCAGGGAATCATTTCATGAACTCTTGGGAAAAAATAATGAACTGCTGAGAGATTTAAAATAAAAATATAATTATGCTATATATACAGTACATGGTGAGTGTATTATCACTAAATCACGTGCAGAGTGGAGATTCCACCCAAGCAATAATTGCAAATTTGTTGCAAAGTATAACTAGCACAGGCAAAGTTTTATAGTTTGGGTGATTACTCCACTCCATGGGTGATTTAGTAACAATCCACTCTCCACGTACTGTATAAGAAAGTAAAAATTAAATAAAAAAAATAAAAAATAACAAAACAAAATGTATTGCATGAAATGTAAGAAGTCTACAGATACAACTTACTTGGGAAAAGTGCTAACTAAAAATAATAGGCAGATGCTTCACAGCACTTGTAAAGTGTTTGTTTCGGCTAAAACTCAATTCAACAAAAGAGGTGGAGGAGGAACGGGCAACAGACTCATTAATAATCTTCCCTTTGCAATGCATCTGCTATGACATCAATTTACGGGACTGGGCACAAAATTGAACAAGAGATTGAATAAAGATCTGACTCCAAAATCGTGGTGCAAACCCATCAATAGAATGCATCGAGCTGCCTATGGCCATGATCTCTGTTATGCTAAGCATTCCGATACAAAGACTAGAACTTGAGAAATTATGGGTGGATAAAGATAGAGAATTCTACAATGTTCACGTTCGTCGACTCGTCGACATCTATTCCACAGAAAACGAGAAGATGAGTGTGGTCAAATGATGGAATAGAACCATGAAGGAGAAAATGCACAGGTATTTCACGTCTAACCCTACTAAGAAATACTTGAATGTCTTAGACAATTTAGTTGATGACTATAACAATACGTGCCACAGTTCCATCAAGATGACACCCGTGGCAGCTAGCAATCATCAGAACGAAAAGGAAGTATATGCAAATCTCTATCCATTAAAGATGGCTGCGACAAAACGAACGAAATTTGCTGTGGGCGATCAAGTGAGAATTTACAAGTGGAAACAACATTTTGATAAAGACTATATGCCTAGATGGATGGAAGAAATTTTCGTGGTGGTCCAAATGTTCTACACCGATCCCATCACTTATGAGATAGAAGAATTAGTCAGCAAAGAAATCATGGGAAAGTTTTATGAACAGCAATTGCAAAAGACAGCGTTTTAAAAAAATAAACTAAAAACAAGGAGGGGAACATTTTTTTGTTGCATACATATAAGTAAGAAATAAAAAGAAATAAAAATAAAATAAAATAATTAAACAAAAATTAGAGTGAAATAAAAAAAGAGATACATATTAGATATAATGGAAGGTATAATAAGAGACAAAAGTATTCAAGAGTACGAAGTGCATGAATTGGCTAGAACTAGTCTCAATAATGAAGGAGAGATAAGACTCAATATTGAAATGCAAGATCTCTTTCTCCATCTGAGCAAAAGTTACATTTTGAAATATCCAGACACATTAGCTCATAATGGCATGATGCATCTTTTCAACAGTATATCATATAAACTCTCAGGTCAAGTGATAGAAACCGTGTTTCATCCCAGTCAGGCAACCACAATATTGGGACTTTTGAAATATCCAGACGATTTTTCCAAATCTAAAGAACTCAATCAACTGTGGATGAAAGACACTACCTCCGATGTGACTACCAAGAACGTGAGTCCAGGCACGAGATTTAAACACATCGTTCAAGCGTCTTTGCCTAGAAGGATATTCCCATTTAGGGTGTCTCTGAATCACATCTTTGGATTCGCTGAAGAATATGACAAAATTGTCTATGGATTAAAACATAGTCTCACACTAGTTCGTGAAAATGATGATGATATCATCGTGAGAGCTGCCACAATAGATCCAGACAAAGTCAATCTAAATAAGGTGGTGTGGTTCAGGCCACACATACTACTGAATGACGTGCAAAGAATGAAACTCTTCAAGATCTCCAAATCAAAAACCAGATTACCTGTTGGCTAGAATGAGACAGTGTGACATAGTAAACATTCCAACACCGACTCAGTTCAATTGGAGATTGTCTGTGAAATCTTCTTTAAAAAAATGCATTTCATCGTAGTGGGATTTCAGATGGATAGCATCGGCTCTCAAGAAAAGAATCCATTTCTATTCGATCATTGCAACTTGAGAAACAGGGGGGTGTTTCTCAATTCCACGAGATATCCGGCCATAGATTACAATGCCTCTTTTGAGAAGAATGATATTTCTAGTATGTATGGCGATACCACAGACTTCAGATCAAAATACCATCACATGGATGAATTGATAAGCAATCCGAACATAACAACCACCAAATACAAAATGCTCTATCCCCTGTTCATGTCCGACGTCAGCAAACAGAGCGAGAAACTCAAGAACACCGTTCTGGACATAATCATGAAGATGCAGTTCGATAGCCATGTACCTAGCCAAACTGCTGCTTTTGCAGTTGTCAAATCCGACAGAGTGTTGACGATCCAATCGGATGAAAGTAAAATGTCTGTCATTCAATAACTTAAAAAACTCAAAAAACCCTTAAAATAACATAAAAAAACTTTTAAAAAATCTCCAGAAAACTTAAAAATAACTTCAAAAAACTTTAAATAACTTCAAAAACTTAAAATAACGTAAAAAATAAGGGAGTTTGAGAACTTTATTAAATACTTCTAAAGTTCTCAAACTCCCATATTTTTTTCCCGTCCAAGTATTTCACACATGTTCAATTCAATTCATAAACAGTTTATTTTGTTGCATTCAGACAATCGCATTCGATCAACATAGATACTATAGAAGAAATAGCTTCAGGATTAGTTGTCTTCATCTTGAAATTAATTCTGTCTCCCTCTTCATCTCTCAAAGATGTTTCGAATTTGCTCGTATTGCAATATTGCCTTCTTCTTGACTTTATATCAATCATTTTCTATACCATTTACCACCAAGTTGATGACAACTCTATTTTTTGAGTCACTAGCAGTCAGACTCATTCGAATAATGCGTCCACTTATCGATACAGGATATCCTACCTGACCATGTGGCAATCCATTTCTGAAGCACCATTCTGATTCGCCAGAATCCAATGCACCATTTTCCTTGGCCCACACAGTTATCAACTGTCATGTGGATTTTATTTTTTCCACGACCCAAATCATAGTGCAGGCGTCCATCATCAACTTGGGATTGGGTAGATTCATG
Source organism: Pictodentalium vernedei (assembly GCA_031216915.1). NCBI lineage: Eukaryota > Metazoa > Mollusca > Scaphopoda > Dentaliida > Dentaliidae > Pictodentalium > Pictodentalium vernedei. The sequence continues at coordinate 376,846,905 of CM062294.1, read as the reverse complement.
ATTCGATTAACATCCATGTCCAGAGCACCTTCCATCACATCACCAGTTTTCTTGACCTTAGTGTCATTCACACATTTTCTGCTGACTGCACTCGAATCATATTCCGGATTGTACTCAAGTCCAAATATTTTGTTATCATTCATGTCGATGCCAGAGTCGATCGTTCCTCCCAATGGTTTGTTGCGATAGAGGTCGTTCACATGCTCATTGAGATAGGTTTGAGATTTGGTGAGAGCAGAATCCATGTAGCCGTATTGACTGCAGTCGATTCGGTATCCTTGTCACTGATTTGTGCTGGATTGATGAACTTTTTCAATCCGGCATTCAGATTGGTTTTCATTTCATTTCACTCATTCAAAGTATCGACAATCTTTCATTCCACGATATGTATTGTTTGGTGGCAGCATCACTCGAATTCACAGGAACTGCCACATTCACCAATCATTTATATTTTAAGTCTAGATCAGCGGTCATGTTTTTATCCAGGTAATTATCTCTCACACGTGCTCAAAATCTGCAACTGCCTGATCTGCATACTTTTGTAGAGGCGACGTCGCTGAGATCTATCGGTTCTGATCTGAAACATTATAAAGCTTGTGATTATTCATGTTTAGTGGTTCCTTTTGAGGTTCATATCTCCTCCCAAAATGATCGTTCAAATATATAACAGACATGCTGCCATCACCTTCAATCTTTCTCTTTTTTTCACAATTTCATCATCATCTTCCAAATTGATTGACTGTCATTTTCTTAAATTTTCTATCTTATTTATTTTTATTATTTTATTTTATTTTTATTTTATATTGTTTATTTCCTATTATTTATATGAAAAAATATTTGTTCCTCTTTCTCAATGTAAATCATTGAGGATGTCTTGAAAATGATATTTTGAAGACCATCTATTGAGAATGTGAAGACACAAGTGTCCACAAGACACTTGATCGCGAGGTTGCACGCATTCAGTGTTGTAATAAATCAACGATTTTAAATAATCAACTCTTTGGGTGGTGAGATTTCGTAACTGTCAAAATAATAATAATTTCTTCTTGCATTCTTGAACCACGCCACCCAATGTGTGCCCTCACCGAAAAATCGTCCAGGTTCAATATTCCGCATTCATCATCATCTCACGGTTTTCTGGACAATGCATCTCTGGAAAAAACACCATGAAAAGTTTTACCTTTGATACTTTAACTGCATCCAACAGACGGATGTTAGACAGAGGTTTGTTAGGTAAGATGACACCTTCTACCAATATTTTCGTATTTTCCATTTTGCATTTTGCAATTTATTTTATTGTTTAATTTATTTTGAATTGTTTTTTTATTTATTTTCTTTTCTAGGCTATTAATTGTGTCATTTATATTCCTATGTCTTTATCATTAGTGTGCAATGTCTTATCTTCTAGATTTTCTATGACTTTCAATCTGCCTTGTCGTGTGATCGTCCAACACTTCTTGGTTTTGAGGAATGAATGACTTTGTGGAATAATGACCATGAGCTAGCATGTTTATTCCGTTCGATTTCTGGATTCTCTTATCATTGTCAGCCAATAAAGCAACTTTATTGATTATTTCTGTGTAGAGAACGTGATTGTTGCATTGAATTGTGTTCACCTTCGTGTAGATATCTCCATTTTCGAACAGACATTTTTTATACTCTTCAAATGTGATGTCATTATTGGCAACGTTTCTTTTGACACATTTACATTTCTTAATTGCCTCCCCATCTAAGTGGTATGCATACAGTTTCGCCTTTAAACCCACAAATTCTATGAGCTGTCTTCCGCCCATCTCATCCTGGAATTTTCGCACCACCTTTGCATTCACACCCAAAGGAATGTTAGATTTGTAATTGATGGGATAATTGCTCGAGTTGAACCACGCATCGACATCCGGAGATATATTCCGGTAAAAATCCTTGGTGTCTATCTCATAAGCCAGACTATCCGTGTCGGTAAACAACAGTTTGGCTTTTGAAGTGAATTTCTTCTTCAAATATTCATAATGAAATCGATACATCAACTGGTCACTAATGTTTAAGATGCATGTTCCCATTTGTTTCTTGTGAACAGCCACTAGATTTTTATGAAAGATGGTTCGATGTTTAGTTTGGTCTTGAAACGTACTTTCTAGCCTGACTATCCATTATCACCAGACGACTGGCAAACCTGGTTCTGATGTTTTCCATCAATTTTCCGTACACACAATTATTCATGAGTTTGAAAAAAATATGTTCGAATTCAGTCATGGCCTGGGGCCTCAAATTCGTGTGGAGATCTATATACTTCTTCATGCAAGGCTCTTCATCAAATTGGATGATGTGTTGGATGTCGATTAATTTCATGCCATAATCTATGTAAAGTTTCACACTTTCGTAGTAGACTACGTATTTATGTTTAAATTTCGAATGAGTTTATCGACTATTCATTTTTTCTGGTGCTAAAGGATATTCATTGTGCAAATTGTGTAACGTTTTGGGATATTCTAGATCCACCTCCAGAAGACAGGGATAATATCTCCAATTTTCCATCTCCTCACGATTCTCGACCCATTTGAAATTTCCCATTGGTAATGGAAGCCTCATGGCCCAATAGTATAAATTATTAGCATCTAGATATGTTATGTATTTACTTGGTTCTAGTGCATCGAATCTTTCTTCTGTGTAGCAATTGTTTGCTTTCCCATATCTGTGAGATATTGTCAACACTCCACCTCTCATACCCTTTTCTAAAATGAGCAACATGTCCATGTTGGATAATAATTCCAAGCAGATTTCAGTCGTCTTCAACAGTGCATCCCAGCCCAATCTGGGAGCTGTGTAATACTAAGCCAGATCTAGACTCTAATGTCTCCAACACACGTCTCGAAAATTTTCGGACACGTCTGCCAAGAGAAGGACGTCGGTTTTGAGATAGAGACTGTGATAATCTCTCATGGATTTCATGTGAAATATTCCCCACACCTTTTGATCGTGCTCATAGTCGACATCGGAAATGTCAGTATCATATAATTTAGAATAAAAATGATCTTTGGAAGGCTGCTTTGGTTCATTGAATCTATACAAACTGTCAATGTAATAGTGGGGATAGACTCCTTTCCTCAATACACTCTCCAATTGACGTTCATTTTTAAAGTGTTCAGTGATGATCTCGAATTTCTCCTTTCCAAAATTAATGACTAATTTTTCGAGACTGGTCGACATGAATTTAAAACTATCTATGAAATGTATTTCTCTCCTGATATTGACTGCTGACATTTCTCCATCTATTTTTTTCTTCTTTTCATCTACGACTATCCATTTCATGAAAGATATGTATTGTTCATCGCTCTCCATGATGCAGTTTATATTACCTTCACTTACACCTCTCAGACTCTTCACAAACAAATGACTGTCATAATCCGACAGATTGTGAAATATCACCAGAAAGAACTTAGCATCTCGATATTTAAAATTGCAATTACTGTGCATGGCACCCATGTAGTGATTGTGATCTCTCCCTTTCTTGTATTCAGGTGCTGAAGCTTCAGAGAATGATTCTTTATAGAGGTGACAGTCGGTGGCACTCTTATAGTCTTCCATTTGCTCGTCTGTGATGATCATCTTCATGGGAGTTTTAAATTGCTCATATATTTTTTTTATTTGAGATTCCAAATCTTCCACGAATTTTTGAGCCACATCGTCGTCGTCTGACTGTTACGTGCAGGTGTATGGACCCGAGGAATATCTATCGTCGAAAGAACACTTTATGTAAAAACAATAACCAGACAGCATGTGCCTATGATATATTTTGGTGTAACTCTGCTGATCGTTGGGCTGACATGAACTCATTTTCACAGTGAAACATTCGAAATCGTCATACACCACAAAGGCACTCTCAGTCTTGTTTTGATGTATGAATTTAATGTAAGTGGGAGATTTAGGCATGTCAATAGCAATGCATTGATTTGAGTTGCAACACTCCTCGTGACTCATGTTTTTGATCCAACAATAATGTTGATTATCATCTTTCAAAATTTCCTAAATTAATATTTTTCTCGACATTTTGGTTCTCTGAACTTATCCTCAGATGAAATATGTTTTTTCAAATTGTCATATCCTAAAACGTTGACAGTGCTTGTATGATTTTGATTTTCAAAATGATTGATGTCGCGTAGTTGAGCTGGAAAATTTATTCCCGACCAATTTAAATTCTTAGTAAAAGTTTTGATATATTTGGATACTCTATTTGTGTTCTTCTCTACGGGATATAATGCAGATGTGACAGCCATTTGAAGCATTGACTGTCTTCTTCATTTTCCATGTTGATTATAGCGTTTTTATTTTCTATGAAAAAAAGCAATTTATACATGAAGATGTTTGCAATGGATTGAACTTCTCGAAATCAATTTCTAGATTCAATACTTTGCCGAATCTCCAATTGCTACTTTCGTTTGATACTGTGCTAATGGTTGTATCATTTTTTTCTGTCATATTATCGAAGATATTGGAGCCTTCAGTCACAGTTTTGTGTACAATTGAAAATAAGCAGTTTTTCCTATACTTCATGCATATTCACATTGATCTCCATCGGAAGCTTTAATACCATTTTCGTTTTAAACACCATTGCCTTGCATTCGACGAAATAAATCCAACACACTAGTTTTTATCTCGTTCAAGAAATTTGGGGGATGAAACCTTTTTATACCTTTGACATAGAACATTTTAAAAAATCCCTTCATGGCCTGCTCTCTTTCTACGTGAGTGTACGGGAGTTGTTCACGCATAACTTTAGCTAGAATTTCTTTTAAGTAACCATCTTTTTTCTCGAGTTCAGTCATTGCTTCTTTTACGATTTTTGATATTTGATCTTCTTTTTTTATTTCCGCCGATTCAATAGGGATGTTTTGTTTTTGTTTCCTCTTTCCATCTATTGTTATTTTTCCTATTACATCACCTCCTTCAAGCATTGATTTTATAAACTTATTTATATCTTGTGACTGTACACCTTTCAAACCCATCTGACACGCTTTATATCTCAATTCTGACACCTTTTTCTCACTAGTCTCAGCCTTTATGACTCTGATCATTTGTGTTTTGTTTTTTTTTATAACTCGACGAATTTGCGATACCGAGATTCTTCACATAATTTTTCAATTGAGCCAGACAGCACATTTTCAATGAAAATGACATTTTTTCAATAATTAGAAATTGTTTTTAAATGTTAAAAATTGTTTTTAAATGCTTTTTTTTAATTTCCTCTATACACTTGAAACATGTTTTTGACTGATTTTCTTTTCTTTGATAAGAAACCAGTTTTTCGTCTTGGGTATCTTCTCAGAATTTTTGAGTTTATTTTCTCTAGAAATCAACAGCAAATTCTGCTTTTCCACTAAATTAATTTTTCTTTAATTAAAGAGAATAAAATTTGAAATCAGTGAAAAAAAAATTCCTATATATATACAGGAAGTAAAAAGAAAATTAAAATTGATAAAAAAACATATTTCATATTATATATATATAATCTTGTAGATACAAGTTTTACTTAGTCACTTCCCTGCACCAGTAACAATGTCTGTGGTAGAAACAAGCTGATTTCAAGTCTCCAGGAAAAATAAATGTTTTTAATGTGAAATAATGTTCGTAAAGTTAATATTTTGTGTGATTCAAATGGTACAAATGTAAGTTATCGAGGAGGATATGTAATCATGAGTAGAGAATCAACAGTGGCTGCCAAAACAAAAAGAAAAGCGTCAACCGAGCTCACACCTCCAGCTCGCGAAAGAGGAAACATGGCGGAGCGTGGTAGTCCAATTCGAAAACATAGTTCTGATCTGAATGACAGGACTGATTTACTTGATTTACCCTCAACCACTGCAAATAGTTTGAGGATAGTAGGTAATGTATCTAACATTAATGAAGATTTTGACTTTCGAGATGTTGAACATTCCCATCTGTTTTCCACCAGTCCTACAGCACGTAGAAGTGGTTCATCAATTGTTGAAATACAAGATTAAGAAACTACGGAGCCAGTGTATCTTGAGCTGGGTAACAGTAACAAAAGTGATGTTTATAGTAAACAACCTGTTGTGGGTGGTCAGAAAGAGTTTGATAAAATTTTCAGAATGCTGGAAACAGTTACTGAGAGACTAAATATTACGGATGAATTAAAGTCGGATGTAAAACTTATTCATGTGAAATTAAACACAATTGAAAGCAACGTAGATACGCTCAGTGAAAGAGTTCAGTCACTAGAGCAGGACTCACACAGATTGAAAAAACGACGTAATTGACCTACAAATCACAAATAGTCACGTTGAGAGCTCAGTGAATAATCTGCATGTGGATAGTTCTCGTGTCTTTCAGAATCTGTCGGTGATTCAAGAGAACAATACTGAACTGAGAGAATCCGTTATAGACATTCAAATGCAATCTATGCGTGATAACCTGTTAATCACGGGGATAAGGGAAATAGAAAATGACAAAATCTCCACAGAGGAGGTATTAGTAGACTTTTTGAAGGATAAAATGAAGATAGATAGGCAAATCTCTCTTGAAAGGGTCCATAGACTGAGTAAAAGAAATCCAATAAGGCTAGACCTATAGTTGCAAAGTTTACTTTTTACAAGGACCGAGAATGTGTGCGAAATAGATCATACATTTTAAAAGACTTGCACTATTATGTAAGTGAACATTTCCCCAAGCAAGTAGCGGACTACCGAAGAACTGTTCTTGTGTCAATCTTGAAAACTGCGAAACAGAAAGGGGACAATGCTAGAATTGTAGGGACAGAATCTTTATAAACAATAGACTGTATTACCTCTCTACGCCACCACCATATAGAGCAACCCAAAACCCACACAAACACACACACATATGGCTGTTGGAAGGGGCGTCGACGAGTAGGTCAGCCCGAGAAGTGTCAAATTTAAAGTGTTATCGTTAAATGTATATGGCCTATTGTCAAAACTGAATGACCCTGAATTTGTTGACTATATCTCAGATTTCGACATTCTTTGCTTTCAAGAATCTAAGACTGACGATATCGATATAGTGCAAATTGATGGTTTCCACGTATTCCCGTTAAAAACCGTAAAATACTATCAACTACTAGATATGGTGGCATCTGTACAGCAGTGAAAAAACCTTTAACAACTTAATTTCAGTTATTCCCGATGATAATGAAAATATTCAGTGGATAAAGTTTGACACTGGAAACCACACGAATATCTTAATAGGAAATGTGTACATGCGTTTTGAGAGCTCAAGATATGATAATGGATACAGTCATGAGGCCCTATATATATCAATCTTGGACAAATTGTCGATAAGTGACAATATTGCCCTTGTGGGTGATTTCAATTCTCAAATCGGAAGAGGTGATGAGTTGTCAAACACCGTGCTGAGGAGGATTATAAAAAACAATGCGATTGCGGACAAACGGCACACTCAAGATGAATTTACAAATACATTTGGGCGAAAATTAACAGATATTTGTAAAATAATAATCTACTTGTAATAAACGGCCGATTTGGCAGTGACAAAAATGTGGGAGCTGCCACTTGTAAAGGGGTTAGCGTCATTGATTATCTGATATGCACTGCTGATTTCGCCAAACTTTTGATAGATTTTACAGTCGATGAGTTCAGTAAACTGTATTCTGACGTCCACTCCCCAATTTGTTTCTCGGTGAATACCGTTGTTTGTACTGATAACAAAAGACCCGAGGACAGTAAATTGGTGGTAGAAAAACATAACGGGTTTCAGTCTAACGGTAATAGTGCAAAACTGAATGTTGATTCTACACAAGACCAACAACACGAGGTGACCTTTGCCAGTAACTTGAACAGGTGGGACCCATCAAAAGTCGACGAATTCCGAAATAATGTTGATGCAAAAATGACTGACTCGTTACTAGAACGACTGGTAACTCTTGAGACAAAAGAAAGTGTTACAAAACAGAATATTGACGAGGCGAATACCATTTTATGTTCCATATACTCGAGTGCGGCAAAAGAAACATTTGGTGTTAGGAAGAATAATGATAAACCCCCGAAGAAACAAAATAAAATAAATAGCCGACCTTGGTTCACATACGACTACCTCTCAGCTAGGAGAAATCTTCGGAAAGCAAGAAAAACATTTCGAAGATCCCCTAACATTGAAAACAAACGTCTCTTGTGCAGGCATAGAAATATTTACAAAATAGCTTTAAAAAGTAGTAGATTTAAATATATGACCACTTTTAAACAAAAAATTCGCATGTGTAAAAAAAACAGATAGTAAGGAGTTCTGGAAAATCATGCCATCCTTGGACAGGCCCTCGAAACACACTCCCACACCTCCTCTGGAAGAATTCTACGAATATTATAAACGTAAAGATAATGTTGATATAGATCCTCCTGAAGATGAAACGCACAGCAATGACTCCCCAGTGCCACCGCACCCTTCACTAGACACCTCCATGTTAAACGACATTATTGATGTGGAAGAAATAGAAAAAATCGTAAAAAAATTAAAAAATGGGAAAGCATCGAGAATCGACAGCATAGTTAACGAATATATTAAGACAACTTTCGACTTGTTTAAAGTTATATGTTCCAAACTCTTTAATATTATACTCAAGAGGGGAAATCTCCCTTCGACCTGGACTGTCGGCATCATCAAACCAGTATATAAAAATAAAGGTTCCTCTCTAGATGTAGATAACTATAGAAAAATTACGTTGGTCAGCAATATTTCAAAAATGTTCACAAGTCTGTTGAGTGAACGCATCTCAATCTTCCTGTGTGAAAATTCATTACTGTCTGAAGCCCAAGCAGGGTTCAGGAAAGGATGTTCCACACTTGACCATATTTTCTCGCTGAATATTGTAAGAGAATTAGTAAGATTGAATAAGAAGCCCCTATACTGCGCATTTGTAGATTTTTCAAAGGCGTTTGATACTATTTGGAGTTCAGCTTTATGGTCAAAGCTGACTCAACATCATATAGATGGGCAAGTTCTCCGTATAATTAAAAGTATGTATAGAGATATAAAATCAACGGTGATGAAAGGAAAAAATAAATCTGACTTCTTTACTAGTAATGTTGGCCTAAGACAAGGGGAAAATTTATCCCCGATTCTATTTTCACTGTACCTTAATGATCTGGAACCTTTCTTACTCCGAAACGATTGCTCTGATATTGAATTTGACAATTCATTTCGCAATACGAACGACCCTGAGGTATACCTACGACTCCTTGTTTTATTTTATCACATGCCTATTGTAAAGTTCAATGAAAAAGTCCTTCTGATATTCTTCCATATGAGAACACGTGTAATATGACCTGCAAGGATTTTCATTGGCTGAATTTTAAGCCTCATCACCTAATTAATATTCATATTGTACCACTCCATTGTTTACAAACAAAACATGTCGCGTGTACTTAACTATCGAGTGAACGAAATTGTGAAAATAGATGGAAAAGGAGAAGGGGAAATTGTTAAGATCATTGATTCCGCAAAAGGCTTGTTAAACTGTGAAAATAATAGGTATGATCGTGTAATGGGCTCTCGGCAGAACGTTTGAGCCCATTACACGATGAACGTTACCAGACGCTAGATTGCCAAGAAACTGTTGGCGTTGCTAAGCAAACGGACGCTACTCAACAGCGTCGTTTTGTTAATGTCAGCGGTTCAGATATAGATGGATTTGTTGAAAAAGAAACAAATAAAAACACTTTAAGCAAGACCTTTTATGATATGAAGTTAGTAAGAAATTTTTTTCAAAGCACTGTTATAAATGAGCATCGTGAAATTCACAACATACCGCCCAGTGAACTGTGTGTTATTTTATGCAAATTTATCCTGTCAGTCAGAAAATCTGACGGCTCTGAAAATGAACCAAGCTCGTTGCGTGGATTTATTTCCAGTATTGACAGAAATTTAAAACGTTTTAATTATGGCCACACAATAGTTAGCAGTGTAGATCTTGTGAAAGTGAGAGGCATATTGAAGGCCAAACAACGACAACTGAAACGAAGTGGCTTGGGCAATCTGGAAATGAAGGCGGAGCCAATAAGTGACAATGAAATTGACATTTTGTGGCAAAGCCGTCAACTGGGTTCTTCGACACCCGAATCTATAATAAACTCCTAGTGGTTTTTAAACACTATTCACTTTGGTTTACGGGGCTCAGATGAGCACTGTAAAATGTGTTGGGGGGATGTTAGTTTGCACAAGGACCCAAATGGCCAGGAATATTTACAGTTTATAGAAAGACAAACAAAAACTCGCCCTGGTGACAATGTGAGAGATGTTCGAAGTGTGCCACCCAGAATGTGGTGCAACTTTGATTTACCAGAAAGGTGTCCTGTGAATATTTATAAAAAGTACTCTCTTTTAAGGCCCTCTGGTTACAGTGACGAAAGTGACCCTTTTTATATAGCAACACATACTAAACAAGATATTATGAATGTCGGTGATCAGTGGTTTAAAAGACAGCCGATGGGAATAAATAAACTTACCTCCATCATGAAGCGCATGGCAAAAGCAGCTGGTCTGTCACCGGAAAAGAAACTTACAAATCACAGTGCTCGCAAACATCTTGTTCAGAAACTTAGTGAAAACTAGACTTTATGATTCTGGAGAATCATGGCTTTTTCCGACAAGATTCCATGATTTTTTATGACCCTGGAGTGTCTGAAGAATTGTTTTTAATTGTATCATTAAAGTATTTTTATTGATGTCTTGAGAAAAGTAGGTATAATAGTCTCAAATGACCCAGTGTGATAAAAGAACGTTTTGGCTAAATCATCATTGTTTGTGGAGAGGGTTAATATTAATATCAGCGTCTGAGAATCAGCGTCTAATGTAAATAGGCCATTGTATCTCAAATTTATCTAAAATTTCGATATTTGACGGTTTGTGGAGGGTTAATGAAGGCTTGCGAGAATAATTCTTCTCCAGGGTTTATTTGTTCTTGAAAATCTGTAAGAACCACTTGAAGATATCCACAGAAAATGTGAACTTTAAATTCTTAAGCATGTCATGTATAGTCCCTGTATCAATTATCTCCTATTAGACCACAGTTGTTTTGCATGATTATGTCATTTTTTCACACCTTGTGGAGCTCACCTGCCACCTGTCTGTTGATAGCAGAAGTAAATTTCTCTCCAATTTGTTTTCCCCGTAGGATTAGTTTTATTTATTACAATGAAGACATCCATATATGCAACGACAAACATGGCGTTATAGACTACAATAATTACATACGTAAATAGGAAGTGTTGTTTGTACATATGTGTAGATAAAATATACCATGGGACGGATAAGGGGGAGTATGGCCGTCTTATAAACTAGTATATATCTAGCCCCACTGCCGGGGAAATGTTGGCGCCATGCACCACTGCATTTGATAACCGCCTTACAGAGTAGTAAATATACCTGCCTCCCTTCCCATGTTGGGGACCCCCACCTTTTATTGTAAGGTTCCTTAGGCACAACATAGCGTCAGTAAGATGGATATATACTGCCACGTCGCCACCCTGGGGCGGAGGAGGGGCAGTGTATAGCCGTTTTACAGACTAGTATATACCTGGACCCACTGTCGGGGAAATGCTATAGTATCAACACTATTTGATATTATAAGTAACTGATCTCATTGTTGCTAACATTATTTACTGCTTTCTTATCATGCAGTGGCGGGGCGCGGTGGCATTGTGGTAGCCGGTTCTCGTCAGATCACCGAAGTTTTGCAACGCTGAGCCTGGTTAATCATTGCATGGGTGGCCGTCTGAGCGATCAATTCGGACTCCCATGTTGTGTCCTTCGGCAAGGCACTTAACTCCGATTGTCCATATGGGGGCACGATGCCGCCATGTACTAAGGCGTACTGCACGTCGACGGTACGCATGTCTTCAACCAATCTGACCCCGCCTGTGCTGCAGTTCGGAGTTACGATGTTGGGAAGCTGGCAGCTGCTCGTCGTTGCTCGGTGGTTCTCTCCAGGTACTGCGGCTTCCTCCACCCATAGATTAGCCATTGTGCATAAGTATATGCTCTTAAACACCAATAAATAAATAATAAATGATATCATGCAGGGCAGTGTGGAATACGAGGCGAGGCGAGGCGTATCTTTCAATGTGTGTTTGGTTGGAGAAAGAGGCAGGGTGGAGGTGGTAACCTTGGTAATTTTGTTTGGATAAATCGACCGATGGCGTGGGACACCGTGGAATTGACCGATGAAGCGGGACACAGTGAGAGTGGAACTTATGGGCGGTTATTCTTGATAATAAATAAATATACACTTACTTTTGAGTTCATACAAGGTGAGTATAGTAGTCTCAAATGAGAATGGCCAATATTTGTCTTGAAAACCTACGAGAGGCTTTTAGAGAAATCCTCGGAAAATATGAATTTTTAACCTTTTGAGGGGTAACCAGCCCTAAACGGATTAATGCTTGGTTTTGTGAATACCTTCATTACTTACAAAAATGATCCTCACTGAATTTCACTTCCAATGAGGAAGGTTATGTTTATCACGCAGGTACACATTGGGTGTTATGGGTGCCCCAAAACAGCCCATTTTCCCAAAATGTCTATACTTTGCAGGCCCTGGAGGGTTAATAATTGCTTACCGGAATATTTTGTCCATGCAACTTGTAATGTCACTCAAAGACCTGCAAATCGTCAATTTTTCTTGAAAACTTGCTAGATTTTTTGGAGAAATCCACAGAAAATGGGAATTTTAAGCTTTTGAGGGGGTATATCTCCTTAACCAGTCGACAATGGGTTAAGACCTCGATTTTTGACTATCCTTACTACTTACAAAAATGTTTCTCTATCAGTTTTGCGTCCAGTAAAAGAAGTTACGTTTCTCTGTGGCATTTCCATTTGATGTTGTTAGTGTCCAAAAAAGACTATTTCTTCAAAATTTTGGACATTTAGCAGCCCATGGAGGGTTAACAAATACCTACCAGAATAATGTATCCATGCAACTGGTAATGTGATACAAAGACCTATCAACGGCCATTTTCTCTTGAAAACCCTACAAGATGTTTGTAAAGAAATCCAGGGAAAACGATTTTTAAGCTTTCGATGGGTATCCCTGTTAACCTCCCCAACAGGGGTTAACGCTTGGTTTTTTGAATACCCTTATTACTTACAAAAATCGTCCTCTGTGAATTCCACTTCCAACAAAGATGATTATGTTTATCTCTCATATATACATTGGGTGCTGTGCGTGTCCGAAAACAGCCCATATCAACAAAATTACGATGCTTGGCAGCTTGTAGATGGTTAATAAACGCTCACCGGAGTATTTTGTCCCTGCAACTTGTAATGTCACATAAAGACCTACGAATAGTCAATTTTTCTTGAAACCCTACAAGTTACTGTTCGGGAAATTCACAGAAAATGGGAATTTAAAGCTTTTAAGGGATATCTCTCTTAGCCTACCCAAAATGGGTTAAGACTTCGACTTTTGAATACCCTTACTACTTACAAAAATGTTTCTGTATAAATTGTACACTCGATAAAAGGAGGCTCTTTTCTTTGTGGTGTACCCATTGGGTGCTGTTGGTGTCCAAAAACAGCCCATTTTATCACAATTTTGACGTTGAGGAGCCCTGGGAGGGTTAACTAATGCTGACCGGAATATTTTGTCCTGCAACTTGTAATGTCACACCAAGACCTGCGAATAGCCGATTTTTTCTTGAAAACCTACAAGATGTTTTTTAGAGAAATCCACAGAAAACGGGTATTTTACGATTTTAATGGGTATCTCTCTTTAACCAGCCCAAAATGGGTTAAGACGTCGAATTTTGAATACCCTTACCACTTTCAAAAATATTTTCCGATCAATTTTGCGTCTGATAAATGAAGGCCACTTTCTCTGTGGTATACCGTTTGGGTGCTGTTCGTGTCCAAAAACAGCCCATTTTATCACAATTTTTACGTTTAGCATCTCCGGGAGGGTTAACTAATGCTGACGGGAATATTTTGTCCATGCAGCTTGTAATGTCACACCAAGACCTGGGATTGACAAATATTTCCTGAAAATCTACAAGACTCGTCTAGAGAAATCCACGGAAAACATTAAGTTTTGAGCTTTTTTGCGGTATTGCTGTTTAACCAGCCCAAAACGGGTTAACGCTTGGTTTTCTGAACACCCTTATTACTTACAAAAATGATCCTCGGTGAATTCCACTTCTGTATCGTTTGGGTGCTGTGGGGGCACGAAACAGCCCATTTCATCAAAAGTTTGATGTTTGGCAGCCTGTGGAGGGTTACCATATGCATCGCCTAATATGTCATGTGTATCAATGGTCGTGTCACAGGCAGTTCTAGTAATGATGAATGTTTAAAAAAATCTATAATCTACAAGACGTGTTTCGAGAAAGTGCCGATAAACCCCAAATTCTGACGAAATAAGGGTTAAATCGAAAAATCTGCTTCGGTACATTTTTAGATTTTGTTCCCCTCTATGCGTGTGCAAAATTTTATGAAAATTGGTTCGAAAATGGCTTCTGAATCGTACGGACAAAATGTGTGGAAAAAAAAAATCCAATCCCCCCCCCCCCCCCAAAAAAAAAAAATAAATAATAATAATCCGTAGAAAAACAATAGTCTTTTCCAGAGGGAATATCCAGTCAATTAACAATTACAGCCAAATCAGTGTGAACAACAACACAAACAAATTTCTCGTGTGTTATCTTACTCCAATCTTCAAACTGAAAATAGGCCTCAATTTCCTAAATCCATGGACACAGATGTAGTTTATCAAAACCAGTCAATTTCTAACACAAATTCCATTGATCGAAACACACAATTTGCGGATAGACTACAGAATATGTTCACAGGCAACATTTATGGTGGGCACTTTGAAATACACATTCATAACCCAGAAACATCATCAGCCCAACCCGCTCAGAAACGTAGGCGCATAATTGTGTCCGACAGCGACTCGGATTAAAGTTGATAAAATATAGAAATTGCAAATCCCTTCTTTGGATTTGCTTCTCTTATTGTTGACAATTGAATTACTAATGACGGTTTTGTTGCAGTCTGTTTATTAAATGTCAACAAGACCGTTTGTTTTGAGAACTATTTTGTAAAGCGGAAGTATTGAACGCATTCAGTCAACATGGAGAAAGTAGGTTAATTTTCTTTTTCCATGTACGGGAACACAGACTCGTTAAAAATAAATCGGTTCAAGTTCGTTTGTGTGTGTCATGTGATAAAAAGAATCTGAAATTCGTTTCTCTTTGACATAAGATTTATGAAACTCGTTTCGACAATTTTATTTTAGCTCGCCAGAGGCTCGCTAAAATAAAATTGTCTACACTCGTTTCATAAATCTTATATCAAAGAGAAACTCATTACAGATCCTCTATATATGCTGACGACACAGTTCTTCTTTCCAGCTCAAGGAAACAAATGCAAAATCTATTAAATGTTTTTGACGAATATTGTGTGAAATGGAAATTACAAATAAACATTTCTAAGACTAAGATAATAAAATTCGGTAGCAGAGCTAGCCCAAGTGATAGTTTCTCTGTAGGTAGTATGCCCATAGAAGTTGTCAATAGCTATAAATATCTAGGAACCACTTTTACAAAGTCGGGATCTTATAATTCAGAAAAAAATAATAGATGTAGTGGGGCAAAAAGGGCAATGTATGCGCTGATAAACAAGATGAGAAAACATCAGCTCCCAACCGACGTCGTCATAGAGGTATACAATAAATGTATTGTTCCAATTATGCTCTACGAGTGTGAAATATGGGGGCACACAAACGTCTCGGTGTTACAAAAGCTAGAACTCTGGTTCTTAAAATTCATCCTGAAACTAAAAAAATCCACGGGAAGTAGCCTGCTATATGGAGAACTTGGTTTAACCCCGATAGGCACCACGATAAAAATAAGAAGCTTAAACTTTTGGGCCAAACTTGTATCTTGCACTGAATCAAAATATCCAAACTTCTCTATTTATTAATATATAGTAAACATAGTAGTGGGGTGTATACAAGCCCGTGGACACAATACATCTCTTCACTGTTAAATAGTATAGGTTTTGGATATTTATGGTCAAATCAAACTATCCCAAATTGCAAATGGTTCGACTGCGCTGTAAAGCAAAGATTATCTGATATGAATTTACAAGAATGGCGTGCTACCCTGGATAAATCCACAAAATTCCAATTCTATGGATTAATTAAGTCATACCCTATATTTGAAGATTACCTTGTAAATCTACAACCCTCATTAGCTACTGCATTACTTAAGTTTCGCGTGCGAAATCACAACCTGCCAATAGAAGTAGGAAGCTGGTCATCTACTGAAATGTCGCAAAGAAAATGCAATTTTTGCAGCTGAGATATTGGTGATGAATTTCATTATAATCTGGTTTGCGGAAAACTCGGGTACCTCCGAGTAAAATACATAAGAGCTTACTATTCACGAAATCCAAATATGCTTGAGCTCCGACAATTATTTACCACCACAAACAGTAAAGTAACAAGAAATCTAGTCAAGTTTATAAAAGAACTTCAGACAATTCTGAAACCCGCCCGTGTCTAGTGTGCCGATTCCCCCCAGCAATCATTTACCCAACATAACTGCCGGAACCGATCAGCGGTATTTTGAAGCAAAAGGCTCCTAAACTGTATTTTTATGTTTTCATTTTTTGTCTAGGAAGCATGGTCTGTGGTCCCTCATTGGGGTGAGCTCGTCGAGCTCGCTCCAGTGAGGGACCGTGGGCGGTGTTTTGGGGACAAGGAATGGACACTCTTGAACAATGAAATAATTATTATTTTAAGATATTATTCTCAACAGAACTTCTTGAGGCTGTATTTATTCTGGTATCCAGGCCGATACCAATATAAAACTCTGGCAGTTACTTACCCAATGCAACGCGTAAAACCATTTAAATTGTATTATGCTCACAATTTTGGTCTCTAAAACAGCGCTTGTGGCCCCCTCATTATAGCGAGGTCGCCGAGCTCGCTTCCATGGGGGGTCAAGGGCGGTGTTTTGGGGACAAGGAAAATTACTATTTTCAACGGGACTTCTTGAGGGGGTGTGTGTGTGTGTGTGTTGGTGTGTGTTGTGTGTGTGTTGTGTGTGTGTGTTTTTCCAATGACACATTCATGTTTTAGAGGAATTTTGAATGTCGGTTTTTGATCCCCCGCCGGGATTCGAACCCTCGGCAACACCGCCTGGCAATCAGGAGTTCAGCGCATAAACCACTAGACCATTGCACACCGTCAAAAACGATGGCTGGAATCTAGCTTTTTAGATGAAGTCCTCATGATTACTTGGTTCATCTTCCTTTCGGCAGCAGCATGAAAGTGTGGAACGCGCTGGCTACAGTACGACGAAAGTGCTGTGGATGGCCTCAGACGAAGACTGGCACGGGCTTGTGTGTGTTTTTCAAATGACACATTCATGTTTTAGAGGAATTTTGAATGTTAGTTTTTGATCCCCCGCCGGGATTCGAACCCTCGGCAACACCGCCTGGCAATCAGGAGTTCAGCGCCTAAACCACTAGACCATTGCACACCGTCAAAAACGATGGCTGGAATCTAGCTTTTTAGATGAAGGCCTCATGATTACTTGGTTCATCTTCCTTTCGGCAGCAGCATGGAAGTGTGGAACGCGCTGGCTACAGTACGACGAAAGTGCTGTCGATGGCCTCAGACGAAGACTGGCACGGGCTTGTGTATGTTTTTCAAATGACACATTCATGTTTTAGAGGAATTTTGAATGTTGGTTTTTGATCCCCCCTCGGGATTCGAACCCTCGGCAACACCGCCTGGCAATCAGGAGTCTTACCAACTTGTCGAGGTAACTAGACAAGAGTTTGCGTGTTTTGCCTTACCGAGGTACAAAAGACAAAGAAACCCTTTACCTCGTCTGTTTTTCCAGAATTGTACCGGCAAAACGAGGTAGAAACCGTTAGTCCACACAAAGGACAAACAATGGGGTACCTCGGTATGTGGGGTAGACAAAGATGTGTGTGTGTGTGTGTTTTTTTTTTCAAATGACACAATCATGTTTTAGAGGAATTTTGAATGTTGGTTTCTGATCCTCCGCCGGGATTCGAACCCTCGGCAACACCGCCTGGCAATCACGAGTCCAGCGTCTAAACCACTAGACCATTGCACACCGTCAAAAACGATGGCTGGAATCTAGCATTTTAGATGAAGTCCTCATGATTACTTGGTTCATCTTCCTTTCGGCAGCAGCATGAAAGTGTGGAACGCGCTGGCTACAGTACGACGAAAGTGCCGTGGATGGCCTCAGACGAAGACTGGCACGGGCTTGTGTGTGTTTTTTCAAATGACACAATCATGTTTTAGAGGAATTTTGAATGTTGGTTTCTGATCCTCCGCCGGGATTCGAACCCTCGGCAACACCGCCTCGGTGTGTGTGTGTGTGTGTGTGTGTGTGTGTGTGTGTGTGTGTGTGTGTGTGTGTATGTATGTATGTATGTATGTATGTATGTATGTATGTATGTATGTATGTATGTTATGTATGTATGTAGGTATGTATGTATGTATGTATGTATGTATGTATGTATGTATGTATGTATGTATGTATGTATGTATATGTATGTATGTATGTATGTATGTATGTATGTATGTATGTATGTATGTATGTATGTATGTATGTATGTATGTATGTATGTATGTATGTATGTATGTATGAGGTTAAAAAATCGCACTGGCACAGACATTTCATACTGAAACGTTTTTTTCCTTTTAATATGCCGCCGAAAAATTGTTTTCATTTACTGAACCCAGATGGGTTTCAAACATGACAAAAAATTACTCCAAATTGCTTTAAACTAAGTGATGAGCTTAGGAACTGGTTAAACTGACTGGCAATAATTGATGTTATTCATTGATGGGCTCTAATTTAGTCCTTACAAGGATGTTACGCAAGCTTTTGTTTTTCTTATAGGCGATGACAGGTCGAAGATTCAAAGGTTCATTTAATTTAGCATTGGTAAAATTGAATTCATCTTTTAACATTTTTGCTATTTCGATATTCATTCTGTTGTACGTTAAAGTGAAAGGAATGATGGACCTCCTTTCGCATTCGCCCTCTGATATGTTCATACCAAATGGCCAGAGGGTTTGAAGCGTATTGATCCAAAAAGCTTCACGTTTTTTTCTAAATTCATCCGTTTCTTCTAATGTGTCTTTAATTGGTGGTTGTTCAATAGGATGGATTTCGAAATCGTCCAAAGAATGGCCAGGAAGGTTAAAATGTTGTGCTACTGGGGCATCAGCATTATGTTTTATATCCTGTTTGTGTCTAGTAGCACGTTCTCGAAAAGGATTTTGACTTTGACCAACATACTGTTTCCGACATCGCTTACAAGTGATAAGGTAAATAATATTTTGTGAATCACAATGGAGGGAGTTACGGATCTGATAATGATTTTTCGTTTGTTCGGAGGAAAATTCCTCTTTCTGATCAGGCATAAAAGTATGCAGTCTACAACGAGGCTTTTTGCAATTAAATACCGCGCCACTACCATTCTGCAACGGTCTGTTGTGTTCAATCTTCAGTGGTTCGAAATCGGTAGTTTCAGCTGGACTTTCGAGCTTTTTCAGGGTTTGGGATTTCAGGCTACGCAAGAGGCGCAGCGAGTACCCTCTCGATCTGAGGGCGCCAAATAGAGTAGAACAAGCCTCATTGAAATTTACCTTATCACTTGAATTGCGATGGAAACGAATGAGTTGTGATTTGATGATACCTTTAAATGTATGTTGAGGATGAAATGATTTTGTGTGCAACAATTGATGTGAATCAGTTGGTTTAAAATACACTTTATAATCTAAATGACCGGACGCCTGAAATTGCTTGCCTTTATACACGGTCACATCGAGAAAATCAACAGAATTTTCACTGGTAGTAGCTTTCATGTATGTATGTATGTATGTATGTATGTGCGCGTGCATATATGGGCTCGTATGTGCACATATGTTCAATGTATATAGAATCTACAGACCCATGTTATTTCCGGGGAAATATAATTTAGTAGTTTCGAACACTAAGTGGTAGAAGAGCAGATTTTATGTATCAATACAGAATGTTTGAATTTTGCGGCTGTAACCGCAAACCTATTCTGTTGTAACCGGATTGGAGAATATAAGGAGGGGAGGAGGATGTCAATAGGAATTCATGAAGTGATAAATACATTATGAGGTTTGGGGCCAATGGATTTTAGTAAAATAGTTTATTATATCGGAGTTAGTATAACATACTGTGACACATAGTATTCCTGAGTGCCTGTCCTTGTATCGCAGTGTGCACACTCACCCTTCTCCAAAACGCCCCCGTTTTCGTCGATAGGTCTAGAGCCCTAGTTCATCTCACCAACATCTCGACTGTGTAGAGTAGAGTTCTCTTCCAATCAATTTCTTGTTATCTATAGGTCAAGGGGCCTGGAACAGCCTACCGAAATTTCGTTCGTGCTGATGGTAATACAAGGAGGGGAATGTCCCGGTTAAAGACAACATGCGGTTGGAAGGAAGGAATACACACTGTAACCAGTATTCTTATGTCAAGATCTCTATACTAAAATTACCCTTGATCATCCACTTTTAGACTGGTTGCCATTGTGTGCCTGTGATTTTACCATGTATTAAAGCCTAGCCACCCAAGCCTAATATTGCCCCACGCTGATAATGTAAATATCTGTAGATAGTTCAGACACATTATAATGTAGGGTGGGGAGTAATTCGTTTTAATCCTCAGGCTTTAGTTACTCATCCAACTGTAACCCCCCCCCCCCCCCCCCCACCTATCAACGTTGTGACTCGATACGGTTATAATGCTGTTAACACTCACGAGAAAGAGAGAGAGAGAGAGAGAGAGAGAGAGAGAGAGAGAGAGAGAGAGAGAGAGAGAGACCGTATTATTCTGACAAGCATATATTTTATAACTACCACAGACATGCTTATTATTATTTTATGCTGCTGCTTTATGTTGCTTTGTATACATGAGATGAGGTAAAAAGTGGAAATAAATCAAATCAAATCAAATCAAATCAATAACAAGCCTTTAGTGGCACTATCCCACTGCAGGGATTGTCCCAGCTCATCCCCATATAGTTTCACACCAGCTAGAAAAACACCAGGCCCTGAAATTTCCTCCTAGTGGGCTACTTGGTGCATTTTAAGGTGACGGACTGCAAACAAATGTTTTAAAATCATCCAGATATCATACTTTCATGTAATACATGGAAGCATCTTGACATTTCTAAAATTCCAGCTCCTTTCAGTTTTCAAAGGGTATATTAAAATCGGGTTTTATCGGGAGTTAGGACTTTATAGAATACTTTTCATAACTTGTCTAACAGTATTTTTTACCTTTTGCGTTCTACTTTTACCCCGGTTTCTTTTCTTTTTGGGTTGTATTACACACCTGTTCAGTCAGAACTTGGATTATAACAACTTTCGTCGCCACATTTAATTTCCCTCATCATCTGTGTGTATTTTTTCTTGTTAGGTCTGTACCTTCGAAGAAGGTCTTCATCAGACCGAAATCTAGGTAAAAATTGTTTTCTTCCTGTGCTGTTTGAGCTTTATTTAGATGAATATTGGTACAGTTGGCTCAGTTGGTATGGTGGCAGAGCATTTATGGCCAGGTGATTGGGTGTCATAGACCTGGGATCAACTCCCGTCGAGGCCATCTTCCAAAAAAGTTTACAGTTTTCAATCCAGTGGCACGCTGTTCAGAAGATGACTGGCGGAATTCCTGCCTGACAAAGGCGAAATAGAAAAAAAAATAATTAAAAAATGGCAATGGAAAAAAATCCAATTGCTTCACACAATGATAATAAAACGTTTTATTTGAAACCTAATCCAATCCATTTGAATGATGTCGAAGTAATAAAGTCTGAATATAAATGTGATGATCATAACATGGGATTAACACTGAATGATGATAAAGAAGATTTATTTTCAGATTTAGAAAATTCGTGTCGCAAACTCTTGAAAGAAAAAAGAGGAAAAAATATGAAGCAGTTCAGTCTGATCAACGGCAAACACAAAATATATCCATAAATCGATAAAGGTGTCATAGATTGACTCAGAGAAGAAGCTCTAAACAATGTGAAAACAATAACAAAAGTAGACATGATCAATCCACATTTACACAAAAATGAAGAAGGGAAAGTGACAGCTTGCATACAAATAAAGGATGTGACTTCGTAAAAGAAATTTGAAAGTTATTTTTTCATAAATAAATATTTACAATTTTTGTTATTTGTTCGTTTTCTTTAATTTATTTTTATTTTGCTTTCATTTGATTTTTGATTTATTTTTTTGTAAATGTTGTTTTTTTATTCTCTTTGTCTTCTTGCGAATTGGATACAAAATCATTCCAATCCCATTCTCTCCTCTTTCATTAACTAATAAATGGCTGTTGCGATGTAAGTATAGTCAGGCTCATTTATGCTAACACGTTCAGGCAAAGTCTCCGTAAAATCCTTTTCCATACTCTTGAGACGATTTTGTTTGTATTTTCTATAACATTCCATCTTGATATCGTAATATTTATCATATTTTGAATCATCCATTTTTTTTAATTTTAGTATTTTTTTTTAATTCAGTGATTTTTTTTTATTGGTATTTCTTGTAAATTTGTTTTGGTTCTTTTTTTATTTTAGTAATTTTTTTTCATCTTTTTTTTTTTTAATTTAGTGATTTGTTTTTCTCCTTTCCAAAATTGGATATTCTCTGTCCAGTAAATAATGCAAAATACAACCTCGATCTTCGGTTGTGAGATGACTCGCTCTCAATCGAAAATGTGAACATTCTAATTCATTGGGGCTCCATTCTTCTATGTGCAAGACCGTCTCTGCTCAAATGCTCATCAAGATGCACTTGTTGATCATATTTAATGCTGGCATGAAACACATGATGATCACATCTTCGTATTCAGTGTCTTCACAGCCATGACCACAGTCCCATCTAAACACGCAAGTCGGAAATCTTTCCTTCAAAGCTCTGGGAATGTTTTCTTTTGTGAGGTGGGCAAACGTTCTGTAAAACACTTCTTGGAAAAATCTGCAACACTCTACTCCCTTTCGTTTTTCATTTCGTCTATGCATCTATCCATTTTTTTAGTTATCTTTTAAAAATATATATAGTTTTTTTTATTTCCTATTATATATGAAATGTTTTTCCCTTCACAAGATCTGAGTTGGATATTCTCTATCCAGTAATAAATGCAAAATACTTCTTCGATCGTAATTCGTGAGATTTCTTGGCATTTTTCTAAACTGCTCAATTTCGACGTCCAAAGGCTGCGGTTATCCTCGACACTTGATCATTGTCTTTCACCTCTGTTCCTCGTCGAGCTTTTTCCAATACCGACGCAAAATACATGACTATGGCGTCTTTGTGTTCCGTGGTATAACAGGTGTGTGCCTCGATCGCCCCCTCCGACATGCAACCTTGACATCTCTCACCCATCGCACTGGGAATGTTTAATCTGCGAGATGGGCACACATTCTGTAGAAGACATCTCTGAGAAACTTCTTATGCAGAAGATCTCTCTTCAAACTCTCCGATTTCTCCTTAGGATCTTTGATCTTTAAAAATGACATGCTTTTTTAAAAACATATTCTTCCTTTTTTGTTTTTTGTTTTAGAAATTACATTTAAGTTAATTTTTTCTTTTCCTATACATAAGATAAAAAAAAATATTGAAAGTGCTCTTAAAGGTCGAGTTCCTATTTTTAATTTCAACTCTCTCCTTCAAATGAACCATCCATTACAAATATAACAAAATCGACATTAGAACAGCATGGAGCAAAGCGACAATGTGTGCAAAATCGCCTATCCTGACGGACTTCGATGATGTCCAGGTGATAGCACATTAGGAATCCCTATGAGAAATTGCATGGAGACGGAGCTTTTTCCACTTCGTCTGCTCTGGCTCACGTCGAGGGGTGAGAATGAAGGAAGTGCATTTCAACTCTCTATAAAATCTCCATTCGAATTGTACTGAGCAACAAGGCGAAGATGTGCCGAAAAGTTTGTTTTCGAAAATATCTGAGGCCAATGATCTTAACACTTTTACACTTTCTATGGAAATTTACTTTGAAAAAAGATCATCTTTTTCTGGTTCACTTCGAGTTTATTTCTTTTTCATTTCGCCCCATTGGATTAACCTTAACTGAAATACGAAAGTAGTATGTAATGTGGCTTTGAGGCATCATTGGCAGGATCTCAAGCGGGATCTCATGTGACGTCATAGTCACGTGACTCAGTGCCGCCATATTTGGTTGTCATGGTAGCCCGCGTGAGCGGCCATCTTGTGACGTCATCCCCATAGTGGTACATGGTGTTAGTGCGCATGCACAGCGCATGTTGTTAGGGTGGTACGTGTTTCCGTCGTCCATTTTGTATACTGGAGGCCGCCATCTTGGTTTCTATGTAGCACGTAGTCGCGATGTGACCCAAAGGTTTCTTATAGGATAGGGGTATTTTCGGAAGGTATGTTCGATTGAACTAAAGTAGTTTTTTCTTGTTCGGATTTCCCCCAGGATCCTTTTTAGGACCGCCAAACCATGGATTTTAATAGCAGCACGCAGTGTTATTGTTATAGTACCGAAGGGGGCCCTTTGGATTATAGCCAACGGATAGACAACCTCCATGAAAGTCCATATCATTCCTAAAGCCAAGTATCTATCGAGTAGTTACTAATAAGCCATTGCTTGAATGACTCGAATCCCATCGAGCAACTAAGCCATAGAGTATTAGTAGGCATAAAAGGCCGATTCTAACTCACATGTACAAAAATTCGTACATGTACACGTACATCGATGTACACCTCCATAGGATTTAGTGTTAAAATCGTGTACAGGTACACGATTTGTCGTTTTTTATGGTGATTTAGAATCGGCAAATACATATCGCTCAAGAGGGAAAAAAACGTATGAAATTTTAAGGAAAAAGAGGTGTATCGTCTGATTTAGAATCGGCAAATGGGTTTCCCCCATAAGATTCAGTGTTAAAATTGCGAGCAAAAAACGTGTTGCCGTTTCTAAATCATCATCAAAAAGTGGTTTGCCGATTCTAAATCATCCGTGTCTGTACACGATTTTAACACTGAATCCCTATGGAGGCGTACACGGAAATCCATTTGTGGATTTTACATCAGAAATCGACTTATGTACGGTACATGGAAAGAGGTGATACTGAACCGGCAAATACACTGCCACGATGCCCAAAAGCTTGAAGAGCTTGAAATAAGTAATCACCCAATCATTTCACGTTCCTAACGCTAATTAACCAATCAGATTGCTTGATTCTCATGAACTTAATCATACAAAGGTATCTCCCCTCGTGGGGGTGGGGGTCACGCCCATCAAAAAAATCGAAGTTTCGAGAAGGTGGTCACGTGACCTATCAAATTGAAGGTCTCGACGAGTGGATTAAGACGATCATAATTTTAACCCTCGTCGTGGGGTGGGGTCACGACCAGAGCCGAAAAACGTCTTCCTTTTTTACAAATCCAGGCATGTGAGGTATTGATATGAAGGGCTCGATGAATACATTACAAAAATGACGTTTTTTCATTTTATGTGGGGGTGGGGGTCACGCCCATCAGAAAAATCGAAGTTTCGAGAAGGTGGTCACGTGACCTATCAAATTGAAGGTCTCGACGAGTGGATTAAGAAGATCGTAATTTTAACCCTCGTCGTGGGGTGGGGTCACGACCAGAGCCGAAAAACGACTTCCTTTTTACAAAGCCAGGCATGTGAGGTATTAATATGAAGGGCTCGATGAATACATTACGAAAATGACATTTTTCATTTTATGTAGGGATGGGGGTCACGACCAGAGACGAAAAACGTCTTCCTTTTTACAAATCCACTGCTAATTTTGTGAAGTAAATCTTAATAAAATACTTTATGGAATGTTTGATCAAATTGACACTCATGTTTTTGTTGTGGTGTGAATGAAGGTTTTTTCGTTTTAATGGATCGTTTTAATAATGGATAATAAAACGCATTTTTTCCACTCAATTAGGTTTGAGTGGTAAATTTTTAATATATTCATGATAATTTTTCGGAGATGTGAATGAAATCCTTTTAACGTTAAATTAGAAACCGGTTTCTTTATGTGCTAAAATTTTTTAAACTTCTTAATTCACCATTGAGTGAAATGATTTTGAAAATATGAATGAAATCCTTTTAACAAACGTAATTTTCTCAAATGCGTTAAATCAGAAACCGGTTTGTCATGTGCTTAAACTTTTCAAACTTTTTCAAATTTTCCCAGTTCAATACTGAGTTGAGATATGAATTTTTTAGTTATTATATTAAAGGCAGAAGATTTTTATTAACTTAAAACATAAAAAAAATAATTATACATTTAATTTTGAAAATAATAAATAACTCACATTAGCATACTCAAAGGAACATTAACAATTAAAAAGCGAAAAATGTTTTTACAGATGGATTCTAGACGCCGAGATCAAATTTTAGGCGAATATGAACCTGCCAAGAAGGGCATTCAATCGGCTGACAGAAGCAGACATCTCGGAGAGATGGATCTCAGACGCGAGACCACAAAAATATTTAAACCCATGATGGAGGTCCAAGAGCAAAGCAAGAAGGAGAGTTCTTTGAGAATGGGTTCGTTGCCCGGTAGTTTTGGAAATCGATATTCCTTTCAATCTACACCGGATTACGTTCCCACAGGAATTCAAACCGACGTGAGCGACGAAGCAGTTTCGACTATTACCACGTCCGAGGATGGTGGTAGGAGAGATCTGTTGTATGGAATTTATATGGATTCTGAGGGCAGAACTTTTGTAGGCGACACAGAAGTGGAAATGGATGATGAAGATTTAATTGTCGGTTCGAATAAATATAAAGTAACTGATGGACTGCGCAAATTGCTCCTTTTCGACAAGCCTGGAGATAAGCATAGAGATTACACGGAACAGGATTTCGACAATTACGGCGACATTCTGGTTCAGACCCACGCCATGCTGAGAAATAACGATGCCAGAGAGACTAGACCCAAAGCCAACAGAGGTTACAAGTGGACGAAAGTGGTGAAACCCATATGGGATTGGCATAAGAAGTACATCGACTTGATGACTGGTAAAGGGGTGAAAACTACTTTTCTTCTGAGCGATTCTGACGCTCTGTCTCAGAGACTGAGATTGTTGATGGCGAGTAGACGTGCTGGTAACACAGGGTTAGATAATGAAATAGTTACTATATCTGACGAATTGTTAAGACAGAAGGTTTTGAATAAAAACCATTATAAAAGGCTGATGAACGAATTGAAGGATTGATGTATATATAATAAGTAGAGAGAAACAAACAAACAAACAAAAATATATAAAATAAAAACAGTAAATTTTTACACTAGAATAATAAAAGTATGTAAACAACAACGATTTACCAGTGAAAAAACAAAATATATTATAAAATAAAAATATGTTGGTGATAAAGAATAGGGGATACGTCAGAACTTACATTCAAGGCGGTTCTGGCATCGTTGATTCTATAATGCGAGCGTTCACGAGCGATGCGGGTAGAAAACTCGCTTCGACCACGTTTGAGGTCGGTAAGAAGACGGCTTTGGATGCTGGTAAGAAAGCCGCTTCCGAAGCCAGTGGTAGGATAGCTTCTGTGGCTGGCAAGAGGGCAGCCGACACATTGATCGACAAGTTGATCAGTCCACCAGCGAAGCGAGATGCGTTAGAGCGAACGCCGAAAAGTTGGAAAGATTTTAAGGATGCTGTGGTACCCATACAAGATTTAGCGAAAATGACGAGTGGATCCGGATTGAAGAGAACTCACGACGGTGTAATATAAATAAATAATAATATTAAAACAACTGAGTTTGAAAAAAACATAAAAATTGTGTTTGAAAGAATCTAAAATAACAAAAAAACAAAAAAAAAAACAAAGATGAACATTAAAGATATGTCTTGGAACGACGCCGCGACCAAGAGGTCGAATAACGAGTTCTTTCCCAAAAGCATAAGAGGCTTGATAGTGGGAAAATCGAATTGTGGAAAGACCAATCTG
This sequence comes from Pictodentalium vernedei, assembly GCA_031216915.1. NCBI lineage: Eukaryota > Metazoa > Mollusca > Scaphopoda > Dentaliida > Dentaliidae > Pictodentalium > Pictodentalium vernedei. The sequence goes on along the minus strand of CM062294.1, from coordinate 376,818,865 downwards.
TTGATGAATCTGTTGTCCCGACCCGACTGGTTGGATTACGACAGATGTGTTTGGCAAGAGCTTGTTTCAACCCGAATACAGATTGCTTCAAGAGTGCATGGATCGTAGATTGCCCAAGGACGTCATAGCCAGAATCTTTGACAGTAGGGAGGAATTCGACAAAAGTGAAGCTCCTTTTGCGACCATTTTGGACGGTGCGGCGATGGAACTGATGAAGAGAAATGCATCTTCGAAAGTCGAGTGTTGATTTTATGAGAACGCTAGCGACGTTCCGGATCCTGGAGAATTGAAATCGGAAGATAAGAATCTCATGATTTTCGACGATCTGTTTTTGGAGAGACAGAACCGATGCGAATCGTATTACGTTAGGGGTCGACACAGCAACGTTGACTGTTTCTACCTGTCGCAGAATTATTTTCGATTGCCTAGACAGACGATAAGGGAGAACACTAATTTTCTATGTCTCTTTCGCCAAGATCTCAAGAATCTCAATCACATCTATGGCGATAACGTCGCAAACGACATGAGCGTGGCGGAATTCAGGAGATTATGCAAGAGGGTTTGGGATGGAGGACTTTATAATTTCGTCGTGATCGATTTGACTAGCGAATTTAATTGCGGAAAATATCGGTGCGGATTCGACAAGTTTTATGTTTCTGATGATAATAAGATAGAGCGTGAAAATAAAAAAAATTTAGAAAATAATAAATCTTCAAATAATTAGTTTTGAAAAAATAAAAAAATAAAATTAAAATATAATGTTCGAACAAGGAGAACTGTTAGAACGGATAGCCGAGAATACGGCTGCAAAACAATCCATTCAAATCGTGGTGAGTGGCGATTCGACTCGATTCGCTACGAAATTCGAACCTTCCATCGAATTGAATAGAGAGAAAAGATACGAGATGGCGTTGGTGAATCTGGAGACTTATTATTCCTTTCCCAACGTCACCGAAAAGAATAATTTGTTCAAGTATTCCGATGGAGTGGATTGGTTGGAGATTCGAATTCCCAAAGGAAGTTACGACATAGACGATTTGAACAATTACATTCAGACGCGAATGAAGACGGATGGAAAGGGAAGCAACAAGATCAGACTCGCTCCCAGTCCTAATACCTTACAGACGATGTTAGATTTGGAAGATAATTTTCGAGTGGATTTCAACACGGATGATTCTATAGGCAAGATGTTGGGATTCGATCGAAAGATGTATCGAGACCACGCAGCATCTGAAAATACGGTCGACATTCTCGCAGTCAATAGCATTCTGGTGAACGTGGATGTGGTTGCTGGAAGCTACATAAATGGTAGCGCTCAACCGATGATCTATTCCTTCTTTCCAAACGTGTCGCCGGGTTATAAGATCGTGGAGCGACCTTGAAATTTAGTTTATCTACCAGTGATTTTAGACATGTTGTATAGTCTCAAAACCACGTTGACGGATAAAAATGGTGAACTGTTAGATCTTCGCAAAGAGAGGGTGACAATACGATTTCACATAAGAGAAATATAAAAGCAAAAAAAAAATATTGTATATATATATATATAAATAACAAAAATAAAATAAATGCAATATTAATTTTACAAAAATTATTTAATATAAATAATTATCATTAAAACAAGAAAACAATTGAAGAAAATATATTTAAAAAAAAAGAATTATGACAGAATACGTGAACATATCCGCAGAACAGAGGAAGAAACTTGAGAGAGCGTTAAGAACTCGAGGCGAGGTGGTGAAATTCAAATTCACTCACGAAGATCTGACAAGAGGCGGTCAGGATTCGATCGCCTGGACCAGAAGTCAAATCAAAAGGATGGAGAAAGCGATTCGTGATGGAAGAGGTTGATGGTGAGATTGAGTCCCGCTCAATTGAGATACAATTTGAGAATGAAAGGTGGTTTCATACCGCTATTGGCAGGAATTGCCGCAAAAGCATTACCCTTCACCGCAAAGGCACTACCCTTTCTTGGAAAGACTCTTGGCGTGGGAGCTCTCACGGGACTCGCGAGTTCGGCATTTGAGAAATTAATGGGTGGCAGCAGACTGTTTTTGAAGAAGGGAGGAGCCGTGTGTCGCATTCACGTAGACGACAGCGGTACAGGATTGTATCTAGAACCTGTTAGAGGTGACAACTCTTTGAGTGGAAACGGTCTCTATCTGAAGAGTGGACAGAACGTTGAGCGACTCGGCAAGGGTTTGTTGTTTGGTGAGAATTCGCCATTTAAGAATATACCGATTTTGAATATGTTATTATAATATAAAAAAAATATATAATTATATAAAATATAAATCATAGAAAGTATAAAATAATATATATAAAATGGATAAAAAAGTGGAGAAACAATTAGACGATAATGATTAATATCGCGAGATAGAGTGCGAAAAAGATGTGGAAAAACGATTAGACGCTAATGATGGATATCTTAGGAAAGAATTGATAAAAGAGTTAAATAAAGATTGGGATATGTGGTTGAAATTTAAAAGAATGAGACGTTTTCGACCATTACCACTACCTTCTGAAGAGAATGGTAATGATGCGAGTGTTACCAAGAGATGCACAACATTCATTCATAATTATGATTCGGATAAACAAATGTGTTGTTATAAAAACGTAGCATATTACAAAAAAAAGAAAAAAAGAAAAGAAGAATCGACGCTGAAATTTGAGAAAAAAGGAAACGTTATTATAATGTATGGGTAATAGTGAAGAAGGAAAACAAAAAAAAAAAAAAGTTATGAGATCTAAAGATGATCTCATTACTTTTTTTTTTTTCCTTCTTCTTCGCTAAAAAAATCAATCTCTCTATTGTTTATATTTTCCAAGTTCGTTATTAGCATGTTGACACTTGTGTTTTCTCCTTTTTTGCAAATGTGTTGAATGTTTATCTTTACTTTTTTGAGTTTTGTTACTTCAGTCAACGTGCTCTCACCACCCGATTTGTTCACAAGTTCGAGTGAGATGTTTGGAAATATGTAACTTCCATAGGGCAACGTCAAATCGTCCTTGTCGAATTCTCTATCTTTGGCGATGACGATATTCTGCAGATCGCTTTCGTACTCGTAAAACAAATCAAGCATGGCTTTGTCCAATTTCAAAGGCATGCGATATTTGTCGTATTTGTGCTCTAAGCCCTTCGTCTCGACCTCGTTCAATTCGATGGGATCGTGTCGTTGTAATCTATAGATTTTAAAACCGAATTTCTTACACGTTTCGACTCATTTCAATTTCAATTCACATCTTTTAGTTGTTGTTGTCATGATTGATTATTTGGTTTTTTTTGTTTTATGAATTCTTGCAAATAATATATATTTTAAATTTTGTATTTAAATAATAATTTGTTTAAAAAGTTTTTTTTTTTTTTTTACTCTTTATATATATATAAAAAAAAAAGTTTTTAATTTTAATTTTCTTTAATGTGAAAATTTTTTTGTAAAAGTTTTTTTCTCTTTATATATATAAATAAAAAGTTGAATTTTAACATTCTTTTTTTCTTGTATTAATTCAATTTTTTTCACGTTAAGGAACATAAAAGATTGATTAATTTCATAAAAAAAAAATAAATATTTTTCACATTAAAGAAAATTAAAATTAAAAACTTTTTTTTATATATATATAAAGTGTAAAAAAAAAACAAAACTTTTTAACAAATAATTTTTATACAAAATTCGAAAAAAAAATATTCTTACAAATGGAGCAAACAGATAAAAAAAAATGGAAAATTTAAATGAGAAAACCGTACCTCAGTTAAACGAGCTTTGTAAACTATTAAAAATTCCACATTTCAGAAATCATAGAACTAAATCAAAAAAAATTGAAGTCATACAGAAATATTTGTGAAACGATGGAAAGGCAAACGAAATGTCGATAGCAACGACGTCAAAAAATGCATTGGTTGTGAAAAATGAGAAGAAGAAGAAAAAGATAGTAAAAGGAATCGAAATGCCGACATCGAAAAAAACCAAAAACGTTTCGATTGTGAAAAATAAGAAGACGACTAAATGAAAAGCCGTTGAAGAACTTCAAGTTTCAAAAGAAAAGAAAAGAAAAACTAAAACGAAAACGAGTGATGCACTTCAGATTCTAGACAAACGAGATATATCGAGCGAAATTCGACAAGCAATCAACAAAGGGAAATGAGAAGAATATGTAGCACGACTCATCATGGAACTATTCCAATCGAAGCCCGTAGAACGGGAGAGTGCAATCAAAGGCATTTTTAAAACTTTCGACGTGGTTTCCTCGTTCAAGAAAATCAATCCGAAATTGTTCATGGAACGAGTGAAGAAAAAAGTATTGGATTTGTTTCGCAAATACATGAACGTGGGACTAAAAATTAAGATGATACTCCATTGCGTGATGAATAAAATCGACGTGAAGTCCAGCGAGAGCATTGTGAAAAATGCATATTTCAGATCTAACGTCGAACCTGTATTTCGAGGTTCAGATTTCTCGGACGTTTTCGAAAAGATGAAAGACAAGATGTTGACATCTCTCGCGAATTATCAACATGAAGGTAGTAATTGGACGTTCGATGAGGTGTTGAAACTCGAAATTCACATAACTGAAAACGATTCATTGAAAGGGTCTTCCTACGTGAAATTACCATATTTCTTAGCTAAAAAACGCTCCGTGGTCGACGTGAGAAATAAAGATGATCAGTCTTTTAAAAGGCAGTCACCTCCGCTTTATACCCTGTCAAAATGAACACCGAAAGAGTTTCTTGTTACGAGGAGACTTCTAAAAATCTCGATTGGACCGGAGTGACTTTTCCAACAGAGTTAAAACACATCGAACGTTTCAAGGCTCAAAATCCCACCGTAGCGGTGAACGTCTTGGAATACGATGATGAAAAATGAATGATCTATCCTCTGAAGCAGACTTTGAATCTCGAAAGAGAAAAGACGATTAGTTTATTATTGATTTCGAATGGTGACAATCGTCATTATTGTTGGGTTAAACATCCGAGCCGATTACTGTCGAGACAAAATAATAAACATAAACATAAGATATGTTTATGTTGCAACTGCATGAACATGTTTAAGAGCGAAAAATCGTTAGCGAAACATCAGGAATATTGCAACAAAAATCAAGGTGTCGCCGTCGAAATGCCCAAACCCAACACCATCATGAAGTTTGAAAATCACAATAGAAGGTTAAAAGTACCATTCGTCGTGTACGCCGATTTCGAATGTTTCACTGCGAAAATGAGTTCCTGTCAACCCAACGCTATTCAAAGTTACGTCAAAAGATATCAAAAACACATACCTTCAGGCTATTGCATTTATGTGAAATGCGCTTTCGACTCACAACACGACATGGGTCCCTTCACCTACACGAAACAGTGCGAAGACGACGACGTGACCCAAAGGTTCGTGGAAGAATTAGAATCGAAAATTCAAATGTTATACGACAAATTCAAAACTCTGGCGAAAATGAAAATCACGCGAGAGCAGCAGGACGAAAATAACAGAGCCACCGAATGTCACATATGCAGACAATCATTCGACGAGAATTCGGAGGAAAATAAGAAGGTCAGAGACCACGATCATTACACGGGTCTGTATCATGGTCCGGCTCACAGCAAGTGTAATTTAAAATATTGAGACGCCGTTTTCTATCTGGTGATATTTCACAATCTCTTGGGTTACGACAGTCATCTGTTCGTGAAAAATCTTGGCACTTCCCACGAAGAATTAAATTGCATCGCGAACAGCAAAGAAAGATACATTTCCTTCACGAAATGGAAGCTCATGGAGAAAAAAAGAGTAATCGACGGAGAGACGTTGGAAGAAAAAACGAAATTCATTCGTAGAAGCATACGTTTCATCGACAGTTTTAAATTCATGTCGACCGCTCTGGAAAAATTAGTTGATAACATGAGCAAGGATAAATTTAAAATCACGAGCGAACATTTCAGAGAACGAGTAGATGTCATGTTGAGGAAAGGAGTCTATCCTTACGATTACATGAACGATCTAAAGAGATTCGAAGACACTGCACTACCTTCGAAAGAAGATTTTTATTCGAAATTATACGAATCTGACATTTCCGATGAGAATTACGAACACGCCAAAAACGTGTGGAAATCATTCGATATGAAAACCATGAGAGATTATCACGATCTCTATCTGAAGACCGACGTTCTGCTCTTGGCAGACGTGTTCGAAAATTTTCGAGATGTCTGTCATCGAAATTACGATCTGGATCCCGCTTGGTATTTCACCGCTCCCAGTCTGGCATGGGATGCTCTGTTGAAGGCCACCAAAGTCAAATTGGAATTATTATCCAACGTGAACATGTTGCTCATGTTCGAAAGGGCTGCAAGAGGTGGCGTCTCGATGATCTCCCACAGATATTCCGAAGCTAACAATCCCTACATGAAAGAAAGTTTCGATTCGAAATGATCGAATAAATACATACAGTATTGGGACGCTAATAATCTGTACGGTTGGGCTATGAGTCATCCTTTACCGATTTGAAATTTCGAATGGGTGACAGAACCGGAAGAGATGCAAAAATGGAGAGACTATCCTTGCATTTTAGAAGTCGATTTGAACTATCCAGAAGAATTACACGATCTACACAACGATTATCCGCTGCTTCCCGAACGAATGGAACCGAACGAAGGAGACAAGGAAAAACTGATTCCCAATTTATTTAACAAACATAACTACGTCGTCTACAGTGAGAATTTGAAACAATACGTCGATTATGGGATGAAATTAGTCGACATACATCGCATCATTCGATTCAACGAAGAGCCTTGGATGAAAAATACATTGATCTCAACATGAATCTCAGAATTCGAGCCGAGAACGATTTCGAAAAAGATTTCTTCAAACTCATGAACAACTGCGTGTACGGTAAATCGATTTAAAACATCAGGAAGAGAACCGATGTTCGACTCGTCAAGTCTGATAAAAAAGCTAAAAAATTAGTGGCGAAACCCAATTACAAACACCGAACCATATTCAACGAAAATCTAGTGGCCGTTCACATGCAAAAGATGCACCTGAAGTTCGACAAACCATATATCTTGGACTGATCATCTTAGATATCAGCAAGCGATTGATGTACGAGTTTCACTACGATTACGACAAACAAAAATTTGGTGATAAAGCCAAACTACTGTTCACCGACACAGACAGTTTAGTTTACGAGATAGAGATGAAAGATGTCTACTGAGATATATCTCCGGACGTGGCCGCATGGTTCAACACGAGCAATTATCCCATTGATCACCCATCCAACATTCAATCGGATGACAACAAGAAGGTGTTGGGTAAATTTAAGGACGAGAGTGGCGGTAAACAAATCGTCGAATTCGTGGGCTTGAGACCCAAACTGTATTATTATCATCTAGAAGATGAAGAGATCAAGAAGTGCAAAGGGGTTAAAGCGTGTGTGGTGAAGAAAAACATCTCTTTCCAAGAGTATAAAGATTGTCTGTTAGGAAGTGGTCCGGTGTATAAGACTATGAAATCGATTTGAAGCGAAAATCACGACTTGTATACTGAAATAGTCAACAAGATTTCGCTGATGGCTGACGATGATAAGAGATTCGTGTTAGGTGATAAAATAAGCACTTTGGCACGCAGACATTGGACTTTGGATCTAATTAGAGATGATATGATTGTAGATGATAAGATTCCAGATATGATTGTGGATGATAGGATTCCAGATATGAGTAAGGATGATAGTATTCCAGAAAATCAAGAGGAATTAGACGGATTCGAGATTATGGAAATCGATAGAGACATCGAGAGAGTTAGTTTAAAAAGAAAAAGAAAAAAAAAAAAAAATAACGTCATTTTAGTGAATTATAATAAAAAAAATAAATAAAAATATATATGCATTTATGAATAAGAAAATAGAGATATCTGTAGAAGGTGTCATCTTACCTAACGAACCCCTATCCAACATCGATCTGTTGAATGCGGTGAAGGATTTGAAAATCAAAGATTTTCTAGGCATGTTTTCCAGGGATGCCTTGCCGAAGAGAAGACTTCAACAATCGGAATGTGGAATTTTAAATCTAGACGATTTATCGGGTGAAGGCATTCACTGGGTGGCGTGGTTCAAGAACGGGAAGAAGAATTATTATTTTGACAGCTACGGAATCTCGCCGTCGAAAAAATAAAGAACTATTTCAACAAATCAATGGTTCATTACAACACGGAACGAGTGCAATCACCAGATCAAGTGTTTTGCGGTCACCTCTGTCTCTACGTAGTCTGAAGGAGATCGGTTTCAAGACATTCTAAATGATTTACATTAGAGAGAGATTTATTTTTTTTATAGTATATAAAGATAAAAAAAAATTATTTTGAAAAATTTTTAATCGAATAAAAACGAAAAATAAAAATAAAATAATTCATTTTTTAATAAACTGCGTTTTGAAATATATTTGTTTTAAAAAAACAAAAAATCTCAAAACAACATGCCAGTCGATAAATTTGGTAGAAGTGACGACGAAAAAGTCAACCTAAGAAAGAAGAGGAAGATGTTCGAAGTCGATGATGGTTACGATGTTGCCAACTTGGACGAACGTTACATTCGGAGATACGATCCTCGAGAGGAACCTTTGAACATGAACGATAAGAAGCTCTACAATCTTCCCGAGCCGATAGATCTTGCAGATGCTGCGACTAAAAAATACGTTGACAGGGGAACGCCGATTTCGAACGAATCATGCTAGATAATTACGTGGATAAAACCATGACCGACGATCTCGATCTGAAATCAAAACATTTGGTGAACGTCGCAAATCCCATAGACCCCACGGATGCCGCGACCAAGAAATACGCGGACGACTCTCACGCGAGATTCAGCGAACACCTGAGAAATAGATACATTCAGAAAACTATGCACTCGGAATTGAACGCCAATTCTAACAAGATAACGAACGTGGCCACTCCCACGAATCCCAAGGACGTGGCGACCAAACACTATGTAGATCTGGAACAGAGAAAGTCTGACAGATGAGAAATGAAATCGGATCTGAATGCGGGATTCAACAAGATATTGAATCTGTCGAAGGTCGACGACACAGATGCGGACTCAACCGCGGTCAACAAGGGCTATGTAGATTCTGCCGTGATACGATCACAAGAATACTTAGAATCGCAAGTTGATGATCTCTACCTGAACAAAAAATCTGGCGGAACCATGGAGGGTGGTATCTTCGGACTCAGTCACGATCCCGAATTCGATTCCAGTGCAGTCAGCAGGAAGTACGTGGATGACAACTCAGTCTGGAGAAAGGGCGACATCATGGAAGGTAAACTAGACATGGGTGGACACGCGCTCACGAATCTACCAGATCCTGTGAACAAGACGGATGCCTGCACCCTGATTTTGGTGGTGGGGAAAGTCAAATATACTAAACAATTGATCACCGTGTGGGCCGAGGAGGCTGGCACCTTAGATGAGGGAAAAGCTGAGTGGTCTTTTGGAAATGGAGGTAGCGGATCGAAACATGGTCAGATGGGATATCCCATGCCGCTGGGAGGTGAAATCCTTCGAATGAGTCTGGCTTCTTCGGATTTGAATAACAGAGCGGTCGTCAATCTCATGGTGAATGGAGTAGAGAGCGATAGGAGATACAGCGTCGAAAAGACTGAGAATCAACACACGAATGTTAGCACGTTCGGCACGCCTCTCAAAGTGAACGCCGGAGACAGGATTAATTTCATTACGAAAACCAATAATCCCGAAGCCACCACTTCCGTGGTGAGTCTACTTATCGAACTAGTCCCTTTGAACAAACAGTGAACGCGTGGAAAATAATGAATTAAAAAAAAAAATAATGTGTGATTTATTAAAAACAAAAAAAAAAGTAATGAGATTTAGAAAGATGTTCAATCTCTCTTGATCACATTACTTTATTTATTTTTGTTTTTGTTTTTTTGTTTGTTTTTTTTTAATAATTACCCATTACTTTTTTAAAAAATTTTTTGTTTTTATTTATTTTTTCACACTCGTCTCTCATCGAATGATCGACATCTTATTTCCATCCGATTCGAATTGTAATTCTGTGTCCAACAGGACCAGGGCGAAGGCTTCGGTTTTTCTTAGCACGTTCCTATCGAATTGCATCTCGATCTGAATGTCTAAGATGCTACTCTTGAGTCGTTCACTCTGTTTACTGACGTCGAATACGAACATGGGATACATCGACTTGTATTCGCCGGGAGATATGTTAGGATTGCTCATCAATTCGTCTAGACCATGATACTTCTTTCTAAAATCAGCGGCGTCACCGTACAGTCTGCAGAAATCGTTCTTGTCGAACGATGCATTGTAATCGATTGCTGGATATCTGGCTTTCAGAAACACTTGCATGTTTCTCAAATGGCAGTGATTGAACAGCGACGCATTCTTTTCCTGACACCCATCCCTATCGGTCTGAAATGCAACCACGATGAAACGCGGTCTCTCGGAAGCGGATTTCACCATCAATCTCCAATCGAAGTGATTCGTGGAGAGAGGAATGCTAGCCGTGTTGCACTGTCTCATTCTAAATCCCATGGGTAATTTACTCTTGGATTCTATGATCTTGTAGAGACGCGCTTTTTCCACATGTGGAATGAACCACGATATCTTGTGTAGAGTTATCTTACCCGCATCGGTCGCAGTGAGTCTCACTATTGTGTCGTCATTTCCTTTTCGAATCAACGTCAGATTGTGTTTGAATCCGTACATGATCTTGTTGTAATCGTCCGCAAATCCGAAGATGTGTTTCAAAGGTGTCCTGAACGAAAACGTTCCTTTAGGTCTGGACGTCTTGACGACGTAGTCGAATATCGCGGCGGCGCCGGCGCTAGCAGGGCCGACGGTATCTTTTACCCACAACTGATTAAGTCCTCTGGATTTCGAAAAATCATCAGGATACGTCAAAAGTCTGAACATCGTGGTGGCCTGACCGGGATGAAACACAGATTCTATCTCTTGTCCGGATAGCATGATTTTATATTACTGAATAGATGCATGATGCCATTATTGGCTAGAGTAACCGTGTCGTCGTCGGCGTAGTCGCTCCCATCTTCCTTGGTAAGACGTCCCTGCACCACTATGTAACTCTCGCTAGGATGGATGAATAGATCTTGAGTTTCGACGTTGATCCTTATCTCTCCCGCATTGTTCAAACTTGTTCCGGTCACCGGTTCATATTCATGAACCTCATATTCTTGACTACTTTCATCTTTCACTATGCTTTGTGCTATATCGAGTATATTTGTCATTTTTAAAGCATTTTTTGTTTTTTTTTGTTTATTGATTAGCTTGCTTTTTTTTATCTAAAAATAGTTTTTAATTATTTTTTTTTAATTATTTTTCTCTCCTATATATATATATATATATATGTGTGTAAACAAGAAAATGTTAAAGAGTGTAAATAAAAGAAATTTGTTTTCTTTATCAAAACTTTGTCTTCTGTAATTGTTGTTCGTAAAACTTTCCGATGATCTCTTCTCCATCCAAAGCTTCGATTTCGTAAGTCACCGGATCGGTGTGAAATATTTTGCTTATCACGAAGATTTCCGAGGTCCATCGAGGAGTATAACCCTTTTTGAAGTGCTTCTTATAAGCGTAGATTCTCACTCGATTACCGACCGCAAATTTCGGCGTTCTAGACTTCTTCCTAATCTTAGATCTTTCAGGATATAGATTCACGTAGACCCGTTTTTCATTTCGAGGATCGCTAGCTTCCACGGGAGTCATCTTGATCGATCTGTGTCGCGTGTTGTTGTAATCTTTGACCAGACCATTCAGAGCATATATGTATTTCTTGGTCGAATTCGCCGTGAAGTATCTGTGCATCTTTTCCTTCATCGTTCGATTCCAACGTTCCACCACGCTGGCTTTCTCTTCGTTTTTGGTCGAGCAGAGGTCGACCAATCGATGAACGTGCTTGTTGTAGAATTCCTTTCCCTTATCCACCCACAATTTTATCGGTTTTCGAGAAGACGAGTCGAACACGCTCTTCAGAGCCTCGGCGACACAAGGTCCCGATTTATTCTTCAAAGCTCTGATCCAACCGTATTTGGAAAACACGTCGATGACCGTCAATAGATATTTGACACCCTCGTTCCACCTCGAAAACGATCTCATGTCGACCAAGTCGGCAGACCAAATATCATCCAAACCCTTCACGAACACCCTTCTCTTTCGAAATTTATGCACGATGGGTTTGTGTAACTCCTCAGCCAATTTGCTGGATTGAACCACGATATCTTGTGTAGAGTTATCTTACCCGCATCGGTCGCAGTGAGTCTCACTATTGTGTCGTCATTTCCTTTTCGAATCAACGTCAGATTGTGTTTGAATCCGTACATGATCTTGTTGTAATCGTCCGCAAATCCGAAGATGTGTTTCAAAGGTGTCCTGAACGAAAACGTTCCTTTAGGTCTGGACGACTTGACGACGTAGTCGAATATCGCGGCGGCGCCGGCGCTAGCAGGGCCGACGGTATCTTTTACCCACAACTGATTAAGTCCTCTGGATTTCGAAAAATCATCAGGATACGTCAAAAGTCTGAACATCGTGGTGGCCTGACCGGGATGAAACACAGATTCTATCTCTTGTCCGGATAGCATGATTTTATATTACTGAATAGATGCATGATGCCATTATTGGCTAGAGTAACCGTGTCGTCGTCGGCGTAGTCGCTCCCATCTTCCTTGGTAAGACGTCCCTGCACCACTATGTAACTCTCGCTAGGATGGATGAATAGATCTTGAGTTTCGACGTTGATCCTTATCTCTCCCGCATTGTTCAAACTTGTTCCGGTCACCGGTTCATATTCATGAACCTCATATTCTTGACTACTTTCATCTTTCACTATGCTTTGTGCTATATCGAGTATATTTGTCATTTTTAAAGCATTTTTTGTTTTTTTTTGTTTATTGATTAGCTTGCTTTTTTTTTATCTAAAAATAGTTTTTAATTATTTTTTTTTAATTATTTTTCTCTCCTATATATATATATATATATGTGTGTGTAAACAAGAAAATGTTAAAGAGTGTAAATAAAAGAAATTTGTTTTCTTTATCAAAACTTTGTCTTCTGTAATTGTTGTTCGTAAAACTTTCCGATGATCTCTTCTCCATCCAAAGCTTCGATTTCGTAAGTCACCGGATCGGTGTGAAATATTTTGCTTATCACGAAGATTTCCAAGGTCCATCGAGGAGTATAACCCTTTTTGAAGTGCTTCTTATAAGCGTAGATTCTCACTCGATTACCGACCGCAAATTTCGGCGTTCTAGACTTCTTCCTAATCTTAGATCTTTCAGGATATAGATTCACGTAGACCCGTTTTTCATTTCGAGGATCGCTAGCTTCCACGGGAGTCATCTTGATCGATCTGTGTCGCGTGTTGTTGTAATCTTTGACCAGACCATTCAGAGCATATATGTATTTCTTGGTCGAATTCGCCGTGAAGTATCTGTGCATCTTTTCCTTCATCGTTCGATTCCAACGTTCCACCACGCTGGCTTTCTCTTCGTTTTTGGTCGAGCAGAGGTCGACCAATCGATGAACGTGCTTGTTGTAGAATTCCTTTCCCTTATCCACCCACAATTTTATCGGTTTTCGAGAAGACGAGTCGAACACGCTCTTCAGAGCCTCGGCGACACAAGGTCCCGATTTATTCTTCAAAGCTCTGATCCAACCGTATTTGGAAAACACGTCGATGACCGTCAATAGATATTTGACACCCTCGTTCCACCTCGAAAACGATCTCATGTCGACCAAGTCGGCAGACCAAATATCATCCAAACCCTTCACGAACACCCTTCTCTTTCGAAATTTATGCACGATGGGTTTGTGTAATTCCTCAGCCAATTTGCTCGTCAATAACCATTTCTTCTTCTTTTCTGATGCGCTTTTTTTTTGAATGCCCCATCCGAATCGACGTTTCGCACCGATCAGATTGCCGACCAGCGAACGTTCTATCTTCTCTCTCCTGGTCGGATTCGATATGCCTCTCAATTTCCCCAACATGTTTTTATCACAGACGTCGTTGTGAGTCTTGGTGTCGGAATGTCCGGCGTAGCACAGATCGTGATCATACGCAGCCGCGTCCACCCTATTCACAGGGTTGCTCCAAGATTTAGGAGTCAGATCGGCGTTGAGTCTCTTGTTCAATTTCGTTCCGGGTCCCGTGAAACTGTGACCAGGCAGATGCATTCCGAAAGGTAGATTATTGATCATTTTATTCACGATGCCTTTACCTTTGCTCGCATTCTTTTTTTTTGACGAATCGAATCTTGATAGAACCACACACGTCGCCAATTCCGCGAAGCATCTGTCTATCATTTTTAGTTCGTACTTCTCGAGAATTACTCGTCTCGGTAACTCTCTTACACTTTACGCAATACATTTTTAAGAGTTATTTAAATTAATTTCGTTTTTATTTTATAAAATTCTGTTCTTATTATATATATATATATATTTTTTCAATCGCTGCTCTTGAGTCCTATCATCTTACTGAATTTGGCCTCTTTCCTCCCCTTTTCCACGAGAGAATCCTTCATCTCTTCCTTGATGATCTGACGAGTCTTGATTCTCACAGCTTCTTTCATGGCTTTGTATTTCATTTTCTCACCTAATATCATGAAGTATTCTCTGTCCGATATCCTATCGTCTTTCAACGCCATCGAGATCATTTCGGATATCGTGTCGATCTTGGAGTCGGCCAAGACGCGAAACTTGTCGTGTTTCCTCGCCTTCGGATATAATTTCCTACTCAAAAAGTTTCCGAGCGTGCTAAACAATCCGGCGGCGAGAGCCACTCCTTCTACGGTCAACACGATCGGAATGCCGACCGCAGTCGACAACAATCCGATGCCGGCCGCGTGTAAACCCATGGAAATCGTGATGAGTGTCGTGTCGATCGCGTTGACGAATTTCACGAAACACGAATACTTCTTCTTGAGAGAACGGCGAGAATCTCTCTCTCGAATTAGATACGCTTGGATTCTACTGATTTGATCGATGCGATACCTCTCTCCTCTTTTCTTTTCTTCTAGCGACGGTGCCGTCGGCAAAACGCCGTTCGGCTTCTCATCCTCGTCGTCATCTAACGTCGGATACAATTTATTTCTGGTTCTCATTTTTGTGTTTTTTTCTTTCTTTCTAATATTAGATAAAAAAATTATATGTGTATTTATTTTTATTTTCTATTCTCCCTTTATTTTATATCAACAAGAAAAACTTAGACGTATGCTTCATTGAACAATAATTTCATGACGCATCCCTTGTCTTCTAAAGTCAGACTTTTACGCGCCAATTTCAGTTCTTCCGAAACTGTGGGCTTGCTTCGATCCTTACAGAAGAGTAATCTCTTCCAAAATGCGATCACTTCGTCGATTTGAACGCGTTCGAACGCCGGTTCGAAATACTTGACGACCATATCTTCCCTTTCCATCGACAGACACGAATGATTCTCGATATCGAAGTCTAGGTGATCCCGACATCCGACGCATCGTTCTAACAAGAGGCGACCCAGTTGTTCATTCACGCAGAATGCGTAGGCTCTCATCAGCATTTTTAAAAGAAACCTTACTCTAATAGTCTGGGAAGCGCTCATGATTTACGTATTTTTTATTATCTATTCGATTTGATATATTTATTTTTAAATAACTATTTATTTATATTTTTTTTTCTCTCCTATATATATCAATCACTTTTTTATTTCCTCGGGAAACGTGGCAGTGGTTTTGCCGGTTCGGTATCACCTCTTTCCTGTGTACCGTACATAAGTCGATTTCTGATGTAAAATCCACAAATGGATTTCCGTGTACGCCTCCATAGGGATTCAGTGTTAAAATCGTGTACAGACAGGATGATTTAGAATCGGCAAACCACTTTTTGATGATGATTTAGAAACGGCAACACGTTTTTTGCTCGCAATTTTAACACTGAATTCTATGGGGGAAACCCATTTGCCGATTCTAAATCAGACGATACACCTCTTTTTCCTTAAAATTTCATACATTTTTTCACTCTTGAGCGATTCTAAATCACCATAAAAAACGACAAATCGTGTACCTGTACACGATTTTAACACTAAATCCTATGGAGGTGTACATCGATGTACGTGTACATGTACGAAATCTAGTACATGTGATTTAGAATCGGCCTTTTATACCTACTAGTATTTACTCGAACGAGTGACTAGCACATACGACTCTTAGCCCCACTTCGGTATTTGCGGATACCTATGACCTGGTATTGTATTATTTGAGGATACCTATCGAGGGTACCTTCTGGAGAATCCCTTTTTTATCGTATGAGGCCATGAGGGCCATGAGAAGATTCCTCACTGAGGTCTAATTTACTATCCCTCTTAGCCTCATTTCGGTATTTGAGGATACCTATGGCCTGGTATTGTATTATTTGAGGATACCTATCGAGGATATTTCCTGGGCAATCCCTTTGTTTCGTATGAGGCCAGGGGGGGGGGGGGGGTATGAAAAAATCCCTCAATGAGGTCTAATTTACTATCCCTTATAGCCTCATCTCGGTATTGAATACCCATATCCCGTGGCACCCCAATTTCAGCACCGCTTTTTCGAAAACGTCTGGCTTTCGGCAACCCTTTTTAGTGGTATGAGGCAATGAGGGTTATGGGAAAATCCCTCAATGAGGTCTAATTTACATTTCCTCTTAGCCTCATTTCGTTTGAGGCCATGAGGGCCTTGAAAAAATCCCTCAATGAGGTCGAATGTACTATCCCTCTTCGCCTCATTTCGGTATTTAAGGATACCTATGATCCAGCTCCTATACAGCTCCTATACAGGCAGTCTTACCAACGGCTTCCATCTTATCTCCAAAGCTCCAAGGCCTGTCTATGGCCTATCTATCCTATCATTAGCTTCTACAGCAGTCTTGTACAATTGCAGGCTTGTACCAGTACTATTGGCTATACATGTACTATCATCCATTAATATTGACTTGCAACACTACTTCCTAGCTATACCTTCGCTCAGGCCTTCAAAATGTTCAATCAGATTGCTTCATCCCCCCCCCCCCCCCCCCCAACATGTACCATTTTATACAACGTTCCATGTAAAATATCTATAAACGGGCTATATAAGGGAATCTGTTAGTGGGATTCCTAGCCGATTCCGTAAAGTTGGATTCCGTGTTTTAACATTTTAACACTCGTGGGTATGGAAAGGGGTTTGTAACACCCAATTGAACTACTATAGCAAGAAACTGAACAAACGAAGTGAACAAAGATCCAACACAACCAAGATCGAAGTGAACAGAACATAACAAAGTGAAGAAGATGAACTGGTTGGACAGATCTGAACAGACAGAAAACAACTAAAGTTAAAGATGCGTTAACGAAAGTTGGCGGAGTGAAAAGAACACAACAAAGTGAACAAAGTTCTGAACTATAACCCCTAAATATAACCCAATGTTAATCCTTTGAAGTCAATAAAGTTTTGAACTCTATTTTATAACTGTAACCCCTAAATATAACACTGTTAACCCCTTTGAACTGTTTGAATGAACTATAATATATATATATATATAAAATTAACACCCTTGAACTATTTTGAACTGAATGAATGTTTTAACTACAGCCTTAATGAAAATATAACGAAGGTGATCTGAATGAACTCTATTTTTGAACTTTTACCCCAATGAAGGTATATAATATTAACTCCTTTGAACTTAATTCTTTCAATAGGGAAGGAGAATACCCTCGAGTGTTAAAATGTTAAAACACGGAATCCAACTTTACGGAATTGACTAGGATTCCCACTTACGGAATCCCTTATAGATATTTTACATTGAACGCTGTGTAAACTGGTACATGTTGGGGGAGGTGGGGGGGGGGGGGGTGGGGGTGGGGGTGAAGCAACCTGGTTGAACATTTTGAAGGCCTGAGCGAAGGTATAGCTAGGAAGTAGTGTTACAAGTTAATATTAATGGATGATAGTACAGCCAATAGTACTCTTACAAGGCCGCAATGGCACAAGACTGCTGTAGAAGCTAATGATAGGATAGGTAGACCATAGACAAGTAGTGGCCTTGGAGCTTTGGAGATAAGATGGAAGCCGTTGGTAAGACTACCTGTATAGGGGTCATATAGGAGCTGTATAAGAGCTGGGTCATAGGTATCCTATAATACGAAAATGAGGCTAAAAGAGATAGTAAATTCGACCTCATTGAGGGATTTTTTCATGGCCCTCATGGCCTCAAACGAAATGAGGCTAAGAGGGATAGTAAATTAGACTTCATTGAGGGCTTTTCCCATAGCCCTCATGGCCTCATGCGACTAAAAAGGGTTGCCGAAAGCCAGACGTTTTCGAAAAACGGGTGCTGAAATTTGGGTGCCACGGGATATGGTTGTTTAATGTCGAGATGAGGCTAAGAGGGATAGTAAATTAGACCTCATTGATGGATTTTTTCCATAGCCCTCATGGCCTCATACGACAAGGAAAGAGATTCCCCAGAAGGTATCCTCGATAGGTATCCTAAAAAAATACAATACCAGGTCACTGGTATCCTCAAATGCCGAAATGAGGCTAAGAGTCGTATGTGCGAGTCACTCGTTCGAGTAAATACTCTATGGCTCATTTGCTCGATGGAATTCGAGTCGTTCGAGCAATGGCTTATCAGTAACTACTCGATAGATTCTTGGCTTTAGGAATGAAATAGGTTTCCATGGAGGTTGTCTATCAGTTGGCTATAATCCACCCCCCTCGGTACTATAACACTACGTGCTACTATTAAAATCCATGGTATGGCGGCTACCATATAAACCAAGATGGCGGCCTCCAGTATACAAAATGGACGACGGAAACACGTATCACCCTAACAACACGCGCTGCTGATGCGCACTAACACCATGCATCACTATGAGGATGATGTCACAAGATGGCCGCTCACGCGGGCTACCATGACAACCAAACATGGCGCCACTGGGTCACGTGACTATGACGTCACATGAGATCCTGCATGAATCCTGCCAATGATGCCTCAAAACCACATTACATACTATTTACCAGTTTAGGCGAAAATTGACCAAGTCCGATTTTAGCTGAGCCAGAAAATGTTTCAATGGAAATTCCCATTGTGAGCCAGAAACGCATTTTTGCTGAGACAGAATCCCCAATTGCTATCTACTGTGGACCTTTCGTCGAAGTCCAATGCCGTAACCACTGAGCCATCGCGCCGCTCCCAGTCATTTGATTGAACTCCTAAATATCGTTTTGAGTGGATTTCCTGAAATGTGTCTGTGGTAGAATGTTTGGACTGTTCTCTATTTTAGCTCTGACCGAGAGGTAGGCAATTAAGAAGTACTAGTGTTAGTCTTTTTATCTGTCCGTCCACCCACCTGTTCGTGATCAGACTTTCACCATTTCACCATAATCGCATTTTAGCCGTGATGGGAAAGATCAACAGTAGTGTTAGTCTATTCTTCATCAAACGTTCACTGCCTTCGCGGCTTCACATGCACGTTTATAACATTCTGAAGCTCTACATGTAATTACTGTCTGAAGAGAAGTATTTAATTTTCTTGCAGATGCTGTTCCACCAACGACTATTCCACCAAGTAAGTGTATCATGGCAAAAAGTTAAAATTGTTCTCGTTAATTTTAATTTAATTTAAGTTAAGTAAACCGTGGTGGACCTAGGATTCGGGGTTTGGGAAGGCGCCACCTTTCAATCATGGTTCATGACACGAAGCATCGCTCGACGACCGTAACTGCGAGTTAGGGACGAACACGAGATGGAGTATCCCACTCTTGTCAGCGGTGTTCCGCGGATCTCGTGGGAAAATGCTGGAACATGGAAGGTCAGTTTGGCCCTCCGCAGCTTTTTTGCACATAACCGCAATGTTTTCCAACCCAAGTATTCCAGCATTCAGATTTGGAAGAAAAGAAGCAAATTTGTGTGGCTCACATGAGACCCGCGTATGAGTTAGGCCTATAGATGTATACATGGGATACGGTATTATCGGCGATAACATATAGACATCCACCACCAACGGTAATGGATGTCCATGTTTTGTCGCCGATTATATCGTGTCCCTTGGTATCGGCGCGTAAAAAAAATTAAATTACCTAAAATAGGAGTGATGCGCTCCTTCTGAATCCGCCCATGGGCAAAGAAAGTACCATTTAAATGGCAGAGTACTGGAAGCTTACATTTGGGCTTTATTTTCAAATACAGGTACCACAACTTTAAGGCTTCATGCTCAGTGGATGTGCTTCATATTATCTTTGAAATGATATTATTTAGTCTGTAAGAATTTGCATTGTTAACATTTATGGGAGAGTGCCTACACAGGCACACTCCCATAAATTGCAACAAGGCAAAGACAGACGAACAAATTTTGACGACCAAAAAATAATTTAGCACTCGAACAGTCACTTTTCACTTTTACGGAGTCTATACTTTGTTAGATTAACATCATGCATGCGTGACGATCGGCCGGTGATTTTTCAAACCACAAAGCCGAGTTGACTGCCAAGGGCGGCTCCCCTTCTCAATGCTCAGTGAATAAGCAAAATATTAGAGGCATTTAACAAAAAGAAAATCTGCAATTTTTGAATTGAAAACGAGTTCATTTCCTTTGTGTGGACAAAAAGCCCATTTTTACACTTTCGTTCAGTTTTTGTCCTCGATAAATAATTTTAAAATAAAAAATGGTGAGGATTCGGACATTGAGAGGAACTCGGATTCGCGGAAGGAACGTCGGAATGTCGATTAAAATATATACACTGTTCAACGGCATCTACTCCAAAAGTCAACGTGTTCTCAATTTGTTCATCTCGTTTCAGCTACAACTAGTCCACGGATTCCATCCACCTTTCCACCCGGAGCAACGACGTCCGGTAAAAGCCTTTTAATTATTTCTCGCTTCTAAATACTTCTTATGCCAAATTCTCCTTGTGTACATAATTCTGTCCGCATTGCTACAACTTAAGCGCCATCAACAATATATTTGTAGAAACTCTCAACAGTTGTTTGCCTTTTGATGGTTCCACGACAGACACTTGGTTTAATCTGCTATATATTTGCAGATAACGTTTTGTAGAGACGGTTGAATTTGTATAGTTCAATTACCACAGAAGTTTTGTTTATAAACGTTCCAAAGGGCATTGAGAAACTAAAGGAAACAAAGCTTCTATTCTCACTAGAGGTTATTAATACCAGAACGTCTGGCTTCCCGGAACGAACCTCAGAATGTGCAGCGTCAAAATTTTGGAATATGCGGGCGTTTGAATGATTGAGGGAAGTTTAATCAAAACCAGTTCATAAATAGAGGTGGAGTTTCTCAGCCAAAACGTTCATACATCAATATATATGACATCTAAGTTCAAGGGGAGATAAGTTTGTCGTAATTATGTATTACAGTTTGAAAATTTTGAAATATGAACATGTCCCCTCGCAAATCACTATGCATAAAAAGTTTCATCAAAATCGAATTATCTGTCCTGAATAAGTTGTACGCAGAAGAACATCATACAGAATGTATCCAGGTGTCTCCTCTTGAACTTCGATTTATATAATAAGAAAGTAACTCACGAACGACCGTTTAGTTTACGCGTGGGTTACGTCAATTGTAGAATTTGTAAAACTTCAGGTTAGGGCAAAGAAACACAACGTAACGTCATTAAATGACTAAAATCGCATGTTTTACCACGACTTGGCAATCTTTCGGAACATCATCTCAACCCAAAGGTTAGGTAAGGCAACCACTTATGAATAGAAAGGTATTCAGTTTCCATCTTTAAAGAATTTCCGCCAAAAGAAATAACAAAAACTAACAGGCGATCTCGCTCCGGCGACATCGCGCGTTAGTTTTTGATATTTATATAGACGGAAATCCCGTTAAGACTAAAAAAGCATGAATGGAGTAATAAAAACACAGAAGGCGGAGAAGCATCACAACTCCCTTTCTTTATGGGTTACTAACATTCTGTATAGCGTAACCTGTAAACGGGTTACGACATGGGCCTTTATTTCCAGGCCTGTATTAAATTTTAGTTCGGGTGTGGGAGGGGTGGGGGTGGGGTGGGATGGATAACCAGGTTGAAATTATTATAAATTAAAAATTCTTGAATATGCAGATGTTAACTTTTTAGTGATCTTGTTTCAGATCGGTGAAGTTTCGTCAAAATCACTTCATAAATATAGGAGCAGCAATGCACAGTACAACAGTTTCTCGTAGAAATCTATGTTTAATCTTCATTAATAACATGAACTATTTGGAAAATATGGAGCCCGAGAGGTGACATGGTCAATTTTTTTTGTAATCCGTGCGAACGGTTTACTAATCTGAGCGAACGGTTTAATAATCCGTGTGCACGGATTAGTAATCCGTGCGAAGGGATTACTAATCCGTGCGAACGGATTAAAAAATAAATTGACCATGTCACCCCTCGTGCGCCATATTTTCCAAATAGTTCATGTTATTAATGAAGATTAAATATAGATTTCTACGAGAAACTGTTGTACTGTGCATTGCTGCTAAATTTATTTCTTAATCCGGGTGCCATGAGGCTGAACTTACCAAGTGTAAACCGATTATATATCATTTCAGTGTGCTCAGCCTTGTATTCTTGGTTGCAGAAGGCTTCTTACACAGGACCCGTAATGTGCTCCGCTGGATATTCCTTGCTTCCTCCCTCTACACGCTACCTCTGCGTTCTGTAACACACAGAAAGGGGTAGCATAGAATTTGTACCAAAATGTATAACAATACCTCCTCGCTTATTGTCATGTTCGTGCATCGCGCTGACACCTTCCGCGACGACTCCATTCGATTTGCCATCGAATTTACTCATCATTTACGAATTTTATGCTACCCCTTTCTGTATTTTATAACATGTAGGGGCGGCGTATGGAAGGGGGAGTGGGGAATATCCAGGAAAGAGCGTTACGGGCCGCTATGCAAAAACATGGAATATGGTCAATTGTCATTATATATCCAAGCACCAGGCGCGTAGCCAGGACATCAAAGTTAGGGGGCAAGAGCAATATCTAGTATGTGTGTGTGTGTGGGGTGGGGGTGGGGGTGGGGGGGCTTCTTCAGCGATCTGAACGTAGCGGCTACCTTCCTACGCAGGGGGATAGCCGCTACGTTCAGATCTCTGAACTACTAGGCGGGGGTGGGGGTGGGGGTGGGGGGAGTGCATAGATAATAGGATGCATCATCGGCATCGGGCATCATCCGAGCCACGTATGAGATGGGGGCGAACACAAGAGGGGTACACCCCTCTCGCTGGAGAAGGGGGCCTCCCGCGGGAAAAAATTGAAATTTGAGACAAATAAACGCAATTTCTTTGACTGTGAGTCCGTTTGTGTCCAAAATTTATAAGTTGTGAAAGGCATCAATAATTAGGCCACATCACCTGGGGTGGGGGGGGGGGGGTGGGGGCATGACTGAAATCTTTTTGGGTTTGGGGGTCCCCTCAGGCCCCCCTCCCCCCTCCCCCCTCCCTCCAACTCCACACATGGTACGCCACTGCCAACTACATAGTTTACAACTTTAAAGCTTCAGAACACGACTTTGGAAAACACGTGTCGCCCTTTTTTTTCTTTTCTGAGTATGACATCTCTACGGTGACTGGTTTAGGACATAGGAAATTTATTTTATCTCATTATAATGAGATACTTTCTCGTTTTAACGAGAAGATATCTCGTTATAACGAGAACGGTTCTCATTATAACGTAAAAACATGTTGTTATAACGACTTAGCATCTCGTTATAACGAGATAACATCTAGTTATAACGCGATGACATCTGGTTATGACGAGAAAACACATCGTTATAACTTCTTAGAATCTCGTTAAACGAGATAGCATCTCGTTGTAACGAAAATACATCTCGTTATAACTAGAAAACATTTCGTTATCACGACTTAGTATCTTGTTATAACGAGAAAGTATCTCGTTATATCGAGAATATATTTATATAATATTTATATAAGGAGCTTCACATAGTTTGGAGGTTTCCTACGTACATGATGTTTGCAGAAATCAATGATAAACTTTGGATAAATATCCATTTTGACCGATTTTGATTGAATGAAAATGAAAATAGCTCAGAGCTATGTCAGTGCAAGCAGGGGTAGGTAGATAAATAAATAGATAGATATTTTTATTCAACAACATACAGTGTTACAAAATGTACATAAGACAAAAACTCAGAGCACATGTACATTGTTGGGAGATGGCTAACTCCACACTAGCAGGGTTAGCATTGATTGAAGACAAGTGCACCATCGACGTGCAGTACGCCTTAGTACACAAAGCCACCGTGCACCCAAGTGGGCAGTTGGGAGAAGTGTCTTGCCCAAGGACACAACTCGGTTGCCACAGGTGGAATCCGAACCGAGGATCTCTCGGCTTGCAGCCTGCATCTCTACCCGCTGAGCCACCGCGCCCCTTGTAAATAGTTAATTTACGATTGGTTCTAATACTGACAAACTCTATAAGACGTTATAGATTCAAAACATGTAATATATATGTATAGAAGTTAGTATCAAGTAATCCAATAGAGCGACGGGTGAGGATCAGACATCTCTTGATGGCGTATTGGGTCTTATCTTATGCTTCGTAGTTCGAAATGGAGGAGAGACATGCCGGTGACAAATAACATCGAAGAAATGGCGGTAATGGGAATGACCAGTGGTAACACCAAGTGACAATCACTTCAATTTCATTGCAATATTTTGTTTGAACCAGTAGGCCAATGTGTAACATTCCCGCATGGTATTGGTTTTTCCGGGGCATATGGTGTGGGTAGGTGTGTGTATGTGATTGGGAGAGGGGGGGGGGGGTGCTGTCTTCCCGTCTTTGTGAGAGCCTAGACAATAGTGTTTGCGTCCCCTCAAGGATTCTTTGTTTTCCCCAGGTTCTCACAGAGGAAGAATGGGTTAGGGTTTGTTTTCAGATTTTGTGGGAACTTGTGTTTATATTGTAGAACATGTATCTGCCATGTATGTTACCTGCGTCACCAATGCCCGATCGAAGTATCATTGCACGATGTTCAGCCGCATGACGCAAAAAATAACACACTATGTAATAATGCTGCATTATAAAACGCATTATGCAGTAACACGGAATTATACAATGAAAATGAAGCATTGTGCAACAACTGATTTTATTTTTAATTGGCTGTAGATCGAGTTATTCTGGCGTGTTTTGCTCGACAAGGTGTCCCGCACAGTTTCATGCCAGCCCCTACCGACGAGCCAAAGAAAATGGCCATAGCAATGTTTAGTCCTTACATGTGTATGTCACATTCCAAAGTCAGTTGGATAGCCCTGGGAATCCAGTAGTGGAACAGTGCTTGATTGTGGTCTTAGACATGTTTTGCATTACTAAATTGTACCCGGTAACCTATGCCTGAGGGGTAAGACCCTCAAGTGGGCAAAATAGGTGTAAAGTGTTAGCACGACTTGAACATTACATACCAATGTTAGTTGCGCTGAGTTGGAGAGCAGTGTTACAGCTGATAATGTTCCAACTCTGCGTATTGTTACACCAACGCATAATGTTACAAAAACTGTTGTGAACAACCGATAATGTTGTAAACTCCGCATAATGTTATAATGTCTTTTAACGTTATAACAATCAACGCATTATGTTACAATTTTTTTTCAACGCATAATGTTAAACAAATTAACCGATAATGTTATAACTTTAAATAAACTCATATCGTGGGTAATTTATAGTGTTATGGCATCAATTCAAGGGGCTAAGATGCGTTATTTTGTTGATTTATGCAGAAATAAACATAATAGTGCACAGTCATTGAATAAGGCTATGTGTGGATGCATAGTGTTTTGCTAACAGACCGCCTAGGGAGTCATTGGAACTGGACGTATGGAACAAAATGTCATGATTTTGGACGTACCTTTACCACACATACGATACCGAATGGCTGTCTGGATGGCACAAAAAGTACATGTAGGTTCGAAACTAGATAGCAGAGAGGTTACAGCAAATGAAGAGTGATTTCCCCTGAGAACACCTGCCGAGTGGAAATCTACCCGACTATGAACTCATCAATTCTGAAACATTTATGCTGAAGGATGGATTATGGGTCTTTCCGACACTTTGAACGGCTAAGGTCATAAAATGTCAGTGACAGTTTTACGGGACCACCCAATTAACCCGAGTGACATTTTTTACGTTTCTCTAGGCTTCAATAAGACAGACAGACAGACAGGCAGACAGACAGACAGACAGACAAACAGACAGACAGACAGACAGACAGACAGACAGACAGACAGACAGACAGACAGAGAAGAAAGGAATTGAAGTAATAAGAACACCTGAGAATGCCCAATTGTCTAAAACAACATTACACTAATCCCAATTCCAATCCGTATCCTAATTGCAATTCCAGTCCTGATCCTAATCACTCCCATGCCACCTCATCCTCCCCTCTCGCACTCCTAATCCCTATGACATCCCATACCTACTCCTTCTCCTCCTTCTCCACCCCTCCTCCTCCTCATAATCTTTTATCCGAGTGCCTCCACCGCCTCCAAAACACGTAATCCCAAATCCCCTACCTCCACCACCTCCTCCACCTCTCTACCACCTCCCCAACCTTCACAACACCATCATACCAACCAGTACTACACTCCTTTTGCATTTTGCTATGGCTTTCTCTCCACAGTCACCTCAATATTGCAATCCGTGCGCCTCCTCCTCATCCTAATCCCCACACCTCCACTTTTAATCCCTCTAATCTCCGCTCCTCTTCCTCCTCGTCCTACCCCTCCTCCTCCTCGTAATCCCTGCTCTAAGTGACTTCACCACCTGTACTCCCACCTCTACCACCGCCTCACTGCTACCTCCAACTCCACCTCTTTTTTGTTCAGTCTTAACTTTTAGAAAATCTTCTAGCAAAAGAAACAAATAATAGAATATTGTTATAACGAGAGAAATATGCGTACATTGGGATTTAGTTATTCTATAGAGGCAAAAATTGTGGTATTTGACCCCCAAAAGGGGGTCATATGGCTATGATATACTACTTTCCTGGAAGAGTTGACCATTCCTGTCGGCAAACATATCCTCCGGATAACCTAGCGACCTCTTCTCCTCCCATCATGGTTTAATTGGAGAGAAATCTCGCAAGATTCTGATCCGGCTAAACAAATCCTTAAAATTGGTCATGTCCCTAAGCTGACACCCTTGATGATGATGTCAGGAGATGTAGGGCTACTAAGGCTACCTGGATGTATGTCGCGTGACTAGGTCACCTTAAAATAAGTCCCACGAGCGGAGTCTCCCACTGAGGTCCGCCTGACCGGGTGAGAAACCCATCTCATATACTACATACATGATTAAGATGGTAACTGGAAGCTACGCAAATTCAAGTTGGAGTTCGTCTGAAATATTGTGACCGGGCTGAGCATACATAAAGATATAACATGATCGCTTAATTTGTTTAACATTATGCATTGTTTAAAAATGTAACAATATGCGTTGATTTTCATAACATTATGCATTAGAAAAAGTCATAACATTATCAGTTCTTTACAACATTTTCTGTAACATTATACGTTGGTGTAACATTATGCGGAGTTGTAACATTATCAGTTGTAACAAGCAGGTGTTTTTAACTCCCTTCTAACAGAATTCTCTTCATGATCTCATGTGATGCCTTGCCGCGGTGCATGATGGTATCAAGCTGGTTGTTCTGGTAGCCCACGTAAGCGGTTGTATTGTGTTGTTATTGCCATGGCGGTGTTAATGCGCGTGTGTAGCTCTTGTTGTAATGGAGACACGTGTTTCTGTCTTTCATTTTGTGTGATGCCGCCATCTTGGTTTCTGTGATGTGACATGGTTACTTTGGTGTCCAAATACCTATTATATAGTGTTAGTACGTTCTGAGGGTGTGTTCATTTGTATAGGGCTATATCTACTGAAAATGCGTTTACCATATTTGATGATACTCGTTTGGTATGGATAGAACGGGAGCGCGGTGGCTCAGTGGTTATGGAATTGGACTTTAAACCGGAGGTTCCACGGTTCAATCCCCGCTGTTCTTGGGCAAGGCACTTCATCCCGATTGTCCGCGTGGTGGCACGGTGGCCCTGTGTACTAAGGTATAATGCACGTCGATGGTGCATTTGTCTTCAACCAATGCTAACCCTGCGCTTGTGTGGAGTGAGAGCGTTGGGGAATCTGGCAATGCTCGCTGTTGCTCGGTGGTTTTCCGGCTTCCTCCATCCGTAAAACTGTCCGACACGAGGTGACCCTGGCTGTCGAAAGTGTCGATAAATCCAAATAAATAAGTAAATATATTGATAGAACGTTGTGTTATATAGATATAGGAGCTAGGATGTCATGCAAGTATTGGTGAGCTAAGAGCTAAACGCCAAGAAACCCGCGAAATGGTGGAGAAGATAGGAGCTACGAAACCCATACACATTAGTTTGGAGATCAATGTGGATTTTGGTGGGCAAATGTTGAGTGCCGTGGACGTTTGTAGACTGATGTGCACCTTTTGGTCTGAAGTTGACTAATGTTGGCAACTTTGGACATTGGTGGACATTGGTGGACTGATGTGGGCTTTTGTTGACTGATGGGAACTACATGGACTGATGTGCCCTGATGACAGTGGTTTGGAAACTGCCGGGAACTTTTATGTACTAAAGGGCTTTGAGGGCAGTTTGAGGACATTTGGGGAGCACTTGGGAACTGAATATGGTGGTGATTTTTGTCGTAATTATAGTGGTTTGCTCAGTCGTTTAGCAGTTGCAATGGTTGGAGTAGTAGTGGTAGTGGTTGTTGCTGTGGTTGCCGGTGTCGTAGTTGGGGTGGTTGGCGTTGTATCTGTTGGTGTTGATGTTGTAGTCGTTGGTGTTGTAGTAGTTGGCGTTGTAGTTACCGTTGTTAGTGTAGTGTTTATGGTAGTTCGTGTAATGGCACATTTAGTAGTTGTAGTTGTTGTTGCTGTGGTTGTTGGCGTAGTAGTTGCAGTGGTTGTTCTTGTATGTAATTTAAACATTTTGTATTCATCTTGAATATTGTGATATATGTTGTCATAGTAGTTGGTTTGGTGCTGTGTAGTTGGGGTGATTGTTATCATAGTTCGTTGG
Organism: Pictodentalium vernedei; assembly: GCA_031216915.1. Taxonomy (NCBI): domain Eukaryota; kingdom Metazoa; phylum Mollusca; class Scaphopoda; order Dentaliida; family Dentaliidae; genus Pictodentalium; species Pictodentalium vernedei. Next base: position 376,789,763 of record CM062294.1, on the reverse strand, counting down.
GCTGCTGTAATAGTTATATTAGTAACTGTTGCAGCGGCAATTGTTGTTGTGGTTGTTGTTATAGGTGTAGTTATTGTAGTTGTAGCTGTGGTGGGTAATGTCATAGTTCCTTTGGTTGGTGTAGTAGTTGTTTTTGTATTTGTGGGTATTATAGTGGGTTTAATTTGTGAACTTGGTGACTGAAATGGTAGTTGGTGTTGTTGTGGTTGATACTGTTTTCAGTGGATGGTGTTTGAATAGTTGGTGTAGTAACTGTAGTGGTTCGTGTACGGGTTGTTGTGATGTAGTGGTTAGTGTAGTAGTTTTTGTATAAATTATTGGCGCTGTGAAGACTGACATTGTATTGGTTATTTATCGGGGTTTAACGACACTTTCGATAGCCAGCGTCACCTCATGTCGGAATTGTATTGGTTGGTGTTTTAATGGTGGGTATGGTGGTGGTTTGTGTAGTAGTTGTAATAGTAGTGGTTGGCTTTGTAGTCATAGGGGTTATGCATTAGTGGTTGATGCTGTAGTAAAGGTTGGTATAATGGTTGTTGTTTTAATGAAGTGGTAGAAGTGATTGATGTGGTAGAGATTGGTGTAGTAAAAGTTGGTGTAGTAGTTTTGGTTGTTGTTGTTGTAGTGGTCGATGTCCTAGTAGATGTGGAATGGTTGTGAATGAAGTAGTTATAGTGATTGGTGTAGTTTTTGTGGTTCTTTCTATAGGGCTATAATGGTTGATGTACTAGTTGTAACTAAAACTACGACCCAAAAAAGACAACTATGTCGATACCATTAAAAAAATTGTGTGAAACAGTATGTGTAACCTCTCAGTGTGTTGTCAGTTGTCCCAGGGCAAAGAGACCGATGGACGTGGGGGTTATCGGCCTGGTGCTAATGAGTTGTATTGAGATTTGGTTATTTTCAACTGAATTTCACCATTTATTCGATCAATGGTAGACATCGTGTTTTTGCATGATTTTCCAACATCAACTTATTTCATTTCTCCCCATTTCTTCCACACCTACAAGTTCTGGTTCATTCTTCATCATCATGTATAAACTCGAAGTCACAGCCCCATGAGTCTATATATCAGTTGAGTACCATTTCTCATAGCACTCCAAACGATGAAAGCTGTCTCACATTTTCTGTTGCCACTGGGTTTTTCAGTCTTCTGTTGGTGCTATGATATAAAACTACGATGGATAAAGTGTAAAACAATCTAATAGAGGTTGAAAACTGCCGTTGTGTCCGGAAAATTAGTTGTACGCTCAAATGACATTTGTGGTCTGATGTGGACATACGTGGGCTTCTGTGTTCCGCCAAGAAGGCTATGAGGTGGTGTAGAAGCAAGGAGCTACGGAAAGTATAACCCAGTAGCGTGGAGACTAATGTGGACCTTTGTAGACCAATACTGACTGCTGTGGACCCATGCATACTAATGTGGACCTTTGTGGGCTAAAGTGGGCCTTTGTGGACTGATGTGAACCAGTTCGGACTGATGCGGACTGCTGTCAGGGGTTTGGCAACTGCTTGTGACGTTTTGGAATGAAGAGAATGATGATTTTGGGACTACTTAGGACTATCGGGAATAGAATATATTGTTTTTCGTTTGGTATAGTAGTTGTTGTATATTTGTATAGTCGTTGGTTCCGTGGTTGGCGTAGTAGTTGGAATGGTTGTTCTTGTGGTTTTTCGTATCATTGTTGCAGTGGTTGATGTTGTATCTGTCGTTGTTGAAGTTGTTGATGTTTTAGTATTTGGTATTGTAAATGCAGTGGTCGGTGTAGTATTTGTGGAGGTTCTTGTAGTGATTGGTGTAGTAGTTGTAGTGTTTGATACTGTGGTTGTGGCTGTTGCTGGATGATTAGTGTCATAGTTATTTTGTTGCCGTAGTAGTTGTAGTGGTAAGTATTGCACTGATTGATGTAATAATTGAAGTGGTTTGTATGGTAGTGGTTCGTGTTGTAGCTGTGAAAGTTAGTGCTATAGATCTTTGTAGTTGATGTAGTAACTGTAATGATATATGATGTAGAGGGTTTAGTTGGTGAAGTCTGGTTGAAGTAGTAGTTGTGGTGGTTTATTTTTGTTGTGGTAACTGGTGAAGTAAAGGTTGGCGTAGTAGTTGTTGCTTTTGTTAAAGTAGTTGTAGTAGGTATTATGGTTGTGGCTGTTGGTGCTGTGGTTGTGGTTAATGGTATAATAAGAGAGAGTGGTTGGCGCTGTTGTTGTAGTTGGTCAAGTAGTTGGTGTTGTAGTCGTTGGATTTGTAGATGTGGTGTCAGTTGGCGTTGTTGTGGTTCTTGAAGTAGTACTTGTAGTGGTTCATATTGTAGTATTGGGTGTTGCAGGTGTATTGGTTGTTGTTGTAGTAGTTGTGTCTCTTTGATATAGGGGCGCGGTGGCACAGCATGCAGAGATGCAGGCTGCAAGCCGAAAGGCAAGTTCGAATCCCACCTGCGGCAACCGCGTTTTGTCCTTGTGCGAGACACTTCACCCACCCCAGTGCCCACGTGGGGCGCGGTGGCGCTGTGAACTAAGGCGAACTGCACGCCGATGTGTACTTACCTTCAACCAATGCTAACCCTGCTTGTATAGAATTAGTGTGTTGGGGAGTTGCTCGCCGTTGCTCGGTGGTTTTCTCCAGGTACTCCGGCTTCCTCCACTCGTAAAATTGTCAGACACGAGGTGACCCTGGCGAAAGTGTCGTTTAACCCCAATAAATAAATAATAAATAAATTTCTTTGATATAACAGTTGAAGCGGTTGGCAAAGTAATCGTCGTGGTTGGTGGATATTTGAGGTTGGTGATGTTGCAGTAATTGGAGGTACAATATGTGTAGTGGTTGGTGTTATTGTAGTTATGGTGATCGGACGTGAGATGACCTCGTTAAATTACACAAACAACTACAACAAACACTGTACCAACAACCACTATCTCCGCTCCCAAAAATCCCAAGTACTCCCCAAAAGCCTCTAAACCACCACTATGTTCAATCCTTAAAAGTCCCCAATTGTCCCCAAACCAGTGTCGTCAGTTCACAGATGCCCACATCAGTCCACAAAGTCCCACAGAAATCCACAAAAGTCCTAATGTGTCTACAGAGACCCACAGTAGTAAACATCAGTCCACAAAAGCCCACTCTACTCCAGTTAAATCCATAGAGACCCACAGTAGACCACATAACACTATAGTCCACATTCGTCCAAAAGGGGTCCCTGTCACTGCCCACACTACTGGAGTATGAGTTTTGTGGCTCCAAGCTTCGGCATGTGTTACCGCGACAATGATGTCGCAGTCTGACCACTCACGTGAGCTACCATGTTAATCAACATTTTCTTCTTGCACCGCGACATTACAATGAGAGCCTGATAAAATGTCGTTAAACCGCACGCTATGCCCCCAAGAAAGTAAGAAAGGCATTAAAACCGCAAGCTATACTGGCGAAAAACATTTAAAGCACATTCTATGCTACTGGTGGTTGGTGTTGTACTAGTTGGTGTTATTGTTGTTGGTTTAACAACTGTAGCGGTTGGTGTGTATTGATTAGTGATATAGTTATAGTTATTTATGAGTAATTGTTGGTGTAGTTGTTTCAGTATTTGATATTGTAGTTGTTACTGTAGTAGGTAGATGTTCGTGTTGTCGATGTTGAGGTTGCAGTGGCTTTTATAATAGTGGTTGGTGTTTTCAAGGTGTGTTGTAGTGGTTGACGTAGTAAGTGTGTGGGCAGTAGTTGTAGTTGTTGATATAGTAGTGGTTGGTGTGGTAGCTGGTGTTTTATAACTTTGGTGGTTGGTGTAGTAAAGATTGTAGTAGTTATTGCTGTTGCTGTGGTTTGGTTTTGTAGTAGTTAGTGATATTCCTACTGGCTCAATAATTTTGGTAGGTGATGCAGTAGGTTGGTGTTGTAGTTGTGGGTTTGATTGCTATAGTTGTGGTTGTGGATGTCGTAGATATAGTGGTTGTTGTAGTTGAAATTAGTCGTATTGTGGTTGTTGGTGAGTGATGTTTTAGTGGTTGATGTTGTGGTAGATGTCAATATAGTTGTTGGTACAGTAGTTATGGTTGTTGGTGCAGCAGTGGTTCGTATTGTAGTTGTAGTTTTTGTTACTTTGTGGCTGTGGAGGTCGGTGTAAAAAAAGTAGATCTAATAGTTGTAGTGGTTGATACTGTAATGTTTGGGGAAATAATGGTTGGTTTTATAGATGTCGTGATTGGTCTTTCAGTGATTGCTGTGATTGTGTAGTGGTTGATGTAATAGTAGTAGTAGTTGGAGTAGTAGCGGGTGGTACAGTGGTGTTTGTATTGTCGTTGTGGCGGTTACGGTACAGTTGTTCCCAAGAAGTTGCAGTGGTTGATTTATAGTTTCTACAACACCAACTAACTAGTACACCAACCTTTATAACTCTATAGTACGACCGCTACAACTACATCAATCACTATAACTACTTCATTCACAAACAACAGCATCTACTGGGACACCAACCAACACAACAACTAAAACTATGACATCAAAACCAACTACACCAACTTTTACCACACCTACCTCTACCACATCAACCACTTCTTTTACTTCATCAAAAACAACTACCATTGTACCAACCTTTACTACATCATCAACCACTACCGCACAACCACCATGACTACAAGACCAACCACTACTATTAAAACTATTACACAAACCATCACTATACTCACCACTACAACACCTACTGCACCAATCAATACAAAACAAGCCTCGACAACACCAATAATTTCTACAGCTACTACAACAACCCCTACAATACAACAACTTGTACACGGAACACTATAGTTGCCACACTAACTATTATTACACCATCGACTAAAACATTAACAACCACAACAATACAAATAACTTCAGTCACTACTTGTACCCATGAAGACCACTACAATGCCTACCACTACACCTATTACACCAACCAAAAGAACTATGACATCACCCACCACAGCTACAACTTCAACAACTACAACTATTACAACAACCATTACAATAATTACCGTTTCAGTAATTACGAATACAACTACTACAGCAGTCAAACGAACTATGCCACCAATCACCCCAACTACACAACACCAAACCAACCACTGACACGAAATATCACAACTTTCAATATGAAAACACCATGTGTAATATCTCACAAGATCAACCACTACAACTACTACACCAACAACCACAGCAACAAACACTACAACTACTACACATGCCATTACACGAATCACCACAAACACAACACAAATAACTGTAATTACAACACCAACCACTACAACTTCAACACCAGCAGATACAACACCAAACACTATAACTACGACACCGACAGCCACAACAGAAACCACCAGCACTACCACTCCAGCTGCTAAACCAACGATTAAGCAAACCACTATTACACCAACCACCACCATATTCAGTTCCCTATAGTCTAACTGCTCCCCAAAAGTCCTCAAACCACCACTATCTTGAGTTCACAAACGTCCCCAGCAGTTTCCAAACCACTGTCATCAGTCCATACAGTTCACATCAGACCACAAAGGCCCACACCAGCCCTTCAGTGTCCACAGTGGTGGCTCACATTAGTCAACTTCAGACCAAAACAGTCGATGGCAGTCCAAAAGGTCCAACATCAGTCTACAAAGGTCTAGGGCAATCAAAAATAGTTCGCTAAGGTCCACATTGATCTCCAAACTAATGCGTTATTGGTTTCTTAGCTCCTATCTTCTCAACCATTCCGAGGGTTTTTTGGCTACGAGCTCCTAGCTCACCAATACCTAAATGTCACCCTGGCTGCTATATCCATACCAAACGAGTATCATCAAAAATGCCATGCTTCTAGAAGGTTTCGGAGTTTATTTGTGTAATGGTTGGTAGTGCTCAAGGTGTTTTCAGTAAATAGATATACCTCTATACAATTTAGCGCAAATTCCGAACACACTCCCACTATATCAGAGGTATCTAGGCCCCCCCCCCCCCCCCCCCAAGTAACTATGTAACATCACAGAAACAAAGACGGCGGCGTACATCACACAAAATCGAAGACAGAAACTCGTATCATCATTACTGCAAAAGCTACGCATGCGCAGTAACAACATCACGGCATGACGTCACAATATAACCGCTTATGTGGGCTACCAGAACAATCTGCTTGATACCAATTTTGCACCGTGGCATGGCATCACATGGAATCCTGAAAAGGATTCTGTTAAAATGACGTTAAAACACTTGCTCCTCTCCTATCCAACTCAGTGCAACACACATTGCTATATAATGTTCAAGTCGTGCTAACAATTTACACCTATTTTTCCCACTTGATGGCCTTCCCCTCGCGCAGAGGTTACCGGGTATAATTTAGTATATAAACACAACACCCGTGTAAGACCACAATCAAGCACTGCTCCACCACTGCGGTTCCCAGGGCAATCCAACTGCCTTTGGAATGTGGCATACGCATGCAAGGAACAAACATGCCTATAGCCACTTGCTTTGGCTCGTCGTTAGGGGATAGTATGAAACTGCTCGGGAAACCTTGTCGATCAAAACACGTCAGAAAAACCTGCTCTGCTACCAAATATACATACAATCAGTTGTTGCACAAAGATTCATTTCCATTGCATAATACCGTCTTTCTGCATAATGCGTTGTGTCTTTTTTAATTGTATAATGCGCTCTATTACATTATGCGTTAGTTTTTTTTTTGCGTAATGCGGCTGAACATCGAGTAATGATACTTTGTTCGGACATTGATCTATTCTAAACCTAGAACGTGCGTGTGTGTGTGTGTGTGTGTGTGTGTGTGTGGGGGGGGGGGGGGGGGGGGGTCCTTAAATATATAAATAACAATATGGAGAGGGTGGAGTCAGATGACAAAGGTTAAAAATACAGGACAGACACATGGTCTACGGTATAGATTTTTTTTTTGGGGGGGGGGTGGGGGTGGGGGTGGAGTGGGGGAGGATGAGTGGATGCGAAACTGTCCACTCTGCCCTGGATATACAGATTCGAATGTCATCAGTGGGTACAGCTAGTTTGTCACATTCAACCCTTATTAGATTGTTACACACTGCATCTAACGACGAGCCAAAGCAAGTGGCTGTAAGCATGTTTTTTCCTTGCGTGTATGCCACATTCCAAAGGCTGTTGGATTGCCCATGCGAACCACTGTGGTGGAGCAATGCTCGATTGTGGTCTTACACCGGTTTTGTATATGTACTAAATTGTACTCAGTAACCTCTGCGTGAAGGGGAGAAGGCCATCAAGTGGGACAAATAGGTCCAAATTGATAGCACGACTTGAACAGTATATAGCAATGTGCATTGCGCTGAGTTGGAGAGGAGGAGTGCAGGTGTTTTTAACGTCATTTTAACAGAATCCTCTTCAGGATTCCATGTGATGTTATGCCGAGGTGCATAATGGGTATCAAGCAGGTTGTTCAGGTTGCCCGCATAAGCGGTTATATCGTGACGTCATGCCATGATGTTGTTATTGCGCATGCGTAGCTCTTGCTGTAATGATGATACGTGTTTCTGTCTTCGATCGTGTGTGATGTAGACCACCATCTTGGTTTCTTCGATGTTATTTATTTATTTATTTATTTATTTATTTATTTATTTATTTATTTATTTATTTATTAAGGGTTAAGGACATTTTAACAGCCAAGGTCATATCGTGTCGGTGACAGTTTTACGGGTAGGGGAAGCCGGAGTACCCGGAGAGAACCAACGAGCAACGGCGAGCAGCTGCCTGCTCCCCAACATCTGCAGCACAGGCAGGGTTAGATTGGTTGAAGACAGGCGCACCATCGACGTGCAGTACACCTTACTACACGGCGTCATCGTGCCCCCATGTGGACAATCGGGGTTAAGTGCCTTTGTCCAAGGACACAACGCGAGAGTCCGAATTGATCGCACAGACGGGCTCGACGTTGCTTAACTTCCGTGATCTGACGAGAACCGGTTACCTGTTACATAGTTACTTTGGGGCACAAATACCTCTAATATAGTGGGAGTGTGTTCGAAGTTTGTGCTCAATTGTATAGGGGTATACCTATTTGCTGAAAACGCGTTGATCACTACCAATCATTACACAAATAAACTTCCAAACCTTCTAGAAGCATGGCATTTTTTATCATACTCGTTTGGTACTTATGGAACGTTGTATTATGTAGCAGCCAGTGTGCCATTTAGGTATTGGTGAGCTAGAAGCCAGAAGCCAAGAAACCCGCGGAATAGTGGAGAAGATAGGAGCTACGAAACACATAACGCATTAGTTTGGAGATCAATGTTGACCTTGGCGAACTAATTTTGACTGCCGTGGAATTCGGCTGGACAGGGGGGTAACTCATGTCGGTACAAATACTAAATGGCGGCCCATGGTCCTTTTACAGAGGACTATCGTGAGATTCTGATCCAGCTTAAAAATTTCCCAACAATTAGCGCCGGTGTAACAGGAATGGAAGTCCGTAGGAAAATTAGTCCCTCTGGACTATTATTCCGCGGAATTATAGTCCTAGGTCTAACATTTCTAGGAATAGTAGTCCGGCGGACTACTATTCCTAGAAATGTTAGACCTAGGACTATAATTCCGCGGAATAATAGTCCAGAGGGACTAACGTTCCTACGGACTTCCATTCCTTTTACATCGGCATGCGCACGTAGCAACGCATACCACCAAGCCGATGACGTCAAACGATAGCAGGTTACTAGTACTACCAGGACGTATAGTCAGGTGAATGAGTCCACCAAATGAGTTCCACCACAGGTACGACTCCTGCCCAGCCTCCCCCCCCCCCCCCCCCGCCCAAATGAGTACTGATCGGCCTATACATAGTTATCAATCAATCCTTCTATAATTCTTGGAAATGCGGGATAAATGTTACAAACGGCATACCAATACGTTCCCATACGAGGTTCTTATTGACCCTCATTACTTTAGCCATTCGGGAGCGCGGTGGCTCAGTGGTTACGGCATTGAACTTCAAACCGAAATGTTCACGGTTCGATCCCCGCCAGGCGTAACTGCGTGTCCTTCAGCAAGGCACTTCATCGCGACTGCCCGCGTGGGGACACAGAGGCGCTGTGTACTGTGGCGTACTGCACGTCGATGGCACACTTGTCTTCAACCAGTGCTAACCCTGCAAGTGTGGAGTTAATATATTGGGGAGTTTGGCAGTTACTCGATGGTTCTCTCCGGGTACTCCGGCTTCGTCGACCCGTAACACTGTCCAACACAAGGTTACCCTGGCTGTAGAAAGTGTCGTTAAATCCCAGTAAATAAATAAATAAATAAATATAAATACATTGAACCATTCCTCTACATTCATACTCCTTTATTAGTGTTGGGACCATAAAAAAATGAACATGTCCCTTGTTGGGCGCATGTAATGACTGGTGCCCGTGAGGTGCCAAGGGTGAAAAATCATTGCATATTAATCCGTTCGCACGGATTAATAATCCGTTCGCCCGGATTAGTAATCCGTTCGCGCGGATTAGTAATCCGTGCGCACAGATTATTAAAGCGTTCGCCCGGATTAGTAATCACCTTTATGAACCTGTGAGTTCACAAAGACTGCAAGCACCTTTGTGAACCTGTGAGTTCCCCAGTACCACCCCCACCCCATAGAAAAGCTGTAATTCCCATCTCGGTGTGGGCGGAGACAACCACGTACCATGGTACTTCTAGATTAAAATACCCCCTACGTGCCGATTTGAACTTCATGTTTTTTAAAAATGGCAAAGAGCTCATATAAACGTTCGTGAATAGGCGAGGGCTTGGCGAATCTCAAATTTGGGGTCGAATCGAATCCCGAACCGAAGAAGTGACAAGATTTTCAATCGAATTTCCAATCGAATCGAATCTCGCGGCTCTTCAAATTGTAACTATTGTACCTTTTTTATCGTGATCAATCTCCACTCCAAGTATTATATTCAGCAGCGACTCGTCTATTTCGGCAAGTCAATCAAAGAGCGGAATATTCCTGGAAGGAATCTGAGTAGTTTCGGAAGGTCTTCTGAATGGTAGAAGAGGAGTTCAAGAAGAGACTCTTGGTAGATCTTGAGAACATATCAGTGATTCCAATAGTTCCGAATAAGCGTGATTCGAATCGAATCACCTGGACGATTTTGAATTTAATCGAATTTCAAAGCTTCGCATGACACCAATCACCCCAACTACACAACACCAAACCAACCACTGACACGAAATATCACAACTTTCAATATGAAAACACCATGTGTAATATCTCACAAGATCAACCACTACAACTACTACACCAACAACCACAGCAACAAACACTACAACTACTACACATGCATTGTGCCAATGGCGAAATTTTAAGGCCTCCCCCCTCACCCACCCCCCCTCACCCCCCCCCCCCCCCCCTGTCCGTGGCTACTCCACTGACGTCGCAGAGCCTTATACTGGACGAATGAGACTTAAGACGGAGGTCGACTCGATTGGTTCGTCGACATAGAAGTTTTGTAACTCTTGAATGCAATAATAATTGTTGAGTGGCAGTATTTCAAAACGCTTTCTTCTAGCAATAACCTTTCTGTTTTCTCATTTCAGCGACTTGTAACAAAGTAGCAGCTACATTGACGACACAATATTATGAAATAGAAGATGGAGTTGTCAAACTAAGAGATTGCTTAGTTGGTTCCTTTTTTGATAGTGCATTATGCGTATGTGTTCTGTCAGTCGGCAAACCAAAACCAAGTAAGTTTTATGCTCTTCATTTCCTGTTGAACAACGATAAACGTTCCTATCTTTAAAACCCATCTCACATGTGAGGAGAGGCGGTGGAACCGGGGGGGGGGGGCGCCCCCCCCCCCTCAAACTTTTAAGAAACAAAGAAATCGGTCTTCAGAAAAGAAAAGTGCGTCCACAGACAATATCTCGAGAGTTCACACGTGCACATCTAAGAGACTATACAGGAACTAGCACTCGCCATTCTCCGTTGCAGTTTCTTCCATATGAGACTTACTCTTGTTTTTATGTTAAAGTATATAAATTTCCAGTTTTCTTGAAAAAGTACCGGACTGCCCCTTGAATTTTATTATCAGCATTAGTTTAATTTATTGTTTTTAAAATATGAGATGTGATAAATTTAAAATCTACTACTGTTTTAGCTGTTATTAATATTCCAAGGCCTGGAATACAAATGTGGTAGACAGTAGCACTAACTCGTATTTTATTATTGTCATCTTGAATTTTTCAAATATACTATTGGAAAATTTCTTTCAAACTCCTGGAATTTTATTTTCTACCAAGTCAAGGTATAACTGATGTACGAGGGGATGTCAAAAAGTTTTGAGCCTTACATAAATAAAGCTGGAATATCGGTACAGAACATATTTATTTTTCAACATAGTCCCCTTGTAATTCAATACACTTGTTCCACCTGGTCTGCCAGTCGTTGATGCCGCGTCTGTAGATGTAGAAGTCCATATCTTGGTCCTGTAGCAAGCCTCCACAGCAAGCAACAGTAAGTTTCCCACCATCTTGAAATCTCTGAACACGTAAGTGTTTCTTCAAATTTGGAGAGATGGTAGTCACTTTGTCCACGTAAGTGTTTCTTCAAATTTGGAAAGAGATGGTAGTCACTTGGTGACTACCATCTCTTTCCAAATTTGAAGAAACACTTACGTGTTCAAAGATCTTACTGCTGCTGTGGAGGCTTGGCTACAGGGCCAAGGTATGGACTTCTACAGACACGGCATCAACGACTGGCAGACCAGGTGGAACAAGTGTATTGAAGTACAAGGGGACTATATTGAAAAATAAATATTCTCTGTACCGATATTCCAGCTTTATTTATGTTAGGATCAAACCTTTTTGACATCCCCTCGTATATTGCAATTTGTTTCCACTTTTCGTGTTGAAGATTTACATGCCTTATAGTGTATATTATATGTGTATATAATTTGTATAAAACTGTGAGAATTAAAATTTTGTATACGTGCATATATTTTGTATAAAATTGTGAGAAATCAAATTTTAAACATTGAGTTTTAATTAAAAAAAAGAGTAAAATTTTAAACATGTGTAGTGTTTATTCCCCAATCAATAAACATGTAAAGTGTTTGTAAAGTTTGGCCAGTGGCGGCGCCATGGAGGGGTATGTGGGGGTACTTACCCCTCCACTTTTTTCGTCAAGCGTAGTAAAAGAATACTATCATTTTAATGTTTGTTGTATTGAACGTTGCCCACACACACGGTAGCTGCAAACAACAAACAAGAGTCGAGGGTTCAAATTGCAACAAGGCATTCCGCGTTTAAACGGACTGAAACATAGTGCTTAAGAGTATTCGACGAATGCTAGAATCGAGAGCGTGCAAGGCATCCGTTTGGAATTCAGCTTACAGCAATTTTAAAAAACAAATAAAATTTAATATTTTAGAAAAATTCTCAAAGGTATAACTCATTGAAATCATGAAAATATAAATATCATTGGAACCGGCTTGTTTAGCCGGTTCCAATGATATCCATATTCGCATGATTTTGTTATAAAACAGTTGAAAATTTTCTCAACTTAGGGAGAGCCCACCCCCCCCCCCCCCCCGAAACCCACCCCAGCTCGGCGCTGCACAATCCCCAACTGTACCCCCTCACTTTTGTAACTCTGGCGCCGCCACGGAGTGTGGCTGCTTAATAAATAGACAATCCATTTATTATTAACCACATTACATGACTATACATAAATGCTAATGTTTATAAATAAATGGACAATCTAGCTATTCTTAAACACATTGCATGTTTATGCAAAAATGCCAAAGTTTATATATAAACGGACAACCCATTTATTGTAAAGCACATTACTTGTTTTTGCATAAATGCCAATGCTTAAATATAAACATGTAATGCGATTATCCCATTAAACGGCTTCGTTTTTTAAAAAGCTCATTACATGTGTGACAAGTGTGTCTCCTAGGTGTTTTTGTTTACACATGTTTTGGATTTTTATTTTTTTACAGTGATAAATATATTAGGTCGATATTCTGCCGGTTGAACTAACATCATTTGTCAAAAGAGGAAGCATGAGAAACGTATCCAACGCACAAATTATCTATTAAACCTTTACCTAACATGAAAAGCAGACGACATTTGCAAAAAATTTCTTGAATAACTATTTTTGTTCATTTTTTGTCCCCAAAACATAGGTTATGACCCCTAGTTGGACGAGCTCGTTCCAACGAGGGGTCATAACCTATGTTTTTGAGACAAAAAAAAATGAAAAATAATGAAAATTAATTAGCGATTTTTGAGAATAGCGCTGGCCGGATTTTACGTCGGGTAAAGGGTTAACCCCCCTCACAAATTACAAAACCGCATGCATGCGCGTGCGAATTTAGGTATAGTACAGTGTCTCATTTTATGTTTGCCTTCCAACTTTCAAATAACTTACCCCGCTGCTACAAGTGTGGCTTTTCCCAGGCACATGCAGCACAGCTCTGTCTCAAGAAAATAGTGCAACACGAAGCATTGCATATACCCCCTCCTGCAATGTCAACGGGGGCAATAAATTATTCAATTTTCTGCTGTCTTTCAACAAAATAATATTCCCATGGACAAAAAAAACAAGGCAAAAACTTCACACGGACAGTTTTTCCAAGTCTAAAAAGAGCCATAACTGTGGTAATTATGCATGGACATAACTCGCAATATTCGGATATCCTTGTCCCCCAAAATGGACTCTCGCCACACCAAAGGGCATCACAATCCAACAAGCGATGCCCGAGTTATAATGCAAAATGTTTGAACGGACGGACGGACGGACGTACGGAAGGAGAGCTTGACTATATACTCGTCGAACCCCCTAAGGTTGTAGGGGGCATAATAATAGCTTTTCGGGAAATTTTTAAACTCATGAGAAATGTCGCATGTGCAATAGTGGTGCGGACCTGTCCGAACCCTTCTACATTTCCCCATTACCAAAAATGTAAAACGGAAGGACCTTCTGGTCAGCACCCAATTTGACCGCATTGGGTTTTGTTTAAACAACAAACCTCATGATAGACCGATCCCCAAATATCCCCATACCCATACAAAAAATACTAAATCTTTTTCTGATCCCTTACATAACGTAACCGCTAAACAAGGCCCTATTCACAAAGAGCGCCATTAAAATTTTATTTTTTCAAATTTTGTCCCCAAAATATAGCTTATGATCCCCTCATTAAAACGATATAATTGAGCTCGTTCCAATGAGACAGTGTGTGTGTGGGGGGGGGGGGGGGGGGGAGGGGGGGGGGGGTTCAGGCAACTGTGAAAATTTTGAGTTCCGTAAGAAATTATTTTATGTGCCGTCTGTTATTCCAAATAGGTAAGGGAGTTAGCCATGCCAATTATCTTTGCTTTGGCACAAAGATATCTAGGCTGGCTAAAAAGATGGCCCCAGTTACTGATCAGTGTGAGCACTGGAGCTTTAAAACCTATTCGTCAGTGCGGACTATTTTGGAGTTCGCCTGGACACTTTGTCAAACAACTCATTATATTATGGTAACGTAAATCGATTTTTGATAGGAAGCGCAGTTTGTTTTTATGCCTTTAGACATGTTTCATCGGATTTTGGATTAAGTGATAAATAAAAGTGTATAGTTAAATTTACGAAACACATCCAGTAAATAAGATTTATACCTCACGAAAGCCTCAGCCCAGTCTTAATTTACTTGGGTAGTTACGAAAATTGCTCTACAAACTGTACCACTACAAACTGGAGACTCGTTGAAGCTCCTATATATCTGTCACATTTCATGTGATCACCGGTGGCAGACGCTTGGATCACTAATAATTGACTTTATTATAAAATAATCGAATACGACAAGCCCACCCCCCCACCCCCCACCCCCCCCCCCCCCCCCCCCGTGCGCAAATATTTTGGACGAAATATATACATAATAAGTTTAATGGCCAATCCCCTGCCACCGAAGCCTAACAATGGCTATAACTCTTAAAGAAATACTTGGACACCGCTTGTCCACAAGCATCCAACATTGGTGACAAGAAATTCGAAATTCCGACAATGATAATAACTCCCGAAGAAATACCGCTGGTTCACAATCCATCATGATATTATCACCAAAAAGTTATATATTAACTTTGGGTAAAATATTTTGAACTATTCTCTTTCAATTGTGATGACAAGAAATGGGGACGGACGGACCCCCCCCCCCCCCCCCCCCCCCCCCACACACACACCGTTCCGTCTTGGGGATAATAAGGAAGTATTTGATTGGATTATTTTTGCTGTAAAATCCATTATTGATTTTTTTAAGGATCCAAGCGTCGGCCGTCTGTGTTGTGATTTTGGACGTCGGTTGCCAATGTGAAGTGGGGAATTTGGAGGCCTCACTTTAAAGAAGTAATTAGGTTTTCCCAAACCCAGACTCTTGTTATTCTTCTTTTTCAAATTTTTTTTCTCTATTTTTTTATTTTTTTGTAGGCGTTCCCAAACCCAGTTTGGGAAAGACTCTTGTTATTCTTCTTAATCAAAATTTTTCTTCTCTATTTTTTTTTTTTTTTAGGCTTTCCCAAACCCAGTTTGGGAAAGACTATTATTATTCTTCTTTTTCAAAATTTTTCTTCTCTATTTTTTTTTTTTTTTTTTTTTTTTTTAATTTTTAAAAAATTTATTTTTTATTTTAATTTTTTTTTTCCTCCCTGAATTTTGTCTGTTGAACTGCTCGAAAACCAGCTGTGCGATTTTGACCAAATTTGGCACACTTATGTAATGTCATAAAATCTAGTGAAATGCGGTATCGTCATATCTGTGAAAACGCGTGTTTTCAAAATATTCTGCCAAAACCTTCAAAATTTCACCATTTTTCGAATGTCTCAAAATTGTTTACAGTTATTTAGCCCAAATTTTCCACACATTTAGAGCATAATATGATACACCACAATCACCACTCAAATCCTTCAACATTAACCCCCACTGGCCAAAAATGACATGAATATAGATTTTTTCTTCAAAATTGACCAACTTCAAGGGCAAATTTCTCTAATAACAAGGTTGTTGTAACAATTATTTTGGTTTGGATAGATGCAACAATGATTGCGGAAGAAAGTTGCTTTTTAGTTTTCAATCTCAGATTTACACAATCAGGGCGAGGATAAGAGTACCGTTTGATAGTGCCAAAATTAGCCAACTTTGGATGCTTTTTCTATCATTTTGGAAAGGGTTAATTTCAAAAACTTTTCATGTACGTATTCACAATTGACTACCGAGCACATTTGCTGCTGTAAGTTTGGTTGTAAAGTTTAACCCTATCCCATTCTGGTTGCATAAAAGTAGGTACTGTCCAAAAAAACTCAAATTTTTCAGAATTTGGTAAGTTTAGGTGGCGATTTACACCATTTTTAATTGCTTGAGCTCTGAATGTTTTCTATAGCTGCTTGCAGCAGTCAAAGTATGACAAATTTTGTTCTATATGTTATTATTAAAAGTTTAAGCCTTGGCAGATTTGAGATTTTCCATAAGGGTACTGTCGGAATAACTGTTATTTTCGCCAACGTTTACATGCACTTTCTCGGCACTGGAGCCATATTGTCTCAAAACCTTTTCCATGAGAGGATTGGGCCTTCATCCAAGAACAATTTTGCTGATATATATTTTATTCAAAGTGTTAACCTTCACCCGGTTTTCGGGCCATGAATTTGAGTGCCATAAAATTCTTCATAAAATTGGCTAATTTGGAGCTAACTTTTCTTCCATTTTCGAAAGGAATATCGAAAAATGATTTGCATGTTCGTATTTGCAATTGCCTACCGAGCATATTTGCTGTTGTAAGTTTGGTTGTAAGTTATAAAGTTTAACCCTATGCTCGTTCTGTTTGCATAAAGATAGGTGCAGTCCAAAAAACTATCGTTTTTTTCAGAATTTGGTAAGTTAAAGTAACGATTTACTCCATTCCCAATTGATTGAGCGCTGAACGTTTTCTGTGGCTGTATTCAGCAGTCATAGTATGACAACTCTTGTTTTATGTGTCATTATTAAAAGTTTAATCGTTGGCAGATTCGAGACAATCCCCATATGGGTACGGTCGGAATAATTGGTATTTTCATGAAATCACTGAATATTGATAAGCGTGCAGTGGTAGTTTGGAATAGAATATCCGAAAATGCTTTCGAAATTCGGATGGATTCACAGTTCAATTCCAAGAATATTTTCTGTTATAAGGTTGCTGTAAAGTTTAATGCCATCCCTGTCTCAGATGCATAAAGATTGGTGCCGTCGAAAAAAACTCCCATTTTTTCAGAATTCCGTAGGTTTAAGTGACAATTTACTCCATTCCTAATTCATTGAACGCTGAATGTTTTCTATGCCCGCATGCAGCAAGCATAGCATGACAACTTCTGTTTTATACTTTATTATCAAAAGTTTAACCCTTGGCATATTTAGGAGTTACAAGTGGGTATAGTCGGAATAATTGTTATTTTCGTAAAATCAATCCCTGAATATACTGGTAACCGTGCAGTGGCCTTTCGGTGGTGCTACACGAAGCCGCAAATAGTTAAGGTTGAAAAGTTCATCAAATAGACAGATATAATGCCTAACTCAGCCGGTGGCAGGTAAATAATGAATGGAAAAGTCGTTGAATTGAGAATAAAGTAGGGACGAATCGTGCCCTCGTGATCTCGGCACTTGACTAAGATACTAAACTGTCATGCAGGGACAGTAGAAAACATTCGGGGAATTTCAAATTACTGCCTTGCATGGTCGGGACATAATTTGCGTATATCCGACATTGTATCTGTTCAATTTGAATGTCAAATTAGCCAGATGACGGCTTTTTCTCCACCTGATCGAGTTGTCATTTTCTGCCGGGGCGGTCTAAAATAAGCCGTTTAACTCAAAACTTTCTGTCCCATCCGAATGTGCGAATATTTAAAGCTGAACAGTTCATCAAATAGACAGAAATAATGCCAAACTCGACCGGTGATAGGTAAATAGTGAATGGAAACGGCATTGCATTGGGAATAGAGTAGGGACGAATCGTCCCCACGGTTTCCACGCGGTCACGCCACTCGACGAAGATACTGTCCTGTCGAGCAGGGATAGTAGAACAACTTCTGATGATTTCGTGTATCTGCCTTCACTGGTTTGGACGCAGAGGGCGTATGAGCGACACTGATGTCTGTTCAATTTTAATGTCACATTAACCAAATTACCGCCTTTTCGCCATTAACCCATGCGCGATTTCTGTCCACTTTTCATTTTTGGCAATTATCTAACTGTTATCCAAGAACAATTTTGCTGTTATATGTTTTATTCCAAGTTTTAATTGTCAGGCCTTGAATTGGAGTACCCTCAACTTGAACATGTTCATTCAAATACCAAGATTCAAGATTCCGCCATGTCTCTTATCAGACACTCAGTCTGTGTTTGATGTTCACACATTAAGAGCATAATATTATACACTAAAATCACCACACAAATATTTCAAAATTAACCCCTATTGAATACAAATGATATGAATATATCATTTTATCTTCAAGATTTACTAACGTCAAGGGCAAATTTCTCATAATTGCGAGGTTGTTGTAACAATTATTTTTGTATGCATAGATGCAACAATGCTTGCAGAAGAATGTTACTGTTTAGTTTATAATCTCATCTTTAACCCTCAAGCAAATGAGGGTAAGAGTATCATCCGACAATGCCAAAATTAGCTAACTGTGGTTGCATCTTCCTGTCATTTTGGAAAGGGTTAATTCTAAACACTTTGTTTTGCTATATGTAGAGATGCCTAATGAACAAATCCTCTGCTGTAAGTTATGCTTTGGGGCTAAACACAACATAAGCTTTGGCCATGTAAAGAATAGGACTGTCAGAAACAAAATTGATTTGATAGCAATTATTTTGGTATGGATAGATGTAACAATGATTGTAGAAGAAAGTTACTGTTTACTTTTTAATCTCAAGATTTAACCTCCAAGCAAAATGAGGGCGTGAATAAGAGAGCCGTGAGAGAATGCCAAAATTAGCCAACTTTGGATGCTTTTTGTCTTATCATTTTGGAAATGGTTAATTTCAAACACTTTGTTTTGCTATATGTAGTCTGCATTTTTACATTGGAAAGTTGGGAAAGCCCGTAATTTGTCCAACAAATTACAATTCTCTAGTTTTATTATTAATTTTATTTTCAGAATGTATTCCAGAGCTACAGTTAGATTTCCGCGGAAATTTTAACGATGTTAGCGGCAACAAAATTTACGTCAGTAACGTTAACCTGCCATTGCCCTCAAATGGTGTCGCAAAATTTGATGGGAAGGGATATCTACAGGTTTGGATATACCAGAATGCACCATTCGGTGACAGTCTTACGATAGAACTGAAATTTCAGGAGAGTTCATCATCCAAGATGACCGAGACGCTTGTTTCTAATTGTTACTACGGTGTTGGGTCGTCAGTTGAAATAGCTGTAGATCCCATTGCGAAAGAAGTTTTATTTCTTGTGCTTCCTTCTCATTTACCAAAGCAAGTCGTTAGAGTTACATACACGCAGGTAATTTTAAAGATATAAAAAATGTCGAATTCGTTATGTTTCAACACTGTGATCGCAAAAGTGGTATTTTTCGCAATCAGATTGTGATCCCGTCGCGATTCACACACCAAAAATATTGAGAAATCAAGACCTAATCAAGGAAAGGAAACTAAAAGAGCATTTCAGATTCAATGTACTCGCTTTTTATTTTTCGACGGATGTAGATCTACAGTACTACGCGAAGAACAGAGTAATTCTCTGTACGTTTTTGTGATCGCAATATTGTAAGTCACTTAAGAAAACAATAGTCTAACATCTCAAAATGAATCCTACATCCCAAGAAAAGTCAGGTTGTTGATTTATTGGGGGTTAGCGACACTTTCAACAGCTCGGGTCAGATCGTGTCGAACAGTTTTACGGGTGGAGGACAACCAAGCACCGGAGCAACTATCAAACTCCAATTAATTAACTCTGGTCAAGCAGAACTAGCAGTGGTTGAAGCAAGTGTAACATCGACGTGCAATACCATTAGTAAACAGGATCACCATGCCCCCATTAAGTGTCTTGCTCAAGGACACAACACAGTTACCGAAGGTCAGGATCGAACTGTCGACAGTCCATTGTTCTAACCACTGAGCCACTGTGCTCCCCAGCGAATGTCAGTTGAGTCTTGGCATAATTAAAAGTTTAGAGAAGGAATGATGGTACACAGTTTTACTGGCTGTTGAAAGGGTAAAATACAAACAATCAGAGTGTAAAGCAGCAAGGGGCAATTTATTTATTTATTTATTTATTTATTTATTTATTTATTTATTTGAACCATCGAGCAGCCATCGAGCAGCAGCGAGCAACTGTCAGACTCGCCAAAGTGTTAACTCTACATAAGGAGGGTTAGCATTGCGTCGCCTGAGTGTTGAAATGTGCTGTGTTCCTTTTGGTGAGAGAATGAGATATCGGTATCATTGGATTCGTCTCAACAAGATGAACAAAATGGATTCGTCGTATTGTGTGCATCACAGGACATATCCACACAAAACGGTAGTGAAAAAAATCATATCTCCAATGTGCTTCATACTTTAATGCTGAAGTGTTGTATCACAATTTTCAACCAATCGAATTTGCTGTTTGGTGCACGTGACCTGCTCATTCCGCATGTTTAATTGTTGTATCTGAATGTCTTCCATTATGACAATGTCGGGTGGAGTTTGGTGGGAGTCCGAAAATACAATGTCGGATTATAGCCCTGATAAACATCATATACTACTCAAAGTTTGCCAAGCACCAAGTATAATATCCAACTACCGGTTTTCCGTTTTAGTTGAAATATTGTGATGAAAAGTGTATATACTTTTTATTTAATTATGTCTTTTATAATTTAAGTACAGAAATTAAGATTTTATTTGTGTTTGACATTATTTTTTAGCTTTTGAATACGATAGCCAAGGAAAATGGATATTATTGATAAAAGAGGAAATTTTTCAAATTTGCCAAAAAGTTGACGGAGCGAACTGGTATGAGTTCAATATCGAGTATGAGACCCATTACTGTTGATTACAGCTTGACAAAGCCTTCTCATTCTCATGCTCCCAATCAGGTTCCTGGTGGTCCTTTGTGGGATGTTGTTCCATTCTTGGACCAGCATGGCACCAAGCTCCTGGACACTTCTTGGCTGGACTGGACGGGCTGAAATTGCAAGCTGCGACTCATTCCAGACATGTTCGATTGGATTGAGATCAGGGGATCTTGCTGGCCAGTCCATACGCTCAATCCCCTCCCTCTGTCGGTACTCCCCGACAGCATGGGCAACATGAGGACGGGCATTATCGTCCATCAGAATGAATCTATCACCCACTGCTCCTGCATACAATCTGACGTGGACATCCAGGATCTCAATATACCGCTGTGCAGTCAATGTACCACGTTCAAGGACACAGAGCTCTGTACGTCCATCCCTGCTGATGCCGCCCCAGACCATGATTGACCCTCCACCATAGCGGTCATGCTCAGCACTGTTGGCTGCATGGAATCGCTCTCCTGGTCTTCTCCATACCATAGAACGCCTATCTGTGTGGTCTAGACAGTACCTTGACTCATCTGTAAAAAGGACAGGTCGCCAATCTTCTCTGGTCCATCCAACGTAGTCCATGGCCCATTCATATGGTGCCTGGCGGTGATTCTGGGACAGCGGAATGCGAATACATGGTCTTCTCGATCGGAGACCACCTTCGTGCAACCTTGCACGGATTGTCTGCATCGAAACATTTACCCGGGGTGCATTCTGAAGGTCACTCCGAAGCTGGGTTGCTGTGGCAAAGCGGTTCCTAGGGCCTGAATGATCAAAAACTGGTCTTCAGCTGCAGATGTTGCCCTGTCTGTGCCACCACATACTGCTGAAACCTTGCACAGGCTGTGGTGATCACCGTATGGTGCACACCAAGGGCTTCACCAACCTGACGACGGGAAGCCCCTTGCTCCACCATCCCTTCAGCCCGCCACATTTCTGCTTCAGACAAATGTCTTCTTACATTTGCATTTGCCTTATTCAATCATTAAATTACAAGGGTTTGTGTTGAAATGAAGTCTGAATACCATACACATGTCATGTACATGTAGACAGTACACGAAAATATCATAAAAATCAAGGGGTACATGCTTTCCATGACTGTCACGAAAAGTCTGCCTATCAAGAGAGCTAATGTAAACACTGGGTACCATCTCTATACATTCCTCAATCATATCCACCAAAAATATCGCAAATATGTCACAAGCAAATGTCACAATGATGTGTCAAATATTTGGTGCTTAGCAAACTTTGAGTAGTGTATGATAACTATATCGGTTCTATTCGAATGTTTATTCAGATATGATGACGAAATCCACACTTTATATTGAATTATTGCGGTCAGTCAGCTATTATGACGGTTTTACATTTAAACTCTGAACAAAAATGGTTAATTGTTCATAGAAATGTTGGATCTCCAAAAAAACTTTCCCATTTTTCCCTGCCATTTATGGATGAAAAGACAAGAAAGTTTGTGATTTGTAAGATTTTTTATTATACGCTAAACGATAGATTATCAAAGAAATTGCGGAAAGATAGAAATCGTATCCCTCACTGTGAAGATATATAAATTTTCACTTTCACGGTATCAATCAAAATGGTGGCTTTCAAAGCATCACTTCAAGTTGAATACGAGTCAAATTATCACTGAAAATGATGAATTTGTTCTAGAAACGTATAATGAAAAGTGCATCCAGTGTTTTTGAGTGGATACCCATCATTTCCAACAATAATTCAACACTTATTCGCCTTGAATTGATGCATGAAACCCCGGCGCTAGTCCAAACATGGCCTGAAAGACCGTAATATAAGTTTTTGGTTTGGTACGTCCTTTCAAAGGACGTAACAAGCTAAAAACTTATATTACGGACTTTCAGGCCATGTTTGGACTAGAAACCCGCCAGCTGAATCAGATTGCAAGACGCTATCTGTTCCGAGTATCAATCAATCACTTCCGCGTTTCAATGATTCAGTGCGCTGTTTACTTGCATGCATCAGTTCAAGGTTGAAACGAGTGGAATTATCAGATTCTTACAAAAAGCATATAATAAAAAGAAACTCTAGTGTGTTTGAGAGGAAACCGAAAATTATCTCACTTGTGACCGAGACAAATGGCTATTTTCTCTCGCACAAGCGATCGCGAAAAGTAAACATTTATCTCGGTCACTCATGAGATAATTTTTGGTATCCACTCAAACACACTAGATATTTTCTATCTCTCTGCCAACTCAAAAATTACCGAAACAAACCCATAGTATACTGACAAATGTATAGAAATCCTATCCCAAGTTCAGAGTCCGTTTTCTTCGGAAAGCAAAAATGGGAGTTTGTACACATAAGCACTGGTTGAAGACAAGTGCACCATCCACGTGCAGTACTCCTTAGTACATAACGGTACCGTGCCTCCGCGAGGACAATCGAGATGAAGTGCCCTGCCCAAACACACAACGTAGTTACCCCAGGCAGGGGTCGAACCGTGGACCTTTCGCTTTGAAGTCCAATGCCGTAGCCACAAAGCCACCGCGCCCACGACAATATGCTTCATCGGGTTGGACAGACCCTTATAGTTTACAAATTTCTCTGTCACACTGCTAATATAAAGCAACCCCTAAATTTATTGAACATGTGTAACCACCACAAAGTAACACAGCGCTGAGATTTATCGAAATCTGAGTGAATTATGTTCGAGTTTTGACATTATGGGAAGTGTAACAGATAGTCAAAGGAACAACCGACCGCTTTACTGACTGACGGATACAGAAATGTCCGAATGCAAGGTGGTCTTTGAACATCTCGAAGACAATTATTGTATTCTTATTAACAATAAGCGAGAGACCAAAGATCCTTGACATTTAAGAAGTCATGTTCGAGCCACGAAATCAGGTTTGAAACACAATATACATAAAGGGCAATAACTCTTCAAATGCAGCGCTTACGAAATTCTCCATTGTTAATGTTAAGCGTTCGCTAAAATTGATCAAATTGCGATAACAATAATTCCTGTTCAAGTTATTTCCTAAACATTCAAACTCTAAATAAATGGAGTACGGCATTTACGTAGCGAGGGTGGGGGTGGGGATGGGGGGGGGGGGGGGGGTACTCAAAATGCCTGACTAAATCTGACCTCTGTTTTGCTTGTAATTAATGTAATCTATCAGTATTTTCAAAATTTTGTTGTCTCCCCACCACCAGTCGATACCCATCCTACCACTTCCTGCGAGGGAATTGGATGAAGAAGGTAACCCTTAAATGGGCGGGGGCAACGACCGGACGACTAACACTTCACTCAGTTGTTCAGTATAAATAGAGACTTCGTTGCGACATGGAAGTTGTTGTTTGTGATAGGACTTTAGTGAATTCTCCAATTTTTCAGGTGAGTTTAGGTGCGCTCTTCCACAAATAACATCAACTGATATCAAGGCGTGGAAAAAAGGAACCGAAACCGACGTTTTTTCTTGAAACCGAACCGAAACCTAATCTGAAAAGTCAAAACCCCCTGGCTACAGGTATGCGGCGTTAACAAGAGAAGTGTTTTATTTTTGGTTTTTGATAATGTGATCATCTTTGATTGAAATTTGGAGTTACATAGTTCTCAACGACATCTTGCCCTCGACTCTTTTGCTAACCAAACGCTAAAGGTCAATCTGACCTGCTTTTGATGGACAACTTTAAACTAGTAACCCATTCAACTCTGTACTCATAAATGTTTGTGTAAAACAAATGGTGGTAGGCAAGCAAACAACATGGTGGGAAATCGGTAATTAAGGATCGGGGGTGGTGGTGTCAGACTAATTTAACGCTTTAGTACATAGCACCACAGCGACCCCATATGGGCAACCGGGGTGAAGTGTCTTGCTAGAGGACACAACGTACTTACCCCTGGCGGGGATCGAACCGTGGACCTTTCGGTTAGAAGTTCAATGCCGCAACCACTGAACCACCACACTCCAGATTTTGACACTAAAGAACAACGGAGCGGCAGCATAGGCTTAGGAGGAACCGGAGGAGTGACAACGCCCACACCTGATTTATTATTTTGACGCCTGTCTGAGCAAAAGGGTTATTAATTCTAATTTATTGTACATTTTCTGTTCATTTGCATTCTATACCATAAATGAATGATGCCAAGAATTGCAAAGTCTTTTTTATAATTTAACATTTAATAAACTAACTTTCAAAAATATTATTCTAGGCTCTTATGTTCATCGTGGTGAGGTCCAACCTCTACAGAACCAATGCCAGCAGATCTGTATTTTGTGGTATATATGAGCTGAGACCTGAAAATTTGATATACTGAACTACAAAGAAATAAACATATGTTAATGAGGCTGATGTAAACAAACACCCGCCATGTTATTGGGCCGAACAAATTTTGTCCAGAAAGTATAGTGGGTCATGTCAGTCAATAATGTTTGCTATGGAAGTTTTTTGCGCTGTCCAAGTAGGACCGTGTAGAAAACTATCCAATCCCAGAAACCCTCAAATATAATCCTCAGTGCGATCTGAATATATTTGATTTGACAAACGGTGTGGTTTAGGTATACCTAACAGTTGCATTTAGAATGTCCCAGTAAGCATTGAAGGAGAAATATTACTAAATATTTTAATCTTTTTAGATTTTCAGAGTAAAGCTCGATGAACTATACCTGCCACTTTCACCAGTCAGGTGAAGTGTTTTTGAAAACAATTACTGAGGTTTCTCAACAACAGAGAGACGGTTATCCAAGACACTCACTTTGTTATAGCAGCAGTTTTCTCTGGTTATCTGGTACAAATACACTCCAGAGTTCACCCCTGGCATGTATTGTCTACTTCCCAGCATGATGATTTTTTTTACACCAGCCTCATTAACATATTTTCGGAAAGGAAATTTTACTCGTGTTTCTTTTATGACACAATATATCAAAATTCCGGTTCTCAGCTCTTATACACTTGAAAAAGACAGCTGTCAGTATAGTTTTTGTAGAGGTTGGAGTGCACCAGAATGAGAATAATTGCCGAGAAAAAATGTTCTTCAAAAGTGAGATTATCAAATATTTAAATTCTAAAATAATTTTTCAAAGGTCTCAGCATAACTTATTTATGGCGTAGAACGCAAATGCACTAAGATTGCATCATATAGGACAAAAAAGAAACTACACAGGACGATTTTCTCCAATTGTTTTCTCTTCACATTCACCATAAGGTGCAAAATAAGTAATGGGAAATTTTAGCTTGAAAATAGGTGCCATGTTATTTTCGATGCCGTCAAAAATCTAAAAAATGGTATTCAAAATTGCGAAGAATTGTTCATAAATACGAATGGACAACAAAAAATGTCTGCCGCCTGGTGGTTGGGGGGGGGGGGAGGGGTACAACGCCTTGTAATCCTTCAGTCTATTCAACACGAATAGAAGATGGCAAAAATATTCGTGAATAACTCAATATTTTCATTTTTCGGGTCAGAAGCATATCTTATGTCACTTCACTGGAACGAGATCAACGAGCTCGTTCCAATGAAGGGTCATAAGCTATGTTTTTGAGGAAGAAATAAAAGAAATAAATTTGAAAGACTCTTTTTGTTAACTGGACTGGCCGATCTGTCCTGGGTGTTACATTAGATGAAGGGTTAATGGGAAAGGGTACAATAGCTTTGTGGCATTAGACGATACTTGCATATCTAGTATCGGTTGGAAAGTGTATGCGTTCGATCTACCTCCCACACCCATGAAAAAAGGAAATACACACCCCATTGTAAACGCCATTGTTTATAAGGAACGCCGTTGAATGGACCATATCTGACATTGTTGAATAACGAGAATTTGAAAATTGATGTGTTCAAGCGTTATTATAGCCTCCACATTCCGACTCTCTTGTGGGTGGTGAGAATAGTTGTTCGTTTTCTCTCTCTTTCAGGAAAATGTCCCAAAATTGGCTACTTTGTATTACGATGGCCGCAGTCTCACTGGTGTTGTGGAGGGCATATCTCAATCGGTAACCTTCGCTAATGCAACAGGTGAGTATTTTCTTAATCAACAACTTCTCCGGAGAAGGTTTATGTCGAAGAAACAGGATTACCGTTCAGGACGGCACTAAGAGAACATACTCCTTGCCCCCCCCCCCCCCCAATAACCCCACCATCAAACGCTTGAACGGAAGTCCATGCTATTTTTATGCCCCCTCGACGAATAGTCGGGGGCATGTTGTTTTACCCCTGTCCGTGAGTCCGGGTTTGTCCGGCTAACTCCTATTTTTCAAGCAGAATATATATGGTAGAACACGCGGGGCATCATATGTGTTTTACAGACACAGAATGTTTACATGTACAAATAATAAATCACTGCAGCGATTTGTAACAAACCTCCCGTGTCCCTGCATTGTGCTGGAGCATGCTTTATTTTCTTTTATAATGAAACAAATATTGCGAAAGTTCTCTGATTGTCACTATGGCGAAGGCTACCGTGGCGGTTGCGAACTTCAGTTTTATTATTCAAATGTGTCTCAAACGTCCAAATAGCTTAACACGACGCACATTTATGTCAAATTGCCGAAATCTCAAGCAGCAAATTTTCCCCATAATGGAAGTTGGAATTTAACCAATTCAGCCTCATCGAACCTTGTCAAACAATACTGAATTGGTTAAATTCCTAATTGCATTATGGGGAAAAATTGCAGGTTGAAATTCTGATCAGTGCAGTGGCGTAGCTACGGAGGTGTGTGTGTGGGGGGGGGGGGGGGGGGGGGGGGGGGGGGGGGGCTTTAACCCACCTAAAAATTTTCGCTGCCCTCCACCAAATTGGCCCAATGTAACTTTCACACAACATAGAGCCCCAAAATAGGGGCCACACACGCTACAAATGCCTCAGATTCGCTCTTAGAGCACTAAAGTTTGCAAATATGTCTCAGGGGTGGGGGCTTGTCCTACCCAGGGTCCTCTCGTCGTTGCTTCCCTCTCACTTCCCTTCAGGAAGGGAGAGGATGGGGAAACAACCGGATGGTCCTAGTTGGAACTAGAGGAGGCCCCCAAACCCCACACAAATGGCCTTTCAAATATCATCTCTGCCACCCCCCCCCCCCCAAAAATAAATAAATGGCTAGGGCACCCCTATTATAGAATCCTGGCTACGCGCCTGGATCAGTGTGCGGGGGGTTTGTGTGTGTGTGTAGGAGGGTGTACCATATTGATTATCGTACATTCAATACAGAACAGCAAAGACATTTAAGACAACGTTGCGCTAGTAGATAATATGTAACGCACGTGTAGGAAGCAATGCTTTCCAAATAAATTTATATCTGATGCTTGTACATCCCTGAAATTTTCTAGCAACCACGATGGACCCTCGCGTATTTCACCATCAGTCTAAAAAGTGTTTGAAAATCGAGAGTACATCCCAGAGTCAGAACACACATTGGGACAGGGAGACCCAAACTTCAAGTCGTGTTGTCTTCCCTTGCAATAGATAGATCGGAAACCCGAAAAATTCGGAGTGAGGGGTGGGGTATCAATTCGTTGTTTCGTCGGCCAGCAGTAGAGCTGAACACTACGCCCCAATAATTAGCATATTCAAAGACCTTCCCATAGGTATAAAACTGTCTCTTGGTTACTATATTGGTGATGTGGGGAATCCGACCATCCCTATACATACCTGCGACAATCGACAGTGCATTCCTAAAAGACGTGAAAGTCTACCGATTAGCCATAAATAATTACCGCGATTGTAGATTTTTTATCTGATTACCTCACCAAGAGGTATGGAAATGTGTAAATGTATGTTTTGGTCGGGAAAACAAGCCGCCCTCCCAATATCTCAAGATTATTACGTGCCTGTATTTTTATTAGGGCTTAACGACAATTTCGATAGCCAGGGTTACCTCGTGTCGGACAATTTTATGGGCGGAAACAGCGAAATACGAACCATCGAGCAGCGTCGAGCGACAATCAGACTCTCCAACGTACTAACTCTCGACAAGCTGGTTTAGCATTGATTGAAGACAAGTGCGCCATCGACGTGCATTACCACTTAGTACACAGCGCCACCGTGCTACCACAAGGTCAATCGGGATTAAGTGCCTTGCCCAAGGACACAACGCAGTTACCCCTGGTAAGGATCAAACCAAGGACCTTTCAATTTGAAGTCCAATGCCGTAACCACTGATACACCGCGCTCAGTACAACAGTATTAAAAAACCAAAAAAAAAATTCAAATATGCAAATCAGGTTTCGTGTCAACCTCTTGGACACTGGCGTGATGAATGGCATCGTCTCATACAATACCGCGAATTGGACAATTTCATTCTGTATTTGTGGGAAGATTAGTAATAATTTAAAATTTAATCCTACAGCTCTGTAGAGCTGTAGGATTAAATTATTACTGATCCTCCCTATCGATGTATTGTTTATTGTGCCGTCTACTCGTCCACTGGCAATTTTTTCTTCACGCAAAAATTTATGCCTAGGGGCCTAGCGTGTTGAAAGATTTAAACTTATGGAAATCAGTTGAAAGATAATCGTAAGAAAATTCCACTCTCTTCTTTCTTTCTGATAAAACCAGCTCTTGACATTTATCCTTTGAAAGCTCCCACTAAGAGCTTTCCAAGACTCGGATGTTAAGAGCTCGTGTTTTTGAGATATGACATACGAGAAAATATTAGTTTTGCGATTTCCTGCCACAGATTTCACAAATAGTCTAATATCGTGGGGTGTTCTGTTATAAATATTCACATATTCTTTGGAAATGGGTCTATCACTTGACAGAAATCGGTAACTAAATCGAAAACCGAATTTCTTACTAACCGATACTAAAACAAAAATCAAATATTAAAATCACATAACGTTCGCACCCTTCAACCAGTCATGCGATAATCTGAACTTACCCTTCAATTGTTAACGAAATAAATAGCCTGACAGTTATTCGCCACTACTCACGTGTTTTCTCTCATAAAGTATTTACAACATCAGTCAGCTGGTATCTCTCCTTCTCCCCGAAGCTTCAGTTAGATTTTTTTTAAATTTCAGATAACAAGATCAACTTGTATGTGACATACGGAGATTTGACTATTGGGTCGTGTAAAACCTTTAGAACTTTCACAGGGACAATGAATTACGTAAGTACACTGATCTGCTCGTCCTCGAATGTCAAAAAGCTCTTCGAATCCAGTCTTCCTCATAACAGCGTATCATCCGCTCAATGTAAGGAACTCCAATGCTGATAAATAGTCCCCTGAGGGTAACAAGGCACCATCTTCTATGCTTTAGCATTGCAGATGGTGCTTTGTTGCACCCAAGAGATAAAGTACAGATTATTGCAACAGTCATATGATATAGGCTATTGTAATTCGTCTCCTTGACGAGACCAGGTCAGACATATGTGGTCTCTTTAACAATACAAAATATATCACAACCTATATTGATTGACTGCTGTAATAATTTGTCTATTATATGACTTTGGATACCTGGAAATTGATTTGATTACGAAACCTGAAATGTAAACAAACAGAAAAAGAAACTGATTTCGAAAGGTTTGTCTCGAATGTTCAGTGTAAAGTCCCCCCCCCCCCCGCCCCGGGGTTTATTTCGCGTTAGTAATATTGTCGCCTCGAAAATCTACTCGCGGCAGTGACGTCACATGGGTCTCATTTTGGACAAGTGTGATATGGATATGGAAAAGTGGAAACTCGATTTTTTCGGAGAGCCAAAATTGATGGGCGAACTACGAGTTACATTGTCATGCCTGTGTATTTTATGTAAGATTTGCCTAAGTTACATTCTAGATGTATTTCCCGTTGTCAGAATCCACTAATACACTTGATTTCCACACACCTGTCATGAGTCAGTGGTTAACCGATGGAGAATATCGTAATCGGGAAAAGCTTGTAACCGTTCGAGCACAGGCAAATCGATAAATCATTCCAATGATACCAGGAATGTGTGAGCTTTTCGTGAAATATTCGCTTCACGCCTGGGGTTAATATTACTCTGAATGCGGTGGGCGATGTTGACGTTTGCAGACTACACCAGTTTTTTTCTATACACCTGGAACTTAATTAAGCACACTCTGTTTTTTTCGCGAGTGGTGTTAATAAAAACTGTCATTACTTTCATGCTATCTTTAAGATGGCCAAAAGTGATTGTTTGCGGGAAGAATGATCTATTGACAAATGAAAGACAATACAATGATGAAAATAGTGTTTTAATGGCGCTAATTACACATATCTGTCACTAATGTTTTTGATGGAAAAATGTTCTCTCGACAAGTGTGGTGCTGGAACGGTCCATGATGAAACAATGCCGGTAATCACTGACAAAAAATGTAACTTATGATCTCCTGAACACAATAGAAGTGTCGGACGTAAGTAGCGAGTGTATCCACCACGAGCCCTGATGACAGCCTTGAATCCTCCTCCTAATGCTACCAGTGAGCCTTCTGATACGGTCCAGAGGCAACTGCTGCCACTCCTCATGCAATGCAGCTTCCAAATCGACCAAATTTTGTACAGGCGGATCCCTTGCTTGCACACGATGTCCAAGAAATTCCCAGATGTGTTCTTAGGGATTCAAATCGGGGCTCATTGCAGGTGAAGGTAGTGCTGTAATAGCGTTGCCTCACAGCATGGGAACGATGTGGCCTTGCATTGTCGTCCATGAATACAGGGCGAATAGCCAACCGGTGGTTGTCAAAATGAGGTACGACAACCGGATTGAGAATGTTTAGGATGTACTGATGACCATTGAGATTGCCACGTATAATCAAGTTTACAATCATGAGAGAGGCATCCCCAGATCATCACTGATCCTCCACCCTAAGCAAATGAAGGTCTGATATTCCTGGGCACGTAAGCGATATTTCCATGCCTCCACACTCTCATGCGACCATCTGTGACATGAAGCAGGAATCTACTCTCGTCTGACTAATGGACTCTCCTCCATGTCCTGAAATTCCAATGATGTCGTGCTATACACCACCCCAAACGTCATCTTTGATGCTGATCGGACAGAGTTGGACGCTTGATGACCCTTCTGGACCTCATACCCACTGATTTGAGGCGGTTTCGGACAGTTCTGTTGCACAAACGCCTGTTGGGGAGCCAAAGGCGTTTCAAAACCCCACTTGACTCAAAGGGTTCACACGTAACGAGGCGTGCCAGACTCCGATCTTTCCGAGGAAGGTCTTTCGGGGTTGTCCAGGCCTTGATCGGCCCTTAACATCGTTGGTTTGTTGATTTTTTCGGACAAGTCTGCTGATGACAGAGTGACTATAGCCAAGATGCCTTCCAATAGCTTTGAATGACAAGCCTGTTGCATGCATGCCAACGATTTGCCATCTTAGTGCCTCTGACAGTCTCCACCTTGCCATGTCAACATTTTCTGATAAAAGAAGTGACAAGTTTTCTTGTTTTATACCCAGATATTGCATGTGGATGATAGTGTTTTTTTGTGACAATTGTGAGTAGCATGCTTCACGTGGACGAGGGGATGTGTTTGGAGTACGCTATCAACCAGAACATCATGTTTCACGAGATGAAATGTACTGCAAGATATTGCAATGATTAAAACATAATAATCAGTAACAGCAATTTCACTGTCATGAAACATTTCAGGGGGTGCTTAATTAAGTTCCAGGTGTATACTTATTTTTCAATGCATTACTACCACATGCCATCTTCGCACCATAAACACGACCGAGAATAAAACTAAGTGCGGTATTTGTGTGTGTGTGTGTGTGTGTGTGTGTGTGTGTGTTTGAGGTTAAAAAATCGCACTGGCACAGACATTTCCTACTGAAACGTTTTTTTCTTTTAATATGCCGCCGAAAAATTGTTTTCATTTACTGAACCCTGATTGGTTTCAAACATGACAAAAAAGTACATAAAATTGATTTAAACTAAGTGATGAGCTTAGGAACTGGTTAAACTGACTGGCAAAAATTATTGTTATTCATTGATGGGCTCTAATTTAGTCCTTACAAGGATGTTACGCAAGCTTTTGTTTTTCTTATAGGCGATGACAGGTCGAAGATTCAAAGGTTCATTTAATTTAGCATTGGTAAAATTGAATTCATCTTTTAACATTTTTGCTATTTCGATATTCATTCTGTTGTACGTTAAAGTGAAAGGAATGATGGACCTCCTTTCGCATTCGCCCTCTGATATGTTCATACCAAATGGCCAGAGGGTTTGAAGCGTATTGATCCAAAAAGCTTCACGTTTTTTTCTAAATTCATCCGTTTCTTCTAATGTGTCTTTAATTGGTGGTTGTTCAATAGGATGGATTTCGAAATCGTCCAAAAAATGGCCAGGAAGGTTATAGTGTTGTGCTACTGGGGCATCAGCATTATGTTTTATATCCTGTTTGTGTCTAGTAGCACGTTCTCGGAAAGGATTTTGACTTTGACCAACATACTGTTTCCGACATCGCTTACAAGTGATAAGGTAAATAATGTTTGGTGAATCACAATGGAGGGGGTTACGGATCTGATAATGATTTTTCGTTTGTTCGGAGGAAAATTCCTCTTTCTGATCAGGCATAAAAGTATGCAGTCTACAACGAGGCTTTTTGCAATTAAATTCCGCGCCACTACCATTTTGCAACGGTCTGTTGTGTTCAATCTTCAGTGGTTCGAAATCGGTAGTTTCAGCTGGACTTTCGAGCTTTTTCAGGGTTTGGGATTTCAGGCTACGCAAAAGGCGCAGCGAGTACCCTCTCGATCTGAGGGCGCCAAATAGAGTAGAAGAAGCCTCATTGAAATTTACCTTATCACTTGAATTGCGGTGGAAACGAATGAGCTGTGATTTGATGATACCTTTAAATGTATGTGGAGGATGAAATGATTTTGTGTGCAACAATTGATGTGAATCAGTTGGTTTAAAATATACTTTATAATCTAAACGACCGGACGCCTGAAATTGCTTGCCTTTATACACGGTCACATCGAGAAAATCAACAGAATTTTCACTGATAGTAGCTTTCAATTTAATATTTGGATCGTGATTGTTCAAAATTTCTAAAAATTCATCAAAATCTTCTTTTGAATGTTCCCAAATAATAAAAATGTCATCTAAATATCTGAGATATACGAGAGGATGCTTTGCACATTTGCTTAAGGCATTTTCCTCCCATTCCGCTATATAAATGCTTGCAAAATTAGGACTGAATCTTTTACCCATAGGACAACCCATTATTTGTAGAAAATATTCTCCATTGAATTGAAAGTCATTACCTTTTAAGCTCAGCTCTAAAAGATCCAAAATTTGTTCATCCGGGCGTTTCGCATCCGGATATTTTTCAAATGCATTTTTAACTGATTTAACACCTTTATCAATATCAATGTTCGTATACATACTGTCGATATCCAAAGTAGCCAGAATTGCATTTTTTGATATTTTCAATTTCGAAATTTTTGATAGGAAATCCTGTGAATTTTTTTAGATAGCTCGGATGTCTATTTGCTATAGGTTTCAGATGATAATCAGTTAATTCCGAGATCGCATAAGATTCCGAATTACAATCTGATACAATTGGCCTCCCGGGTGGAGTTAAGTCATCCGTCCATGAAGAACGGTCCTTGTGGATCTTTGGAAGGATATAAAATTGTCTTGTTTGAGCACTGAGCTTAGCTGTTAAATATTTCAATTGTTTTTTTGGTAATGTGACCTTCGTCGAGGAGAAATTTTAAGATCTTATTGAATTTTTCGATATTACTAGGCCAAATAAGTGAATCTATTTTCTTATAATGTTTAGTATTGCTGAGTTGTCTCATGGCTTCCTTTATATAATTATCCCGAGATAGAACAACTACCGACCCACCTTTGTCGGCTGGTTTAATTACTAATTTCTTATTTTTTCGAAGTTTCGTGAGGGCTCTCCGTTCACCAGCTGTTAAATTGTCTTTATCGGAGAGTATGTTCATGCTGAACACCTTTTGGATGATTCGTTTGCTAGCCTCAATAATTTCGGGATCTACTTCACTATCTGGAGGTGACCAACCAGATGATTCTGTAAAAGGAAGTTTCCGACCGCTGGAGTTTCTAAAGCGGTCGGCTAATTTCATTTGCCTAAGAAAATTACAGTTGTATGATGGTAAATTTGTTTGGTTATCAGTTTTAGGCTTTGGTGCTGGTACAAAAGTTAAACCGCGATCTAAAAGCGATTTCTCTTGGGTTGTTAGGTCATTGGTGCAAGACAGGTTAACCACATTAGTTCCTAATCCCACATCTGTTAGGCGGCTGTTACCTTTGCCTTTACTTAGTTTAAATTTAGGTGGTGAGTGTGTGTGTGTGTGTGTGTGTGTGTGTGTGTGTGTGTGTGTGTGTGTTGTGTGTGTGTGTGTGTGTGTGTGTGTGTGTGTGTGTGTGTGTGTGTGTGTGTGTGTGTGCGTGCGTGGAGTGTGGGGGGGGGGGGGGGGGGGCTAGTCATCAATAATTTAGAACAACCCAAAAAGTTTGATGATCGCATTTTATGATCTCGGGGTGCTAAATGTAAAACAATTAGCGGAATCTCTTGCGATTCCCCTCTCATACGACGTTTTATTCACTTCACCACCAGTCCTTTTAATTAGAGCTGAAACGGTTAACCCATTAATCGATTAATCAACGATCAACATCTTGATCGATCCAAAAAGTAATTGATCGATCAACTGTTACTTTTGAACTACAAAATTATAAGGGTTAACAAAGGAACAAACTTGCTCAAAAACAGGCAAACATTGTCACACTGACTCACATCAATTATATGAGTCAGAGTAAAGCATGCAAGTTGCTTGCTGGCATACTTGTTTACATGATCATCATACTGTATCAGTAGATGGAAATGGTCATTCTTAACCCTTTCCCCATTGCGGATAGCAGACGATACTTGCAAAATAAATTTATGAATTAATCAAAATTTTCAATTTTTGTCTCAAAAACATAGTTTATGACCCCTCATTGGAACGAGACAAAAAATGAAAACATAATAAAGTTGAATGGAGATATTTGTAAAAAGGCCTAGGCGGTTTTGTTTGCTACGTTGGGAAAAGGGTTCATGCTTTAAATCGTCAACGGTATAGCAGTTATTCAGATATCTATTTGGACAAGTGATTAATTGGTTAACCAATGTTAATCCCCGTGATTAATCGATCAAGAAAACCCCTTAACCGTTTCAGCTCTACTTTTTATCCCACTTGAAGACACCCGCGTTCCATTTCGGAGATTCAGAATCGAACAAGAAAAGCGGTGAGCACATTTTGACGACATTGCCAAACAAGAAGACAAAACGAGATTCCGAAAGCAAATCTTAAAGAGTTTTTTTTTCATCTACTATCGCAGTCTTCTTTGTCTGTTTACAAATCCTACGACACAGATTTGTTAGAACCCTCCTCATGGGAATGGGGGTGGGGGTGGGAGGGGGTGGTTGGGTGCAGAACACGAGAGCTGATTTTGTTACAGCACTTTTTATCCCCAAACACTCCCCACATCCAAACAACACATCCCAAACTTGCCTCTCAGTTTACTATGTTGTTAAGTACACATACTTGCGCCCACGCACGTGTGCACCCTCACCAATGGGGGTAGTTTGTGAGAGAGAGGGATGGAGAGAGAGATAGACTTTTTAAAGACAATGTGTATTAAATCTGAATGGAATATTTTTTTCTTCTCTTTTGCAGTTTGCGCTATATAAGTGTGACAAAAGACAGTGGGTGGACGGCTAATGTTTGACCTAACCAAGATTAAGCATTTACACAGCGACGTTTGTTACTCACAACAAATTGAAGATTTCTTTACTTATTCTTCACTTCCTGAAAACGTGACGAAAATTACAAAATAAAAGACAATATTCCAAAATAAGGTGTTAAATTTTAAAATTCACAGTGTTAAATTGTGTAATCAAGGTTGTTACATTTGTGTGGCTATTTAAGGAGACAAGTTTCAGAAAAAACAAAACAACCCCCCCCCCCCCTCAAAAAAAGAAAAAAAAAAAGGAAGCACGGTGACTAAGTGGTTGTGGCAAACAGAAACGTCTACGGTTTGGTCCCCGCCAGGGTTAACCGCGTTGTGTTCTTGAGCAAGGCACTTAATCCCGATTGCCCACATGGGGGGGGGGGGGGGGGGGCACGGGGGCGTTGTGTACTGAGGCGAACCACACGTCAATTGTGCACTTGTCTTCAACGAATGCTAACCCAGCTTGTGCAGAGTTAGTACGCTGGGAGTCTGAAAGTTGCTCACCGCTGCTCAGTGGTTCTCTCCATATACTCTGACTTCCTCCACCCCTAAAACAGAAACAGTCCAACACGAAGTAACCATGGCTGTCGAAAGTGTTGTTAAACCCAACCAAAGCTCTGGCCAAAGCGTCGCGAATTGTGCATGTTCTTTGGAGACTCGAGTGTTGGCAGAGAAATAAAAGGGGTATTTTGTTTAAGTTTAGATCTCTCGAATCAGCAGCGGTAACCAGATATGGATGGCAGGGGTAGCTCAGAGACTACGCGAGTTCTGTGGGGTTGTTTGCTATTTATACACGCGTTAGTAGTAGGAGATGAGGTAACCGACCCCTATTGGGGGTCACTTTGGAGACCCCCGGAAATGACGTCATGTCACGTGACCCAGTGGCGACATGTTGTGTTGTCGTGGTAACCCGCATGAGCGGCCATCTTGTGACGTCATCCCCATAGTGATTCGTGGTCCTCCAGTATACAAAATTGCCGGCGGAAACACGCATCACCCTAACAACACGCGCTGCGCACTAGGACCACATATCACGATGGGGATGACGTCACAACGTGACCCCTCACGCGGGTTACCATGACAACACAACATGGCGCCACTGCGTCACATATGGCGCCACTGCGTCACATGACATGACGTCAATTCCGGGTCCCCCGCCAGGGTTCCCCAATAGGGGCCGGTCACCTCATCTCCTACTACTCGCGTTCATGCTAACAAGTTGCAGTTTGTGTAATTGTAACAGAAGATTTAGCTCTAATATGAGATTTCACCAGGAGCGAGGGAAGCATTCGAGGGCATGGAGAGGTGCAGTGGCATCAAAAAGGGTACTCGACTATGGGTATGAGTTAAGACCTGGAGTTTACAAGGTAACATAAATTGTAACGTGACAGTGAATAACATTGGCATGACATAAATATCGTCCCTTGAGAGGAACAAGGTGCTATCTGCTATGCTAAACTCCGTCATTATACGTGATAACCCCCCCCCCCCCACACACACACATTGGTGTTGGCACGTATAAAATACTAAAATACGTTACAAAGGAATTTCGAGAGTTTCTCAGTTACAGTTCTCGGGAAGTAGTCTTCCAGTGTCTTCTAGAGAAAAAGGAACAAACTGCCCCCTTGCCACTCCCCAGCCTCAACGCAAGGGGCAAGTGCCCCCTTCGCTTTCAGCGACCTCGGTTATCAACTTATGTTACAATTGAAAACAGAGGATTTAAAATATTATTGATTTATTGTACCACGGGCGGATCCGTGGGGTGGGGTGTGTACTTGCTGCCCTCTTTTTTTGTAACTCCTTTTTTCTCAAGCGGCGAGACCAGGGGACAAGGTATTAGCCGCGATAATACATGGGCACTCACTACCCGGATGATCATGTATTATCACGGATAATATTGAACTTTATTCATACAGCTATAGCTCTGGCGTGGCTCTCTTGTAAGCCGTCATAAATGCTTGAGTTTCCTTTTTAAATGTGTCTATACAAAATTGTGGGAATATTGTCGCTGGGGAAAAATTGTGGTAATGTACAAAGAAGAGTGAACAACGAGAGTGAACTACCCTATCTTAAATTAGCCTTTAACTCGACGCTCGCGCGAGAGTTGATACTCAGATCATGACACATACCCAGACGCCTGTATCCACCACTGCACGCAACACAAACATTGTATAACCGCCTTTCTCTTAAAATAATTCACGATGGGAGGCTTGTAATGTTCTAAAAAAGCCAACTACCAACCACAAAATACAGGTTTATAAAAAGTTTTAATGTCCCACCTGATAAAGATAAAGTTTTTCGAAACGTAACCATGAATATATAAAAAGAAAAAAAACTAAAAAAAAACCCCAAAACATTTGAAGGCTGTCATAGTTTTTGAAAGTATCCTGGCTTTCGCCAGAAACTTCGGAAAGTGACAGAGTTTTTATAGGTATGTTTTTTTTGAAAAGAGAAAGCGAAACCACGAATATCATCTTCAAAGTGAAAACAAGGCTCAGAACAGCTTTGAAGCCACTCAGAGAGTTGTGTTGGCTCCTAGCTCCAACAGCAAATCACGAATTTCAGTTTATTCTTTACTAACAGGCTGTCTTGTGTCTTCGTTGTTTTTTTATGATGCGGCAGCAAAACAATGAACATTTTGGGGATCTTTCAGAATTCAAAAACGCATCCTTCTGGTTATCCTCTGATCATCGAGGCGGATTCTATCGACGCGAGATAAACGACAGAGCTTGGGTACAGTTGAGTTTTAAAATGTAGTGGAAACGTAATGCAGGTGAGCGTTGAATGTGATACCGAAGTTCCTTGAGGGTTGTGGACTAAAGTTGGCAGTCCAGTCCATCCTTCGATGAGCTTTTGTAAACCATAATCTGAAGTAAAAAATAAGATTTTTATAGAGAAAATAACATTTACATTTTGAATGCTGGGAGATTTAGAGGAAGAGTGGATGAGGAAAACTCCTGTGGGCACTGGGTTAATATACTTAGAGGACCGCGACAAATCGGCGGAAGGCCGAACATTTATTATTATTATTATTAGTCGAGTCGAGAAAACGCTTGCACAAAACTCTTCTTGAATACCTAAATGTTTAAATTTCTAAAATATTTAAGTTATGCCTTCACTGAATCATTCCAAAGATGTATTTAAATCCATTTTGTCGTTAGTGAACCATGAAATAAAAATTTTCTAATGTCTGGATTTGGAATATCATCGGACAAACAGCTAAAATGCTTGTCTCAGTTAGGGTCGAAACGATAAATAATAAAAAAAATCCTTTTTGTCGGTATCCGACGGCTCAGTCATATCGTTCAACTATTCGGAACATACCTAATTACTTATACGCTGCACATATATTTTCCATTGATAAAATACAGTAAAATACAGTTTAAATATACAACTATTTCACACTAGCTTGGTAGAGGTGCCCGACCATCTGAGTGCTTTCCACTGGTCATAGTCGTCAAAATCATTTGTTATTAGTAATCCTCTCCCTGGATGTGATATTCTACCGACATAATCAGACGGGCATTTATTGCAGTTTCTAATCCGTGTATATTTTTGTTGGGCAAGCAAGGACGTGTGCCCAACTTGGTCTCCCAGTTTGGCGTACATGCGCTACAAAATCTTTAGATTCGACCTTAAAGGACTTGGTTTCGCAAAATCTTCACCCCACACCCATAATGGCATTTCTCACATCATGCTGCCCCCCTCCCCCCCCCCCCCCCCGCGCCTAGTGTAGTGTGCACCGGGTAAACTGCGGATTTCCCGGGAGGCGTTAGACTTGAGGGTGAAGGATCGTTCCAAACAGTATAACATAACATAATCCTTCCTTATATGTATGACAGATCGGTGATCATGATCAACAAAAAATGAGGAGACTCAGTTGTAATTTAACTTGCAGTCAAAATATTCAAAACAGCCCTAGGGAACATTTGATGACTGTTATACTTACGTCGTCAATATCACCAATGAATCCGGAATGCGATACATCTTGACCAAATATCAAACCAGATTGGCATATCAGTATATCACCTGAAATTAAATCAAGAATGTTTATAAGACGCAGTAAGACAAAAAGTGAAGCGCTGTTCACCCACGGTCTTAGCTGATACCCCCAGAGCCAATGGCCTTTTTGATACCCCACCCTATCCGGCGCCGTTGGCTAAGTATATGAGTGTTTCCAATAGGACAGCTTCCTTATGTTAAAAAATTTTGGCCAACGCAATCTATTACTTATTATTACTTATAGTCTGTTCCATATCCCTCCTCTCTAATATGTATATGCATCTGAAGGTTGCAATTTATTTATTTATTTATTGGCGTTTAAGGTCACATACTTATGCACAATGGTAATCATTACCGTGACAGTTTTACGGGTGGAGGAAGCCGGGGTACCCGGAGAGAACCACCGAGCAACGACGAGCATCCGCCAGCTCCCCAACATCGTAACTCCGAACTGCAGCACAGGCAGGGTTAGATTGGTTGAAGACATGCGCACCATCGACGTGCAGTACGCCTTTAGTACACGGCGTCATCGTGCCCCCATGTGGACAATCGGGGTTAAGTGCCTTGCCCAAGGACACAACGCGGGAGTCCGAATCGATCGCACAGACGGTCACCCATCCGAGGACTAACCTGGCTCGACGTTGCTTAACTTCGGTGATCTGACGGTAACCGTTTACCGCAACGCCACTGCGTCCACCTGAAGGTTGCAAGGATGTCTGGAAGAGGGTAGGGTAGGTGGGTGCCCCCACCCCTCTTGCCAGTGTTTCCAGTCCGGATATTTTCGACTGGGTTGGCGTGTTAAATATGGATTGGCTCTTGTAGGTAATCAACAAGACAGAGATTTCGGCGCGCATGAAATACAGCAAAAATTACACTAAGGGTTGATCATTCCTGTCCTCAGTACTCTACAATACGTCGCCTGAGTGCTAGAATGTTCTATGTCCCAAAGGGGACATAGACCATTCTAGCACTCAGGCGACGAAAAGTTGAGTTCTGTATTTATACCAAGATAAAACTTTAATTAAGTGAACGAAGCGGACAATGTTAAAGAAACATTTCACCTTCGGCGGTCTAATAACTTTCTTGCTTGACAATGTTTTGCATGGCTGACAATTTTCGTTACTGAAAGAGATTTAAAGAAAAATTAGCTCCCCTTAACGTTCTAAAGCAGTCAGTAAATTTAACACTAAGGGTATGGGAATTTCATATAAAAATTTAAATTTCGAAATGTTAGCGAAGTTGTATGACCGATATGCACATCACTTCACAACCTTCTGGCATTTTCCTGTAGAGTAGTATAAAAATACAGAAACTGGCATTTTACAATTCTTTTCCAAATTAGTTTGAACGTTTGACTTTTATTCTTTGTTTAGAACATTTCGAAATGAGTTAACGGCGCTTTCACCATCTTTTGATGCTCTGAATTTTGTTTTCTGTTCATTATATCAATAGCATGGAATCGTGACATATAATACAAACACTATTCTTTCCATTAATATAAAAGTCTAGAAGGTGCGATTTGCTAGGTTTTTTGTCCTGAGAAGAATAATAACTTGAAAATTACCGTAAAAACACATTCGCTAAACAAAGAGCCCAAGTGGTCAGTTACTCAGTTGCTTCTTATTAGCTTGTCATAAAAATAAGCTAAAATACACCCCAAATCCGTTCTGTGGGCTTTCAAAATTCAATGGGGGATTTGGGGGAGTTTGGGAGGAGTTGCACACACCCTCTCAAAGTCGCACATCTCGGGCATCCGGCCTTCGAGACATGCAGGCCTCGGCATGTCATGGCGGGGCTGCTAGTTCGAGTAAATGCCCTTTTTCATGGATCTGATCCCCTGGTCTGAAGTGCTTCCGACGCCACTGTTTTTGATCCGAGATTGCTCGCTGAAAATTGGTCACTCATGAAATTATTGTGGTAACCACTCAAAACACATAGGTATTCTTCAATTTTTTACGTTTTAATCCCAAATTAATGCAAAGTAACTGCTTCGAAAGCAACAAACATTTCCGCTTAAAAGCCATCAGCCGTTTACCAACGAAATTAGTTGTCCGCGAAACAAAATAGTTCCCTCGACCTTTTACAGGAAGCTACACATAAACATTAATGGAAGTTAATTTAATACCACAAATAACAATAACAACATCTTTCCAACATGAAATTGTAAGCATCTCTCACCTTTACAACATTTTAGCGAGTTTATTTCGTGTTCGTTGATATTATTTGGCAATATTTGACCTGTGATTCGCCGGTTGTACCTACAGTGAAAATTACGATTTTTAATAATGCAATCGCGTGCCTCGTGTGCGTTTTCGTTGTATCCTTATATTTTTAGCGGATCCAGGAAGCCTATTTATCTACAAATAAATTTGAAAGAACTTTTGAGTTTTTTTAAAACTATGATCCGACTGACTAAATTCCAACTACATCAAGGTATTCCTTCTACGAAAGCATGCCATGTTGATGCAGGTGAAATATTCCTTCTACGAAGGCATGCCTTGATGATGCAGTTGAAAATATTCCTTCTATGAAGGCATGCCTTGAGGACGGAGTTGAAATCAACTGCATCATCAAGGCATGTCTTGATGATGCAGTTGAAAATATTCCTTCTACGAAGGTATGCCCTGATGATGCAGTTGAAATATTCCTTCTACGAAGGCATGCCTTGATGATGCAGTTGAAATATTCCTTCCACGAAGGCATGCCTTCATGATGCAGTTGAAAATATTCCTTCTACGAAGGCAGGCCTTGATGATGCAGTTGAAAATATTCCTTCTACGAAGGCATGCCTTGATGATGCAGTTGAAAATATTCCTTCTACGAAGGGATGCCTTGATGATGCAGTTGAAAATATTCCTTCTACGAAGGCATGCCTTGATGATGCAGTTGAAAATATTCCTTCTACGAAGGCATGCCTTGATGATGCAGTTGAAATATTCCTCCTACGAAAGAATACCTTGATGATCAGTGGAGATATTCCTTCTACGAAGGCATGTCTTGATGATGCAGTTGAAGTATTCCTTCCACGA
Organism: Pictodentalium vernedei; assembly: GCA_031216915.1. Taxonomy (NCBI): domain Eukaryota; kingdom Metazoa; phylum Mollusca; class Scaphopoda; order Dentaliida; family Dentaliidae; genus Pictodentalium; species Pictodentalium vernedei. The sequence continues at coordinate 376,746,017 of CM062294.1, read as the reverse complement.
AGGCATGCCTTGATAATGTAGTTGAAATATTCCTTCTAAGAAGGCATGCATTGATATTGCTGAAGTTGAATATTCCTTCTTCGAAGGCATGCCTTGATGATGCAGTTGAAATATTCCTTCTACGAAGAAATGCATTGATACCGTTGAAATATTCCTTCTCTAAAGGCTGATGATGAGTCGAAATGTTCCTTTTACGAAGGTATGCATTGATACAGTTGAAATATTCCTTCTGCGAAGGCATGCCTTGATGATGAAGTTGAAATATTTCTTCTACGGAGGCATGCCTTGATGATGAAGTTGAAATATTCCTTCTACAGAGGCATGCCTTGATGACGTAGATGAAATATTCCTCCTACGACGGCATGCGTTGATGATGCAGTTCAATTCAATTCAATTCAATCTTTATTTCACAGCATACAGCATACAAATACAAACGAGAGAGAGAGTAAAGTTACAAAATTGTTGAATGATGTATAAATGTATACTGTGGGGAATGACATAGCCTTGCGACTGTCTTCCTGTCATCCCCTAGACAATCAAAATAATAAATAAAATAGAATGGCAAATGGCAAGTGTTAAATTCAAGTTAAATGTAGTCGATCCAGACAGCAGGTAGTTGTTATGTTATATTAACATTCTTTACATTAAAATTGAGTATTGTTTCCACATCATGGATCAAACTCCCAAGAGTTCTGTCTCGGGTTGTTTTAACCCGTCATCAACTGTGTTTCCGAATCCTAATCGAATCAACAGTGTTTCCGAAAAAAAAAAGAAAAACAATTTTTATACGCATTCCTTAGTAGGCCAGTACAATTATCGTAGGCTAATGGGGTGATGTAAAAACCGGAATACCGCGGGACAACCTTTTCATCAGCTTGTGGGAAGAGAAGAGATAAAGGTAATAACGACCCCGAGAGTTCCAACTAGGCGAAGCAGTCAGGGCATCTTGGGTTGGAACACCTAACATTGACTTCGTATGCGTTTAAAAATTGATTGAATAAAGTTTTGTTAAATGCCTTTCGGGTGAGGGTTTTTATCGTTGTGTCTAAGTCATTCCACAGTTTGGGAAAATAAAAATATGGAATAGCGGCTGAGAACTGAGTGCGGGGTTTGTGTGTGATTAGGTTTCCACATTGCCTAGTATTCATACCAGATGGGTTAGAGTACACTTGGAATGTATTATCAAAACTGACAGGGAGGTTGTTTATAGACCAGTCGTACATGAATAGAAGTGAATGTAACTTGTACAGATCATTAAATTTCAGGATTTTCAAACGTTTGAAAAGAGGATCGGTGTGTGAGTTGAACTTTTTGTTCGCTATGATACGCACGGCCTTCTTTTGAAGATTCAGAATTTGTTTAGTGGCTGGTGTATTGCCCCAAATTTGTATCCCGTAAATTTGAAATATTCCTTCTACGAAGGCTTGCCTTGATGATGCAGTTGAAATATTCTTTTTACGAAGGCATGCCTTTGTGATGCAGTTGAAATATTCCTTCTGCGGAGGCAAGCCTTGATGATGCAGCTGAAATATTCCTTCTACGGAGGCATACCTTGATGACGTAGTTGAAATATTCCGTCTATGAAGACATGCATTGAAATAGTTGAAACATTCTTTTTTCGAAGGCATGCCTTGGTGATGCAGTTGAAATATTCCTTCTGCGGAGGCATGCCTTGATGATGCAGTTGGAATATTCCTTCTTCGAAGGCATGTCTTGATGATGCAGTTGAAATATTCTTTCTACAAAGGCATGCATTGATATGGTTGAAATATTCCTTCAAAGGTATACCTTGATGATGCAGTTGAAATATTCCTTCTACAAGTGCCTGCATTGCTGATGTGGTTGAAATATTCCGTCTATGAAGGCATGCATCGATGTAGTTGAAATATTCCTTCCACGTAGGCATGCATTGATATAGTTGAAATATTCCTTCTTCGAAGGCATGCCTTGATGATGCAGTTGAAATATTCCTTCTAGGAAGGCATGCATTGATGTAGTTGCAATATTCCTTCTTTGAAGGCATGCCTTGATGAAGTAGTTGAAATATTCCGTCTACGAAGGCATGCATTGATGTAGTTGAAATATTCCTTCCACCAAGGCATGCATTCATATAGCTGAAATATTCCTTCTACAGAGGCATGCATTGATAATGTAATTGAAATATCCCTTCTACGAAGGCATGCCTTGATGATGCAGTTGAAATATTCCTTCTACGAAGGCATGCCTTGATGATGCAGTTAAAATATTCCTTCTACGGAGGCATGCATTGATGAGGTAGTTGGAATATTCCTTCTACTAAGGCATGACTTGATGATGCAGTTGAAATATTCCTTCTACGGAGGCATGCATTGATGAGGTAGTTGAAATATTCCTTCTACGAAGGCATGCATTGATATAGTTCAAATATTCCTTCTACGAAGGCATGCGTTGATGATGCAGTTGAAATATTCCTTCTCCGAAGGCATGCCTTGATGATGCAGTTGAAATATTCCTTCTACGAAGGCATGCCTTGATGATGCAGTTGAAATATTCCTTCTACGAAAGGCATGCATTGATATAGTTCAAATATTCCTTCTTCGAAGGCATGCTTTGGTGATACAGTTGAAATATTCCTTCTGCAGAGGCATGCCTTGATGATGCAGTTGAAATATTCCTTCTACGGAGGGAGGCATACCTTGATGACGTAGTTGAAATATTCCATCTATGAAGGCATGCATTGATATAGTTGAAATATTCCTTCTTCGAAGTCACGCCTTGATGATGCAGTTGAAATATTCCTTCTGTGAATGCACGCCTTGATGATGCAGGTGAAATATTCCTTCTTCGAAGGCATGCCTTGATGACGCAGTTGAAACATTCCTTCTACAAATGCATGCATTTAAATAGTAGAAATATTCCTTCAAAGGCATACCTTGATGATGTAGTTGAAATATTCCTTCTACAAGTGCATGCATTGCTAATGTGGTTGAAATGTTCCGTCTACGAAGGCATGCATTGATGTAGTTGAAATATTCCTTCCACGTAGGCAAGCATTGATATAGTTGAAATATTCCTTCTTCGAAGGCATGCCTTGATGATGCAGTTGAAATATTCCTTCTAGGAAGGCATGAACTGATGTAGTTGAAACATTCCTTCTACGGAGGCATGTCTTGATGAAGTAGTTGAAATATTCCGTCTACGAAGGCATGCATTGATGTAGTTGAAATATTCCTTCTTCGAAGGCATGCCTTGATGATGCAGTTGAAATATTCCTTCTAGGAAGGCATGCATTGATGTAGTTGAAATATTCCTTCTACGAAGGCATGCCTTGATGAAGTAGTTGAAATATTCCGTCTACGAAGGCATGCATTGATGTAGGTGAAATATTCCTTCCATGAAGGCATGCATTCATATAGCTGAAATATTCCTTCTACGCAGGCATGCATTGATGATGTAATTGAAATATTCCTTCTACGAAGGCATGCCTTGATGATGCATTTGAAATATTCCTTCTACGAAGGCATGCCTTGATGATGCAGTTGAAATATTCCTTCTACGAAGGCATGCCTTGGTGATGCAGTTAAAATATTCCTTCTACAGAGGCATGCATTGATGAGGTAGTTCAATTATTCCTTCTACGAAGGCATGCCTTGATGGTGCAGTTGAAATATTCCTTATGCAAAGGCATGCATTGATGAGGTAGTTGAAATATTCCTTCTACGATGGCATGTCTTGATGATGCAGTTGAAATATTCCTTCTACGGAGGCATACATTGATGATGTAGTAGTTGCAATATTCTTTCTTCGAAGGCATGCATTGATATAGTTGAAATATTCCTTCTTCGAAGGCATGCCTTGATGATGCAGTTGAAATATTCCTTCTACGGAGGCATGCCTTGATGATGCAGTTGAAATATTCCTTCTACGGAGGCATGCCTTGATGATGAAGTTGAAATATTCCTTCTACGAATGCATGCATTGATATAGTTGAAATATTCCTTCTACGAAGGCATGCCTTGATGATGTACGTGGAATATTCCTTCTACGAAGGCATGCCTTGATGATGTAGTTGACATATTCCTTCTACGGAGGCATGCCTTGATGATGTAGTTGAAATATTCCTTCTACGAAGGGATGCCTTGATATACAGTTGAAATATTCCTTCAAAGAAGGCATGCCTTGATGATGTACGTGAAATATTCCTTCTACGAAGGCATGCCTTGATGATGTAGTTGACATATTCCTTCTACGAAGGCATGCCTTGATGATGTAGTTGACATATTCCTTCTACGGAGGCATGCCTTGATGATGTAGTTGAAATATTCCTTCTACGAAGGGATGCCTTGATGATACAGTTGAAATATTCCTTCTACGAAGGCATGCATTGATGTAGTTGAAATATTCCTTCTTCGAAGGCATGCCTTGATGATGCAGTTGAAATATTTCATCTACGAAGGCATGCATTGATATAGCTAAAATATTCCTTCTTCAAAGGCATGCCTTGATGATGCAGTTGAAATATTCCTTCTATGATGGCATGCCTTGGTGATGCAGTTGAAATATTCCTTATACGAAGGCATGCCTTGATGATGCAGTTAAAATATTCCTTCTTCGAAGGCATGCCTTGATGAAGTAGTTGAAATATTCCTTCTACGAAGGCATGCCTTGATGTAGTTGAAATATTCCTTCCACGAAGGCATGCATTGATATAGTTGAAATATTCCTTCTTGGAAGGCATGCATTGGTGATGCAGTTGAAATATTCCTTATACAAAGGCATGCCTTGATGATGCAGTTGAAATATTCCTTCTACGGAGGCATGCCTTGATGATGTAGTTGAAATATTCCTTCCACGAAGGCATGCATTGATATAGGTCAAATATTCCTTCTTGGAAGGCATGCCTTGATGATGCAGTTGAAATATTCCTTCTACGGAGGCATGCCTTGATGATGTAGTTGAAATATTCCTTCTACGAAGGCATGCATTGATACAGTTGAAATATTCCTTCTTGGAAGGCATGCATTGGTGATGCAGTTGAAATATTCCTTATACAAAGGCATGCCTTGATGATGCAGTTGAAATATTCCTTCTACGGAGGCATGCATTGATGATGTAGTTGAAATATTCTTTCTACGAAGGCATGCATTGATGACATAGTTGAAATATTCCTTCTTGGAAGGCATGCCTTGATGATGCGGTTGAAATATTCCTTTTACGAAGGCATACCTGATGATGTAGTTGAAATATTTTATCAGTCAGGACGACTTGAGCCATCATAGTCAGTCAAATCAGGGTTACAACCACATTTGACCATCTTTGCGACGCCTCAGCAAGTTTGGTAATCTTAATTCAGATAGTACAGGAACTGCTTGTATTGCTTACAGGGGCTCATGGACATGGCATTTTTTTAAGCGAGTTAAAATATGCGCCACGCCTCTTCCATATGATGTACAGACATTTCAAGTTTAGTAACCATATAGTATAGGCACTGTGATCCTGAATATTTTTCAATTATTGTCTGCAGGACCCAGTGGCGCAGCCACAGGGGGCTGGGGGCATTCCCCCTACAATCCCCCACCCCCAAAAAATATTTGCCCAATGCAACTTCCACATGCCATATAAAGCCCTAAGATGGTCTCCAATGTAGGGCTACACTCACTACTAAAGCCTCATATTCACTCTTACGGCACTGAATTTTTCTTGGGAGGCCTAGTCTTAACTAGGATCCCCTGGTTGTTACCCTATCTCCCACTTCCCTTTAAGGGAATTGGGAGATAGGGTAACAACCGGAGAATCCTAATTAAGAATAGGGTAGGCATTCACCCCATACCCCACACCATCGCAACAATGACCTTCCAAATATCATGCCCCCACCCCCCCCCCCCCAAAAAAAAATAAACAGAAAAAAAAAACTGGCTAGGGCACCCCTTATTATAGAATCCTGGTTACGCGCCTGGCAAGACCTCTTCTTGATTGAATATTAAAGTACTTGTTTTCAGAGACTGCAAAATTGACTCAAGGCCTTCCTAATTGATGGCATCTCAGAAAAGCCTACGGTGCAGGATTTCTCATCATAATGAAATAACTGTCATACCACGAACCCTTTTTCCAGGAGGCAGTAGTCACTCTTAAAACGGCAGACCTGTTGTGTCTTGGAATATGTTGTTCCACGGTGTTTACACGGCACATGTCGCACATGGGGATAAGCCGGAAGTGTCGAAACATGCACCACACAAGCAGCACATGCAGGTATCGATGGACATGGTTGCATACTATCTGACAATCATTATCGAGGGATCCTATAATCATAGATGAGTATGATTTCTATGGTTTGGTAATATGCAGCTGTATGGAAGTGTACATGTGTGCACACACGGGTATTGGAGGGTCATTGGGCATGTAGTAGCTGGGCTAGCATTATAGAATAGAGAACGACTCTAACGCAGTAATGTGATGGGGGAATACGTTCAATTTACCAGTTAAAGGCGCTGACTGGTAAACTCGTGAACCATCTGCGTGTGTCACCGCTACGGTCATTGTTGTTCCGTCATAAGCTAACGATAGTGTACACCATCCACTCTGAAATAGAAAACAATACCATGAAGCTTTGTAACAATGCGATGATAAATGTAGGATGTTACAAACTTTTACGATCCATTTAAAACATCCATTCAGCCCTTTACCTAACAAATCGGCCTAATCCATATGCGTGATTTGAAAACTGAGGAGTTTAAAAAGATTTTTTTTTCAAAAAATTTCAACAAAGCCCTATCACGTGTGACCCCTCGTTGGAACCAGCTGGTCGAGCTTGTTCCAATGAGGGGTCGTATGGTATAGTTTTTGAAAAAATTGAAAAATTATATTTTTAAATAACAAATGTTAATATATCGTCAGCATTGGGTAGAGGGGTAAGGTTGTAACCGTGAAAAGAAACATAAATTCAGAAATTTCTACAGTTCCTTCAAATACATCAGCCACGTTTCGTTAAAATCCCACGCATGTACGAGTTATGCAGACAAGCTTGGCCGCGATAAAATCTAATCATTTAGGCTGAAAAACAACCAAGTAATGTATCTATGGATAAACATGCAATATTAAAAACTCTTGGTCAGGTGTGCTTCTTTAAACTAATATACTAATCAGTCTATCTGGACATCTCTAGAGCACATTTTCAGATGTTTACAAGGAATCATCCTGGCCGGATATGACGTAATCCAGGATGGCGCCCATGAGGGTGGGTCAGTTTCGCGATTTCACCCCATCACTAATTTTTCTCGATTACGGAAAAACTATATGAGATAAGGAACGGGAATTAACTCATTCGTATTTCTGACACATTTTTCGGTATAAAAATATCAATCAAGTAAGTGAAAATCCAAGATGGCCGCCAAACTATGCCTCAAAATAGAAGAAATTCGATTTTTTCGACACTTTTTTCGCGAAAAAAACTTATATAATCATGATAAAAAAATAGAAACCTATAAACTTTTAGATGTTAAATTGATCGCATATTATTCTCCGATAATACCCAGCGTGAACCATCGAAAGCTGATGTGGAAAACAAGATGGCCGCCAGTGCGACCGCCCGTTTTCATTTATCTCGCTTATGTAATGGACACTATCTCAAGTTATACGATTGTTGCGGGAAAAATGTTTGATACAGGGCACAGGAATCAACTGTATAGTATTTTGGACACTTTTTCTGCGTATGATAAAACTAATTTAGTCAGTGAATATACAAGATGGCCGTCAGGAAAATGCCTCGAAATTGAAGAGCATCAGTAGCAGATCATGTATCCGACCGACCCCATTGGATGGACCTGGTGGCGGAACTAGGAAGTGACGTCATGTCACGTGACCCGCTTACGTCATGTTTAGTTGACCTGCTAGCTCGCGTGAGCGGCCATCTTATGACGTCATCCCCGTAGTGATACGTGGGGCGCAGCGCGTGTTGTTAGGGTGAAACGTGTTTCAGTCGTCCATTTTATATACTGGAGGTCGCCATTTTGGTTTCTATGGTAGCACGGTTGCTATGTGACCCAAAATCATACAATGGGACAAGGGTAGGTTTGAAGGGTGTGTTTGATTGAATATGAGTAAATCTAATACCACACACAACCCGATAATCCCTCCAAACCACATAAAAACTACCGAAACGGACTTTATTTTGTTTTGATTTCCCCATTTTGGGCTTATAATAGTAGCAAGTTGTGCTATAGGAGTAGGACAGAGAGGACTCCTGGGGATAAGTTCGATTGAACTGGGGTAGTTTGCTGCTTCGGTTACCTCCTCTTTAATCTAGTTCGGGTTCCTTTGGAATCCTCGGTTCCTATCTGTTTTGTCTGTAACTGACCCAATTCTGACTATATTAGCTGCCTATCTAGTCTCAGCTGTCTCTGTCCAGCCTCTGACTCCAACCAAGTATTATAATCACAATCAGATTGCTGCATTTCTCATAATCTGTACATATCCTCGCAGAGTTATCTCCCCTGTGTATAACGAAGTCCTATATAATCCCTAAGACCAAGATTCAATCGAGCAGGAACAGATATGGCTCGAATCTTATTCAGCGAATAAGCTATCGAGTAGTGACTGGAATAGGCATTGCTCGAATGACTCGAATCTAATCGAGCAAATAAGCCGTGGAGTAATTAATCAAACGAGTGACTCCTCTTACGACTCTTATCCTCATCTGGGTATTGGATGATACCTATGACATGGTGATGTAGTACTGGAGGATACCTTTGTAGGATACTAGGACACTTACTGGAGGATATCTATCTGAAGAAAGTTATTGTTCCTAGTGTTCTGTTCAGTTCCTTGTATCTAGACTCCCATGGCCTGCATAGCTCCAATACCCCTACTGCTGACTTGTCCAATATAACCATCGTCTGCCCCATGATTAGCTTCTACTGTAGTCACCCAATCCAAAAGTACTCTTCCAACCTTGTACCATTACTACTGACTGGTAGCACTACTGTAGGCTTGCTACCTATCTCAGATTGCTCGAACGACTAGAATCCCATCGAGAAAATAAGCCATCGAGCAATTGCTCGAACGAGTGTCTCCTCTTACGACTCTTATCCTCATCTCAGTATTGGAGGATATTTATGACATGGTGATGTACTATTTGAGGATACCTTTGGAGGATACTTTTTGAGGGTACCTTTAGGAGGATACTTTAGAGGGATACCTACCTAAAGATAGTTATAGTTCCTGGTACCTGATCGGCTTTGTTTTTTATAGCTATTAGAGCACAACTGTTGACGTACCCATATTCGCCATCATCTGTCCTATCATTAGCTTCTGCAACAGTCACCCAAATTCTATAGTCTTCTACTACGGAATCCCACTTTACGGAATCGGCTTGGAATCCCAGATACGGAATTCCTTCCGTAGCCTGTCTACACCTATAAATGTTATACAAGGAATTTGAACTCTGTATAAAGTGGTACCTGTTGGGGGAAATGAAACACCTTGATTAAACCTGTTAAAGGCTTGGCCGAGCGTAGAGTCAAGACAGAGATAGACATCATGCCTGTAGTAGAGCTACAAGTCAGAGGTAATGATTCAAAGCTGCAAGGTTGGTAGAAGGCTATAGCGTTGGGTGACTACTGTACAAACTTATCATAAGACAGATGATGGTGAATATGGGTAAATCAACAGTAGTGGTCTTAGAGCTATGAACACCATAAGCCGACCACGTACCAGGAACTATAACTATCTTCAGGTAAATATCCTCAAAAGGTATCCTTCCTTCGAAGGTATCCTCCAGTACTCCATCACCATGTCAATATCCTTCAAAGGTATCCTCCAATACTGGGATGAGGATAAGAGTCGAAAGAAGAGTCACTCGTCGAGCAATTACTCGATGACCTATATGCTCGATGGTATTCTAGTCGTTCGAGCAATTTGAGACAGTTACAAGTCTGCAGTAGTGCTACAAGTCAGTAGTAATGGTACAGGGCTGGAAGAGGACTATAGGATTGGGTGACTATAGTATAAGCTAATCATAGGATAGACGACAGAAGTAGTGGTCTTGGAGCTATAAAGGGAGGTCTAGATGCAAGGAACTGAACAGACGCTAGGAACCATAACTGTCTTCAGATATATATCCTCCGATAAGTATCCTCTAAAAGGTATCTTCAAAGGTATCCTCCAAAGGTATCCTCCAGTACTACATCACCATGTCATAGGTATCCTCCAATACCCAGATGAGATAAGAGTCGTAAGATGTGTCACTCGTTCGAGTAATTACTCTATGGCTTATTTTCTCGATTAGATTCGAGCAACCCTTGTTCCAGTCACCACTCGATAGCTTATTTGCTGGATAAGACTCGAGTCATTCGAGCAATATCTGTTCCTGCTCGATTGCCTCTTGGCCTTAGGGATCATATAAGATTTCGTTATACACAGAGGAGAAAACTAACTCTGTATGGATATGTACAGATTATGAGAAATGAAGCAATCTGACTGGTGATTATAAGACTTGGTTGAGGTCAAAGGCTGGGACAGAGGAATCGGAGACTAGACAGACAGCTAATATAGTCAGAATAGAGTCAGTTATAGACAAAACAGATAGAAACCGATGATTCCATAGGAATCCGAACTAGATAAATAAGAAGTATCAGAAACAGCAAACTACTCCAGTTCAATCGAACTTACCCCAGGAGACCTCTCAGTCCTATAGCACAACGTGCTACTATTGTATGCCCAAAATGGGGAAATCCCAACAAAATAAAGTCCGTTTCGGTAGTTTTGGGTGGTTTGGGGGGGGGGGGGGGAGGATTGTCGGGTTGTTTGAGGTAATTAGATTTACTCCTATTCAACCAAACACACCCTCCAAACATACACCTGTCCTATTGTAGGGTTTTGGGTCACATAGAAACCACGTGCTACCGTAAAAACCAAGATGGAGGCCTCTGGTATACAAAATGGACGACGGAAACACGTGTCACTCAAACAACACGCGCTTCATATGCACACTAAGACCACATATCACTTTGTGGATGACGTCACAAGATGGCCGCTCACGCGGGCTACCCGGACAACCAAACATGACATAACTGGGTCACGTGAAATGACGTCACTTCCTAGGTCCATCACTAATTGCATCCAATGGGACCCGATCGGGTATATGATCTACTACTGATGCTCTTCAGTTTCGAGGCATTTTTCTGGCGGCCATCTTAGATATTCACTGACGGAATACGCATAAAAACTGTCCAAAATACTATACAGTTATATTTTTCCCGCAACCATCGTACAACTTGAGATCGTGTAAACTTGTCCGCCACATAAGCGAAATAATTGGAAACGGGTGGTCACACTGGCGACCATCTTGTTTGCCACAGCGACTTTCGATGGTGCATGTTCACGCTGGGGTTTTTTTTGTAGAATAATTTGCAATCAATTTAACATCTAGAAGTTTACGGGTTTCTAATTTTTCATCACCATTGTATAAGTTTTTGCGAAAAAAGTGTCGAAAAACTTGATTTTCTTCTACTTTGAGGCTTATTTGGGCGGCAATCTTGGATTTTCACTTACTTGATTGATATTATTATACGGGGAAATGTGTCAGAAATACGAATGAGTTAATTCCCTTTCCTTATCTCCAACAGTTTTTCCGTTATCGAGAAAAATGGTGATGGTGTAAAATCGCTAAACTGATCCTCCCTCATGGGCGCTATCTTGGATTACGTCATATCTGGCCAGGATGACTTCTTGTTAACATCTGAAAATCTACTCTCAAGATGTCCGGGAACATGATAAAACCGGTCTCGTTCGATCCTGGAGGAGAGGGGGGGGGGGGGGGGGGTCCCATATCGGGTGTACCTAGCTGCCCGACTAAATACCCAGTTTCGTAAAACTCCAATGAAAATGTAGAAAGGTTTCAGCGTATAGTCAGTTGTGGTAGAAATCGAGCCCTTTACACGATCCATAGCCATGAAAAAATTGGTTACATCAGAATGCCTGATCCACATCTACATCATTACTTCACCCTCATTCCTCACATCAAGTTTCGTAAAAATACATTTAGGATTGTATAGGAGGAGTTAAAAAGGGACGGACATTCTGGAATTATTTGAACGACCCTCTCAGGGACTCCGTCAATAGGGGATAAAAAATACAGATAAAACCTAAAAATGTGTTTCGTAAAATGTGTTTCCGTGCAGGCGACATCAGTGCTGTAATATAAATAACTTAACCTACCATGTTAGAAACCTCAATAACTCCAATGTCTTCCTTTGTGTGAATGAGAAACACATACTTGTCGCTTGCGCCGTAGTACCCGATGAAAATACTTGGTCCTTCTCCGTCCATCTTGTGACAGTTAGAAACCACTGTCTGTTGGAGCTGACTATTTCCGGTGCGCACCTTGAACTCCAGGTAAAACTTGTGCTGGAAGTCTACATTACTGAGACGATACATCTGAAACGAACCGCCCCCGTTGAATCTCATAAAACCGTTTTTGTTCTCTACGACATATTCCACACCGTTGATGCCCGCAGGATACTCGGGTTTGTACATACCATAAGCTGGATTATTGAACATGTATATCACCTCGAGGCAAGCTGAAACGAAAAAGGTCTTTTTTCTTCACCTGCCGCTTTCCGCTTTTTGAACGATTTCCTTCGCAAAACAGAAAATCTTCCAAACACGGCATAAAGCCCAAGATCCCTCCCATCACACCCACCACAATTCAACTGGCAAAACCCCTCAAAACAGAACAAGGTAAACAAGTTTCTTAAAAACTTTGGAGGTTTCATATCCCAGCTGTAGATTGACAGGACAGTGAAGACCATTGAAGAAAAACAGTCAAAAATAATCCTGTAGGTTATTCCCACAGTGGGGTCAGGTAAACCAATAAGGGGCTTAATGGGGTCATTGCCCCCCCCCCCCCAAGGTATAGGGTATTCAAGGACCCCATGACAGGCATTATAGGGCAATGCGAAGCTTCGAAACTCAATTCGATTTTAAATCGTCCCGACGATTCGATTACATTTGGTATGAATCACACTGGCGCAGAAATTTTCGAATTGTCGAGATGTCATCAAACTCCTCTTGAACACTTCCCCCGTACAGAAGACCTGATGTTAGAGGATGAGTCCAAAGAGGTTCCGCTTCCGAAACTACTTTGATTCCATTTGAAATATTCGGCTTTTTGATTAACTTGCCCCAAACAGACGAGTTGCAGCTCTAATGGAAATAGTTCGGCGGTAAGAGAGTTGAAACCGGAAAAAAATTAGCAACAAGCTAAATTTGGTATCAATAGATGCAGGGTTGATCCCCGATGAACATATCCAAAATTCTTATAAATCCGCATTTGAGAAACATATTTTACACCGATTTTGTTCAGAACGGCGTCCTATTCGTCTGCTAAAATTGAGTAAATCCAACTTAGGAACGAATATAGCCAATTTATATGTTCCAATTTCACTGAAATCGTCGATGTTTGGTCAAAAGAAGATTTTCAAAGGTACACAAGATGAGACTGCTCGGGGTGATACCATTTGGAATCCCCCATTCTGTCCTTATCTTTTTTCACAATTGGATATCCGTAGAAATATCGATTTTGAGTTTCTTGGAGCCCATATTGACCGGCAGCTCGCCCTCGAACAGTTCCATCTTGTGTGCCTTTGGAAATCTGCCAGAGGATACGTTTGCGTCAAGAGTAACCAAGTAAACCTTAAGGATTCCCGTTACGCCAGAATTTGTCCTGAAATGGTTATACAAGTCACCGATCCTTGATATATTAGTAGTAAATATAAATAATTTCCGAGCCTAAAATCCTTAAATAAATAATAATAATAATAATAATTTCGTGGCCTAAAATTCACAAAAGTCCTGTATGGCTGCACAATTTGATAAAGCAATAATGTGGTAACCGTAACAAAAGGTCCTGATATGACCTGGTGATGGATAGTTGTTCTATAATAGTAGTGCTCGAACCTTTCAGGCCTTCTTGGGGACCTCGGTGGGTGCCTCGGAAGTGATGTCATGCCACGTAACCTAGTCAAGTTTGTCTGTCATGGTAGCTCGCATGAACCATGTTGTGACGTCATTACCATAGTGACACGTGGTATCAGCGCGCATGCGCGACGTGTGTTGATATTGTAAGAAACGAGGATATATAAAAGTAATATCAGGGTCCTATTTAACCTATAACGGAGTACACTCCTGTAAGGGAAGGAACATGCCTGAACTATCCGAGCGTGCGAGCATCTTTAGCGGTGTTCTGCGACGTATCTGAGACTGTGTTGACGTCTCCGACTGGTTCCTACCGAGATACATAGATTTACCTAGGTATATGGTGAGTGCCTAAAATAATAATCACCATCTGGCGACAAGATAAATAGGAAACGCGGGGTTTCCTCATAGATGTATTGGTTAATTTCTGTTTATTTCATTGTTAAACTTGGTAACTTTCACAAAATAAAAATGTTCAAAACAACATAAATTTAAATTAATGTGTTTCACTTACGTAAGATTCATTTCAAAATATTATAGCTTTTGAAACATACTAAACAAACTGAATATGTTTTGTTAAACGTAACAACGATCACCTAATTTTCAATCTGAAGTTACATTTGTTTACTGTTGTAAGATGGATAAGAATAAGTGTCTTGTCATTAAATCTATTGATTTAAGTATGTACTTTGCTGTCGAAATGTTACAACGTTTGAAATCAAAGCATAATTTGCATTTATTTGAGTTTGCAGAACCAAAAATGATGCAAATAGGTTGTAATTCATATTCACCGTTTTTGTTATAAATAGACATATCAAGGGAGATAAATTGATTAAATTTATGAGGGTTGCAGTGAGCTGAAGCAATCCCAGTCATTTTCTTGAATTTGTGTGACAACATGCTTCAGTTGTTATTATTATTGTTTAATGTTGTGTGAAATATTATTATACTCCTGCTAATTGGATAAAATATTTTGAGTATAAATACATTAGTTTGAATTAAGTTAACTGATTGGTGTCGGTCTTGTTAATTTGCACTTCATCTGCAGACAATTTCATTGGATGAATTCTAAATACTCAAAAATGTAGGTCCAACAAGAGCTCAAAAATTGTACACCTGCAGACAAAATAAGGGCATGCTGACAGTGGACGATTTAGTAAGGGAGACAGGTGTAAATGAATTAGTGTGGTCAGATGTGGTAGAACAAGGAATTATTACTCTGGAATTGCTTCAAACACCACAGCTTAGCCCCGCTAATCCTTTCTAAACTGGTAACCTCGATTCATCGCCCACTACATTACAGTTACAGTCTAGCTTTGATACTTTCAATTGCCAACACCACCTAAAACTCTGTTGTCACCTCCTCTCAATACAGCACTAAAACACCTACACCTTCTGAGTTCTGAATACCATTTATGAACCTGAAAAATGGTTCACGCTGACTGTAGGCCAAAAGAAAAACAGAAGTCATACAACACTGGCCTTGCTGATAAAGAGAAGAGGCAAAAAAATGAACCCAGAAAAAAGTGGTGCTGAGGATGACAGCTATTTTTTTCCTCTAATTCCAGATCTTCAGAAGGCAGGAAACATAGCAGGAGACACAGGTCACAAAATCGAGAGTGATCTACTCTATCAAGTTCTTCAAGTGGTTCATCTTATGAACGACATGATGGAAAACATTCCAGACATAGGCGTGATTCATCTCATAGACGTCATCCCTACCGTAGAAGACAGCATGAATCAAGTAGTTCATCGTCGCACAGTTCAGATTCCAATAATATTAGATGGCAACAGAAAAGAGAAGTCTCTAGAGAAAGAAAGTACCACTCGAGAAGATCCGATTCGTCAGAAAAAGGCTCGGGATTAGCATCTCAATCTATAAGACACAGAGGTAGGAAACACAGATCCTCTCCATCAAATTTTTCTGACAGCTCAAGTAGTGGTAGGGGCTGTTACCACAC
This sequence comes from Pictodentalium vernedei, assembly GCA_031216915.1. NCBI lineage: Eukaryota > Metazoa > Mollusca > Scaphopoda > Dentaliida > Dentaliidae > Pictodentalium > Pictodentalium vernedei. The sequence continues at coordinate 376,730,106 of CM062294.1, read as the reverse complement.
ACATTCTCGTCGTAGGAGTAAAAGTCCTTCCAAACCCAAATTGCCTGCTGTTTTTAATGAAAGTAGTTCGGCTGAATGGGAGCCTTTCATATTCCAGTTTGAAAGGATAGCAGAACAGAGAAAATGGGAATCCAAGAAAAGGCTGAAAAGATAATATGATTGCTTGTCAGAACACGCACTGGAATATGTCAACCTTTTGGAAGGCAGACAGGCAGGCAGTCATACAGGTCTCTAAAACAATGAGCTGAAAAGACGTTTTAGTAGAAAATAGACACCGGCATCTGCAAGAAGGCAACTCCAGTACCTTAAACAGAATGAAAATGAGACACTAGATGAGTTTGATCAAAGAGTACACATGATGACTGTTGAAGGGTATCTTCAATCTGATCGCCACACCGTGGATCAGATCTTCACCGAAGAATTTCTGCGTGACTGTAAAGACAAAGAGGCAGTGAAAGTTGTAATGGAGAAAAATCTTTCCACCATCTTCAAAGCACTGAAGTATATGAAGGCTCCCATCGCAAATCAAAAAGCGATAATCGGGTAGCGCTCTGCCAATTACCACCAAAGGCAAGTGTCTTTCTTAGAGTCCGAATCTGATTTCCAAGTCAGTCAAGTGGAACTGGAACCAAAGATTTCTTCATTAGAGAAAGAAATGGTGAACTTGAAATCTCTTGTGACAGATATGTCTGCTTTGGTCAAACAGAAGTTAGGTGACGTTTAATCCTCATCTGACAACGGGAAAACAAATTATTGTAGACCTCCTGCATTGAGCAAAAATAATTGGAGAAAAAACAAATTTCAAAAAGACAAAAGATTCCAGAATTCTGATAAGAATCAGTCCTCAAGATCAGCGGCATCTGGCACCTGGAGGTCAAAACAGAACACACAGACAGAGCAAGAAGATTCAAACAAGCCAGGGCTCAATGCAAAGGCCAACACGGGGTCCAAGACGAAGACAGCCTGCCTCTAAATAACAATAAATCTGGGAAGCAAATTGTAAGTACAGATGTTGAAGAAATCCCAGAAAAAACCATAAATAGGTTAGGTCTGTCTTTGATGTTGCCTCTGGCTGCAAGTAATGTAAATAAGACTGCCATAGTGGATACTGCTGCCATGTTGACGATCGTGGATGAACAGTTTTTTAAATCATCAAATTTAAAGTTGACACCTGAGGCACAACAAGTTCGCCTTAGAGGCGTTGGGAAGCAACCAGTTATGGGCTCTATAGTTCCTGAAATGGAAATTTGAGTTGGAACACAGACATTCAAGTGTTGCATCAATTAATGGCCCCTTCATTTTGGGGCTGGATTTCCTTAGTTCCAATAATTACATAGTCAACCAATGCAACAGTACATTGACCTTTGGAGAGGAAGTTGTGACAGCATCTTTTAAAAGAACGGGCATAAATTCTGATATACCAATCGCCCGAATAGTGGTAAACCATTCAGTCACATTACTGCCAAGTACCGTCACTATTGTGGATGTGGAATTGGAGCAGCCATTATCTTCTAGCTATGTATTTGAGCGGGTTGGTCATATGAATGGTATTTTATTGTCTTCCTCAATTGAAAATGGGAAGAATACTTGTATAAAAGCAATTAATGATTCAACTCATTATTTCAAATTGAAGAAAAACCTTATGTTGGCAACGCAGAGGAGATTGTCAAAGGAAGTACTCCTAGTTTATGTGACTTCGAGTCGCCCTTAGACAGTAGTAAAACAGAAGACGTTTGGTAACGCAGGTGAGATTGTCGAAGGAAGTACTCATATTTTATGTGACTTCGACTCACCCTTAGACAATAGTAAAGCAGAAGACGTTTCGGGCTCAACTGGACGTTTGTCTGACATTGGATCACAGCTGTCTGGTAGTAATGTTGACATTCTAGGGCAGATCTGGTTAAAAATTTAAGTGATTCTGAACGAACTGCTTTTAGATTTGTCACCAGTGATTCTGCCACCAGCTTAGATGCTGAATTGTCCATGATTAGAGAACAGATGCCACCACATTTGCTGGAACTATTCACACGTTCAATTGGTACACTGAGTACAGAACAAAAAGTGGGAGTAGGTAAGCTCACCGTAGAGCATCAAGATGTTTATGCTCAACATGACTTCGACCTAGGTTGTCTTTGGGAGATTAAACATGAAATTGTTACTGGTGATGCTCCACAAGTCAAACACAAGATGCGTCGAACACGTTTAGGCTTCGGAGACCAGGTGCAGGGACCTTTACAGAAATTACTGGAAGCCGGTGTAATTGAACATTCAATGTCGGAATGGGCATCAGAAAAAAAAATGGAAGCGTCCGTTGGTGTATAGATTTTAGAGCACTAAACGCTAAAACAGTCAAGGATAGCTTTCCGCTGCCTCATCGAGGATTGCCTGGATACACCGCAGGGTACCGAGTTTTTCTCCACTTTGGCCATGGTGTCGGGTTACTACCAAATACCATTGCATAAGCCCGATCGCAAGAAAACTGCACTCATAACAAAGTATGGCCTCTTTGAGCATATGAGAGTGAGTTTTGGCAATTTTCACCGCGCTATGCAGCTCGTACTGAGAGGACTGACTTGGAAGGAACTGTTAGTATACCTGGACGACATAGTGGTTTTGGGCTCCAGCTTCAAAGAAATGGTGAAACACCTTGAACATGTCTTTGAGTGGTTCCAGCAATATAAACTAAAATTAAAGCCTATGAAATGCCAGCTGTTCAAGGAGGAAGTGGAATTCATGGGGAAACAGGTAAATAAACATGGTGTTGCTGTAGCTCCCAGTAAAATTGAAACTCTAGAAAAATGGCCTGTGCCCAAGAACCAACAAGATTGGATGTCTTCCCTGGGTTTTTATAAATTATCACCGGGATCACGTGAAGAATTTTGCAGACCTAACTGCGCCACTGTATGAACTGACCACGCCTAAAAGACAATTCTCATGGAACAGAGAGCATCAATTGGCATTTGAAAAGTTAAAAGAGATTATGATTGAACCACCCTTACTTTCATATCCATCGGCTACAGGTTTCTTCATACTAGATATCTATGCTTCAAACAGAGCTATAGGTGCAGAATTGTCCCAGGTACAGTTAGGAGAGGTGAAAGTAATTTGCTATGCCAGCCATGTTTTGCTTCCTGTACAACCAGGAAAGAATTACTGGCTGTTGTCAAGTTCTGTAGGCATTACCACTACTATCTGCTGGGACAAAAATTCATCGTTTGGGCTGGTCATAACAATTTAGTCTGGATGATGCGTTCAAAGAATGTAGAAGGCCAGCTGGCCCAATGGATCGAAGAGCTGTCACAGTATGACATGCAAATTATCCACCGACCAGGAAAACAACATGGTAATGCAGACGGCCTATCCCGCATTCCAGATCAGTTCAAAGAATGTGGTTGCTACAATGTAGGTGATGCTGTTGATAATCTGCCATGTGGCGGATGCCATTATTGCAAGAGAGCCCAACCAGCAATGGGAGAGGTTTGATGAAGATGTAGATGATGTGATACCTCTGGCAATAAGACAGATCCCTGTGGAACTCTCATGGCTCGATCCATATTCCAACAACGAATTACGTGACTTGCAACAAGAAGATCAAGACTTAGGCAAGAACATTCATTGGTTAGAGAATGACATTACGCCAGAGAAACATGAATTTTTCCTGTCCAGTCCCACAGTAAAAGCGCTATGGTTGTGTCGATACCGGCTGCAAATTCATAATCGTATTTTGGTTTATAGATGGGAACACAAAGTTGACAGAAAACTGGTACTAGTAGTACCTGAATCACTAAAACAGAAAGCGTTACATTATTGCCACAACCTAAAGTCTGCTGGACATTTTGGACAGACTAATAATTTACAACGGTTAAAAAGGTCGTTCATGTGGCACAACATGACTCCAGACTGTAAGACCTATGTTCAGTCATGTAGAACATGTAACACTAAAAGGAAATCTAATCTAACTCCAAAGGCCTATCTACAAACTCACCATGCTGGCTTCCAGGTGAAAAGGGTCCACCTGGATATTTTAGGACCATTTATGACAAGCAACAGTGGAAATTCTTATGTACTCAAGATAGTCGATCAATTTACCAAGTGGAATGAGATTGCAGCACTACTAGACCTGACGGCTGAACAGATTGCCCCAAAATTCATACTGCACTTTATAGTCACTTTCGAGTGCCCACTGGAAGTCCACACTGACCAAGGCAGAAATTCTGAAGGTAGTTTGTTCAAGTCCCTTTGTGAGCAACTACAAATCGCCAAGACGAGAACAACGCCGTATCACCCTTTATCTAATGGACAGGTGGAACGGTACAACAGGACCATCTTACATCTTACAGTTGGACACTGTAGAGAATGGGGCCGGGATCTCCCTCTATTGGCAATGTCTCTCCATTCAATAGAAAATCAGCAGACAGGATTTACACCAAACCAGCTGATGTTAGGATGAGAAGTTATCCAGCCAGTAGATTTGCTTTTTGGTATTCAGGAATTGAACCATGAAGACTTTGATGCAGCTGGCCGGATAGCTCATCTGAGTCCAATACTGCCCAAAATACATAACGTTGCAAGGAAAAATCTTGGGCAATCTCAACAGCACCAGAAAAAGAATTACGACTTGCGAGCACAGGAGACAAAGTACGAGCTTGTTGACATTGTGTACAAAAGAGATTTGTCCACAAAAGTCGGTCAAAGTCGAAGGTTAAGAGCGCCATGGACAGGACCATATTTGGTAGTTAGAAGTAAGCCGCCTCTCTATAAAGTCGAGGACAGAATGGGAACGGTTATGCTGCACCAGGACAGATTGAAGATGTGTAGAGATGCAGAGCTACCAATATGGCTCAGGAGGCGGAGGCACAATTTGTTTCAAGAGGGTAAGGAAGTAGAAGAGACTGAAGTGGAACAGACTGAAGTAGAAGCAGACGCTGCCGAAGTTTTCAGTCCACAAGAAACCACTACTGCTGTGCAGAGAAATGGCCATTTGAAATATCACGCCTTGCAGCACATAGAGGAAAGGGATCTGCCAAATTTGTTCCGTGACCTACCAGTAGTCACTAGAACAGGGGGGGGGGGGGAATTTAAGCTTCCTGTCAGATTCCGAGAGTACGTGCATAGCCAATAACAGCCTCATCGTAAGCTAAGTTTTATGCATGTTGTTTTAGCACCATTGCACAGTTTAGTTTAACTACTCCCTCTGATATGAAGACATTTGAATCCATTCTCAGGTTATTTATAAATGATTTTTGTAGATGGATGAATTCGCCGACATCTATTTTGAGCCAGACTATGACGAGACTGGATTAGATGAAAATGAAGCCTCCTCCCCTGCAAAATCACCCCACAGTGAACTGGAAATGGACCTCTCAGAGTACACAATCCTTAACAAGGTTGCTGTAGACAGCTGAGTGGAGCATGACACACATTCTTCTTTACATGTACATGTAGCTGAAGGTGAAAATGTGGACGAAGATAAAAGAATTGTTGAAGTTAAAAATCCTGAAAAGTTCAGCGATGGGAATTTGATGAATTGGATCCATTTAGTAAATGGCTTTTTCCATCATTTAGAGAAGGATATGCCGTAGCTTCTTTTGCCGGGTCTTTTGGAACATGTCGTAACCAATAAATGGTTTCCCACACAAGCAGCCGTGGACCCATGTAATACTAAAGAAACAGTACTGCTGGACAGTTATTTGGTTAGGCAGGGACTTGATAGACCACAGAATTACGTAGTTTCACCGCCAAATTCTGATGCCGCTCTACTGCATTGGAGGATCCTTGGTCAACTCAATTTTCATCTTGAGTCAGATAACACCAAGAAGTAGATACAGTCGAAGGCCCTATGTACTTCAATGGAATGCAAGTAACAATTTACCTCTCTTTGAAGGTGGATGAAGTACCAGTTCTTTTTATAGACAGCCACCTGCACATTGATCAGTTATTGAAGAGACCAGGCAGAAAGTCATTGGCACATGTAAGGAAATGGTACCAGGGAGCAAAATGTTATCACTCGTTGGAGCTGTGGCGAATTAGGTATTCCCACAGCATTGTGGGTCATGGGAAAGATAGTTGGCTGAGACGAAATGATCTTTCCAACATTTGGACTCCACCCATATTTAGTGGACTCTCGATCTATTGATCGCTTTGGTTATAAACTAGAGTCACTACTCAGACGCTGCACTCGGCTAGGGGATATAGGCATGGATTTGACCATCACATGTAAATGTAGACCACCATGTTCTGACAAAATTGATTGTGTAAACAGCAAAGCTGCTGCCCAGGAAAAGTTCCTACGTAAGGTCCTCTCATTAGCGGAGAAGTACACCAAAACTGTTTCAAAGGTGCCTGTGGATAAAATCCTTCTAGAATCGGATTCGCCGTACTTATCGCCATTTCGCCATTGCCCGGTAAATACACCTTAGATACTCTTATCGGTAATGAGGCATCTCAGCAAGCTGAAGAAAATGCCGGTTACTGTGGTAGGGGCCTTAATTAACCAGAATACTTGTCACTTACACCACATTGATTTTGTGTAAAGCAAGTATACATAAATATAAATCTACTGGCAAACAGATATGTATTTATGTGTATATATTTATGTAAATACATGCCCAGTAAGTTAGTCCAGGCTATTGAAAGTGTTGGTCTCCTGGTAGCAAAATTGTCCTTTTATAGTGTTTGACATTATTGTACTTATCCTTCAGCTTGCTAGGGGTGTTTCGGATGCAAAAATATATTTTGTAGTAGTGTGTACGGTTTTATTTTCCTCCACTTAATGAGATATCTAAAATTGGCAAAGCTTCTTACATCAAAATGTGACTGCTTTTGATCTAGGTTCCTGGTAAAATTAAGAATAATTATTTTCTTATTACATCTCATTGTGTGGTGGAAATAAATTCATTGGTGATGGTATTTCACACCATTTTCTTATCATCAGCACACACTAACCAGTAACCGTTCTCAGGTATGGTCATCAAGCCAATAAAACGGGGAGGAGTGCAAAGAAATAGGATATAGGAACGTAATATCAGGATCCGTTTAACCTATAACGGAGTACACTCCTGAAAACAAAGAAACATGCCTGAACCATCCAAGCACTCGGGCATCTTTGATGGAGTTCTGCGACGTATCTGAGATTGTTGACGTCCCCGACTGGTTCCTGGCGAGATACAAAGATTTACCTAGGTATATGGCGAGTGCCTGAAATAATAATAACCGATTCTGTTATAGTAGGCTAACAGACATTTCCATCGTCCATTTTGGATACTGGAGGCCGCATTCTGGGGTTCTACGGTGGCAAGTGGTTGCTATGTGACCCAAAACCCTCTAATAAGACTGACTATATTCGGAGGGTGTGCTCGAATGAATGGGAGTAAATCCAATACCACAAACAACCCATCAATTTGCCCAAATTACCTAAAACTGTACATCATTGTCGAAAGGGACCTAGCGAGGCCAACGGCTGCGGTTTATAAGAGTAGTAAGTAGTGCTACAGGGCTGTGGGTGTTGTTCGATTAAATATGAGTATCTTTGCTGGGTCAGATTCTTCCAGAATCCTCGGTTTCTGCTTATCCCGGTCTATATCCTGGTTACTCGCATCCTACGTTTGATCTAGACCTAGTAGCTCCTTGTTATATCTGGTCTCGACTAATCAGATCACCACATTCATCAAAACCCCGGCGGACTATCCCTTCATATAAACCTAGGCGTGTCAGTTCACCTGTCATTATATGGTGCTACGAGGTAATTCCCCATGTCCTCATCCAGGATCAATTGTAATCAATGGCGGGTAGTATAACTCTGGACGAGGTCCAGATGCACGCAAAGTTTGACTTTATCAATCAGTATAATGAACGAAATAGTACTGAAGATGGTGGAGCAGATTCCCTTTTTGAGAACATTAGTTGCCAGTGCAGTTACTTCTCCCCTGAAAATTTCCGTACAAAGTTCACCCATTTGAAGAATATATTCTCTCTGTTTCACCTAAACTGCCAAAGCTTTAGTGCCCACTGGGATGCTCTAAATGATTTATTATTTAATTTGCTTCAGTCAAAGAATGATTTTAACATAACTAGACTTTCCAAAATATTTCATATTCCGAATAATACATCATATTCTCTTCCGAGATATCAACCATTATTTAACAATAACCGACCCGACAATGACGACGAAAGAGGAGCTGTAGGCCTATTTGTCAAAGAAGGCATTGAATTTAAAATTCGACATGACCTCTCTGTCTTCATTCCGCATGTTATGGAGTCGCTCTTTATTGATATAAAAAAATTCTACAAGAATAGTGGGAGTCATATACAGACCCAATATCCCCCAAAGCGGATATGGACATCTTTTTGTCAAGGATGAATGAAATAACCGACAAACTGAACCATGAAAATAAACTGCCATACATTATGGGAGACTTCCGTATCGATCTTTTAAAAATGGGAACCAATGGCAAAACTGAAGAATATATTAACCTAATGTCTAGTCATGACTTTTTACCAGTCATTACCAAACCCACGAGGGCGATTCGTCACTCTGCAACGATTATTGATCATATATTTTCAATAATATACGTTCTACATCGGCCGATATAGTATTGATCGACGTCTCAGACCACTCAGATCGACGTCTCAGACCTCTTTGGCATATTTTATTTAAATAACCCCGTGAAAGACGATGAAACAAATATTAGTCTAACAAGGAAAATAAACCCGGAAATTATTGAATATTTTAAATCGCTCTTGGAAGAGTATGATTTCTTAACTGTTACTGGAGGAAACAGCCCTAATTGGAGCTACAGTAATTTCATTGATATTTATCTCGATGCTTTTCAAAAGGCTTTTATCATGACACAAGTCCGACAGACGAAAACATTTATCAAGCGTCAACCTTGGATGTCAAGAGGTTTGATCATTTCTTCTGACACTAAAAGGAAATTTTATCTTAAAAGTTGCATTATCCCAATGAGAGAAATATCCAAAATTATAAAAACTACAGAAGAATATTTAATAGAGTAACAAAACAATGCAAAGCAATTTACTACAAAAAGATTCTTGAGGAAAATAAACACAACATGCGTAAAACCTGGGCAGTCCTGAATAGAAGTATCAATAAATCCAAATGTAAAAATAAATTGCCCTCCTTTTTTGTTCAAAATGATAACGAAATTAGCGACCCTCAAGAAATAGCTAAAGAATTTAATATCTTCTTCGCGGGTATAGGCGAAGGAACTAGTGAGCAAATACCTAAGCCGAATAAACATTTTCTCGATTACTTGAAGAGACATTTTTCAAATAACTTTTTCATGGGTCTTTCTAGAACCCATCATTTACGGCGACCAAAAATCAGACTTACTTAACATCAAATGTGGTATACCACAGGGTTCGGTGTTAGGTCCTCTCCTGTTCTTGCTATATATCAATGGCATGAGTTACTCAACCGAACTTAATCTTTTGTCTTTTGTCGACGACACCACTGTATATTCTTCGGGCCCAAACGTCGACAAATTTTGATTGATACGAATACTTAATTAGAGAAAATATTCGAATGGTGTTCAGTAAATCGGTTAGCAGTCAATGCCAATAAAACAAATTTCATTGTAATGAGTCTCACGCAAAATAAAGAAATCCATAATAATGCTATTATAAACTGTCAAACTATAAATAGAGTGAGCTCCGATAAGGATGATAAGTTACTGAAGTTCTTGGGAATAAATCTGGATGATAAATTATCCTTCCTTCAAAACTCATATTTCGAAACTCTGTGCCAAAATTGCTCGTGCGAATTACGCACTCAGTAAGGTCAATGCTATTCTGTCGCACAATGCTATGAAGACTCTTTATTATGCCTTGGTCCACAGCCGTTTGGTGTATGGAATCCATGCATGGGGTAATTCGAAATTGATGCAGAAACGATCGCTGAGAATTATAAACAACAAGAAATTTAATGAACATACAGACCCCATATTCTATAAGAAGATTTTGAAAGGGAACGACTTGTTTAAATTGCACGCGTTACTTTTTGTACACGATTGGCATTGGGTAACTTACCTGTCTCTTTTAAGGTTTTCTTCGAAGCTGGAGATCAACAAACTAACAGATGTACTAGACAATCCAGAACAAAACTTTTAGGCAGTCTCCCGTCATACTTGTACCCCAAAATATGGACTGGACTTAATCATGAAGTACGCATGTTAACTAATAGAAGTATGTTTAAAAAAAGATTAATTTCTATGTTCATATCATCCTATTCCCAGACGATTGAGTGAGATAACCCGTACTGCCCGGACTGTGCTATTTAATTGCAACAAGGTTATTGTACTAATTTTACTTTGGATGCTTATGTAGACCATATTTATATTCATTTTTTCTGCATCTGGGGGCCTTGTCTAACGTACATCCTGTTTTGATCAACTATCACTATGCTGTGTAAAACGGTAGCTCGCCGCTTCACCGCTTTAGTAATTTATTCCCAACATAATATGATATGGTATGGTATGGTATGGTACGGTATAGTATGATATGGTATGGTATGGTATGGTACGCTGCGGTAGTAATGGAATAGTATCTATGCTATAATGGGATATAATTTAGTTTGGTATAACATATTATAGTATTGTATAGTATTGTGTGGGTGGTGTGTTGCAGTTCTGTATGGTATGGTACGGTATTGTATGGTATGGTATGGTGCGGTACGGTACGGTACTGTACGGTACGTTGCTGTACGGTGCGGTGCTGTATGGCACGGTGCTATGCTGTACTGTATTGTACTATGCGGTACGGTATTGTATAGTTATTCTTGAAATTATTCCTAATCTGTATTACCTTCTTTCTCTAAGTTTTTGTTAAGTGAGTTGGCCAAAGCATGGATGTGACTTGCAATTACCACCGGGATCTACCTTGCATCTACCTTGCATCTATCTTGCATTTACCCTGCATTCACCTTGCATGGCGCCCCCATATTTCCAGAACCGCCCATACAGCGTTTGCAATTGACCACTTATCAGTATTCGGTTCTGCAGTAATGTCGCACATATTGTTTCTCTTTGTTCTTGAGGGAATACCAGGTAGACAGCCAATCTGTACCAGAATCGTTATTCATATAAATTGTATTGTTTGCTTCTGTGTACTGCTGAATAAAGGTATCTATCTCTCCGGGTACTTGTGAATATGAGGCCATAGTGGCCATAGGAAAATCCCTAAATCAAGTATCATCTGTCTTTCCTTATCGCCAAGAAAGTGGTTTCTACAACCACAGACGTTTCCCCAAAAGGGGGTCTCTTAGTGGGATTCCATAAAAAGGATTCCATAGGTGGGATTCCGTAAGTGGGATTCCATGCTCATATACAGCACCCGGTAGTCTCACCATTGGCTTCCACCATGTCTTCAACTATATGTCGTATGATCAGCTTCCCCTATACTTATCCAATCCTTGATGCCTCCACTACTGATGGCTTGTACCATGGCTATCACCAGATGTCCTATGATCAGCCTTTTTTGTATTCATTATTCCTATATTCTTCCACCACCCTTGTACGACAACTATTAACCTTTACCACGACTGACTGTAAGCTTGTTAGTTCTCCATGGCTCTATCTAGGTAACCTAAAGTTCTTTATACTCTAATCCAGGTATTTTGGAATTCGAGGTCATGGGGGCTTGAAGAAATTCCTTAAGGAGGTCTAATTTCAAGTCCCTCATATTCTCATCTGGGTATTGAAAGACCACGACACGTGGCATCCTACTTCCAGCACTCAAACCTAAAAACCGCAGGCCTTCGGCACCCTATTTTCATCATATGAGGCCATGAAGGCCATCAGAAAATCCCCAATGAGGTATAATCTCCCATTGCTCATATCTGCACTCTAAAATCGACTGGGTTAAAAATCGGCCCATATCAACTGGGTTGAGTGAATATGAATCACAACCAAACAACCACTGGCCTTCGACAACCCATTTTCATCGAATGAGGTCATGAGGGCCATGAGACAATTCCTCAGTGGGATATTATCTATCGCTGCTAATAGCTTCACCTAGGAAAAGGGGATTCTGTAACCACAGATATATCATAGAAGAGTTCTATATAGGGATTCCGTAAGTGGGATTCCATGATTTGACATACACTATTCAGGTTATTCCTCTTCCCTACTGACAAACAAGAACCAATGCCATACAGTTGAAACTATATTGAACACAAATTTTGTTACAGTTAACATGCATAAAGGTACGTTATATAGTCCAATCTTTGATCTGTTCATTCTTGTTATCTTCGATCTTCGTTCTGTTCAGCGCATTTCGATCTTCTCTGTATTTGTTCTGTTCCGTTTTCTTCCGTCTTCTCCGACATTCATTCATTCCTTTCTCTCCGTTGTCATTACTGGTCCTGAATCTTGATCGTTAATGTCTGTGAAGCTTTGTTGTAGAACTCTCTGTAATGCTGTAAGATCTGGTTGGTTTGAATAATTTTTTCGTCCTCGTTCATGGTTCGGGAGTCTATGATCTCTCTCGTGCTCTATATCCAGGTTCATGGCGGCAAGCTCGTTTGGGTCTCCACTTAGTGCATGCTGTCGTTCTTGTAAGTTTTCCATTGGGGTTTTCTCGACCAAAATTTATTTTCGCTACTTGCTCTTCCATCGCTTGAGGACGCTGGTGTGGCGGTTTTTCCCACATTGTTGGATTATGCTAGTAGGATGTTTCCATCAGTTGTTTACTCTCTGTTGAAGTTATTGGTATCCACCGGTTTCTATTTGTTTCCACATTCTGTCGTTGGTACATTTGTGGTAGTTGTCATTGGTTCCAGAGGATTTATCCTCGATTCTTCTGTTTTGCATGATTGTAGTAGTTTCTTTAATGAGAGAAAGTTTTCATGTCTGGTTAGGTAGTGTCTCATTTTAAATATCTCTGCACACTGCACACATTGATACCTCTTAGGTTCGTGGCTGGTTTGCTTATGCAGTATGAGACATTTTAAATGACTGAAGGATTTTCAGCACTCGTCGCAGGTGTGGTGTTGGTCTATCGCTGGTTAAACGTGAAATGACAAAGTTAGTGAGATAATTCCCTTTTGATTCCTCAGAGTATATGAAAAAAACCCAATCCCATTTCACGGAATCAGTTAGGGATCAGAATTCCTATAGAATCTCTTTCTATGGTACATCTGTGGTTATGGCTCCCTTTTTGGGACGAGGACTTGGTTAATGATAGATAAAACTCATTGCGGGATTTTCTCTTGCCGTTATGACCTCAAATGCTCTGTTTAACGTTTTTGGTGATTTAAGGGAAATTGTCGGCCTATTTGTGGTAAATTTACTCCCGTGCAATCGAACACATCCTCAGATCATATCACTTCCTACGTCCTATTAGAGGGTTCGGAGTCACATATCAATCATAGAAACTCAGATGGCGCCCTTCAGTATGCAAAATGGAAGACGGAAACACGTGACACCATACAAACACGCGCCACGCTTGGCCACTGACACAACGTATTGCTATAGTAATGACGTCACAACATGGCTGCTCAAGTAGGCTAACATGACAACCAAACATGACATTACTTGAACAGGTCACATGACGTAACCTCAGAGGTCCCCCCAAAAGGTCTGAAAGGTACTAGCATTACTATTTTCTATATTGAAAAGGATGTCCGATTTTAAATGAAGTTTTTAATGGAGAGTTTTCCAATGCTAATAGGAAGTAAGTTTCATAGAGAAGGCGCACCTACCGAAAATGCTCTGTCACTCGGGGGGGGGGGGGGGGGGGGGGGGGGCACTAAAAATTTGCAAGACATGATGTCCTATTTTTTATTCGGCTCCTTTTTACACCCACCCACCCACTATATGCAAATTTTCTACTACCGTTCTCAGACACCCACCCCCCAATCTCCCATTAAAATCCAAAATAAACTTACCCCAATTGCCCACGTGGGGGCACGATGACGCTGTGTGCTGAGACGTACTGCACTCCGAGGTGCACATGTCTTCAGCCAATCTAACCCTGTCTGTGTTGTGTACCGCTGTGCAGTGTGTAGTACAGTTGTGGGTTATTATGTTGAAGAGCTGACAGCTGCTCGTCGTTGCTCGGTGGTTCTCTCCGGGTACTCTGGCTTCCTCCACCCTTAAACCTGTCACCGACACGATATGACCTTGGTTAAAGTGTCGTTAAACACCAATAAATAAATAGATCAATTAATAAATAAATAACTTGGATTGAACTTAGTGAATCAGAGAGAGTTTTCCCAAAATATTGTCTGCACATTTTCTACATTTCGAACAAGACACCCACCCCCTACTAACGTGTGAAATTTTCCCAGATTAAGCCCAATATTCTCACATATAAAGCCTCCTGATGCTGTATTTATGTTCAGAGTGTGATGTACAACGTCATCTTTAAGGTTTGAAACACAAATGATGGTATATATTAGCTGATGTATTGATATATTTTTAAAAAAATTCAAAAAATTGCACAAGTTGGAAATGCACATTTTTGGCGCACTCAAGAGACCCACCCACCCCCACGTCACGTCTTGCAAATTTTTGCCCCCCCCCCCCCCCCCTTGTGTCACTCGCTGTTTTCACGACTGATGGGGGTGTGAAAGCTGAAGTTCGGCTGTTGATCTTGAATTTGGAGTTCGAACATGTTTTTTAACCCTTTACCTAACATGAAAAGCAGACGACACTTGCGAAAAACATTCTTGAATAACTCATTTTTTTCATTTTTTTGTCTCAAAAACATAGGTTATGACCACTCACTGGAACGAGTCCGACGAGCTCGTTCCAAAGAAGGGTCATAACCTATGTTTTTAAGACAAAAAATGAAAAAAATAATGAAAATTAATAGACAATTTTTGAGAATAGTGTTGGCCGTTTTTTGCCGTTATGTTGGGTAAAGGGTTGACGACATGTTGTTAAGAGACGCAGATGAATATATCAATAACTTTATTTTGGAGGGCACTGTGGTTTATTAACGGCCCAACGGAAATGATTAACAGCCCGGCAGCATTATTTTAGATAAACTTAAATATGAATAGAAATAGTTCAGCTGTCTGAATGCAGTGGATGTCTCAGTGGGGGTAGCCACTATTTTTTGACAGCTGAACTGCAACTATCGTCTGTTTTGTTGTCAAGCAGAAGTGGCGTGGCTATCAACTGTCCAGCCTACAGTACAAGCGAAGTACAAGTGGGTTCCTTCGAGGGAATGGTTGCAATTCTTTTTAAAATCATCTATGTCACTAAGAACCTCGGACAAAATGACAGGTGGCAGTGATGTGGTAAGTCCAGCAGAAAATGCCTGGAGGTTGCATTGGGCATTATGTAGGTGGTTAACATGATCTCCATGGCCTATTTCTAGGAGTGATAGAGAAGCACGTTTGGGTGTGTTGTTCTGACGTTGTACAAAGCACTTGGGTGGAATAAGTAGGATCTGAGGTGTTAATTTACTAAGGAGATCCATTCGAACCACTTGCGTCTCCTAAAAATCATCTTTTTGTGATTGATGTGGGATCTGGAGAGAGTCACCCGTGAGGGCCTTCTGGAGATTAAATTAACTTTTTGGAAACAAGTTGCGAAATGCAGTTACAAATACGAAGATGACAAACGAGAAAAACACAGAAGTAAACGGATTCGGGGAAAAAAATATGCTAATCAGAATGTAAAAAGAAAGAATCGGACAATAAATTCTCTCTGGGCCAGCGATGGAAACATATTCGCAACTACCTCAACAACTGGCAGACCCATATTAATGGAAACAGAAGTAGATATTCGTGGACTCTCATCTTAGGTTGGATTAAGAGAGACTGAAAGAACAGTTCATTCACACTGTTTCATTGCTGACTATAGCTGCAATCAATTGCAAAAATAGGCCGATGAAATCGTCAGATGTTTACCCATATGCGCAACTAGTAGAAAGCTGTATGACAGAGGGCCACCCTGGATGCCGACATTATGTACACCATACATAGTATTGGTACATATAGAAATGGATTGGAGGAGTTCCTAATTTGATGAATAAAGGGTTAATATCTCCGTATCAAATTATTAGATTTACATAAAAAACTATACAGCACAGCACATCAGTAACCTGAATACATATATAAAGTAACCTGATAATCGGATTAATATTTATTGAATTATCGCATGCCGAAGAAATGGATTGAAGGAGTTCTCAATTTGGAGGATAATGGATTAATATCACAGGATCAAATTATCAGATTTACACCAAAAACTATACAGCTCGGCACATCAGTACCCTGAACACATATATGAAGTAACATGACAATGGGATTGATATTTTTTGAGTTATCCCATGCCAAAGGGATTGGAGGAATTTTCAATTTGAAGGATAAAGGGTTAATATCACAGGATCAAAATAACAGATTTAGACCAAAGACTATACAGCTCGGCACATCAGTAACCTGAACACAAATATAAAGTAACTTGACAAGCCAAGCAATTTGTTTCAAGTTATCGAATGCCAAAGGGATTGGAGGAATTTTCAGTTTGAAGGATAAAGGGTTAATATCTCAGGATCAAAATAACAGATTTAGACTAAAAACTATACAGCTTGGCATATCAGTAACCTGAACACAAATATAAAGTAACTTTACAATCCAAGCAACATTTTTCAAGTTATCGAACGCCAAAGGGATTAGAGGAATTTTTAATTTGAAGGATAAAGGGTTAATATCTCAGGATCAAATTATTAGATTTACACCTATACAGCTCGGCACATCAGTAACCTGAACACAAAAGTAAAGTAACTTGACAATCCAAGCAATATTTTTCAAGTTTTCGAATGCCAAGGGATTGGAGGAATTTTCAATTTGAATGAATGATTAAGGGTTAATATCTCAGGATCAAATTATCAGATTTACACCAAAAACTATACAGCTCGGCACATCGGTAACCTGAACACAAATGTAAAGTAACTTGACAATCCAAACAAAAGTTTTCAAGTTATCGAATGCCAAAGGGATTGGAGGAATTTTCAATTTGAAGGATAAAGGGTTAATATCTCAGGATCAAAATAACAGATTTACACCAAAAACTATACAGCTCGGAACACCCGTAACCTGAAGATATATATAAAGTAACATGACAATTGGATCGATATTTTTTGAGTTATCTCATGCCAAAGGGATTGGAAGAATTCTCAATTTGAAGGATAAAGAGTTAATATCTCAGGATCAAATTATCAGGTTTACACCAAAAACTATACAGTTCGGCACATCAGTAACCTGAACACAAATATAAAGTAACTTGACAATCTAAGCAATAATTTTCAAGTTATCGAATGCCAAAGAAATGGATACGGACGCCGGACGGACGGACAGACGGACGGACAAAGGATGGACGAACGACGGATGGCCACCCCGGATGCCAGCATTATGTGTACCATACATAGTATGGGTACACATATAAAAGGTTTGATTAGTTCAGTCATATATCCACTCTTCCATTCTTCTACTTCTAATCGTTCAGTCAATCATCATACACTCAATCAATCAATCAAAGTTCAGGTAAATACGATTTCATTAATTCATTTTCTCGCCCTTTATAAACGCATTCATCCATCTGTTCCTTCAGTCGCTCATTTGTCTACTCATTCGAGGGGATGAGTGGGTGTGTGAATGAATGAATGGATGAGTGAGTGAATATATCAGACTGACAAATCAAATTAAGTTGAAGTTGATGTTATTGTACTGATCATTCGTGACAAATAGTCAACACAACTATTAGTTATCGCCAATCATTAATATTACCCCCCCCCCCCCCCCCTTGTAACCGCAACCCATTGATATTAATGTGTTTCAAACACGGATCGCTTGCTGGTCTGAGTCAATGCTGTCATACCACTTAAGCTTCTAGCGCGATTCCTTTTTCATGTGATAAGCTGTACAACCAATGTAAGCTGTAAGAGGCTTTATTCATTCACTTATTTTCTCATTCACCCATCCATTCAGCTATCCATATATCCACCCATTCAAGTGGATGGTTGGTTAACTGAATGTATGGATGAACGATTGAATGGCTGTCCGTAATATCCTTGACAGTATCGTCAGTTGTACTAAAATATCATCGAAACGTCTTTTCTTGCCTGACCCGGCCACGTAACTGTACCACCTTGATGTTCATGTTGTCCAAGTAAGAAGCGACCGCACACAAATTTTAGTTTTGCTTATGTACCTGAGCTTTTAATACCCACCCGTTGCTATCCTGTGTCAAGCCATATAGGCACTGACAGTTGCAGAAGCTTCATTATTTTCTCATTCACCCATCCATTCAGCTATTCATCCATCCATTCATTCGAGTGGTTGGTTGGGTATCTGAATGTATGGATGAACGATTGAATGACTGTCCGTAATATCCTTGACAGTATCGTCAGTTGTAATAAAATATAATCGATGCGTATTTTCTTGCCTGACCCCCTTGATGTTGTTATTATCCAAGAAAGAAGCGAGCGCACACAAATTTTAGTTTTGCTTATCTACCGGAGCTTTTAATGCCCACCCATTGCAATCCTGTGTCAAGCCTATAGTCACTGACAGCTACAGAAGCTTCATCCATCCAAGCATTCGCTCAATCATTCACTCGTCAGAGTTTGGCAGATGGATTAGTGAACGAATGGACGTGTAAGTGACGAACCGGATACTCTTCCAATTTGGTAAATGAAAACTAATTTTATCATGTTTACTAACTACGTAACATTAAGCTCGAAGAGTCCCAGTTGTCACTCTTCCTGTTAAGATGTGCAAATTTTGCTGCTAGACACAATCACGTAATCATATTCATTAAAAATGTTTCAAACAAGAAGGGCTTGCTGATCAGATTCAGTGGCGCTTTACCGTTCAAGCTTTTAGTACGCATATATTTTCCCCTTGATAAGCTCGCTGTCATAGGTAGTTGCAAGGAGCTTCATTCGTCCATCCACTCACTCTCTCACTCCCATTCGTCCACCTTTTTAGCTATTCTTCTATTCATCTGTTAGAGTAGACGGTTGGGTGTGTAAACGTATGGTTGAACAAACATGTGATCGACCTACTCTCCCTAATTTCCATGAAATTTCCATCAGTTGTAAAATATAACTGGTGTATATTATCGTGCTCGACCCAGTCATGTAACTGTACTCCCTTGATACTTATTCGGATGGTCGACTGTGTGAAGGATTGGACATGTGGGGATGTCCACCTGATAGTCCTAATCCGACGAACTACGTTAAACTAAGTTAAGCTGGTGTTTCAATACTAACCAGCCCTGATAAACAGTAAATACACCTGATAGGTAACGTCAGTCTTTAAATAGTATCTCTTTTGTTACTTGTTGCACTCCTTTGATATTACTATATTCCAGCCAGACTGCTTTCAGCTCGGCCTTACTGCTTGTCTGGGCATCTAACACTCTCCCACCCCCCACCGGCCCGTGATAATCGGAAAAACAATATTCGATAAGATTCCGAAATCAAATATGTCTTACTTGAACTATATGAACAGCAACGTTCCAAACAATTTTTTATATAACTCCTACTAACCCAATAGAAGTTCGCCACGTGATAAATAAACTGATGCCCAAATTGTCAAAAGATTGTAACGACATCACCACACGTCTTCTGAAACAAACATTAAATGAAGTAGTTCACCCTCTCGCACATATTACTGATACTCCCTTCATTACTGGCATAGTACCAGTCGGGATGAAAATTGCTAATGCGATACCCATTTTAAAGCAGGCGACGAGCACAGTTTTGCTAATTACAGACCGATCAGTATACTACATGCATCCTCAAAAATAACAGAAAAGCTCATGGAGACCAGACCTGTAAACTACCTAAACAGGCTTAATATTTTATACCCTCACCAATGCGGATTCCGATAGCGTCATAGTACAATTTACCCAGTTCCCCAGCTCCTAAAAAGCACCGGAACAGAAAATAATAAACCGGGCAAGAACAGTACCCTGGCATTGTTCTTTGACCCATTCACGATAAATCATGAAATACTATTAGGCAAACTGGAAAAGTATGGCATACGTGGTCTCACTAACAGATGGTTCAGAAGCTACTTGTCTGACAGATCGCAGTATGTTAGATTAAACATATTTTATTTGCCATGAACGCAAAAGGATCGGAGAAAAGTTATACAACATAAACAAACTCCTTTCCCGTACAAAGAATAACTTATTATAATGCGGCAAGAACATAGAGCAAACTGATTACACAAAATACAAACTACAAACGAAATATGAACTGATAATTTAGAGAAAAGGGGAAGTGAAAAGAAGATGAGAGGTAAAAGGTGAACAGGCTATCGTCAAGTAGCATACCTTGATGGCAGAGGGGGTGCATTGTTGTCTCGAATAGACCATTGAATGTGATTCGCCGTTTCGTCTTGGTGCTGGTCAAGTAAAACGCTCGCGAGTGATTATGAAAGATTGTACTTTTTGAAATAATAAAACATTCTGCGATGCCGACAAATTTGTAATTCCATAGAGCAAATCATTAACATAAGTTATATTGCAGAAAGTTATGGCATTTATCATTACGAGCCGCTGGGAATGATACTTAGGACAATTAAAAAAGAAATGGCTGGCATTTTCGGATTCGTAACCACATTCACAATGTGGGTCTGCACAGATGTAGTTAAGGAATTTGTCCTGGTTTAAATCGCTGCAACCATTGCTTAATCTACCTGTCTACAATGCAGAATATTTGCTTTTCTATTTCCAACCAGGAAATAAACTGGAGGTTTAGGTACAGGGTCGCTAGATGAAAAGTGCTGCTTAAATTCACTTAGGGTAGATGCATCTTGGGTGGTTCTGGGAAGACGGTTCCACAATTCTAATGTTCAAGGAAAAAATGACTTTTTGAAGTGTTCCGTCCTACACAAGAATGAATTATAATCAGAAGCATTCCGAAGATTATAGGACGCACTGTCACCAATACGCTTTGGAAGAAGTTCAAATAGGAACACGGGAATTCGTGATTAGTAATCTTATACATAGTACAGAGTCTGTGGAACCTTCTTCGGTCACCCAATGTTTTCTAACCATGTTCAAGTAAAACTGAATCGGACGAAGTTGAACGGGTTAACCCTGATATTATTCTGGCAGCGTCGAATTGAAGTCTGTCGATTCTTTTTAATATGAAGTCGGGGCGCAATCCCATACAATATCTCCATAGTCCAAAAGTGGAAGTATAAACGCTGAATAAATTTGCTCCAAAGTTTTCCTTGGGAGCATGAATTTTAATTTTCGGAGTTGTGAGAGTCTTGCGTTTACTTTTTTACAAATGTCCGCTATATGTTTGTCCCAGCCTAGGATGGTTTGTATGTGTAGTCCGATATGTTTGGGACAATCAGTAAGGGTAACAGGGCAATTATTGAAACGTAACAATGGCTCAAATGTGGTCGAGCGATTATATGTAAAGAAAACAGCTTCCGTTTTGTCGGGGTTAAATGTTTCAAGCCATTCCTGTGACCAAACATGAATAGTGTCGAGATCTTTATTTAGGGCGGATGCAATCTCATGTTGACTTGTATTGTTGTTGTTAAGGCATGTATCATCTGGAAAAAGTCTCGCAAGTGAGTCAAGTGATTCGGCAATGTCGTTAATATAAATTAGAAATAAAAAAAGACCTAAAACAGATCCTTGAGGAACACCAGCAGTTATCGTGGAGTATGGGGAGTAAGTGCTGTTTACTAGGACACTCTGTTTCCTGTGTGCTACATGATTTTGAAACCATTCTAATAAATTACCAGTAATCCCATATTGCTGAAGTTTAAAAATAAGCTCCTATGCCACGCCCTCCCGAAGGCTTTGGATATATCACAGGATATTGCACAGGTAACAAGACGCGTGTCTAAAGATTGACACAACGTGTGGTATAGTTTTAGGAGTTGATATGTTGTGCTGTGGCCAGGGAAAAATCCTGACTGGTATTTGTATATCAGATCATTATCGTAGAAGTGTACGAAAACATGTTTTAGAACCACTTTCTCAAAAACTTTACCTAATATTGGAAGTAGGGATATTGGTCTATAGGTTTTGCATGCTGATGGATCTTTATGTTTGAAAAGTGTGTTATGTATGGAGAACATAAATCAGACCTTGCCAACCAGTGCTGTGATGTTCCGCAGGGTTCAATTCTAGGACCGGTGCTTTTCCTTCTTTATATCAACGATATTAGTAACTCAACCTCACTCAACATTTTATCATTTGCTGATGACACTACTGCGCACTACTCAGGGTCCCATAATAATCCCATAACAACGTATTTTAATGATGAAATTAAAAAACGTTTTGAATGGTGCTCTGTTAACTAGCTAACGTTGAATGCGAAAAAAACACGTACTTTGTATTGAACCCAAATGAAAGAAGCAATAATCTATGTTTACCAAGAGCTAAAAATAAATAACCAAGTAATAAAAAAGGTCGGAACCAACGAAGCCGAAAAATCCCTGAAGTTTCTTGGAATAAACATTGAAGAACATTTGACCTACAAGGCTCACATATCTCGATTATATTCTAAAATACCACTCGCGAACTATAGTCTTAACACGTCAAGACAATTCTCCCCTAGGGGCCTTGAAAACACTATATTACACCTTAAAACACAGCCAACTACTATACGGAATACAGGTATGGGGTAGCCCCAGGGCGACTAAGAAACTTGTGAATATGCAAAAGCGATCATTACAAATAATTAACAACAGAAAATACAAAGCCCATACAGACCCCCTATTCAGGAAAGACAGATTACTTAAGGTTGATGACTTCTTTAAACTACATGCTTTGCTGTTCGTCTTTGACTGGAAACATCTAAGATTACCTGCGTTATTTAATGATATATTTAGTGTAGTAGACAATCAATCTGGTAGGAGTACCAGACAATTTGGCCTCCTACATAGAGAGAAAACACGGACCAAATCTCTTGATAATCTCTCTTTATACTCCTTTCCGAAACTTTGGAACGCTCTCGACGACGCCACTCGAAATACCAGTAACAGAAACGAGTTTAAGATAAACTTGACTTCCAAGTTTCTTTCATCATATTCCACTTTTGTCAATTGTGATAATCCCTATTGTCCGGACTGCACGTAGTAAACTTGTAATGAGGAATAGCTATAATATGTGTTTACATAACGGTACAGACGTACCCTCTACTCTGTTTTTATCTGGAACCCTCGTCCTTGCTAAACTTGCTGCGCACGCCGACTGTCCGACAAGTACACCAAAGAATACGCTCAACACCCCCAATAGGAGTTTGTTGTCAGTAATGTCGACACAACGATACTGTTAACCCGAAGAACACAAAGCTCCTAGTAGCTATATGTCAAAGGGGCTAAGTCCAAAGAGATTAATGAAATGCATTACTGCTAGTGCTCAGTAAGTTATTCAAGCACAAGAAAGACGCAAGACTTGTCTGCAGGTGCATTCATTGAACAACCCCTGCATGATGCCCCTTGAATTCGACGGCCGACAAGAACGCCCAGTGCATGCAGTTTTATCCCTCTATCACTCCCAGAAAGCCATGGAGTATTTGAAGGATCTTATCGTCGAATAATGGAGTAGTTACCAGAGCAGCTTGTTTGGTGCCAATGTATCAATCCCTAACCACCAATCTCCCTCTGGCTTTTTTTGTGCTGGAAAACATTCCGCTATTACATCTTCAAAATGAAATCACTCGAGCTCCACTCCAACTTAGCGTCACACCCCTTTTTCACTTTTTGTGAGTAAGTACCATTTGATCACAGTCTGTTTACAACTACTACACACTTTTCCAGGGGGGTGGGCGGGGGGGGGGGGGCAGGTAGACAACCCATACTGTTCACTAAACTTATGAATTATATGTATTTGTAAACATTATTGCATTTGTAACCATCTATGTATACTGTGAATAAATTATCTGAATCTGAAATGTACATTCGGATAAAAACAAATCTGGATAAGGGAGATTCACGAGATTCACAGGCCTAATTTTTCTGCCTAAAGCAAAAGATATTTCTTTAAATTACGCAAAAAAAGCAAAAGAAAAAAAAAATAACTAAGCTTTCGGTCTGCAGAAGACCATGTTCGGGAAAGACTCAAGAACAAGAAAATGTACACACATATGATGAAACAAACAAAATTCGGGGATAAAAAGTAAAAAAGGTGACCTGTCGACATGCAGTGTCGTGTAGGCCAAATGACACAGCGACGCTCAGTCTTCTTGAATAATTGATGGTTGCTCACACGTTTGTGAAATGGGGTACAGTTTCGCCAACATACTGAATTTGTAGGGGAAAGTATTCTGAGTTATAATTCTGGCTTTTTGTACCACACGTGATCAGGGACGCAGCTATGAGATTTTCAATTGAGGGGGGGGGGGGGGGGGCTAGATCTATGAAAATTCCAACTAGGGATGGATACTTAAAGAGGTGCAGTCCAACTCTCATCCTTTCCCCACCCCCGGAAGGGGGAAGTTTTTCAAAATGTTGACTCAGAGGGACTCTACCGGTAGGTTTTAGGGGCATTCTGAGAATATTTCCAAGCAGTATAAATGACTGCAGTTAAATATCTATATACCTAACTTGTGGTTTTAAGACAGCACAAAAAGACAATTTCTTGTGGTACTCTAGTCTGTAAGTAGACGCTATCTGCATTTTGTCAATTACATCAGTGTACATGTATGGGGCATGCTAAAAAATTCAGTATTCAAATAATAATTTATTAATTAATCAGTTCAAATATGAGGTCATTCTGAGCAGTGAGCACGCTAATCTTGAAATGAAGTCAATGATTAACAACCATTCATTATTAGAGATGGTGCGGTATAGGAATTGTGAGTTCGGTATCGGTAGTTTTATGGGGGTATACCTCCGTATCGGTTCGGTATTCAGTATCTGACTTGACTGAGATTAGCTGATAGTACCAAAGAGGAATTTGTATCAGGAAAAACAGAATAAGTTGTTGTACTATCATTCTACCACAACGCTATAAATAAGACTGTCAATGACCTCAACAGCATTCGTTTACGACCATAAATCACATCTACGGTAATTTTGTGACTTGTTCTAAACGAGCCTTAATGTTTAAAGACCTATTTCAGGCTTTTGTGAACTTAGAGCATGTGCCCTGACCATGCCATTTTTAGGAGGTCCTGCTGACAACAGACAAAACACGTGGGCAGTGATTTCTAGTCAGGTCTTGGCTGCCTTAACAAGCAGGCAAGACTTGACTAGTAATCACTGCTAAGCAATTGGACATGTACAGTTTGTAGTCTAGTGGGAATTCATGACATTTGCCCAGCCCAATGAGGGTTAACAAAACTGAAAAGAAAACCAGTCACTTCTTTCATGAAAATGAACACTTCAACTACTATAAAGCCTCAACAATGTCTTAGAAATAGCGAATGTAGGAAAATTTAAAAATTCGGACAGTTTCGGCATTCAACGATTGGTTCGGTTCGGTTTTTCTGTATCTCCATGATATCGGTATCGGTTCGGTGTTTCGGTGTATTGCACATCTCTATTCATTATGCCTGTGGAGGGTTACCATATGCGTTGTCTGATATATCTTGTATATCAATGGTCGGGTTTCAGGCAGTTCTTGCAATAATGAATGTTTAAAAAAATCTACAAAATGCGTTTCGAAAAAGTGCCCATAAACCCCAATTTTGACATTTTTTTGTCAATTCTGGCGAATTAAGGGTTAAATCGAAAATTCCTCTCGGTACATTTTTAGATTTTGTGCAGCTCTATGCGTGTGCGAAATTTTATGAAAATCGGTTCGAAAATGGCTTCTGAAAAAAAACAACTCCAAACACCCCCCCCCCCCCCCCCCCCCCCCCAAAAAAAAAAAAAAAAAAAAATCCGTAGAAAAACAATAGTTTTTCCAGAGGGAAAAGCCTAATAAATATTATACGTTTTTAGTATTGGTAGTATAATATGTATTACACTTAATATATTAAATTCTGCTAATACGACAAGCACCTGTGGTATATTCCACCAAAGAATTTGTTTGTCAATCGAGCATTCATACGATCACGTAAGTGAAATCCAAAGCAGAATGGCCGCTCGTAGCCAGTATAACAATAGTTCGCTCCCTTTATGTGCTAGCCATTATCTCACATCCGTGTGTGTTCCTATCTCAAATATATCAGTGTAAATATTTTCTCATCTTTCAATAATTCTGGAATACAAAAAGTGGTTCAAATTTGACACGAACAGAAAGAAACTGATTTTTTTTGTTTGGATTATGCGAGTTGTATATTGTTACATTTATGTATCATTTAGGTGTTTGGGTTGGAGTGGAGTCGATTAAAAACCAGATATCAAATATAATTTTTACCGAGTCGTCAGCTTTTGTCGAACACTTGTGATTCACTAAAGGTCTTTCCAACACAATTCATTAAAGATCTTTTCAAGAACTCTTACGGTTTCAAGGACCTCAATAAACCATGTAAATAGGGAGAGATCAATTATAATAATAAAGAACATATACTTACCGGGACCACTGGGTACACCGAACACGCTCATATCAAATATATCACACCATTTAGAGAGAGGGTTAAAATGAAGGCCGTACGGACAGTTCCTTTTTACCGAAAAACCATTAGGAAGCATTTCC
Source organism: Pictodentalium vernedei (assembly GCA_031216915.1). Taxonomy (NCBI): domain Eukaryota; kingdom Metazoa; phylum Mollusca; class Scaphopoda; order Dentaliida; family Dentaliidae; genus Pictodentalium; species Pictodentalium vernedei. The sequence goes on along the minus strand of CM062294.1, from coordinate 376,703,515 downwards.
ATATAGGTGTCTAGTTCACCGGATATCGGGAAAAAAATACTCAAATGCGACGGCCGCTGTGCTGAAAAAGAAAACCAACATTGACTAAACACAGGACCGGCGAAAGGAAGGTTGAAGAGGTACATCATATATATACAGTAACCTCGGGATTTATGGGAATCGAGTGTCGCCCAAGTCTAGCAAGACAAGTTGTACACAGAACTGTATAACTGAATAAAAACCTCCAGTCATTTAGAAACGAAATTTAGGGGGCGCGGTGGCTTAGTGGTTACGGCATTGGACTTCAAACCCAAAGGGCCACAGTTTGATCCCCACCGGGGGCAACTGCGTTGTGTCCTTGGATAGGGCACTTAAACCCGATTGCCTACGTGGCGGCACGGTGGCGCTGTGTACAAAGGCCTACTGCACATAAATGGTGTATCGATAGTGCACTTGCCTTCAACCAATGCTAACCCCGCTTGTGCGGAGTTGATACGTTGAGGAGTCTGACATTACTCTCTGCTGCTCGGTGGTTCTCTCTGAGTACTCTGACTTCACCCACCCGTAAAACTGTTCGACACCTGCTCACCATGGCTGTCGAAAGTGACATTAAATCCCTGTTATCGCCTTTATCCGAGTGGGAGGGATGGCATGGGGTTGTTTAGCCTCGTCGCTCAGTATGTCGGGGGATGAGCCAACAAGGAGGGTTGGAATCCAGGTGTGAGCCAAACTCGGATCACAGAGCTGAGTTGGAACAGCTCTATGATTTTCTTCCCTGCCAAGTGAACTGGAAATTGGTTCGTTCTTCGTTAGTTGTGATTCCTAATCACTTCAGGCCGCGTAAAGGAAACACTGATTAAAGTAATAACGGTTCTTTTATTTACATTTAAAATAAACTGATTTCAATATTATGCACATTCAACAATTTGATCAACTTGACAGAAGATTTATCGCATGGGTTAAGTAGTTTCTCATCAATTTCAGTTGATCTATAGCCCTGTACTGGCGTTATAGTATACCTTGAAAATGTCACTGTCGCGGGCTCGCAACAGGAGCTTCACTAGTATGCGGGGGATCCTGGACCACCTCCATCGTGTTGGTCCAGAAATGTTGTCGTCCAGAAAAGATAGTTATTTTCTGGAAAAACCCAAATTTTTCTGTTAAAAAAAATGATTTTCTTGGAAAATGTGGTGTTTTCCCAGAAATAATTCAATTTTTCCCCGAAAATCCTGGGTTTTTCCTGGAAAATGTTTAAAATTTGAACATTTCTGGAGTACGTCGAGTGAATTTGACGAAAAATTGCTAAAAAATTCCCGGATTTAGGATTCCGCTTTTTTGATAATTTTAACACTGATTTTCCCATTGGGTGAATTTTTTGTCAACTTTCTTATGACTAGAATTCCTGGACCACTCATGGTCCAAATTTAGCACTGAGATTTTCCACTGGGAAAATTTCGAAAAAACAGTGTCGTTTTTAAAATTCGGGCTAGAAAAATACGCGATCGAACGTCGATTCTCTCAGTAAAAGACAACGGTTCGATCGTGCCGAATTCGAAAATTGGCCCAGTAAAAACTGGATCCAGGACGCGGATTCCCACAGTAAAAGACGACGGTTCGTTCGAGGTGAATTTCGTAGATTGGTCCGGTAAAAAACTCGAGTTTACCGTTCGAGATGGAGCGCACACGCGCGAGTCCAATTGAAGACAAAAGCAAAAACAACAAACGAACGAACGAACGAACGAACGAACGAACGAACGAACGAACGAACGAACGAACAAACAAACAAAAATTGTATGTAATATGTTATTATTATTATTACGAGTTGCGAGACGAGTGATGAAAAAAAAGAAATTGACCGTTTAAAAAAACAAAAAAATAAAAATAAAAAATATATATATATATAAAACAACATCAAAAAAATAATAAATAAGAATACAAAATAAATAACTGTTTTTCATTAAAGAAAAAAAAAATAAATAAATAAAACAATGTTTCTACACATCGGAGATTCGAAGCGAAGGGATGAGCAGGTTCGTGAATTAATATGGAGTAGAGGAGAATATTCAAGCACAGGATAGAGCCAGGCGATTGGGAGAGATGGGATTGAGACGGGAGGCGACCAAGTTGTTCAAACCCGTCACTGAGGTTCAGGAACGAGCTAGGAAAGAGATCGTCGAGGAATTGAGACACATAAAAGAAGGTTCTCAGAGGATGACCGCTTCGATCCCCGGTAGTTTTACGCCGAGAAGTGTGTCCGGATTCACTCCGGAGGGAATCGAGACTGATCCAAGTACCGTCGATAGTAGCGACGCTTCGAGCAGTGTCAAATTTGACGATGATATTAGTAATGAAAAAGATCTAATGTATGTATTTTGTCGCGAAGACGATAAATATTTTGTAGGTAACACGAAAATATCGTGCGAAGACGATCAATTGATCGTTGGTCCCAACAGGTACAAAATGATCGACGGACTGTATGAACTGCTCTCTTACAAAAAACCTATAGATTACACCGATGAGGATTACCAAAATTACGGAGACATTCTGGTTCAGACCCACGCCATGAAGAAGAACAATGATCCCAAAGAGACGAGACTGAAGGATAGGAGAGGTTACAAGTGGAAGCACGTGGTGGAACCCATATGGATGGATACTGACCGATTCGTGAGATTGATGACTGGAAAGGGAATGACTGACACGATATTTCTTCCATGCGATCCTGATGCCTTGTCGGAGAGATTGAGATTGTTGATGGCTAGCAGGGAGGCTGGTAACACCAGAGTGGATAACGAGATAGTAAGAGTGTATGAGGAATTGCTGAGGAAGAAGGCCTTGACTAAGAAGGATTATCAAAAGTTGATGAATCGTTTGAAATAATAAAATAGTAAGAGAAAAGAAAAGAAAATATTAAATAAATAAAAAAAATATATATTAAAAAGATAATAATAATAATAATAATAATAAAATGTTAGTGATAAATAACAGGGGATACACTAGGTCTTACATCTACGTCGGATTGGGAATTGTGGATTCGATGATGCGATTTTTAACTCATAAATTCACCGGCAACACCGCAAAAACAGATCGCCTCAAGCGCTCTCAAAATTGGAAAGAAGACGGCAATCGATGCGGGTAAGAAAGCTGCGGTCAAAGTGAGAGGTAGAATAGCTTCGGAAGCTGGAAAGAGAGGGGCTGATGCGTTGATTAATAAATTGATAACTCCATCACCCGCCAAACGATTGAGAATCGAATCGAAACGATGGGGAGACTTCTACGACATCATACAGATACAAGACGTAGCTAAAATGATGAAAGGATCGGGATTGAAAGTGATTTATAAATAAAAAACGTTTTTTAATAAATAATATAAAAATAAAATAGAAATTAAAGATAATAAAAAAATAGAAAAAAAACATAATTCAAAACCTAATTTAAAAATAACTGGAGAAAAAAATGGATATCAAAGACATGTCTTGGAATGACGCGATGACCAAGAGGTCTGATAGTGCGAAAATCGAATTGTGGAAAGACCAATCTCTTGATGAATCTATTGTTGTTACCCGGCTGGTTGGATTACAACAGATGATTCTTTTTCAGCAAGAGTCTCTTTCAACCGGAATACAGATTGCTTCGAGAGTGCATGATATGTAAATTCCCTAAGGACGTCATGTCGAGAATTTTCGACAATCGAGACAAATTCGAAGGACACGAGATTTCGAATATATTGGAAGGGCGAGGAGAGAACTGACCAAGAGAAACGTCAAGTGTTCGAACGTGGAATGTCTGTTTTACGAGAATGCTGACGATGTTCCCAATCCCAGACAGTTGAAGTCGGAGAATAAGAATCTCATGATCTTTGATGATCTGCTGTTGGAGAGACAGAATCGATGCGAATCTTATTACGTTCGAGGACGTCACAGCAACGTGGATTGTTTCTATCTGTCTCAGAATTATTTTCGACTGCCCAGACAGACGATAAGAGAGAATGCTAATTTTCTGTGTCTCTTTCATCAGGATCTCAAGAATCTCAATCACATCTATGGAGATCACGTGGCCAATGACACGAGCAGGGAAGTATATTCAGGAGATTCTGTAAGAGGGTGTGGGACAAAGGACTTCACAAATTCGTGGTGACAATTTGACTAGTGAATTTAACAATGGAAAATATCGAAGCGGATTAGTTGATTTTTTTTTATATGTCCGATGATAATAGTAGAAGAAAATGAAAAAAAAAATCGATAAAATATAAAAAATATATAAATAATAAATAATAATAAATAAAAAAAATGTCAGAACATCTACTATTAGAACAGATAGTTGAGAATACGGCTGCGAAACAGTCGATCAAATCGTAGTGAGTCACGAGAGGACTCGATTCACTACGAAATTCGAACCTTCCATCGAATTGAAGAAGGAAAAGAGATATGAGATGGCGTTGGTTAATCTTGAGACTTACTATTCGTTTCCCAACGTCACCAAAAAGAATAACGCGTTCAAGTATGCCAACGGTGTGCATTGGTTTGAGATTTGAATTCCCAAAGGGAGTTACGACATAGACAATCTGAACCATCACATCCAGGATGAGACTGAAGACTGACGGTCACGGAAGTGAGATGATAAGACTCGCTCACAATACGAGTACTGAACAGACGATATTAGACTGGTGAGATAATTTTCGAGTGGATTTTAGTGCGGAAGATTCGATCGGTAAGATATTGAGATTTGATCCAAAGATGTATCGAGGTCACGCCGTGTCGGAAAATATGGTCGACATTCTTGAGGTTAATAACATTTTAGTGAATGTTAATTTGATCATGGGAAGTTATGTCAACAGTAGTGCCCAGCCTACGATCTACGCTTTCTTTCTGGACGTTTTGCCAGGTTATGAGATTGTGGAGCAACCTCGAAATCTCGTCTATCTACCTGTGATTCTGGACATGTTGTATAGTATTGAAACCATGTTGAAAGATCAGAACGGCGATCTGTTAGATCTTCACAGAGAGAGAGAGTGACTATACGATTTCACATCAGAGAGATATGAAAAAAATAATATCTTAAAAAAAATATATATTTTTTTTTATTCAAAGATGTTATAGGTTTTTATTTATATATTATATAAGAAACAAAAAAAAACAAGAGCCTTATAATACTAATAATTTAAAAAAATATATATATGATTAAATCAAATCAAATCAAATCCCCTCCCCCCCCCCCCAAAAAAAAAATGAAATAAAAATATGAGTCCATATGTAATTAAACACGTGAACATATCCGAAGGACAGAAAGCTAAACTTCGCAGAGCATTGAGTAATCGAGGTGAAGCCATTAGATTTAAATTCAGTTATCAAGATCTGGTGAGTGGCGGTAGCAATCGGATCGCCTGGACTAAAACTCAAATCAAAAGGATGGAGAAAGCGATTTGTAATCGAACGGGAATGATGGTGAGACTGAGTTCCGCTCAACTGAGATACAATCTGAGAATGAAAGGTGGTTTCTTACCGCTATTGGCGGGACTTGCCGCCAAAGCATTACCCATTCTCACGAAGACGGTGTTACCAGCTCTGGGTGTGGGAGCTCTCTGGGGACTCACTAGTTCTGGAGTCGACAAATTAATGGGTAGAGGATTGTTTTTGAAGAGAGGAAACAGACTGGTTTTGAAGAAGGGAGGAGCTGTGTGTTGTGTATACATCAAAGGTAAAGGATTGTATCGAGGACCCATGAGAAAAGGTAGTGGCGATGCTTTCCATGGAGACAGTCTCTATCTGAAGACCGGAGAGAATGTGGAACCATTGGTTTGTTGTTCGGTCAGAATTCACCATTTAAGAATATACCCCTTTTGGGTATGTTATTATAAAAAAAATAACAATTAAAAAAAAAATAACAATAAAAAAATGAAACAAAAGGAGAGAAAACAACTTCCAACAGACGTGTTACCAAGACGTTTGTATTATGGAAAGCTTACACGAGTATGCATTAGAAACAATTCAATCAGAACAAATCGTACACAATGCGTGTTTAAATGGGTAAGGAACGTTGTTTTCATTAATATTGTTTTTCATATTCTTAAATTGAATCTATTTAAAAAATATCGAAACGATGAAGTGTTCGAAAGAAAAAAAATGTGTCTTACCAAGATTATGACATGATTATAGATGTTCTAGATTGGTTAAAATATGAAGTGAAATTTGAAGAACGTTACAATTACGGGAAATATCGTTACATGATTTTTTGCACGAAAAACGTAGTTAATGTATTCAATCGTGGTGGTGATGAAAATATTAATAAATCTATTTGCAAGTGTGTTGAATTTAATCACAGATTACACTCATTTGCATCAAATAGTTTGTGGATCGAATTAGCTGAAAGGTTAAAAATCATTATCCATTATTTCCCATATCATTCTAATGATGACGATGAAAAAATGATGGTTTCATTGAAATACGAAAGCATAAAATCCTTCTTTCCCCCAAAATGTCATCTCTTTCCTATAATAATACGCGTGATCTTAATATATGACAAGTATTCGTTCATTCGGTTTATGATGAGATGAATAAATGTGTTGTTTTTAAAATAAAAATGTAATATAATTATAAAAAGAAAAAAATAATACAAAAACAAATAATATAAAAAAAATAATAAGAATAGAAATATTTTTTTTATATATATAATTATAATTATGAGTAAAACGCACGATTCCATGGAATCGAGAGCTTGGTTTCTTCGAAGGGCACTGTGCAGAGCTTACACAGTCTGCGTGAATGAACAATTTCCTTGCATCTTGTACGAAAGATGTCTCGGTTGTCAGGAGGAGAGAGAATTTAACCACATTAAACACTTGTGTCTTACGATGGAATGGGAAGACATCATCACTATGTATTTCATGCGCTCGTTGGAATACGTCTGATGCAACGATGTGATCGAATGTTGGAATCAATTTGTGTTTTGTGTCGGAGAACCCAAGCCCACTAAATTGGAAGAGTTGAAGTTAGCGCATCAATGTCTCACCACCGAAGACAGGGGATGCGTTTTGGAATATTTGTTGGAAAAGGGGAGACCATCACTAAAAAACATTTCAGGCAGGAGTCACGTTTTAAATTCCTTGTCGAAGGGAAGTAACCACTATAAAAAATTTTTTTCATTATCTGATGCGAGAGAGAGATTCTCATCGTTTGCTCAATAAGAGATATTCGAGATTAGAGAAATTTGTGAACAGTGTGGATTTGACACTCATCGCGACCTCTATGGGTTTGAATGTTGCCGGAATCATTCTATTGTTGGCCTCCACTGTTGCTCTTCCAGTCGTGTTGGCCATAAAAGGATTGGCTTTGACTGTCGGATTCGTCAGCACGATCGGAAATTTAATTGCTAAGAAATTATCCATAAAGGTCCAGAAGCACGAAAACATCAGCATTTTGTCTGATGCAAAGATAGACACTGTGTGAGATAAGATCTCTCTAGTGTTGAAAGACGGTAGGATTTCGGATGGTGAATACATTGACATATTGAATGAAAAACAAAAATACGAAGTCATGAAAGTGAAGATAAGGGTCAAGAGTCATAAAATTCTCAAGGAAGAAATGAAGGATTCTCTCATGGGAAAAAGTAGGGAAGAAGTGAGACGATCATTTCATAAATTGTTGGATCCCAAAAAGATTCCAGAAGCAATCGATCGAAAAAAATATATATATATAAAAGAAAAAAAAATTATATGTAAAATGTAAATTAGAAAAAATACCAAAAAAAAAAAAAAATTAAATATATACAAAAAAAAAAAAAATGTATTGCGTCAAATGCAAGAGTTACTGATACGGTTAATGTTAAAAAAGTACTGACGAAAAATAAAAGTCCCATGCTTCGTGGAATGTGTAAAGTGTGCAGTTCGACCAAGACACAATTCATCAAACGTGGTGCCGGTCTAACGAATAAATTGATTAATAATCTACCCATCGAAATGCATATGCCAGGACATCAATTCACGGAACCCGGCACGAAATTAAATAAGAGATTGAATCGAGATCTAACTCCTAAATCTTGGAGCAAACCCATCAATAGGATGGATTCGGCTGCTTACACACATGATCTGTGCTACTCTGAAAATCCTGATGTCGAGACTCGTGATTGAATCTGTGATAAAACATGAAAAATATACTGAATCTCACTAGGAGAGAGAGACTCGAACGTTCGCTGGTTGGTAAAGTGATTTGGATGGAGTCAACAAAAAAAAAATTTCTAGAAAAATTTATTAACAAATGCATTGGTGAACGAACTACACAAGCCTGTCACATGTAAATTTCGAAGGAGAAGGGTGTTTGTGAAGGGTCTGGATCAGATCTGGTCGGCTGATCTGGTTGACATGAAATCGGATTCGAAATAGAACAAGGGTGTTAATTACATATGGACGGTTATTGACGTTTTTCGAAATACGGATGGATGAGACCTCTGAAGAATAAATTGGGATCTTGCGTGTCTAAGGCTCCTAAGAGCATATTCGCATCGTCTTCTCGAAAACCGGATAAATTATGGGTGGATAACGGGAAGGAATTTTACAACAGTCACGTTCATCCATTGGTCGACCTCTATTCTGTTGAAAATGAAGATTACGATAAGATTCTCTATGGATTCAAACACAATCTGACATTGATTCGAAAAGGAAATGACAAAGCCATCATGAGACCCGCCACGGCCGATGCGGGTAAGATACATCTGAACAAGATATCTTGGTTAGTTCCGCACAGGCTGCCTTTGGTCACGGAGAAAGTATGTCACTACAAGATCATAGAATCAAAGAGTAAATTACTGGTGGGATTTAGAATGAGACATTGCGACATGGCTAGTATTCCATCATCCAGCAATCACTTCGATTGGAGATTGACTGTGAAATCTGCTTCGGGAAAACCGTGATTCATCATAGTAGCATTTCAGATCGATAGGGATGGGTCTCAAGAGAAAAATCCTTTCCTGTTCGATCATTGTCACTTGAGAAACATGTCGAACTTCAGATGCTTCTTTTGCATGTGGACAGCCACTAGCTTTTCGTCAAATATGATTCTATGTTTATAATTGGGTTTTGCAATTAATTTTCTAGACCTCTCTTCAGAGGCAACGAGTTGAACGTTAGTTCTATTCTTAATGTTTTCCATAGATTTCCTGTACACACAATTGTTCATGAGTTTGAAAAAATCTTTTTCGAAGTCGCTCTGAGCCTGCATTCTTAAATTTGTGTTGAGATTGATGTATTTTTCATCCAAGGCTCCTTGTCGAATTGAATGATTCGATGCACGTCGATTAATCTCATCCCGCGATCGATGTAATGTTTCAGATTTTCGCAATAGACCACGTACTTGCGTTCGTGATTTAAATTAGAAATGAGTCTTTTGATACCGCTCACTTTGTTCAGGAGCCAGCGGATAATCATTGTGTGAATCGTGTAACATTTCCGGACAGTCTAAATCAACCTCTAGAATACAAGGATAGTGTCTCCAATTTTGTTCTTCTTCCAACATTTCGACCCATTTGAAATTTTCGATCAGTAAAGGATGACCCATGGCCCAACCATACAAATTATTAGCATCCCAATATTGTATGTATTTACTCAGTTTTTCCGAATCGAAATCTTTTCCCATGTGAGAATTATTAGCTTTAGCATATCTGGTGGAAATCATAGAGACGCCACTCCTCACAGCCTTTTAAAACATGAGCAACATGTTGACGTCCATTAATAATTCCAATCGAACCTCGGTCGTCTTCTAGAGAGCATCCCAAGCAAGTCTGGGTACCGTTAAATACCAAGCCGTATCTAGTTCGTAATGTCGACAACACACTTGTCGAAACTTTTCGAACACATCAGCCAAGAGAAGCACGTCGGTTTTCAAATAGAGGTCGTGATAATCTCTCATGGGTTTCATGTCGAATAATCTCCACACTTTTTGCACGTGTTCTTAATCGTCGTTAGAAATGTGAGACTGGTATAATTTCGAATAATAATCTTCTTTAGTAGGTAGAGCGACGTCGTCGAATTTCTCAAGATCACACATCATGTAATCGTAAGGGATGACGCCTTTCCTCAACATGACATCTACCAATTCTCGTCGATCATCAAAATGTTTACTCGTGATTTTAATGTCCTCCCTATTCAAACTACCGACTAATTTTTCCAGACTGGTCAACATGAATTTATAACTGTCGATGAAACGTGTCTCTCTACTGATGGGAATCGTTGTTTTCTCGCTCGATCCTTCAATGACTATCTTTTTATCAATGACGTTCCATTTAGTGAAGGTAATGTATTTTTCATCGCTTTGCATGATGCAGCTCAACTCCCCCTCACTGACACCCATATTTTTCACGAACAGGTGACTGTCGTAGTCCGAGAGATTGTGAAATATCGCCGGATAGAATTGAGCATCTCGAAATCTTAAATTACATTTGTTGTGAGCAGCACCACGAAACAGACCCGTGTAGTGATCATGCTCTCTAACTTTTTTATTATTTTCACAATTATTATCGAATGGTTGTCTACAGATGTGACATTCAGTGGTTTCCTTGACTTCTTGCCGTTGCTCTGGCGTGATGATCATATCTTTGGATTTTTTAAATTTGTTGTATAATTCTTGAATTTTCGATTCTAACACTTCCACGACTTTTTCAGCCACGTCATCGTTATCTGAACGTTTAGTGTAGACAATTGGATCTGATGATTCTCCATCGTCGAAAGAACATTTCACGTAATAACAATAGCCCGAAGATACGTGCTTCTGATGTTTTTCGGGGTAACTCCTATACTCGTCGGGCTGGCAAGAATTCATTTTCGCGGTGAAACATTCGAAATTGTCATAGATGATGAATGGTGGCTCCAATCTTCTTTTGTAGTTGTAAAAGTTCATGTAAGTGTTAGGTTTAGGCATTGCGATGGCAACGCTTGATTTTTCATTGCAATATTCCTGATGACGCATCAACGATTCTTGACAATCAAACGAATTCATGTAGTTGAGACAGAAAAATCTCTTGCACTTATGTTTAGAAGTCTGCTTCCACAACAATTTACTCATATTTTTAATCCAGCAATAATGTTGATTGTCACCCTTGGAAATTAATAACAAATTAACAAACTTTTCTCTCTCTTCGTGCGAAGTCAGTCTGAGAGGATGGACTATTCCTTTTTTATCGTCTCCCTCGTATTCCAATACGTTCACAGCCATAGTGAGATTTAGCTTTTCGAAACACTTGATGTCTTCCAACCGCGTCAGGAAAGCACTCCCATCCAATTGAGATTTTTACAAGTCTCCACGTACTTGGAAACTCTATTGGTATGCTCATCTACAGGATACAAGGCCGATGTGATCGCCCATTTGAAACACTCGCTATCATCTCTATTTTTCACGTTAACCACAGCTTTTTATTATATAGGAAACAAGGCAATTCTATATAGGAAGACGTTCTCAAAGGGTCATGTCTATCCACGAGAATATCGAGACTCAATACTTTTTCGAACGTCCAACCACTTCCCTTCTTGTGATAAATAGCCATAGATTCCAACATCTTGTCTTTCATCACTTCGTAAACATCAGATAATTCGTCGTCTCTGAATACATTCTCCATTTTAGATTGGAAATAGGTATCTTCCACCATGCTCTCACCTGTATTCGCGTTGATGCTTTTCATCAGACAATGCAAGATCATTTTTATTTTTAAACCCTTTTTTAGATGTTTTCGAAATACATCCAACACTCCACCCTTCGCCCGTTCCATGAATGATTCAGGATCGAGATTTGCGAGACGAGGAATCACCTCGAAAGTTTTAAAATATCCTCTAATGATGACGTCTCGTTCTGTCATACTCAATGATTTCTCTAATGCTTTGATTATGATTCCCTTTATCGCATCGAGTCCCTTGTTTTCTTCCAACGCTCTCACGACTGCATCCATCGCTTTTTATAATGAATCGTCATCTCGAACTGCATCGCTTTTCATTTTTTTTATTCTCTTTCGAAACCTGCTGGTCCACCGTTCATCCAACAGTCTTCTTATTCAAGTCCACAGTCGTTTGTTGAGGTTGTTTTGTCGTCTCATTCCTTGCTACCTTCTCATTTCTTGCCATGATTCTAGTTTTTGCCGCTGACATAGATCTTTCGTCCACTCCCTTTCCATAGAGTAAATGATCGATGCATTCCTCTTTTTTCATGTGTTTAACACCTTTCAAATTCAATAACTGATGTACTTTCATTTGTAAATTCACCAGTTTTTTGGTTATAGGTCTCCCCACAAACGAGTTCAATCAATTCTCCTTTGGTTCCATAACGGCTGTAATCTTTAATTCTTAGATGTTGTTACAACCAGTAGTATATAAATTTACCAGTAATGTCGAAATCGACCAGTAATGTCGAACAAATTATCCAGTAATGTCGAAATCAACCAGTAATGTCGAAAAAATCGACAGAAAAAACATCCCAGTTATTTATTTTGCAAGCATTCTAAGTTGTTAAAGCAATCACGCTCCATTAATAATAATTTCAATCGAGTGAGTGCGCATTCCTCGAGATAAAATGAAATGCACTGTTGATGGTTTTTTTTTTTTCAAGTCGTGATTTACACATCTATCTTATAATGGAATTCATAATGTCAAATCTGTTAAAAGTATATTTACTTTTAATGTATTCTGTTCGGTGTTTTGGAAGAGGAAGCGAAATATCAAATTTACTTTTGAGAAAGTGTGTTGTTCATAAGGAATTAAATTCCATTTCTGAATTAGTTTTGTGTAAATATTCGGATAAATGTTAGATCCATAGATCCAGGATAAATTCTCCGGATTAAAATTTTCACTCTTATCTGACAAAATCGTCAACAAATCGTTGTGATATTTGAAGATTAAATCGAGAGAAGCTCCGTTCAGTTTTAGAGGTAAGACGCTTTTCCATATTCCTGTGTTAACCCACTTGTATGCATGTCTGTTAATTCAGTAGGGTTGTGAGATTCTAACCTATAAATTTTAGTGTCAAAGTTGGAATATCTTTCGACTTTTTTTAATTTTAATCTAGAATTTTTAGGTGTGGAGGAGTTCATGACTGATAATTGTTTTATGTCGTAGTTTTGTTGAAAATTTTTTTTTATAAAAAATATTAAAATTTATTTGTTTTTTTTTTTAAAAATGATAATTATTATTAATTGTACAAATTTTATATTTTTATTTTTGTTTCTTCTTATATATATGAAGAAAATAATAAAATAACAACTTTTACAAATTTTCTTCTTTAATGACAAAAACAAGCACGTAATGGTCGCACCTACAATTTTTATTTTTGGTTCATGTTCAGTACACATTTTTGTTTTTTTTAATAACATATTACATACAATTTTTGTTTGTTTGTTCGTTCGTTCGTTGTTCTTGTTCTTGTTGTTGCTTTTGTTTTCAATAGGACTTGCGCACGTGCGCTCCATCTCGAATGTTAAATTTGAGTTTTTACCGGACCAATCTACGAAATTCACCTCGATCATACCGTCGTCTTTTACCGTGGGAATCCGCATCCTGGATTAAGTTTTTACTGGGCCAATTTACGAATTTGGAATGATTGAATCATTGTCTTTTACTGTGAGAATCGACGTTCGATTGCATATTTTTCTAGACCGAATTTTAAAAACGACACTGTTTTTTCGAAATTTTCCCAATGGAAAATCTCAGTGCTAAATCTGGACCATGAGTGGTCCAGGAATTCTAGTCATAAGAAAGGTAAAAAAAAATTCACCCAATGGGAAACTCAGTGTTAAAATTATCAAAAAAGCGGGATCCTAAATCCCAGAATGTTTTAGCAATTTTTCGTCAAATTCACTCGAAGTACTCCAGAAATGTTCAAATGTTAAACATTTTCCGGGAAAAAGCCAGGATTTTCGGAGAAAAATTGAATTATTTCCGGAAAAACCCAACATTTTCCAAGAAAATCAATTTTTTTTAACAGAAAAATATGGCTTTTTCCAGAAAATAACTAATTTTTCTGGACCACAACATTTCTGGACCAACACGATGGAGGTGGTCCAGGATCCCCCGTATACCACTTCTTTCATCCATTGAGTCTTAGCTTTCACGTCTGAGCAATGTTAATTAACTTGTGTCAACATAGTTCTGATTTGGAATCGGTTCACACACTCGGTCGTCAAGCTTAGCAAGTCTACATCACATACCTCATTCATGTGTCCTTTTAGAGATCTCTCCTCGAATGTTCCTGTCCTTTTCGAATCCTCATAGTTCATGATAGAACTCACAACTTCAAAATGTGCTTCCGTTCTTGCGCGAATTGTCACTGATCGATTTCGAGTCGATATTCATAACACTCTGACAGGAAAAAGAGGCTACTACGCGATCAAACTCTGCATTTTTAGAGGTTAATACCACAATACCGCCTACACTTTGAGACAGGTGCGAGTCGATCCTCGCTAACGACATCTAAACTAAGCCTCTACTTGGGTTCGTAATCTATTCTATGGATTCGGGCCTGTAGCCCCCCTATTTCCACCTAATCTGAGAATCGCGGCCTACAACAGAGCTTCATGGGTGTCCAGCAATCCCACTTGTACCAGATGCTATTATGACCTTTCCTAAGTGGCCGAAATCCAAGTCTCTCTGAATTAGCTGGTTCTCCAAACTTTATACTTTATCCTGGGATGTCAGATAACAATATTTCTAAATACCTAAAATGGCACACGACCTGTCTGAAGATAAAATCAGCGTGCACCAATGCATGTGTTATCAAGCGTACGTCGAGAAATAATATATTTGATAGCCGTGTCAATTGGAATCAATTTGTTAATGGCAGTTACTGCTATATTAATTGACTGATGATAACAGGGAGACGTCTTATCCTTTATCAGTAATATGCCAAAGAAGTATCCCACTGAGTTTCGTCTAAGGTTAATTATATATATAAAACATGTGTTTACAACACAGAAAGAAGAAATATATACATATATCGCCCCCTTTTAGATAGGCTTCGCCCTGACAATCCCAATAAATAAATTCAGACGAAATTTGAGACCTCATGGAAACGATCAATCTTTTATCTATAAATGTAAATTGGCAGCTTTTGTAATCCGAGTTCGGAAAAGTGACCATCCCCCGCCCCCGTTATCCCCTCAGCTCTCTCTCCTTTGAGTGCAACAATGTGCCACCAGCAGTGCTGCAAAGCTGAAAAGCATTGCAGCTGGCACCTTGTTGCACTCGATATTAAGTATTTGGTCTCAAAAACCAACAAATGATAAAATATAGATAATGCATTGTTAAGCGAGTGAAGCGCATATTATGTTCCACGAAGGACTAGATGGTTTTAATGGTTTTATTTAATAACTAATTGGTAAGCGTGGTTAGTCGCCCTAACCGATATTCCCACGGTCATAAAGACACGGATGCAGGGACAGATAGAGATAGACAAGTGGGTGAAGGATAGAGAGGGGGAAGAGGGTAGAGAGTGGGCCAGAGAAGGGGAGATATTTTGTTGTACATAAGGGGAAGCACTATTTTTATTCTTTGTGTATGTGTTTACATGTATCAAGCAAGTTAGATAATTTTTGCTAATTTGTAAGCTTGTTGTGTAACAATTACTGGCTTTAGTCCACAGATATTCCTCAATAAACTGTAACCAAACAAATTTCATGAATAGCCTACTAATGAAATGCGCATTGGATTCCGTTTCTTTTAGAATTTTAATTTGGATTCTTTTGTTACAGTTTACTTGAGAATATCCATGGACAGACCCAAGTAAATCGTAACAAAACAATCCAAATGACTAAACTTTTAAAATTGTACTAACAATGTGAAATGTATAAGCTCCCACAGTAGACGCATGTTTGGCATTTTAGCTCATTTCTTCTAAGAGAAATAAACAATAAGTTCAGAAAAGTTTTATTTTTCAGTTTGCAACAGTTTACTATAGACTTTCTCAAGTGAATGGTATCATGGCATGAGAGGCCATATATCACTATGCCTGGTAGTTTCGGATATATTGAATCATAAACCAGATTAAGTTAAAGGGCAGAAACATAAATTGGGGCTCCATCATTTATATGTCTCTCACATTCACCGAGAAATATACACCCAACGGAGCCAGGGCATCCGCCTCAGCTATTCCCACATCAGCCTCAAGTAGATGTCAGAACGGCTTTGGCGAATTGCTCTTATCTTAACCCTTGGACCCAACGTAGTGACCAAAATGAACAAAAAACTAACCATAACATGTCTACCACAATCAAAAAAAATATCTTACAAATTCTCAACAAAACTAAACAAATATGGATATCATTAGAATCGACTCGATGAGCCGGATCTGATGATATCCATATTTGTAAGTGTTAATTTTTTTTTAAATTGTAATATTAAATTTATTGTTAAAAAAACCGCGTTACGTAAAGGGTTAACCCTTTACCTAACGTAGCGGTAAAAAACGGACAGAAAATAAATTAACCAAAATAAGTCTACCACAGCCACAAATATCTCTGACATTTCTCAATGAAACCATATATATATGGATATCATTAGAATCGGTTCGTTGAGCTGGTTTTAATGATATCCATATTTGTATGGCTTAATTGAAAAAATGCGAGATTTTTTAAACCCGTGTTAGCTAAATGCTTGAAATGTTCCCCAATAGCCTCATTTATATACGCATCTAATACAGCAGTCTTTCTTTTCAAAAATGCCTCAGGGAGTAGGCCTGTCAGATATTCGATGGAAGACATGTATTACCTTGACATTATTTTTACAAAAGCAGCAAACAATTTTAAATGCGCTTTTGTATGTTCTCCAAAGTGAAGGAAGATCCAATACAACGAAGATCGAAGTGAACATAACAAACATAATGAACTTTGTAATCTTAACACCCAATAAATTCAATAAAATTTTCATCTGAATGAACTATAATCCTAATGAAAATATTACATGCAAGAACCCAACTGAACAGACGAAACGTGAACGAAGTTAAGATGGTTGGACAGAAATTAATTATGAACAGAACCAACACAACTACAGTTGAACTGTTCGAATGAAGTTTTGTACATTTGTTGTTTTGTAGTGGCCATTATCAGGTTTTATCTGTGCATGTTCTTGCAATACTAATTGTGCTTTATCAGTCCCTTTCCATACCCTCGAGTGTATATGTAAAAACACGGAATCCAAATTTTACGGAATCGGATAAGAACCCCACTTACGGAATACGTTATACAGCTTGTCTATATGTATAGGTGTTATACAGAGGAAATGAAACAATATGATTGAACATTTTGAAGGCCTGAGCGGAAGGTATAGCTAGGAAGTAGAATTACAAGTCAGTAGTAATGGTTCAAAGCTGCAATAGTGATAGAAGACTATTGTATTGGGTGACCAGAAGTAATGCTTCAAGGCAACAAGAGTGGTAGAAGACTATAGTATTGGGTGACTGCTGTAGAAGCTAATGGTAAGACTACCTGTATAGGAGCTGTATAGGGACTGTATAGGAGCTGAATCATAGGATAGGTATCCTTAAATACCGATATAAGGCTTAGAGGGATAGTAAATTAGGCCTCATTAAGGAATTTTTTCATGGCCATCATGGCCTCAAACGAAATGAGGCTAAGAGGGATAGTAAATTAGACCTCATCGAGGGCTTTTCACATAGCCCTCACGGCCTCATACAACCAAAAAGGGGTGCCGAAGGCCAGAAGTTTTCCAAAAAGGGGTGCTGAAATTGGGGTGCCATGGGATATGCTTGTTAGATATCGAGATGAGATCAAGAGGGAAAGTAAATTAGACCTCATTGAGGAATTTTCTCATGACCCCATGGCCTGAAACAAAATAAGTCTAAGGGGAGGGGGGGGGGGTAGTAAATTAGACCTCACTGAGGGATTTTCGCATGACCCTAATCGCCTCATACGACAAAAAGGGATTCTCCAGAAGGTATCCCCAATAGGTACCCTCGAATAATACATTACCAGGTCATAGGTATCCTCAAATACCGTAAGGAGGCTAAGAGTAGTCTGTGCGAGTCATTCGTTCGAGTAAATACTCTATGGCTTATTTGCTCGATGGGATTCCAGTCGTTCGAGCAATGACTTATCAGTAACTACTAGATAGATTCTTGGCTTTAGGAATGATATTGGCTTTCGTGGAGGTTGTCTATCAGTTAGCTATAATCCGGGGGGGGGGGGGGTCAATACTATACCATTGCGTGCCACTATTAAGATCCATGGTATGGCGGTCCTAAACGGGATTCTTGAAGAATCCATAACAAATATAGTAGATTTTGGTGATTTGGAGAGATTGTCGGGTTTATTTGGGTAATTCTACGAATCGGTAAATTTCTCTTGTACAAAGGAACATACTCTCGAACATGTCCCCGCTCCATTGCAGAAAAATTGGGTAACATAGCAACCACGTGCTACCATAGGAACGAAGATGACGGCCCCAGTATACAAAATGGCCGACGGAAACACGTATCACCCTAACACGCTCAGCGCATGCGCACTAAAACCACGTATCACTATGGAGATGACGTCACAAGATGGCCACTCACGCGGGTTACCATGACAATACAATGTGGCACAAATGGGTCACGTGACTATGACGTCACATATGAGATCCCCCAATGGGCCCCGGTTACCTCATCTCCTACTACTGATATATTATCTTATAGAATGATTATGTAAAGGTTTAAGCAAGAAAGAAAAGATTAAGTAAATGTTTTGATATGAATCGGACTAAATGGATAAACTGTTAATTCGGTTGACCAGTAACAAAGAGTCGTAATTATATCTGTTACCAAAAGATTACTCGAAAGGCGTGAATTCCGTTTCGGCTGTGTCGACAGACAGTGCTTTTATCGAAAAACGACGAACTGTAATAATAGACCACAAAGCCTTTGAGACCGAACAAAAACATATCTTAAGTGCCATATTTTGGTGCCAAATGATGTATTGTTGGTGCCAAACGAATTTTTAGTACAAATGGCGCCGTTGGCACCCGAGAGCGTGAACACTGTTCGACACCATTAGTTTGAGACAATCAAAGTCCTTGGCCTGGTAATACAATTCATCTCGTGGCCTGAAAGTTTTCTTATCAGCTCCGACTGAACATACCATAACCTGTAGTGTAAGTGAGAATAATTTGAGAGGTATCTGGGCTCATTAATGTTTTCTTCATTTTCAGAGTTTGCCTATAGGCACTCATGAATTGTAACAAGAAAAATGCATATATATTATATAATTTAGATTCAAAGATAATTAGGAAAGACATCCGTAGAGTTTGAAGCCCTTGAGTTGCAGTACCTGCTCTTTGGAGTAAAGCCCAACTATGGCCTTCCAGCACCCAACCAGTTAACCAAATTTTTCCAAAACACTGGAAAAGGCGACTGTACATGTCTACCCTTTTCAATCGTGTGTTTATGATTACTAATACGTAGACGCATGAACATCGCCCTAACAGCAGTGGATGTTGTGCTTGTCATTTTCGTACCTGATTAGATAACTGCATCTACATCATGTCTACTACTTACACCCTTTGTTTAAAAATACAACCAGTATATAAATGTTTTAAGCCTTATTTGTAAATAAATGAAAAGAATTTCTTATTTTGTTATATAGATACAATTTTTTTAATCGATTCATATTATATATATAAGTTGAAGTACATAATGCATATTTTTACAAATTTGAAGTAAATCAGGTAGGTGAGGTAGGTATTGACGCATTTTAACCCATATACTTTAAGCACACATCGGAAAAAGTATGCACGGTATCGACGCACTTTTACCCATGTCTTAAAAGCTGTTTTATCTTCAAGATATACATTCAAGTTATCCATTCAAGGCATCAGATAATAGTAACAAGCGAAGTGCGCGGGGGTAGCGTCTTGTGTGGACCATATCGTATGTTTATACTGATAGGCAGGGGCGCAGGGTCCTTGTCATGATATCCTAACAACCAATGAGCCCGACAGTTGCCATATGATGGTTAACAAGTGAAGATTGAATAGTGAATGGAACATGTGTTTTTTCATTGTTTTAATGTGTGACTGTGCTTTCTGTGTATCGCCACGTGTAATTACTGCTTTGAAAGTTCAAAGGAGAAATTCAATAGGAAAGACAACTTAGCACTTTGAAACTTCAAAGAAAAAGTTCAATAGAAAGTTGCGAGCGAAGAATTCGACAGACTCTATCTCAATAAAGATAGCGGTGGTAAAATGAATAAAGGTACAGACATGAATGAAAATAATTTATTCGATCTGCCAAGCGATCCTGCTTTCAACACGAGTGTTGTCAGTAAAACGTATGTGGACCACACGAATGTTTGGAAAACTGGTGACATCCACTTATTTGAGGGGTTACAATTATATAAGCCATTTTACATAGATAAAAACAAATTCTGTTTTTGTTTTTATTTGTATAACGAAAGATTTAAAAGAATCAGATATAGAATAATTAAAATTGTTACATAGTCATTATCATAAAAGGTACTGCTGTTATGCAAAGACTTATAAGTATTATTCAAGATGGATAATACTTCTTAATATATCATCAATAGGCATAATCAGTGTGGGTGTTATTGCAGGTTCTGTAAGTCTTAATCCGATCATTCTCTGGGTTATATCTGGTTCTGGTATTATGACTGAAACAATTTTAACTATAAAGGATTATAAAAGAAAGCTTGATTATTGTCGTTTTGCATACACGAATTTTAATAAAATATTAATCGAATTGCGCTCATATGTGCGTGGTGAAGATTATGATTATGAAGATTTAATCAGTGCATTCAAAGTGGTTGATGACCATGCATCTGATTGTTGTCCAATAGTCACACATTTTGAAAAGGCGTTAGTAAAAAAAGTTACACAATGAAAAAATAAGAGGCCCCGGGGGTGGGGGAGGGGCTGATGGCGCTCACCTGACATGATAGCTTAAATAGCAACCCAGGGAATTGATTCCAAAGATTCGACCAGTGGATCTAAAAAAAGAAGATTTTTAAAGAATATTCCTCATATTGAACTTAACAAACCTAAGGATGTTGTATACCAAATATCAAAATATTCTGACAGGTGGATGTGAAGAAGAAGATTTTTCAAGAATATTCCTCATATTGAACAAATTATAATTCGGGCTCCCACAGTGAGCCCAAATATGAACCCAGGGACTTGGCTTGAACAAACTTGAATTTCACCTCCCTAAGGATGCTGTATATCAAATACCAAAGGATTCTGACTACTGTATCTGAAGAAAAATATTTTTAAAGAACATTCCTCATTTTGAACTAAGTAGTTATTTGGGCTCCCACTGTGAGCCCAAATATGAACCCAGGGACTTGGCTTGAACAAACTTGAATCTCAACCCCTGAAGATGCTGGATACCAAATATCGAAACATTCCAACTGCTGGATCTGAAGAAGAAATTTTTTAAAGAAAATTCCTCATATTGAACTAAGTTATAATTCGGGCTCTCACAATGAGCCCAAATATGAACCCTGGGACTTGGCTTGAACAAATCTGAATCTCACCCCCCCCCCCACCCCAACGATGCTACATACCAAATATCAAAACATTCTGACTGCTGGATCTGAAGAAGATTTTTACAGAAAATTCCTCATTTTGAACTAAGTTATAATTCGGGCTCCCACAGTGAGCCCAAATATGAACCAGGAACTTGGCTTGAACAAACTTGAATCTCACCCCCTAAGGATCCTGCATAGCGTATATCAAAACATTCTGACTGCTGGATCTGAAGAAGAAGCTTTTTAAAGAAAATTCCTCATTTTGAATTAAGTTATAATTCGGGCTCCAACAGTGAGCCCAAATATGAATCCAGTGACTTGCCTTGAACAAACCAGAATTTCACCCCCGTAAGGATGCTGCGTACCAAATATCGAAAGATTATGTTTGGTGGATCTGAAGAAGAAGATTTTTAAAGAAAGAATATTCCTCATACTGCACTGATTTAAACATTTGGGCTTCCATAGAGAGCCCAAATATAGACCCAGGTATTTGATTTCAATAAACCTGTGGAACAATCTTCCAAAGATGTTATATGTGAAATTTGAAAGCTTTTGAAGCAGTGGTTTGGGAGATGAGTAGTCTTAAATGTTTTTCCCATTACCCACAGTGTTAAAAAATGCTGACTCAGCACCTTTTCAAGGTCCCGAAAAAGTACCCCATGATAAAACCGATAGCAATTTTTTTTTTTTACCATTCCATTCCGTTGGTCCTCAGGAAGCTTCACACCAAATAAGAATTCTCAGTACCGTGTAGTTTTGGAGATATGGGCGTTTGAAATGTTTTCTATTTTTAGCTCCTGTGGTTCCCATGGGGCAATTGGAATTTCTTTTGGTTTTTGGCATAAATTAGGTACTTATGGCCCAATAAGACCCCATATCAAATTTGGTTCAAATCAGCCTCTCGGTTTGGAAAATAGAAATTTTGGGCGGGCGAAAATTCTTGTCCTTCCAGTAACGACGGCAAATATAGCTCCTCGAACTTCTCTTGAACAAATCTGAGTCTACGCATCAAAAAGAAGCTGCACACCAAATATCAAGTCTCTGCTAGTGCTGTTTCATGAGAAGATTTTTTAAGTCAGCCGAGATAAAAACGTTATAAGAAAAAATATGTAAAAAACCCATGCGACAGGAGTGCTATTCAGATGTAATACCTTTATACAGGCTTTTCAAAGTTGTGAGGTACATGAATTTATATGACCCTCTCGCGGCATTATCAAGCAGAACTAGCCAGAATCTTTTTTTCTTCTTTTATTAAAAGTAAACAAAAGCTTCAGAAAATAACAAAAGCGTATAAATACAATTATCACAGACAGGATAATGCAGAAAATATATTACAACAATACGTTAAGTTCAAATTGAGACGACATCATTTTGAATTCAATGTATTCAGAAGTTACAGCAGGCATAAAATCTACGTGCACAAAATTGTAGGGTGACTCGACTGTTAATAATGTGTAGCCAGGGAGGTTAGGGGGGGGGGGGTTCAGTCCCATTACCCTCTATTGTTATCCGGCCCTCTGGCGGTTGGCGTCAGAATAGCTCCAAAATAACACTGAGGCTGTGGGGAAAATGCGACATTTTCATAGAAAACAAATGTTTTTACAAAGATTTAGTACAAAAAATAAAAATCACACCCAGTATGCGATAAATCGCGCAGAATGTAAGTACTAGAGACCAAAGTACCTTCTTTAGTTCGTATGTTTAAGCTAATAAACATGAATAAAAACGATACATATTCCCTAAATTCGTGTATATTTCTCGAATTTGATATGAGTATGATAGTTTTATTTCCTAATTCGATCTTGTTTTTTTACAGCCAAATGCAGTCAAACATCTAAAAAAGAGCTACAAGTGTGCTGTAGAAAAAAGGATTTCTCTTGCTGTACTCTGTTTGGCCGTACGCTATATGACTCGTTCGCTCTCTCTCTCTCTCAGTCTCAGCCACAAACACATTCGTAAACGTACACATCGCATTCAGAGTAAACACGCCTGAGCCCGAATAAGCAAGTTTCCCGTTTTATTGGAAGATACACCAATAAAATAAAAATGGAGAGACCCTAGCAGTAAAACAAATAATGTTATTTGTAAAATATACATTTTCTTGTTAACTTTGAAACAGGTAATTCAAAACGGGAAATGGACGTTTCGTCTGCCAGCCGAATCACCTGCTTGCATTTTTACCCAAATCGTCCGCCAAAAAATTGAAATCCCAGAACATGGGATGGAAAATAACTTTAATAATATTTATGCAGCATGAAATGGAACAATACAATAAATGGTTAGCATGGCATTTTTTAAATGTCCAACATAGCACATTTTTCAAAACATGTTTCTTGACATAAATTCTTATGTATTTGCATTAATTTTATACTTTGCCAATTATAACAATTTCTTTTAATTTTTTTTATAATTTTGCAATTACTTAGGGTTAAGGAAGGTTGTATGTTTCAATGAATACTTGCAAAAAATATAATTTTTTTTTATAAAATTTAATTAATATTCTATAAATTTTGGTGCGTTTCTTAATATAATTAATTCTGTAATCTATTTGCTAATAATTATTCATTGTTATGCGCCGGTGGTAACGTGGAATGAATAATTGCAATATTATAGGATTTTAATGGAACATGATATACCATAAGTTTTCATTCGTTTCTTAATATAATTATTTCTTATAAATTTTAATTATTGTAATATATTAGCTAATGATTTTGCAGTTATTCATTAAGTGCCAGTGGCACCTTTCAATGAATAATTGCAAAATTATGGGAGTTTTTTGTTCAAACAATATTTATTGAAAAATGGCTGGTAGTTACATGGAACAAATATAATTTATAAAATATATACATGAAGAGTAGAAGGTATTGTACTTTTGTATAGTTAACTGTAATAACAGGATTCGACATCAAGCCTAAGGCTTATGTAAGTCATTTTCTAAACATGTAAAGTTACAACATTATAATTTATGGTTTAGAGTGATACAATACAGGTACATGTATCTTCAAACTGGTTAAAGAGATGGAGAAAAAAATACATCAATTCCAAATTTTCTCCCAGCAGATAATTTTCATAAAATTGCAGTGGCCGACTTGGGTAAATTGCAGAGGACGATTCGGTTTACAGGCGATATGAGTGTAATTCATCAAAACAAATATGCATTCAATTCCTAACCTCCAGGAATCTGCTTATATGATCTTCAGTTTGTCATTCACATTCCTGTAATTTTTATGTACTCCAAAGGTTTATTATATATATTGATTTGACAAACTATTAGCTGCTCATCCCATGTTGCTATGCTGGGAGAGCTATGGAAAAATATCCTCTTTCATCTGAAAAAGCTCTGCGGCTGTTTAGGAAAAAAGATATGAATCAAATAGGTTCTACTACTCAGAAATTAGTTTCAATCTCATACGACAAACCTGATATAGAGAAATTAAAATATTGATTCCCAAGAGCTGAACACCACCTATGACTAACTTGGGTTAGTACAATCAAAAATAATAAAAAAAACTTTGTTTGCATAAACTTTCCTGAGATTATCTGTTTGAGACTTTGCAATATTTTCCGTATCTCGCACTGTAACATGCCATTAACATTGTGGATAAATCAAGTTAATATGAAATGAACTCAAAAGAGCACACACCACCTTCCACTGCTGTGAATGTCCTATGCTGAAGATTTTGACAAAAAGGAACCTAATACCACACAGATGAATATGTTTTACCCAGTTGATGATCCATAATGATTCTCAGATGAGCAAAACATACAGCACCAGACTCATTCATCCCTGATTCTCCCTCATGATCCTCAACAATGCAGACACTAATTTTGTCTCAAATTTTTGCACTTCCCCTCTCAGTCTTCCATTTACAGTAATGACTGTTCATCGTTTGCTTTTCCCCTCATCCAACTAAGCGTCCTGTCTCAAGTTTCAAATTCCTCCCAGGAATTGTATTCTTCAGTTTATGGAAAACGAGAGCCCCTTCAAAGAGACTGTTCCAGAGTCTTCATTTGTCCTAAACCGCACATTTTGTAACTTCATTCTTTCATCATTTCTTATCATAGATTGTAGACTTGTGTTCCTAGAATTCCTTTTGCAAGCCTTTATCTCATGAATAAGTCAGATCTTCCTGTGTTATTATATAAAGAAATTTCCATTCAAATGTTTTTACTTTTTTTCTCAAAAAAACAAAACAAAGCAAAACAAACCTTGTGCCCCCTAAATGGAACAAGCTTTACATGCTTGTTGCAATGAGAGACTAGAGAGATGCCGTAAGCTATAGTACCCGCCCCCCCCCCCCCCCCCCCAAAAAAAAAGACTTTGAGGAGATTTCTCAGAAAAAAATTATACTGTCATCTTCTGCTCCTATTTGGTAAAAGGTGAACATGATAAAATATGGGGTTTTAACTTTCTCAAACTTCACAGTAGAATCACATTTCTGGTATAAATCACTCTCCGATCCTGAAAAATGATTTTGAAGTTCAAACAAAAAATAACCCAGTCAAAATTAGATAAGAGTTTCTCAAAAATAGTAATATCTACAAATCACCTAGTCAACCAGGAAATGTACAAACAATGAAACAAGAATTCAGTTTGGTAACTTTAACTGTTTCCCCACGAAAACCTTATTGAAACTGTTTCTTCCTATAAGTTTCATTTGGTTAAGGATTCGCTTCCCCTTCAGAATAAATTTATTTGTGTGGTTTCAGTAGGAGCCTCTTCCTGTGATGTCTATATTTACCCCTAGATACTCGTATTCACCTGTCTCTCCTACACAAAGAAGTTTGCTGCTACTTTACGGAATACAGAACTCCCCCCACTCCATACTGAAATTGATACATGAGGATGTCATTCAGCCTTAATTTCAAACCAATAAAAATTACAAGAATTTTAATCAGAAATGTTGCGAGACACTTCACAGAGCTTTATGTTCCTACCACAGTTTCATGTGCCATTACAGGAATGTTTTATTCTTTTAACTTATATTACATTTTATTGGAAAATAATAAATTGCAACAGAAATAATTATCTTACTAAATATAAATTGCAAATGCTAAAATAAACATTTTAATCTACTGTTAAAACATTTTTTAAAGACACATGACTTTGATAATTGTCCTATCGTGTTTGGATTTTTTTTGGACTTGTTTTAGGTTTTTGTAGATCAAAATTTTGGAATTTGACATTTCCATGTATGCAGATAATGACAAAGAGCTCAATGATATATTTGGTGGCATTGTGGCAGAATATGTCTTCCATTGTATCATCACAATAATATATTTGCAGAGCTATTAATTTGTCTGCATCTCTCCACCGTTAACCCTTCTTGTGTCGTTTTGACATTTTTACCTGAGAAATGAAGAGTGTTTGCAGATTTTCTGGTAGAAACAGACAGTCTTCCTTCAAAATTTGATCAATGTTATTTTTTCCAAATTTACCTTTTTAAACTTTTCAGTCACTTTATTAACACTACTGATTTTCACTCTTTGATATTATATAAGAGCTCTCATTTGTTTCCTTCTTGGAGTCTCTTGTTACTTTCAATACATTGTGTTTTGAGCTGGAGACCTTCCATCTGTCTGTTCGGTAATTTCTTTTTCAGTCAAGAGTTTAGTAGATGGGCTGGGAACATAAAACAGAATTGGGACTGCATTCCCAACCAGTTTTTTCCAATCATCAGGATTCATGAACAGAACATTATGTTCTCAAAATGTTCTGAGCAGATTCTGTAATTTTTCAGGTGGTCTTCCAATCAAATTTGTTAATTTACAATTCTGCACCCATTTTTTGCAACTGTAATATTGAGAAGAGATCACATGCTACTGTATATAGCACTCTGCATTATTCTATAAATTATGGTTATTGAACTTCACTGACAACTTTATACATATTTTATACATTTATTATGGTTGTGAAATAGCCTCACCTACTGAAAGTAACCTTAACAACTGATAAATAACTTATTATGGCTGGAGAACGGTCATAATGTTTCAAGAGGGAACCAAATTACAGGGAAAGAATCTGAAAATGCTGTTTTTACAAACCATCTAGAACTTTGAGTCTGGTCTGTAGTTACTCATTGATTTTCAGTGGTTCTCGGCTACTGGTACACCGGTTTCTTCCAGATGTAAAACTGCCTGACACAATATGACTCTGGATGTGGAAGTGTCATAAAACCCAAATGAATAAATAGATAAATAAAAGGGATAATTTGTGATATTTAATTATATACTTCATATATTAGATGCTGCTTTGGGTAGGAGTGGGAGCAGACATTTTCACTCCCTCCTTTTTAAATACTAAAAATATACCTTCAATGGGAGGCCGAATAGTACACGAAAATTATTTGGCCGAATCGTGCAAGGCCGAAAAACAATGGAGTCTGCAATGTCACACATTCATAGTTGACCTCAAACAAAGCAACAAACATATACACACATATACACCACACAGGTCAAGTTATTTTCGAGTTGTACTGCAAATAATTTGAACTTGAAGGTCAAACAAACAATTTTCATTCAAGATTTTCACTCTTCTCTCTAGCCTGCTCCAGCCGGCATTTTGTGCATAAAACTTGATAATCTGGAAAACATGGCACGCACTTGTATTAAATTGGGTCAATAATTATTCTGTCAACTAACTTATCGTTATCTTTCGGGATGTGATAAAATGACACCCCTACCCATGCTATTTTTTTAAGTATTATCGCATTTCTTAGCAGCGCATTTGCAAGACAACATTTTGTTTCAAGCTGACGCCAACAGCCAGGAGGACAGAAACTGGGCCAATATCAGGTTTCGCCTTCAGCAAATTCTCTGGTAGATTCTATTCTCCGTGGTGTAGCTTTGACGCTGCCGAGGAGTTATTTCCTTTTAATAAGCATTCAATTTTTTCTAAATCTTTATCGGGGATTTTTTAAATTAAAATTTTTAAATTAATTGTGTATGACATATGAAAATTTTGCCCATATTCTGAAAGAAAGACAAATATAGGTTATACGTAAACATGTCGGGGATTCTGAACTAATTATTTATGTATATTATGACGGCAAGACAAGTGACTTTACTCTAATTACCGGAAACAGTCTTGACGTTTGTCTGATCTGTGAAGTTGGATGAAAGAAGTCAACCGTGACTTCGGGAGAAACATGTATAAGAACAAAGAATTATATACAATAACGATACAACCTGTTTCCACAAAACCATATTGTATCGAAATAGCAATAATACTATAAAAGTATGAAGATAAAAACAAAAAACACCCACAAAAACCCTTCCATGCTGGGTTAAACGTTGAACAGCCAAACTGCTCAAGGATGCAGTAGAAAATTTAACTGTAATTTTCAAAAGTATGAGTTATGAACATACACTTTGAAATCAACAACTGTCAAAGTATCACTATCAGAGTAATGACGTAATGAATGGAATGGTTATTTGAATGCACTGCAATATAATTGATGAATAAGAATTTGAATGCAAATATTTTAAAATGAGCGCTGTATGTTATTTTGAGTCTATCAGTGAACTAAGCCTATCACACAAGGACTGTTCCATTATTGAGATGCTTTCTTACCATGATCTGTAAAATTCGTGAGGATATTTAATAGTAACCCCTCCCATCAGTATATTCATCTATAAAAACCATTTTTTATTATCAGCATTATCTTAACCCGTAGTACACTAGTCGTGTAATAGAATTTTCTCCAATAAATCTTTTTCGCTTGTTCAACTATGAAGTCGACCAAATATACCCTGGTTTACAGGGCTCATAATGCTCTGTCAAACATGCCAAACATGGTATACTTGATTAAATATCAAACTTCATAATGGAAAATATTTGTTGCTGAAAAATTTAGGATTTTAACATCAGAATGCAGAAAATACTAATTATCCCAGGCAAATTTATAATTTTTAACACCAAAGTTAGAAATTAATCTGAACTCGACCATCACTATCAGTGAAAACCACACTGTTGTTCTTTAAAACAATATCATGGAAACATTCAGATTTTCCATGTTGGGATAGATATTCTTGTAAATAAATTAAGTGGTTATGTAAAAGAAGACTAAAGAGCTGAACTGCATCTAGTAGTTTTTTTATATTTAATGAAGAAAAGCCTCCTTCTCATGATGGTTGTGCGATAGGCACTCAGCACAACAAATTTATGAAGGAATAATTTATTAATTTAGTTGTGGCATAATAACCAAATAAAAGCAATTCTGGTAATAGAGTATTTGCTATTGGCTTTGATTGTATGCATAAATAGTCAAGACTTTCATGAATCTTGTCTTTAATCTGGCACAGCTGTCCACAATTTATAAAGACATGAATAATATCTTAATTCTCACCAAGACAAAGAGCACAAAGGGGAGAGAGACTCAGAATTATCTATTTTGTTTTTAATAACAGATGTTGAGACTATATTGCGAATCACTCTGAAGTCTGTATCAATCAGATCTGCAGATTTGAAATTTTTGTGAGTATTTGAGTAAATTTTAGAAATTATAAGATTTGGAAATTTATTAGACCAAACTACCTGGCTGGTGTCCGTTTCACTAATTTGATTTAGTAAATTTTTGTAAACTTCTTTAGTGAACAAATAGTCAATTGAACAAATTTCTCCAAATGTGTTAATAAATTTTGTTTCTTCAAGAGTTTGATTATTCAGGGGATGTAAAGCAAAGTCTTTGGGAATTGGAGATACGTGCTCAACTAACTCTAGGTCTAATGAAGACAGGGCATTCAAAATTGATTGATATTTTCTCTTCACATCTTTTTCATGATAGACCGAATTCGCTTTAGATATAAGTTCAACAACTGCTGCAGTAGGTAAAATCCCTGGTACAACCTTGTAGAGTAAGTCTTGAACTATTGTAAGCCTAGCATTCACAAATTCAACAAAAAATAATGGATTTCCATCACAATTCAATATTTTAGGGTAGTCAAATATACATTGATCAAAAACAATTGGCAGATTAATATTTTCTTTGTTTGGAGTATTCAGTCTTCTCCAAGCATCAAGCATTTCATAACAGAATATAGATTTTGATTTCAAAATTTTTTCATCCAAAGTTTTTGAAACTATGTTGTCTGTCAATTTCAAGTTTTTATAATTAAAAATATGCATCTTAAAAAACTTAGTCCAAGGAAATTGGCTCTTGCAAAGTTTTTTAACCCATTTACATCTTAATGAAAGTTTCTTAGCTTCAGTATTAACAAAACTTAACCCACCTCTTCTCAGCTCACCAATACTAGATTTAAACTTCATTAAGTGTTTTCCAGTTGCCCATAAAAAGTTTAAACAGAGATCTTGAATTTCATTCTGATATGCTTTGGAAATTGAGACCACATTCAGTGTGTACCAAATTGTAGATAACAAAAGGCTATTAATAACAACAGACCTTCCTCTTAGAGAAAGTTGACGCTTTTCCCCCAAAAAACAAAATTTTCTTTATTTTTGAAATTCTCTGTTCCCAGTTGAGAGTCATACACTTTGTTCTATCTGGTCCCAAATAAATTCCTAATATTAGAATTTCATCATTGACATGTTTCAGGCTTACATCATCAAAATCAATATGTTTTGACTGGCCGAGGGGTAAAAACTCAAATTTTTCTACATTTACTTTTGCTCCTGGGCCATTGGAATATAAATCAAGCATATTTTGGGTATTTTTCAAAGAAGTTTTATCTTTGACAATTATCTCTGTGTCATCAGCATGATTAAAGGTTTTGCAGTAAGTATTATCAGGAAGATTAATGCCTTGAATATTTGAGTTCAAGTTGATCAGATTGATGAGTGGTTCTGCTGTAAGTACGTACAGCATAGCCGATAAAGGACAACCTTGTCGGACTGATCTTTCAATATTAAAATAAGATGAAGTATGCCCATTTACCTTCGCACAGCTTTTTACTTGATTATATAAGATTTTTATCCATTTAATAAAATTGTCACCAAATCCAAAATACTTCAGTACTTCAAATAGGTAATGATGGCTAACTCTATTGAAAGCTTTCATTTGATCAATTTTGAGAAGTATTCCTTCTGTATTTTCAGTTTCAACATAATCGATTATTTACCAAATTCTTGAAATATTTTCACTTATATCTCTCTGAGGTACACAACAGGTTTGAGTTTGGGACACCAAAGGGGAGATAGCTTGTTTTAGTTTATTTGCCAGAACTTTAGATAGTATTTTATAATCAATATTCAATGAAATTATAGGGCGCCAGTTTTTTAGATCTCGCTTGTCTCCTTTGTTTTTGTAAATAATAACTATTATACCCAATTTCATTGAATTTGTTAATTCGTTACGCTGGAATATTTCTCTGTATACCTTATATAATATTGGCCCAAGTAAATTCAAAAAAATGTTTGTAAAATTTAGGTGTGAGATCATCTGAACCTGGTGACTTATTTTCGGTCATTCAATGAAGTCCCTCAAAAAATTCATTTTCCCCAACAATTTCTTCACAGAAACTATTCTCATCTTCGCTAATGTGACAACTGATATTATCGAGTAGTATTTGTTCAGCTTTCAGATCTTTTTCCTCACTTTTGTACAAAATTTGATAAAAATCTTTAACAGTTTCTACTATCATAAAAGGTTCACTGATACTGATGCAATTGTTTCCAAATACTTCATTCATTGTATTACACTGTTGCCTATGTTTTTCCAGACTGAGGAAATAAGCATTACACTTATCCTCTTCTAATACAGTTTTAGACTTAGATTTTAATATTGCTCCTTTTATGTCCATTTCTTCAATTTTATACAATTCCATTTCAATTTCCTTCAACAGTATTGGATTATTATTTTGCTCACTAAGACTTGCTGATCTAGCTAATTCAATTTTCAGTTTCCTTTCTAATTCATTTATCCGAGCAAATTTTGCCTTGCATATTTTCTGACTTTGAAAAATACTTAATTTTTTTTATCTTATATTGAAGGTTATCCCACCAAACTAGAATGTCTGATGTAAATAAATAATTTTCAAGATCTTGTTTTATTAGAAATTCTAATTCACTACAATAAACTTTATTATTTTACAAATTGTTATTAAAAATCCATATACCCGGTCCTTGTTCAATGTTTTCTAAATTACATTTTGTAAACATGAAGAAGTGATCGCTTAAGGATGTGTGATTTATAAAACAATAAGTGAACAAGACAGTTAGATTTGAGGAGCAAAGTATCATATCAGTTCTACTTTGTTGAAGGTCTTGGCCATGAAACATGTGCCACGTGAATTCTAATTTATCATTATTTTTGTGCCTCCACAAATCTGTAAGACTATTCATAATTATGGTGCAGAATTTCTTGCAACATTTTTACAGATTTATCAGAATGGAAAGTGGGTCGATCTAGAAGCTGTGTTGAAATCGCCTAGCAAAATTATATTTTCCTTATCTTTAATAAAAGTTTGAATACCTTAAAAAAACTGGACTTTTTCTTTTACATTGTTTGGTGCATAAATATTCATAATGTTATAACTGACTTTGTGGACTTGAACTCACATAACCACCTCCCATCAAAACTCTTCCATTTATCGACTATACAATCAACATATTTTGACGATAGCATAAAAGCAACTCCCCAACTACTATTAGTATAATTATTACAAATAAGTTTTCCTTTCCAAAATCTTTTAAGGGAACATTCAGGGTCAATGATCCAAAATGTTTCTTGCAGGGCTGCAATATCAACATGTCTTTGGGGTAAAATGCTACAAACTTGTTCAAATTTAATATTATCAAGGAAGCCATTAGTATTAAATTATGCGATAACTGACATTGTTCCACTGAGGAAAAAGATGAAAATCAAGGCCTTCAAACCCATTTTTATTGAATATCTGATAATTCAGACCCTTTCCTTATAGTTGCATTTTTCAAATTTGGCTTGAACTTCATCTTCTTCCTGCGCCCAACAGTATGTAGCTTCTTATCTGAATTTATGGGGGATTAATTTTTTTTTTGTATCAGACAAAATGGTTCTTACATCTAAATGAACCTCATCAGTACTCATATCGAAGGAGTCAACTGTGGAAAATTTGGCTGAATTATGGACTAAATTTATCTCATGATCGGATTGTTCAGAATTCTCATTTTTTTCCAGCCAAATCTTCAGCAGATGCAGATCCCCTGAAATGAACCTCTGCTTCAACAACATTCTCCCTGGGTGTATTTCCTAAAGGAATTTCCGTTATTTCAACATCGAGATTATCTTGTGAATCCTTTTCAATTTTTTCAGGTTCACTATTATTTTTCATTTCACTGACTGAATTATCAGTCCAAGAATCTTCCCAAATTGAATTAATAACAGTGTCATTTGTAAATATATTTCCATTTTTTGCATTAATTTTATTTAAGTCATATGACATTGTTTTCTTCTGTGTCTATATTATCAGCTAAAGGCTCAAGAGTATTACTTTTCCTGCAGAAACACTTTTCCTCGACAATGTCACAAAGGGGGCACATTGTTGAGATGCAACTTTTGGCTATATGTCCATTCATCTTACATTTGTAACAGATTAGCTCTGGGCAATCTTTAATGATGTGAGATTCAGAGAGGCAGTGTCTACAAACATGAATCTGATCATTATGAATCACTCTGAAGTATCTCGGACCAACTTCTGTATCAAATCTTATGCTATAGGGCAGAGACTTAATATTAGGGGGAACTTAGCGTGTTCCAACGGCAATTTCTGAATTAGGCAAAAATCGTCTTTTAATGTCTGACATTGGTTTAATATTGAAATGTTCTAATTTCTTAATAATACTGTCATCGTCAATGTAACATGGCAAGTGCATAAATGAAACTACAACTACATCAGAAAAAACAACTCTTGGTGACATTTCTGGGTGAGCCTCTTTGAGAGCATCTACTGTAATTTCTGCTGAAACCCTACTGTTGAAAGTAATGTCAAAGCATTCCCACTCACTGGTACACAGGCTACAATTATACCACCATGATGGTACCATCATTGAATTTATTTATTTCTTGTATTATCTGGGTGGGTCTAACTTTTCGATTATCTTCAACAAGAACTCTTATTGTACAATCTTTTCTGTATTTTTACTTTCGTCATTGAGAGACAGTAATTTCTTTACTTTTACACTCTTTCTATCTCTGCTGTCACGGGGAAGCTGATCACTTGAACTGCCTTTGTTTACATGTGGCATAGCAGCCATATTGATAATAGTTTAAATCTGACAGCCAGTTATCTAACACTTCAAAAGTCCACAAAGTGGACAAGATCGGTTTAAGAAAAAGTCTTATAGCAATCGAGAGTTCTTCTTCTGACACCATACCAATAATATTCTGAATTAAAATTGACAATAAAGTGACTTTTGAAGAAAAAACGGGAGCCCATGAAAAAACACAACCAGGTACTAAGAACAGATAACTCCCGATCCGAGATAAAAAACGTTATTGGAAAAAATATGTAAAAAAAACCTGCGACAGGAGTGCTATTCAAATGTAATACCTTTATACAGGCTTTTCAAAGTTGTTAGGTGCAGGAATTTATATGACCCTCTCACGGCATTATCAAGCAGAACTAGCCAGAATCTGGTTGATAAGCCGTTCACATCCACTCAATTATGAGATGATTGAAAATCGTATTTATATTGTCAATTCACAAAAGCGATACTACAATGGTGTCCTGTTACAATGTGATGTACAATGAAAAAACATAATGGAGATATCTTTTCTTTTGAATTTTTCTATGAAGTTTCAAAGCGGTAAGTTGTCTTTACTGTTGAATTTCTCGTTTGAACTTTCAAAGCGGTAATTGCACATATCGATTCATAGAAAGGTCACGCAACATTAACATAGTCACACATTTATACAATAAAAACACATTTTGCAAACGACAAACCCTAGCAAATGACAATCGTGTGAGAGAGATAAAAGCGATAGAAGGCCTCAATGGGCTGAGAGAACCTGAGAGGTTCTGGGACACATTTAAAACTCTTACTGGCCAGAAGAACAAAAATGCCAATACTAATGCACTGAAAACTAAGGACGGAACTATGGCCCTGGACGCCAAGGCAAAAAACCAATGCTTTTTGCCGAACGCTTTTGTCGAACTTCAAAAGAAATCTCAGCGTGCACAAGAAGGGAACAGATTTGACAACGATTTCAAAGTAAAAGTAAATAAATTTGTCCAAGACAACAACTCAATTTTTTAACGAACCCAACTTCGACCAAAGGACTGAAGATGGGGACGATCATAAATTAACCGAACAAGCGCAGAAGAGGTCAAGGATATAGTATAATCCGAAAGCGTAAGTCATCTTCGTCCCCTGGAGAAGATGAAGTCTCTTACAAAATACTGAAACGGTGTCCCATCATCTTCTACTATAGACTTACCCAACTCCTAAAGTTCTGTCTTTCCTGTGGGTACTTCCCAAAATGCTGGAAAGTGGCCACAGGAGTCATGATACATAAACCCTACAAAGACCTTACCAACCCTTCTAACTACGCCCAATTAGCTTGCTCAGCTGTGTTGGAAAAATATTCGAGCAGGTCCCCACCATGAGACTTCGCAGCTATCTTGAATCAATCAATCTTTTTAACAAATGGCAAAGAGCATGCAGGAATCAGAAAGAGGGAATCGAACACGTTTATAGACTAGTCGATTTTTTGAAAACAGCGTTTAATCAAAACGAAATAGGAACAGCGCTTTTTCTTGGATGTAGAAAAAGCGTTCAACTCGGTATGGCACATTGGTATGTGATATAAACTAGCGAAAATGGGATTACCCACTAAAATTCCGAGGATCATATCATCATTTCTAACGGACCGAAGAATGAAGGTGGGGGTTAACCGCGAGGTATCAGAGGAAGTAATACTCGAGTCGGGCACACCACAGGGATCGGTCCTAAGCTCGCACCTTTTTCATAATTTATGTGAATGACATAGACAAAGTAGGGAAAACTGTGTTGATCTATCGCAGTTCTCGGACGATAAATGCATATGGGCGGCTAGTAAGTCCCGAAATATAATTAAAAATCGCCTGCATGATACCATTCGTAATCTAGAGAGCTGGTGAGCTCTATGGCGCATAAAGCGCAATGCCGTTAAAACTCAAAGAGTTACGTTCTTTAAAAGCAAAGAAAAAAAATCAGTCCCCAGTATTAATCTCCATTTATACGATCACAAATTAGAAGCAAGCAACGAGGCCAAATTTTTGGGATTTATACTGGATAGTAATCTCAATCTAAACAGTCACGTAAACGCAATTACAGTTAAAGCTACGAAACATATCAATTTACTGAAAAGAATGATCTGAGGTAAAAATTGGGAAGCGAACAAAGACGTGCTTCTCAAGCTTTACAAATCGTTTAGACGCCCGGTACTAGAATATGGTGCCATAATAACAAGTGACCTGAGCAAAACCAACGTTAATAAGCTACAGAGGGTTCAAAAGCATGTCCTGTTCGTGACACTAATGCATGTGGACACCAATAAAGGAACTTCATGAGCTAGCAAAAATAGAAACTATCGAAGCACGATTAAAAGACCTACAAAACCAAACCCTCGGCAGACTTCAAGATAGTGAACTAATGGTTGAGCTGTACGAACACCGAACTCTTAACAGAAAAATAAAATATTTAATAAGTTTCTGAAAATTAAAATTTTACAATAGAAATAAAATGCATGGAGTCAGTGAGGATTGCCTTGACACTATTCATTGAGAACTTTAGGATTGAGTCTGTGAGGACTGCCTTGCAACTCTACAGAAGCACGATTGAAACGCGATTAAAAGACCTACATAAGAAAACCCTCAACAGACTCCAAAATAGTTAATTAATGGTAGAGCTGAACGAACACCGAATCCCTAACAGAAAAACAAAATAAGACACAAAAATTAGAATTATTCATGGGAATTAAATTGCTTGGAGTCAGTGAGGATTGCCTCGCTACTCATAGAGAACTTTAGGATTGAAACTGTGAGAAATGCCTCGCGACTCTGCGTTTGAGGAGTGGGCTACGAAGAAACCCACTACACGCCCCAGCAATAACAACAATCAAACGGTAGCTACAATATACAGTAACGAACTTCTATCTTCCTCTAAAAATGATATGGAGTTGTGGAGCCAGTGAGGATTGATTGCCTCGCTGCTCACTAATAAATCTATGATCGAGTCTGTTGGGACTGCCTCGCAACTCTACTCGAGGGGAGTGGGCTCCAAAGTAACACACATTTCACACAACAGTCATAATATACAATAGCGGACTCCTATCTCTCTCTACCTTTCTCTTTTCTAATTGAACACTAGCTAATTTTCTTACAACACTCCTATCTGGAAGACGCGTGGAAATGGCACACGAAGCATATTAGGAACACGAAGCGTATTAGGAACTGGAACAACCTACCTCCTTTCAGCTAACATACACACGAAACCACCAAACACCAAGCAAAGATTGAAACAAGCTTGCCTGGCTGGGACCAATGTGGATTTTAATTAAATAAGCATTTGAATAAAGAAATAACAGCTCTTTTAAGGGCTTTGGGTATGTGTCTGTGAGTATGTGTGTGTGTGTGGGGGGGGGGGGAGGATTTTGACGGGTTTTTTTTTAAGGCAGACCAGATGGCCAATGGATGACTCCCAGCTTTCAAAAACACATATTGGTGGATTTTAGCCTTGGTGAAATCGTTAAGGATAATATGCTGGGGGCTGCTCCCAAACCAGCGACTGTTTTGGGGTTTCTTTTTCTTTTTTCTAAAATAACCACCAAACTGCGGTTTCAGTATTACCATAAATATGCCCACCTCTCTAAGCAAACACGGAGCAGAACTCTTGTAGTTATGCAATCTTCCTAGCCATCCTCCAGTTAAAGGTTCTCGGGGATCTCAACCCATTACCCTAATGACAGTGCGCACTCTCAAACTAAATAAGATTATTGGCTCTCGCTTCCGACTCTCCGACTCTCGTGGACTTATAGGCAAATAAAGCTATAAAGCAAATAAAGTTATTAGGGTCGCAAGGGATTTCAATCCCACATCGTCCCTGTGTGCCTTCAGCGCATTGAAACTCTTCATTCATTCACGCTCCACTCACTTCGTTCAGTCTTCGCTTGTTAACCATACTAAGGCAACTGCCGGGCTCAACACTGTTGTTAGGATATCATGACAAGGACCCTGCACCCCTGCCTATCAGTATAACCATACAATATGGATCACACAGGAATCTACCCCTCGCTTGTTACTATTATCTGATGCCTTGAATGTATACCTTGAAGGTGAAACTGCGTTATAGACATGGTTAAAAGTGTGTCGATACCGGGTACCTTACACACATTTCCCGATGTGTGCTTTTAGTGCATGGGTTAAAATGAATCAATACCCCCATCATGTCTACTACTGGCGTAAAACGGTCGATATGACAGACTCAAAATATTGCTGACACAGATAGGGTTTCTTAAATTAAGATGATAAGTGCAAAAAACTTTCAATTCTCTTGTCCACAGGGCCGGAGAGAGTAAATTCGGTCCCCAGGGTTAATTCTGTGACGGGCCCCCGTTCGAAAGTGTCGGGATACTGATGCAAATGCCGATGTTCCTGAAGTGAAGAATTCTTGAAGTGATAACATCGGGACTGGTGCATGGGTATATAAATAACAGTCTATTAATGCTTTACCCAAACATAATAGCAAAAACCGGCCAGCACTATTCACAAAAATTGCCATTCGATTTTCATTACTTTTTGTATATTTTTGCCTTAAAACATAGTATATGACCACTCACTGGAACGAGCTCGTTCCAATGAGTGGTCATAAGCTATGTTTTTGACGCAAAAAATGAAGAAATCGATATTCAATAATTTGCATGTGTCGTCTGCTTTTCATGTTAAGTAAATGGTTAACAGGTTGAGCATCTCCACGGGGCACTCCCATTCCTTCTTTACATGAGTGGCAACTAGTATTTCAATACGACGGGCAGCTTATCTGGCTATTTCTCGTTCGGTGATCGGCCCAGGCTTGCCACAGGAGTCAGAACTTTGGGAGAAACAGGCCTGACCCAAAATTCCCGAAGTTCCGTGCCTCGAGGTTACTACCCCGGACCTCCCACCCTCTCCCGGTCCTGGATGGCCATCACTTAGCCTATATCAATATACAAAATTGCATCTCCTATTTACGTGATGTTAACACATGCCCTCTATTTAGAATTTAACCCTGTTCAAAAGTGAGAATGTTGAGCGAAACGTAAGATAGTTAAAAATGAAACTCCAGTTCGTTCGAAATGTCCAAGGCTGTCAATATTGCCGACCGCTTTATTCGTAAACCTGAATCGACCACTGCACTCTAAACCTGATGTAAGTGCCTGATGAAAGCTGTACAGTTTGTCACATTGTGTAACTCTTCTGGATTGTAATAACCAATTATTTGGCATTATGATGACTTCATCAATGGGGCACACTTCATGGGGCGCATCCAGATGACGTCATGGTAACCCCCGCCCCACCCAACCCATTTTTGTAACTCGTTTTTTTCGCATACACTGAGACCAGAGAAGACGATATTATCCGCGATTACATTCTATATTTTAACCCGGGCAATTTTACAGACGTAGTTGAAGTGTATAAAAGTCGTATAGTTAACAGATCTAATGATGAAAGCAACAGTGATATCATGCAAGACATGATGTTGGACAATTCGTGATTTTCAAAACACTATCTCTGGCCTGCTTATTGGTCGCCGTGGTGGTTAAGGTACAGACCACTTTCAAAATTAAGATACTCTTGTTCAATTATTGGGATTTTGTCTTACATTTAATAAAACATTCGGCCAAATATACTTTCGAAAAGAACTGGGAAAACAAGGATGGTTCAACAATTTTTTGTGTGTAGTATAGAATCTCTAACTCATTCCCCGTTTATTGTTACACGAAACTCTTTCAGTATATTCGGTTAGGATCTTTCTGAAGACTCGCCCCTGACATAATTTTCTGAATGCGTTTAGATAATTTCTCCACAAATGGGGGACTCGATGTAGATTCTCTACAAATAAAACATTAGCTCTTCCACAGTATTTGCACAGGAATTCCTGCATTCAAATGACTGTTGAATCTTAGGACCGATCGCTGGAAACTGGGAAAGATAGCGAAAAGTAGTTCTAAGTGTGTAATTTAGGCGGAGTGGATACTATGGAACACTTTCTATTTGAATGACCAAAATACCAGACAAACAGATTAAGATTCACTAGGAGTATAATGGGAAAGTGGGACGGGAGAATGAAGGACATGTGGTTGGCGGGTTCACACTAAAATCAGATGGGTTAAACATTAACCCAAATTAACTGGGTTGAGTGAATATGAACCCGATTGGGTTCATATTCATTCAGCCCAGTTGATTTGGGTTGATTTTAATTGATTTTAGAGTGTGACATAAAGAAGATGGTTAGTATGCTTATCAGAGAGACTAGGAAGAATGGGGTACGGGATATCATCAAACAGTTCGTCTCCGAGTGTTGGGAGGAAAGAATAGGCGTGGGGATAAGGAGGTATTTGAGAGCACAGGGGTGATCAAGGACTTCTCAGCTGAGAGAACCACGACAAATCAGCGGTCGGCCAAAGTGTTATTATTGTTATAGCAAGCGACAAGAAATCGACAGTTGTTATTGACTTACGTCCAGTGCTCCGTGTAGCAGGGCAGCCGGAACACGACCCATCTGTATCATTGACACATGGACCCATTTTACTGTCATATTCTTCACCCTGTGGACAACATATTGCCGTTGATCGGGTTGTGCCAGTCCCATCATCAATACACACAAAATACCCGCCACATTCAACTTCACTTGCGTATGTATAACCAGCTGTTTTGTTCAAACAGACATCTGAAAAATAACATTAGTGAAATTTATAACCATTATTATTTATTTGATATGATGATTTTTTTTTTACCAGAATTGCAAATTATCATATGATCTCAATCTCGGGTGATATGACGCCGGTCTCGGTCGACGTGAACCAAACTAGAGTTGTCCTCCTTGATGCGTTATTAGGCGTAACCGTTTGCAGCGAAATCG
The DNA here is from genome assembly GCA_031216915.1 of Pictodentalium vernedei. Lineage (NCBI taxonomy): Eukaryota > Metazoa > Mollusca > Scaphopoda > Dentaliida > Dentaliidae > Pictodentalium > Pictodentalium vernedei. The sequence continues at coordinate 376,662,009 of CM062294.1, read as the reverse complement.
TTCACCGTTATTCGTCGAACACAGTTAGGAAAATTGACGTTACCAGACAAAGTTTTTTGTATGGCGAGGGAATAATAATGGTATTGGGCAACGATTAGGTGGATGAAGAGAAAAAAAGAAGAGAGTTGTAAACAAAATTGAACGCAAACTAAGATTCAGAGTCGTAAGCGGAGATTCGTTAAAGCGAGAGAAGAGATAGTTAGCTATCCGAACGTCGCGGCTTCCCCTCTGGGGAAGCCGCGACGCTCGGACAGCTGAACTTGGAGAAGCGGAAACTTCGGACTTTATGAAAAGAACGAGAAACAAGAATAGAAAGAAAGAAAATTGTGACAGGTCTGAGAACATTTTGTTATTATTTGTTTTGTTTTATTAAATACAGAGGTCTCTCGGTTAGTTTCATACCGGCCCAGATATCAATCCCCGGTAACTCCATGTCAACCTCAGACCTTCGCTCTCAGTCTGATACATAAGATAAGATATGAAGTTAGCTCGGGCTGATATCTCGGCCAATATGAAACTAACCAAGAAATGACCTCTAATTGTCAACAAATCATAAATATAGTACTGAGATACGGACTGGCATATACGTTATATAAACCATTTCCAGGAGGGTCCCTACAATCCCCAGGGTGTGGCGGCGATGCCCCTCACACTTTTCCAGATCACATATACCACCCCTCCCACTCACACACACTCAAGATGAATAAAATATTACCAATGACCGTTTTTAATAAAAATTTAATAATTACTACTATTTAACCATCTGCCGCACACGTACATCTGACAACACTTGAAAAATATCTGGAATAAATAAACATTTTCATAATTTGCATCTATGAGCTCGTCCGAATGATGGACCATAGGCAATGTTTTTGAAGCACACAAACACACACTCACTTTCATTTTAGTTCCGCCGCTAATGCAATCAATGTCATTCACAATTCATATGAAGAGAAGTATATGATTCAACAGGTAGGTCCTTATAATGAACTCTAGTCAGTGGGAATGGGGTGGGGGGGGGGGGGTGGGGGGGGGGGGGGTGATTGTGAATTTATTCAATGTAAAGTTGGTCATCGTTCATGTGCTCTCTTGTGAATACAGAACACGTGCACGGAGTTGCCGAGGGTTCGAATCCCGGCGGGGAATCAGAAACCAACATTCCAAATTCGTCTAAAACATGATTGTGTCATTTGAAAAACACAAACAAGCTCGTGCCAGTCTTCGTCTGAGGCCAACCACAGCACTTTCGTCTTACTACAGCCAGCGCGCTCCACAGTTTCATGCTGTTGCCAAATGAAAGATGAACCAAGCAATCATGAGAACTTTTGACGGTGTGCAATGGTCTTGTGGTTTAGGTGTTGGACTTCTGATTGTCAGGCGGAGTTGCCGAGGGTCCGAATCCCGGGCGGGGGATCAGAAACCAACATTCTAAAATGCTCCAAAACATTATTGTGCCATTTGAAAAACACACACAATTACTCACTTTCATTTTAGGTCCGAGGTAATGCACTCGGGGTCACTCACCATTCACATGAAGAGAGGTATATGAATCAACCGGTAGGGTCGTCATAGCTAATTATCATAGGCGTCGGGTAGCCCCTCCCCTATGTGTACTACACCGCTTAGTATGGCCCTTATAATGAACGCTAGTCACTTGGAATGGGGGAATCGCTGTGAATTTATTCAATGTGTAGTTGGTCATCGTGCATGTGTTCTCTTGTGAATAGTATTTACATGGCATCGTAAGAACACATTTTAGTTATTTACTGTAGCGTATTGAGGCGAGTGATTGCCCTCACGCTCAAAAGCTCATCTGGTTTGAATGAAAGGTGAACGAAGAAAATGCCCACTTATACAATCTTGAAAAACGAAAAGATTCAAAACGCTGTGGTCAAGCAATAAATCTGATGGAAGAATACCAAGTCTCTTTTAGCCTTTAAGGGACTGGGCAGCTTCCAGTGCTTCTCCTATATCACAGCTTGTATGTCTAGCAGCTTAGTGGTGATTTCTAGTCTAGAAACCACTGCCAATTTCATAATGTCAACAGACCTCTTTTGATTATATGACTGGGCCGTGAGCTGAGAAAAGGGACTTTAGGGGTCAAAAAATGAAATTTGAGTAAATTTCACATCTCTAATCTCCCGAAAACAACCTTTTCAGCAAAGTTTGTTTCGGGATCATCTGACAATTAGAAATGGGTCAAAATGGGATCTAAAGTGGGATGTGAAAGGGCTGAATAAGTTAAATTGACAGTTTGACGTTTCAGCGTAATACCCGTGAAATGCGTATGTGCGACATTATTGATCTTGAAAATGAAAACAAGAACCAATACCCAAATACAGACTATTGACGTTTACAGGCTGTACCAAGTTGTTTCTTTTAGATAAGTAAAGTATTAGTGAACACAGACCACACCGATCACCATTTGAGCTTTCACCGTGGATATATTTTCATAGTGCAAGAAGAGTAATCTCGAATGGAATTGGAAAAGAATGTTTGTTTAAATTTTCATCAGCAGAGAAATATTTCACTACGCCCCTTTCAGACACCACCATAAAATGGACTAAAAAGGAAATAAGATCATTAAAAATTAAAAAAACTCATTAATCTAGTGTTTTTGACAGATTTCCAAATAAAGCAACTTACTGATGGTTTCCTTGTTTTGTGTCTTGAAATATTGACGTTTCAGAAAATTAGGTATTAAAAACTCAAATGACTGCAGTAGAATCTTAATGAAACATTTTGTAGGAATTTCAAAAAACAAAAAACCATACCCACCACTACCACCAAGACTCTTTTGAGATATAGGCCCAGGGTGGGAAAGGATGTCGTTGGAGGGAGGGGGGGGGGGGGGTAGGCATCTCCTATCCCAATCTTTCGTTGACAGTTGGTATCCAAACATAGTTCTGATAAAACAGGAGTGTACCCGCTAGCTAGTATCCAAACCCATATACTAAATGAGAAATGTTTGATTGAAAATTTAATGAATGAAAGATTTGTAAACTTCACATAAACAAAGCGTCAACCGAGTCCGACCCAGCCTGCATCGCAGGTGTTTTTATGATCATGTCTGTTTCACACAAATGATAAAAGTTCCTTTGTTCCTTTTTTCAAAAATTATTCCAGTTAAACTTATCCAGACATCTAACAGCTATGGCAACCACCCCCCCCCCCATCAACCCCACCCACCAGCGAGAAATTCTGGATCCTGTAAGTCTATGTCTGGACTTTGTTGTGACATAATCGACCAGTAAGTTAGTCTCATCATCAAATCCAAGATACAACTGACATACTTTTTTATGAAAATGGGCGACTCGAGGGAAGTGGGCGTTGGGGGGATAGGAGAGCGAAAAATAAAACATTTGTCTAAGAGTGCCAGAGCGAGAAAGAGTGGCATGGTATGGGTAACAAAGAGTTATTTGTTCACTGGTCAATGTGTTCAGTTCAGAGATGCGGGAGACCGATGCGGGGCAGACAAACAGTCTTGTGAGTGGACGATCCAGGATTCGGGGGGAGTGGGGGGGGGGGGGGAGGGCGCCAAATTTTGTTTTTGGTCATGATGCGAATGATCACCCCGTTCATCCGAGCGAGTTGTAACAGGGTTGACAGGATCGGGGGAGGGTGCTCTCTATGTAAAATACAAGGGCAGTTTACCTCCAGTGATATTTTCGCACATGTCCACAATGCTTTTCAGCCAAAATATCCCCTTACTGGAATGGAATCGTTAAATTATGAAAAAGGAAAACCAGTTTAAAAAAGCTCAAATGCGACCGCGCAAGGGCTATAGCTGCGTACATATTGTACAATATTATTATCTGTACACATGAGGATCCACTACCGGCTGCAGTGGATAACCATGTGTTATGAGATATAAACCCGTATCCCTACAGGTCTCGAATCTTTAGAAAAGAGTAAATTAATTTTAGTCGTAAAAGAATGGAGAGGGGGGGGGGGGGGGGTCTCAATGTTTGTTAGACTAGTTTTCAAAGTTCTCCTGCCCTATTCCATTTACCTCAGTGAGTAAATTCCCGTGGGTACTATGATTCCACAAATTGGGCGAACGATCATCTCTTTTGCCTTGTGTTCACCAAAAGAAATTTAAGGTCACCGTTTTTCCGTTCGGCCGCTACACTAGAGCTTTGCGATTTCTGCTCAGTTACCATTAATTTTGATAATTCTCTCGAAACTAGGATCTACAAATAAAAGGATCCAAAAAGCTTCCTTCGGCTATGGCAAATGGAAGCTGCTTGTGATGTAACACATTTATATATTGGAATAAGCTACCTGAGAGCTTTCCAACAGTATATTATACATCGAAAGAATTTCATGAAATAGTATGGAGTCTTATACTAAGTAATAGGGAGCACGGTGGCGCAGTGGGTAGAGATGCAGGCTGCAAGCCGAGGGGTCCCCGGTTCGAATTCCACCTGCGGCAACCGAGTTTTGTCCTTTGGCAAGACACTTAATCCCAATTGCCCACGTGGAGCCACGGTGGGGTTGTATACTAAGGCGTACTGATCATCGAGAGTGCATTTTTCTTCAACCAATGCTAAGTTTGCTAACCCTGCTAGTGTAGAGTTGGTATGTTGGGGATGCTTGATGAAAATTTACGTTCTCTCTAGCCTAAAAATGTCTTTTAATTGTGTCATTTGGGGCTAAATTTTAAAATCTCTCGGGGGTGGAGGGCGGGGACCAACCTACAGAAGTCTTTTAAAATACCTCTTCCAAGTTCCACGACCACACACGAAGAACACCACCCCCATAATTATGTTTCCCCAACTCAAGATTTACATCTTCAGGATGCGGCCTAAAAATACTTGTCCTCCCCCTTCCAAAAAAGATCCCAGTGTCCTCATATAATATATATACCTGGCTATGAGTCGGGTGTTACTGTGTAGACTTCAGCCTTTCGCAGGAGTTCATTCCTAATCAAGCTAGTGTAATAATGGGTTATGCCCTATAAGTTTGGAGCAAAATATAGAATCAAGGAAAGTTTTAAACTGAATGTACATGAACAGTGTGGGGTTTTTTGGAGGGGGGGGGGGGGTTGTTGAGGGAGGGGGCTGTTTTTTGTGTGTAAGCTAAGGTTGAGCTATTGATTTTTTTAAATATTACAAAATAGGTGCAGAACAGTTAGCATGATTGCAAACTTATGGAATGTGATGTAAGATAACCACTCAAACCTTCTATTATCGTTTTCTTGAAAAGTAGGGCTAATACTGACTTTAGACATTACTGCGCAGGCAATTTCAGGTATTTTAAATACGTGATGCCAGAGATGCAAGTATTATTAATAAGACTACTGCTGAAGAATTGCAACTTTTTGAGGTTATCTTAAAAATTATTCTAGCCCATACTGTAATCTGATGTTCTGAAAAAAATTATTGGATCCAACAGGAACCCAAAGTAATTGGCAATCAACAGAATATCAGACACAGTGAAAAAAAGATTTAGGCAATCACTTTGAGTTTCCAGTTACATTCTCTTGGAATTTGGACTGTGTAGACTCACTGTTATCGGTAGTCCTATCGCCTCAGCTCTATATTTGGTTGAAATCACTTTGTAATTATGTGCAATATAAAGCAAGACAAGTATTTCTGGAAACCAACACGTTTTGAAGAATCGCATGTGCCTTTACTTTTTAACAGCCCCCCCCCCCCCCCACCACCTCCGAAAAAGATAAAGTGTGAACAAATTGATCTACAGTGAAACTGAAGTCGAAAAAAAGTTCAAATAAATGTAGACTGTAGTCTCTACACAATACTCTTGAGTTACTGTCGTCTTCAGTTAGTTCACAACATTAGGCTATCTTCCATGTTCATGTGAGGGTGCGTTGTAATCTTATACTAATTTATAGATTTATTTATTTATTGGTGTTTAAGGTCACATATTTCTGCACAATGGCTAACCATGACCGTGACAGTTTTACGGGTGGAGGAAGCCGGAGTACCCGGAGAGAACCACCGAGCAACTTAGTACACAGCGTCACCGTGCCCCCAGGTGGGCAATGGGGGTGAAGTGTCTTGCCCAAGGACACAACGCGGTTGCCGCAGGTGGGATTCGAACCGAGGACCTCTCGGCTTGCAGCCTGCACCTCTACCAACTGAGCCACCGCGCCCCTATACTAATTTATAGAGAAAGTCAATATAACTCAGGTTATTAACATTGTCGACTTATTACCGAGTTCCTAATCACCAGTCATTCGAAAAAAGACGTATTTTAAAAAACAGGTAGGAAACTATTTTTTAGCCTTGTAGGTCTCAACCAGGGAAGTGGAGACGGAAGCCCCCCCCCCCCCCCCACACCCCCCATCTTGGCCAAAATTACCTATAGTTGGAAATTCGGAGGGTAAGTCATGAATGATGCTGATGTCTCCTTTGCTTCCCAAAATTCCAACTCGGTTTCAAATCGGCAAAAATTCCAACTGTTACTATGCTACTCAAAGTTTGGTAAGCACCAAGTATATCCAACTACCTGTTTTACATTTTATTTGAAATATTGTAAAAAAAAGTGTATATATTTTTTATTTAATTATATCTTTAATGATTTAAGTACAGAAATTAAGATTTTATTTGTGTTTGACATTATTTTTTAGTTTTTGAATACGATAACCATGGGAAATGGATATTATTGGTGAAAGAGGAAATTTTTCAATTTGCCAAAAAGTTGACGGAACGAACTGGTATGGGCTCAATATCGAGTATGAGACCCATTACTGTTAATTACAGCTTGACGACGCATTCTCCTGCTCCCAATCAGGTTCCTGGTGGTCCTTTGTGGGATGTTGTTCTATTCTTGGACCAGCATGGCACCAAGCTCTTGGACACTTCTTGACTGGACAGGACGGACTGAAATTGCAAGCTGCAATTCATTCCAGGCATGTTCGATTGGATTGAGGTCAGGGGATCTTGTTGGCCAGCCCATACGCTCAATCCCCTCCCTCTGTCGGTACTCCCCGACATCATGGGCAACATGAGGACGGGCATTATTGTCCATCAGAATGAATCTATCACCCACTGCACCTGCACACAATCTGACGTGTACATCCAGGATCTCATCAATACACCGCTGTGCAGTCAATGCACCACGTTCAAGGACACAGAGCTCTGTACGTCCATCACTGCTGATGCCGCCCCAGACCATGATTGACCCTCCACCATAGCTATCATGCTCAGCAATGTTGACTGCATGGACTCGCTCTTCTGGTCTTCTCCATACCCTAGACCGCCTATCTGTGTGATCTAGGCAGTACCTAGATTCATCTGTAAAAATGACAGGTCGCCAATCTACTCTGGTCCATCGAACGTGGTCCATGGACCATTCATATCGTGCCTGGCGGTGGTTCTGGACAGCGGAATGCGAATACATGGTCTTCTCGATCGGAGATAGTCTGCGTCGAAACATTTACCCCGGATGCATTCTGAAGGTCATTGCGAAGCTGGGTTGCTGTGGCAAAGCGGTTTCTACGGGCCTAACTGATCAAAAACCGGTCTTCAGCTGCAGATGTTGCCCTGTCTCTGCCACCACCATGCCGTCTTACTGGTGTGCCATACTGCTGAAATCTTGCCCAGGCTCTGGTGATCACCGTATGGTGCACACCAAGGGCTTCACCAACCTGACGATGGGTAGCCCCTTGCTCCACCATCCCTACAGCCTGCCAAATTTCTGCTTCAGACAAATGTCTTCTTACATTTGCATTTGCCAAATTCAATCATTAAATCACAAGTGTTTGTGTTGAATTGAAGACTGAATACCCTTCACATGTCATGTACATGTAGACAGTACACGAAAACATCACGGAAATCAAGGGGTACATGCTTTCCATGACTGTCACGAAATGTCTGCCTGTCAAGAGAGCTAATGTAAACACTGGGGACCATCTCAATACATTCCTCAATCATATCCACCAAAACATATCGTAAATATGTTACAAGCAGATTTCACAAAGATGTGTCAAATATTTGGTGCTTAGCAAACTTTGAGTAGTAAACTAGTATATTTACAACTACAGTGTTCGCAATATCGAGCTTCATAAGTATGCATGATGTCAGTCGGTGTTAGATTTTTATAGTACATTTACTTATCGTAATAAAAAAATCCTCGAAATGCACTTCAAGAAAATCACATCATGATTGAGCTTGAAAATTTGTTGAGCACGTATTCAATTCCCAGAATAATACCAAATAATAACCTCATAATTCTGTCATAAATGTGTTGGCATTTAAATTATTAGAATCAATTTTATGCCCCCTTTCATGGCTTCATTTTCAGAAGTTTTCTGAGTAGTGAATTTCCAACTAGGGGGTTTCCCCCTCCCGGTCCCTCCCTATAGTTGGAAATTCACTACCCTACACCCCCAATCAGAAACCTCTTGTCACGTCCCTGGCCTCAACCTTGACCTCGGTATAAATACATCACTAGCGACACCAAAAACTATTTCGTGTATTTGCAAAGTTTTAAATGAAAGTTTTGAAAGTTATTTCCACTTAATAATTTTATTGATATTAAATTTGTAGAAAAAACCCCCACTAATTACAAGTAGAAGTACGTGTAGTCGTATCAGGGATTCACAAGTTAATAGGCCTACAGGCCACAGAGATCAAAGTGTTTTCCGGGTGGCTTGGCAGTTCTGTCGCCCTACAAAGGATTTTGGCTGCCTACACAGGCTGACAGTAGCAAATTCTAAATATCGTTGGTATTAGAAAATTCATTGCAACTTGGCAGAGTCTATACCATATACGATACTCGATACTGACGATAGGTAGATAGGTTAGTGCAGTGTAGATCTTAACCAGTCATTATAGGAGATAGTAATTTCATCAAATAATTTGAAACAAATAACGTTAACGATCGTCTCACTTGACGTTTAGGAAAATCACCGAATATCAATTCCTGGTTCTCAGAAAGCCTTAAATAATTTATTGAATTCACAGGCCTGCACAGATGAAAAGGAAACATAACGGTTTTCGAAACATACGTTCACTGCAACTTCATTTCGATGTCACGCAACGACTATAAATAGAAATGCATACTCGTTCATGCAAACTGTACTATACTTGCCTGAAGAATAACAACTAGAAACATCAACTCCAATCCTCTTCCTCCTTTACACCGACCAGACATGATGCTGAAGACGCTGTCTCAAAATTATCGAAATTTTTACATACTGTAACTGAGGGTCGAAAGGGGCTTTCCCCTTAAATCCTAGCGCGCCTTCGGAGCGCTAAAACCATTCTCTTAGACTCATGTAAACAATTCAGTGTGTGAAACGTCATACACAAGGGCAAGGCAGCAGCGCGGAAAAAAACATTCGTTTATCGTCTGTTGGTAGAGCTTCGAAAAAACGGTTGTGAAGCCATAACATTACATTATTCGCGAAAGTATATTTTTAGATTATGTTCATTTCACCCCAAAATGTTGCGCACAGCGCAGTTTATTACTTGAAATTCACAGTTTAATGGGGGAGCAGATAAAGCCAAAGCAAACAACCAAAAAATTCGAAAAGCCCAGAGTAGAGATGTTTGCAACACCGTAAACAACAGTTACTGAATGTCAAGAACAAATCTGTGTTCGGCTTCGACGATTTCACTTCCAAACATGAGAATGTTTGGTTTTTGAGACAGGTGATTCTTTCTTTAACGTAAAATTTCAAGTTCGTAACAGTAATTAGAGATAACTGTAATTCAGGACTTGCTGACGTGTGGTGAAAATAAAGCGCTCTGAAATCCGTTACTTATTCCCAGTTCCTTATTCGACTTTCTAAATTTAGCAGAAATTCGAAAAATAAATGGCCTTATAGGGTGGCGCCCTAAAATACAAGATTATTCAAATCCTAAGGTTCACCCTCCCACCCCTTTTTAGGGGCCACATTGGACCCTAAAAGTGACCAAATGGTCAAAATCGTAATTATTGATGGAAATTCGCGGAACAAACGGCGTCATAGGGTGGCGCCCGAAAATACAAGATCATTCAAATCCTAAGGTTCACCCTCCCACCCCTTTTTAGGGGCCTGATTGGACCTTAAAAGTGACCAAATGGTCAAAATCGTAATTATTGACGGAAATTCGCGGAACAAACGGCGTCATAGGGTGGCGCCCGAAAATACAAGATCATTCAAATCCTATGGTTCACCCTCCAACCCCTTTTTAGGGGCCATATTGGACCCTAAAAGTGACCAAATGGTCAAACTCGTAACTGTTGGCCGTAATTCGCGGAACAAACTGCCTTATAGGGTGGCGCCCTAAAATGCAAGATTATTCAAATCCTAACGTTCGCCCTCTCACCCCTTTTTAGGTGCCAGATTGGACCCAAAAAGTGACCAAACGGTCAAAATCGTAATTATTGACCGAAATTCGGCGAACACATGGCATTATAGGGTGGCGCCCTAAAATACAAGATTATTCAAATCCAAAGGTTCACCCTCCCACCCCTTTTTAGGGGTCACATTGGACCCTAAAAGTGACCAAATGGTCAAAATCGTAATTATTGATGGAAATTCGCGGAACAAACGGCGTCATAGGGTGGCGCCCGAAAATACAAGATCATTCAAATCCTAAGGTTCACCCTCCCACCCCTTTTTAGGGGCCTGATTGGACCCTAAAAGTGACCAAATGGTCAAAATCGTAATTATTGACGGAAATTCGCGGAACAAACGGCGTCATAGGGTGGCGCCCGAAAATACAAGATCATTCAAATCCTATGGTTCACCCTCCAACCCCTTTTTAGGGGCCATATTGGACCCTAAAAGTGACCAAATGGTCAAACTCGTAACTGTTGGCCGTAATTCGCGGAACAAACTGCCTTATAGGGTGGCGCCCTAAAATGCAAGATTATTCAAATCCTAACGTTCGCCCTCTCACCCCTTTTTAGGTGCCAGATTGGACCCTAAAAGTGACCAAACGGTCAAAATCGTAATTATTGACCGAAATTCGGCGAACACATGGCATTATAGGGTGGCGCCCTAAAATACAAGATTATTCAAATCCAAAGGTTCACCCTCCCACCCCTTTTTAGGGGTCACATTGGACCCTAAAAGTGACCAAATGGTCAAAATCGTAATTATTGATGGAAATTCGCGGAACAAACGGCGTCATAGGGTGGCGCAAGAAAATACAAGATCATTCAAATCCTAAGGTTCACCCTCCCACCCCTTTTTAGGGGCCAGATTGGACCATAAAAGTGACCAAATGGTCAAAATCGTAATTATTGACGGAAATTCGCAGAACAAACGGCGTCATAGGGTGGCGCCCGAAAATACAAGATCATTCAAACCCTAAGGTTCACCTCCCACCCCTTTTTAGGGGCCAGATTGGACCCTAAAAGTGACCAAATGGTCAAAATCGTAATTATTGACGGAAATTCACGAAACAAACGGCGTCATAGGGTGGCGCCCGAAAATACAAGATCATTCAAATCCTAAGGTTCACCCTCCAACCCGTTTTTAGGGGCCATATTGGACCCTAAAAGTGACCAAATGGTCAAAATCGTAATTATTGACGGAAATTCGCGGAACAAACGGCGTCATAGGGTGGCGCCCGAAAATACAGGATCATTCAATTCCTATGGTTCACCCTCCAACCCCTTTTTAGGGGCCATATTGGACCCTATAAGTGACCAAATGGTCAAACTCGTAACTGTTGGCAGTAATTTGCAGAACAAACTGCCTTATAGGGCGGCGCCCTAAAATGCAAGATTATTCAAATCCTAAGGTTCGCCCTCTCACCCCTTTTAGGGGCCAGATTGGACCCTAAAAGTGACCAAACGGTCAAAATCGTAATTATTGACCGAAATTCGGCGAACACACGGCGTTATAGGGTGGCGCCCTAAAATACAAGATTATTCAAATCCTAAGGTTCACCCTCCCACCCCTTTTTAGGGGCCACATTGGACCCTAAAAGTGACCAAATGGTCAAAATCGTAATTATTTACCGAATTTCGCGGAACAAACGGCTTAAAAGATGGCGCCCTAAAATGTAAGCTTATTCAAATCCTAAATTTCACCCTCCTGCCCCTTTTTAGGGGCCAGATTGGACCCTAAAAGTGACCAAATGGTCAAAATCGTCATTATTGACAGAAATTCGCGGAACAAACGGCCTTATAGGGTGGCGCCCTAAAATACAAGATTTTTCAAATCTTAAGGTTCACCCTCCCACCCCTTTTTAGGGGCCAGATTTAACCATAAAAGTGACCAAATGGTCAAAATAGTAATTATTGATGGAAATTCGCGGAACAAACGGCGTCATAGGGTGGCGCCCTAAAATACAAGATCATTCAAATTCTAAAGTTCACCCTCCAACCCCTTTTTAGCGCCCACATTGGACCCTAAAAGTGACCAAACGGTCAAAATCGTAATTATTGACCGAAATTCGGCGTTATTGGGTGGCGCCCTAAAATACAAGATTATTCAAATCCTAAGGTTCACCCTCCCACCCCTTTTTAAGGGACACATTGGACCCTAAAAGTGACCAAATGGTCAAAATCGTAATTATTGACCGAAATTCGCGGAACACACGGCGTTATAGGGTGGCGCCCTAAAATACAAGTTTATTCAAAGCCTAAGGTTCACCCTCCCACTCCTTTTTAGGGGCCAGATTGGACCCTAAAAGTGACAAAATGGTCAAAATCGTAGTTATTGATGGAAATCGCAGAACAAACGGCGTCTTAGGGTGGCGCCCAAAAATACAAGATCATTCAAATCCTAAGGTTCACCCTCCAACCCCTTTTTAGGGGCCACAATGGACCCTAAATGTGACCAAATGGTCAAAATCGTAATTGTTGGCCGTAATTCGCGGAACAAACGGAGTTATAGGGTGGTGCCCTAAAATGTAAGATTATTCAAATCCTAAGGTTCACCCTCCCACCCCTTTTTAGGGGCCACATCGGTCAAGCGTTGGAAAAACAATAAGTGTTGTTTGTCTGTAAATGACCACTTGATGCACATTGCTTTTCATCGTGTCCTTCATTATTATCTCGGACTGTATTATGCAACTGACACCCAGTGATAGAGTTCAAGATTTTTGTTGAGTAACCAGACGATTGTTACGAAATAGGATTTTGTAATGATTGACTTATAATTGTCATTGAAAGATGAAGTAGTTTTATTTTTACTCACTCACACATTTTGTAATTAGGGATAATTTTAGTTTTGATGCCGAAATATTGTCACATCATTCAACAAATTGCTAACACTGATATATACATCAATCCCTATGTATGAGCTTCCAGTGGTGGACCATGGAGTGATGGGGGTGGGAGAGGGCAGGTGGTCACAGGTGCAAACTGCCACTTACTGTTTTTAACCCCATCTTTCCTCGGGAGGCGCCCGAATCGATCTCAGAGCTTCAGAATTTGAAATGTCAGACTGCACTAAGTTTATATAAAATGAAACAAACTTATCACCCAGAAGTAATTTCACTTTATATACGGTTAGTGAATTTTGCTCCCTAGAGTGCCCACCCGCTGTCTCTGGACACTTCGGCTAGTGTCCAATCCGTGTACATCTAATTTTCTTCTTTATATTTCTTGCCCAGTTAGCACATACGATTACCATTGAAGCTGATTTTTTCTTCTTTATATTTCTTGCCCAGTTAGCACATACGATTACCATTGAAGCTGATGTCTTGGCACAATCCTTACTACCTTTCTCTCACAGATACTGGCACAGATTGGGCATGAAGTAATTGGTTCTTGATTCCCCTCGCCCACTATACATATTGTGTATGGTACACAATAATGTTTTAGCAGGAGACTGGAATTAAGAAACAATGAATTGTGTACGATATAACTCTTTGCCCCCCCCCTTCCAAAAAGTGCTACAAGACATTTCTCTCAATGCTGCCTTAGTCTTAGTCTTTGTTGAGGAAAACAAACGCAACAGTCTCTATTTATCACAAGGGTGTAACTCGACAATGTATTTAAAAAAAGACAATGCTATTTTCCGGTAATATTTCCCTGTACTTTTCCCGTTGTGGTCTACAGAAATCTGTCGCCTAGCTTCACATAACAAAAACTTCCCAAACCATGATTGTCCCAAATGGAGCTACACACACTAAAATTACTTCATATTGAATCTTAAAGCACGGAGTTTTGCAAAATGTTCTGTTTGGTCTTCATGCCATTGCCTCATCCCCCTACTTCCCTGAAGGGAAGTACGAGGAGTGGAAATGACCGAGGTCCTAGTTAGAACTGAGGGAGACCTTCGAAATCCCACCGAGTCTTTTCAAATATCAAGGTTGCCCACACACACACATACTTTAAGAACGAAAACAAACTGGCTAGCCCCCCACCCCCCCACACACAGACAATTATAAAATCCGGACTACGCCCCTGCTATATTGTATATAACTATATATAATCGATTTCTCTATTTTCGAAATGGGGATGTGGGGGGGGGGGGGGGGGGGGGCAAGTTCGATATAACGCTGACATATTTCGAAGCACTGACCCATGGAATTGGGCGTACCCCCCCCCCCCCCCCACGGTTGAGGGTCTGAAGGCCCCTCGACTTATATTTTTTTCAAATTCTGAAGCACTGAAATCGATTCTGATGCCTCCTGAGGATGATAGATGTTAAAAACAGTAAGTGACAGTTTGTATTTGGGGGTAAGTGACAGTTTGTATTTGAATTGAAGATCCCCTCCCGTTCCACCACTGGGAGCTCACAGACAGGGATTGGTGGAGTGCACATGGGGTCCCAGTTATAATGGCTCCTAAGGCTTTGGGTGGGTATCATTGGGGTATCAAGAATAAACAGAAAGATAGTGCTTGAAATACATGTATATTGTTACTGATAGAATAAAGAATAAAAAGATTAAAACAGCTATGATAGTGGACTGTTTTTAGTTTGAAAACCAAATGCTATCAGTAGTATGTCGTGTGGTTTTCAGGGATCATTGGCAGGACCCCGCGGGGGACCTCGGAAGGGAAGCAGTAGTGTGTCATGTGGTTTTCAGGGATCATTGGCAGGACCCCGCAGGGGGACCTCGGAAGGGAAGCAGTAGTATGTCGTGTGGTTTTCAGGGATCATTGGCAGGACCCCGCAGGGGGACCTCGGAAGGGTAAGCAGTAGTATGTCAGGGGCTTTTCAGGGATCATTGGCAGGATCTCATCGGGGGACCCCGGTACAGGGTCGTTGAAGGCAGCCAATAAGCTATCCAGCAGTTACTGATAAGTCATTGCTCGAATGACTCGAATCCCATCGAGCAAATGAGCTTTAGAGTAATTGCTCGATCGAGTGACTCGACATATTGCTCGAACGACTCGAATCCCATCGAGCAAATGAGCCAACGAGCAATTGCTCGTTCGAGTGACTCCTCGAACGACTCTTAGGCTCATTTCAGGAAAAAGGGATTCCATAGCCACAGCCGTTTTCGAAAAAGGGATTCCACAAATGGGATTCCCCAAAAGGGATTCCATAAGTGGGATTCCATCTTACCTCGAGTGACTCGCATATATTGCTCGAACGTCTCGAATCCCATCGAGCAAATGAGCCAACGTGCAATTGCTCGTTCGAGTGACTCTTCGAACGACTCTTAGACTCATTTCAGGAAAAAGGGATTCCATAGCCACAGCCGTTTTTGAAAAAGAGATTCCACAAATGGGATTCCCCAAAAGGGAGTCCATAAGTGGGATTCCGTCTTACCTCGAGTGACTTGCATATATTGCTCGAACGACTCGAATCCCACCGAGCAAATGAGCTAACAAGCAATTGCTCGTTCGAGTGACTCCTCGAACGACTCTTAGACTCATTTCAGGAAAAAGGGATTCCATAACCACAGCCGTTTTCGAAAAAGGGAATCCACAAATGGGATTCCTCAAAAGGGATTCCATAAGTGGGATTCCGTCTTACCCCGAGTGACTAGCATATATTGCTCGAACGACTCGAATCCCATCGAGCAAATGAGCTAACGAGCAATTGCTCGTTCGAGTGACTCCTCGAACGACTCTTAGACTCATTTCAGAAAAAAGGGATTCCATAGCCACAGCCGTTTTCAAAAAAGGGATTCCACAAATGGGATTCCACAAAAAGGGATTCCATAAGTGGGATTCCGTCTTACCTCGAGTGACTCGCATATATTGCTCGAACGACTCGAATCCCATCGAGCAAATGATCGAACGACTCTTAGACTCATTTCAGAAAAGAGGGATTCCAAAAGAGGATTCTTAAAAAGGGATTCCGTAAGTAGGGCTTTTTTAGTCGTATGAGGCCATGAAGGCTATGTGAAAGGTATGGCGGTCCTATTGCACTACGTGCTGCAAAATATTCTTGAAGAATCCATATCACATATAGTCGGGTTTGTTTGTTTTTTTGTTTTTTTTGGTGATTTGAGGATTGGTGGGAAGTAGTGGGGTCTGGTGGGGACTATTTGGGGTTGGTGGGGACTAGAGGCTAATTGTCGTAAAAACCTGTGGTTTCTACAACCGGATCTCCACATCTCCTCCTACTTCCCTTCCCCTTTGGCTCTCTCTCTTCAATGGTCCCCCTGTGGGGTCCCCCGATGAGATCCCCCAACTAACCCCTGAAAAGCCCCTGACATACTACTGCTTCCCTTCCGAGGTCCCCCCTGCGGGGTCCTGCCAATGATCCCTGAAAAGCCCCTGACATACTACTGCTTCCCTTCCGAGGTCCCCCTGCGGGGTCCTGCCAATGATCCCTGAAAACCACATGACATACTACTGCTTCCCTTCCGAGGTCCCCCTGCGGGGTCCTGCCAATGAGGACTCAAACATACGAGACATACTACTGCTTCCCTTCCGAGGTCCCCCTGCGGAGACCTGCCAATGATCCCTGAAAACCAAATGACACACTACTGCTTCCCTTCCGAGGTCCCCCTGCGGGGTCCTGCCAATGAGGACTCAAACATACGAGACATACTACTGCTTCCCTTCCGAGGTCCCCCTGCGGGGTCCTGCCAATGGTCCCTGAAAACCACATGACATACTTCTGCTTCCCTTCCGAGGTCCCCCTGCGGGTTCCTGCCAATGAGGACTCAAACATACGAGACATACTACTGCTTTCCTTCCGAGGTCCCCCTGCGGGGTTCTGCCAATGATCCCTGAAAACCACATGACATATTACTGCTTCCCTTCCGAGGTCCCCCTGCGGGGTCCTGCCAATGATCCCTGAAAACTACATGACATACTACTGCTTCCCTTCCGAGGTCCCCCTGCGGGGTCCTGCCAATGAGGACTCAAACATATGAGACATACTACTGCTTCCCTTCCGAGGTCCCCCTGCGGGGTCCTGCCAATGATCCCGGAAAACCACACGACACACTACTGCTTCCCTTCCGAGGTCCCCCACCGAGGTCCCCCAAACAATCCCTCAAAACCACATTACATACTACTGCTTCCCTTTCGAGGTCCCCCACCGAGGTCCCGCAAACTATCCCTCAAAACCACATTACATACTACTGCTATCTAACTGTTTAGGAGAGTTGTTTTGATTTTAGAAGGGTTTTGTAATATGTTTTAACTATTGTTATTTTATGTACTTAGCAGATGCCTCTCTTATGTTTCTCACTGTTTGTATCATTTTATTTTTATGTAATTTATTCAGTAAAAAAATTTTAGAATTCTTTAACTTATCTTTCCTTTTAAAGTTTTCTCAATAAGTGAAGGGTGGTGGAAATAAATGCATAATGGGGACGGGTCAGTGGGTGATCCCATAGTGTCAGAACGCACTTGTTACAGTCGTTTGTGTTTTTCCTCCCATTTGCATTTCTCAGAGATGATTATATTATTAAATACATAAAAATATATTATGCGGTAATCAACTATTTTTACAAGATTATCACCCACTGAAGGTTGAATATGACTGGAACATCTTTGTTTCGTAGTACTCAGAATGGATTTCGACAATGACGGACAACCCGATAGTACAAATTAACTGAGGTATGCAATCAAACAAGGTTTGATAAAATAAAAATAAGAAGCTTGCTCATCCGGCTTTATGCGGATTGATTCGGTTGAGGGGGTTGATGTCGCCTTACACACAAATATCACTCCACAATAACACTGATCATAAGGAACAGATCAAGCAAAAGCAATTATTTATACCTTCTTCAGATACTAAAGCTCACTTCCATAAATGAGGTGTTCACCCGACAGTGGCCGATAAAAGCCCAACCCATAACTGATATTCCAACCTATCTGCTTATTTACAGACATGTACCAACACTACAAGTAATTATACAAGTAAATAGGTGAATAAATATGTTTTTGGTCAGCATATGCCAGACCAGAATATGATATTAGAAGCACACGCGTGTGGTGATGGTCTCTGAAGTTGAACACGTTTTTAGTGGGTGCTTCATATTTATTTTTACACAACACAGCTTGGCGGATTATTAATTGTCCCACTGAGGTGTTCAATGTTAGCAGTAACTTAAGCAAATCTGTAATGCCATATCATGGGTTTACAGAAGGATGCAATCCAGAAATGACCACTGTATGTGTTCCATCGGAGAAGACTTTTACTGTAGATAATGCCTGCTGATATCCCCCGTGTCCGGTTTTGCCAGCCCCTATCAACACATAACTACCATTTTAAAGCCCAGATAGAGGTCCCAAAAAAGGTTTTCTATCGGGCCAGTTGAACTGTCAATCGCATCTATTCCAAAGGGGTCCCCATCAACGCCAAGAACATCCAGCGATGATTGCCAAGTATAGTAACTGTTTCTAATATACCCATTTGTGTCCTTGATGTTTTGTAACTGGCCCTTTTGGAAGTCTTAGCATGGTCCTAAATGATGTCCGATCGGGGCACCCGAGATGTCAATCTTTTTAGTCCGTGCTGCCTCTCATAAACCACAAAATATCTAGCTCTTTTCACAAACTTTGTTGATATTTTGTAACTGACCCTTTTCGGGGTCTTAGTAGGGCCCGATATGGCGTCCGATTGGGGATGACGTCGTGTCAATTTTCTATTCCTCGGATGCAATCTATCAGCAATAAAATATCTGATGATTTTTACCTATTTTTGTAACATTTTACAACTGGGCGTTTCAGGGCTTCAGTAGGGCCCATAAATAGGGTCGAAGGATGAACCCGAGGATTTGAATAATCTCGTAATTTACGATGCCACCCTAGAAGGCCATTTGTTCTCAATATTTCAGCCAATAATTACCATTTTGACCGTTTGGTCACGTTTAGAGTCCGATTTGGCCCCTAAAAAGGATCGGGAGGGTTAACGTTAGGATTTGAATAAGCTTATATTTTCGGGCGCCACCCTATAATAATAACAATAAAAATAATAAATACAGTTTAGAGCCGTGAATCCACCTAATTGCTCACAGGCTTTACACCAAGAAAAAAAAAAAAAAAGAGAGAGAAAAAAAAAACGCCGTTTGTTCCGCAAATTTCCATCAATAATTATGACTTTGACCATTTGGTCACTTTTAGGATCCAATCTGGCCCCTAAAAATGGGAGGGAGGGTGAACCTTAGGACTTGAATAATCTTGCATTTTAGGGCGCCACCCTATAACGCCGTTTGTTAAGCGAACTTCGACCAACAATTACGATTTTGACGATTTGGTCACTTTTAGGGTCCAATGTGGCCCTCAAAAGGGGCTGGAGGGTGAACCTTAGGATTTGAATGATCTTGTATTTTAGGGCGCCACCCTATAACGCCAATTGTTCCGCGAATTACGATAAATAATTACGATTTTGACTTTGGTCACATGTAGGGTCCAATAAAGCCCCTAAAAAGCGGTGCGAGGGCGAACCTTAGGATTTGAATTATCTTGCAGTTTAGGGCGCCACCCTATAACGCCGTTTGTTCCGCGAATTTTCGTCAATAATTACGATTTTGACCATTTGGTCACTTTTAGGGTCCAATCTGGCCCCTAAGAAGGGGTGGGAGGGTGAACCATAGGATTTGAATAATCTTGTATTCAGGGCGCCACCCTATAAGGCCGTTTGTTCCGCGAATTTCCGTCAATAATTACGATTTTGACCATTTGGTCACTTTTAGGGTCCAATCTAGCCCCTAAAAAGGGGTGGGGGTGAACCTTAGGATTTCAATAATGTTGCATTTTAGAGCGCCACCCTATAAAGCCGTTTGTTCCGCGAATTACTGCCAACAATTACGATTTTGACCATTTGGTCACTTTTAGGGTCTAATATGGCCCCTAAAAAGGGGTTGCAGGGTCAACCTTAGGATTTGAATGATCTTGTATTCTCGGGCGCCACCCTATGACGTCGTTTGTTCCGCGAATTTCCAGCAATAATTACGATTTTGACCATTTCGTCACTTTTAGGGTCCAATCTGGCCCCTAAAAAGGGGTGGGAGTGTGAACGTTAGGATTTGAATGATCTTGTATTTTAGGGCGCCACCCTATAACGCCGTGTGTTCGCCGAATTTCGGTCAGTAATTACGATTTTGACCATTTGGTCACTTTTAGGGTCCAATCTGGCCCCTAAAAAGGGGTGGGAGGGCGAACCTTAGGATTTGAATAATCTTGCATTTTAGGGCGCCACCCTATAACGCCGTTTGTTCCGCGAATTACGGCCAACAATTACGATTTTGACCATTTGGTCACTTTTAGGGTCCAATATGGCCCCTAAAAAGGGGTTGGAGGGTCAACCTTAGGATTTGAATGATCTTGTATTCTCGGGCGCCACCCTATGACGTCGTTTGTTCCGCGAATTTCCATCAATAATTACGATTTTGACCATTTCGTCACTTTTAGGGTCCAATATGGCCCCTAAAAAGGGGTTGGAGGGTGAACCTTAGGATTTGAATGATCTTGTATTTTCGGGCGCCACCCTATGACGTCGTTTGATCCGCGAATTTCCATCAATAATCACGATTTCGACCATTTGGTCACTTTTAGGGTCCAATCTGGCCCCTAAAAAGGGGTGGGAGTGTGAACCTTAGGCTTTGAATAATCTTGTATTTTAGGGCGCCACCCTATAACGCCGTGTATTCACCGAATTTCGGTCAATAATTACGATTTTGACCGTTTGGCCACTTTTAGGGTCCAATCTGGCCCCTAAAAAGGGGTGGGAGGGCGAACCTTAGGATTTGAATAATCTTGCATTTTAGGGCGCCACCCTATAACGCCGTTTGTTCCGCGAATTACGGCCAACAGTTACCAGTTTGACCATTTGGTCAATTTTAGGGTCCAATATGGCCCCTGAAAAGGGGTTGGAGGGTGAATCTTAGGATTTGAATGATCTTGTATTTTCGGGCCCCACCCTATGACGTCGTTTGTTCCGCGAATTTCCATCAATAATTACGATTTTGACCATTTGGTCACTTTTAGGGTCCAATGTGGCCGCTAAAAAGGGGTGGGAGGGTGAACCTTAGGATTTGAATGATCTTGTATGTTCGGGCGCCACCCTATGCCGCCGTTTGTTCTGCGAATTTCCGTCAATAATTACGATTTTGACCATTTGGTCACTTTTAGGGTCCAATCTGGCCCCTAAAAAGGGGTGGGAGGGTAAACCTTAGGTTTTGAATGATCTTGTATTTTCGGGCGCCACCCTATGACGCCGTTTGTTCCGCGAATTTCCATCAATAATTACGATTTTGACCATTTGGTCACTTTTAGGGTCCAATGTGGCCCCTAAAAAGGGGTGGGAGGGTGAACCTTAGGATTTGAATAATCTTGTATTTTAGGGCGCCACCCTATAATGCCATGTGTTCGCCGAATTTCGGTCAATAATTACGATTTTGACCCTTTGATCACTTTTAGGGTCCAATCTGGCCCCTAAAAAGGGGTGAGAGGGCGAACCTTAGGATTTGAATAATCTTGCATTTTAGGGCGCCACCCTATAAGGCAGTTTGTTCCGCGAATTACGGCCAACAGTTACGAGTTTGACCATTTGGTCACTTTTAGGGTCCAATATGGCCCCTAAAAAGGGGTTGGAGGGTGAACCTTAGGATTTGAATGATCTTGTATTTTCGGGCGCCACCCTATGACGCCGTTTGTTCCGCGAATTTCCGTCAATAATTACGATTTTGACCATTTGGTCACTTTTAGGGTCCATTCTGGCCCCTAAAAAGGGGTGGGAGGGTGAATCTTAGGATTTGAATAATCTTGTATTTTCGGACGCCACCCTATGACGCCGTTTGTTCCGCGAATTTTCATCAATAATTACGATTTTGACCATTTGGTCAGTTTTATGGTCCAATCTGGCCCCTAAAAAGGGATGGGAGGGTGAACCTTAGGATTTGAATAATCTTGTATTTTAGGGAGTCACCCTATAAGGCCATTTATTTTTCGAAATTCTGCTAAATTTAGAAAGTCGAATAAGGAACTGGGAATAAGTAACGGATTTCACAGCGCTTGAAAATAACACGAAAAAAAACCCCCCGCGAATGCTTGTTATGTAATTTCTAAAATTTATTTGTTCACGCCCATAATTTTCACGTCGTTCTTTTTTGACGTTTTTCTTCGATTTCATTGGATATCCTCTAAGGTCCCTTTTCTCGGAAAAACGGCCCATGTTAACCCTTTAAACCCTAGCGGACGTTTTTTCTGCCTGGAACATGATACGTCATAACGTCATTATATAGGATGGATGTTCAGTAAATGTGTGGAGAAGACCAATCAATATTTTCAACGTCCCGCCCCCGAGGCTGCACGTTGAAAATATTGATTGGTCTACCGCAAATAATGAACATGGACTCTTCTAACTGCTGCCATTGAACTTGAATGGAAGATACCACTAGAGTTAAAAGGGTTAAAGTACCCGTTCTGAGACCACAGACTTGTCAAAATCGGATAAAGACTCTTGACAGTCGATGGCGCTCAACCGATGGTATTAAAGAAAAACCCACAGTATACAAAGATCTGGTCAATGTGAAATGACTCTTACACCATACACCCCACAGAAACCTTTCCTAGGAGGACAATAGTTGCTCTCCTGTGATTCTCAATACGACATACAGGCTTTTTCCTTCATAATTAATTTTGTTTACGCTAGTACACCCATCTTGGAGCAACAATTAATCTCTTGAGATATGAGGACTTTGCGTCTTTCGGTTGAAATGTCAAAATTCCCCCACCATTTCGCACCGTTGTTGCCCGGTGCCCTCTACGTTTTTCTCACCGTGCTGACCCTGGATCGTCCTGGTAGAGAAATTTTAATCCCCAAAGAATTTGGGACTGTAAAGCTGGGTCCCTTCAGCAGCGTTAGCCGGTCACGTTTTGCGGATCATTCCCGTTTACTGATATCGCCTTCTTCTCGTTACCCGCTAGCATAAAGTTCAACAGGGACTTTATATTATTTCATCTTGATGAAAACTGTTTGTTTTCTGCCAAAGATGTGCCTATTTTAACAAAAGCCATATCCCAGCAATGAAAGGTAGGCCTACAAATTTAATGATTTTCTACATACTTGTATATTTCAAGATTGTGTAAATCTTCAATGTTATACGATCCTGGATTCAGAAAAAAACTTATTTGAGCAAAGCTATTTGGTGTGCCTTTAAACGTTTTAAAATTAGAGTAGTTTGGCCAACGATCTGGTCCAGGACTAGCCATACAAGTTGTGGAGTGAAAGCGGCCAGCCATGTTACATACGAAATTATCTGAGGGGCCCATGCAGACAAACAACCTGCTATCTATCAAATTTCAATCATTTCGGATATGAGACTGGATGATTTCAGAATTTGGACTGTAGGCATACGTCCAGTTCCCTGTTATCCTCTCTCATGCACTACCCCAAGCTACTCAGACGCTGTTATCGCCGGCATGGTTGACAATTTTCGTCACTGTAAGAGACTTACGGAAAAGTTAGCTCCCCTTAATTTTCCAAAGCTATCAGTAAATTTAACAATGAAGGGTTGGGAATTTCATATAAAAATTGAAATTTCGAAATATTAGCGAATTTGAGCGCATCACTAACAAATTTCAGACATTTTCATGTAGAGTCGTATAAAAACACAGGAACTGGCTTATATTTTTCCCAATTAGTTTGAGCGTTTGAATATTATTGTCTGCTGAAACCCATTTAACCCTTTACCTAACATGAAAAGCAGACGATACTTGCAAAAACAAAATTCTTGAATTGTTAATTTTTTTCATTTTTTGTCTCAAAAACATAGGTTATGACTCCTCATTGGAACGAGCTCGTTCCAACGAGGGGTCATAACCTATGTTTTTGAGACAAAAAATAATAAAAATTAATTGGGCGATTTTTTAGAATAGCGCTGGCCGGTTTGGGCCGTTGCGTTGGGTAAAGGGTTAAAAATAAGAAAACGGCATTTTCACCATCTTTTGATATCTTTTGATATTCTGTAAATGTTTTCTCTGTTCATTATATCAACGGCGTGCACATTGTGGCATATATACAGACAATACCCTTTCCATTAATTTAAGAGTCTTGGAGGTGAGATTTGCCAGTTTTTTTCCATGGGAAGCCTAAAAATATGCAGTTAACTGTAAAAGCACATTCGCGAAGTGAAGAGCCAAAGTGGACGCTACCTTAGTGTTGGTAGGTGTGAGTGATATTGATGCACATTCTTAATGCCGAACTATCTATGTATAATATCTGGGAATAACTGATGGGACATCAGAGGTATTTTAACACCTCAGATTTAAGGAGTCGTCCAAAGTAACTTTGGGCATTTTTTGAAAATTTCCACAATGCCCTAAATACGAATTAAAGCGGTGAATAACGACATATTATATACCAAAAATAATGACAAAAGTATACAAAACCCGAATTTATCCACTTTTTCAAAATTTAAAAACATTTTTTTTTCTTTTGATGACAAATAAATTACCAGTCACATAAGTAAGCATCAGGATTAACAAGGAATAGATCGGTAATTCGAATGTCTGAGTTGTAAATAAAAGACTCCACATTCCATACTCGGAGAAAGCATACTTTTCATTTCATCACCAACGGTGCGAGAACGCTCAAGGGAAAATGGATGACAACAAACACTTGATTCTGTTCGGGTGACATTGTTTGTTATGATCACGTGGGTTTTGATCAAAGTTGGGAAATGATTTGATTTTCCACGATCTGAAATCTTCAAACGTTTCACTGCTGTTTTTTAAATCTGGGAGGCGATGTAATGCACAACTCACGACACATTCATAGGAAAATATGCAACTGACAATGTGATAATTGCGAGATAGAGTCCATAGTAGCGTTGTTGAGATCAGAAACTGTACAATGTGAGGCAACTGTCAGCAAGGGATTAATACGCCACCGATGAGAACTACTATTGTTTAGTTGGTGACGATGATCAAAACATAAAAGTGGAAAATTATATGTGAAAACAAAAATATATTCACATCAACATATATTACAGTCCTCTCAATTGTATATTTACGAAAAAAATAATTTTACTGTCGCCGAACTATATTAGTAACGTAAAGAAGGCTTGATGAAGTCTGCTACGAGAAAAGAAGACCAATATCAAGGAGAATTATCAGAAAGGTTTCATCCTGTTCACCAAATACAGCGAAATGTCGTACCATCGTAAATTTAAATATCTCCCTCGCACAACCGCATTGTGTATAAGACGGATCAACGTCGATTTTGAGGTCTGTTAGCACCAAAAGGTTGCGAAATTCTATGTGTGTTGACACTCTGTGGACAGAAATAGAAAAATTCTGCTAGGCAGATAAAAATTCACACGAATTACCGAAATGAGACCACAACGTGTCATAAGTGTTTTCATCAATGAATTTAATAACCAACACAATTCCGATATTGTTCAGGCCGGTAAACCTCTGCCTATAAAATTAGTATTGGTAAACTGATGAGTTATTAATGTTCTTCAATCTCAAGAGAAAACAACAGCCAAGCCTCCCAAAACAGCAACAACGGAAGGCCGATAGTTCCAAAACAAATAAAGCATACCAAATCATGCACATAAATGAACTGGAAGCCAGGATTTCTGACTGTACGCAGAACAGGTCATCTTTTGTTGTTTTGGCCACACTTGAACATTCAAAGGACACTTGGCAGCTGTCATTGCTCAAGCAACCCCAGAAATGGACATATATAATACTAAATGAGCGAGTTTGACAGTTTACCCTTTTTTGGTGTATCAATCTCAAAGTATTTTACCAATTTGATATAGATCTCATGCTAAATGGCACATGATTGTGTGTGTGTGTGGGGGGGGGGGGGGGGGTAGGGGGGTATGGTCACAGCAGACTCCAAAAGCCACATTGGACATTCTTCATTTTTCTTTGATGCACTCTCTCATGACTCCATACTTGTTCTTCTGAACTGTGTGGATTGGACCATTGGTGAACTTCATTAAAAGGTAAACAAACACAAGAAAAATGGCAGCCCTTTTGAAATGTAGGCATCCTAAATTACATTCGGTCTCGTGGTCCGTTCTTTGCAAGAATGATAAAAAGATTTCTCCGAGTCTGTACTAGAAGGATTGCAGAATTTAACTATTCAATAAATTTAAGGTATTTTTTGTATAAAATCTGATCTCTTACTTATGCCATAGCAGACATTCAGGCAGTGCTTTCTGACAGATGGTAACGGTTCCATGGTAAATATTAGTTTCCACAAAATCTATGTTTCATTCTAAACAAATTCCTATATAATATATTAGGGTTATTCCTTTCTAACCTTCTTTGGACTTTGGAGAAAATTACATGAACTTTGAACAAATTTACGTTGGACGTCCCCTTGACCAATATTTCAAACCACACTGTTTTTATTCTCGTAACAGAAACTACAACGCAAAACGGTTGGCGACATAATAGTAACAATGAGACGGAACGAAACCCTGGCTAACTGCCAGACTGAATACATGTCAATCTATTACACTTTATCCCTCTAACAAATGAGCAGTTGGCACTTCAATATTTTTTTTTAAAAACATCAATTCTGAATTTCACAGTCAGGTCACACAAGTTATTTGTTGACATTTTCTCGATTGGACGATCAGTAGGTTTCCTTAAACAACGTGGGTAGCGTGCCTCGCTTTCAACGACACTGTCATTTGGCAGTCTGTGCATCACTTTAGGAGGGTTATTCTTAGCTGATTCACAGTCTACAGAAATTTCAATTGGTTGATTAACCCGGGCGGAATGTTAGAGTGATCTTGTTCCACAGTGACAGGTCGCAACCCACCTGAACCATTTGATACACAGGTGGGTACTTGTTGTAAGTCTGAATGTCTATCATTATCTTGATCTAAATGAACATACTAATGATTAAATTGGATAAGATAATGAATGTGCATCAATCGAGTCTTCTCACCAGTCTACACAACATCAGTAAAAGGACCACATCTTTTGACAATTTTCACCTGGAGCCACATTTCTGGCCAAAGAAAATGTTTGACAAACACAGCCATTTACGTTGAGTGCTCTAAGCTCCACATGATTATAATGTTTTTGCTTTTCTTGTTTTTTAATGACAGTTTTACCCACAGCAGATTTGATGAAGTCAAAAATAGTTATAATTTTACATTTCTGAAATAATTCAGATGGGGTTACATTGGTTGTTGAATGAGGAGTTGTGCGATTTCTCAGCAGAAAATTTGCTGAGCGATGACTGAGTGAAATGTTCTTTCCCCACTACTGTGTTTCATATAACTGTTGTCGAATGGGCTGCCACGATTAATCGATTGTCGATCGGTCATGCCAAAATCGATTAGTATTTTCGTTGTCGAAGAATCGGTAAATTTTACCCCGTTTTAGACGTTTCATAATTAAAAAAAAAATTGATAAAAAAACTGTTGTTTCTAAAGGTAAAATGTCAAGAACATCGACATTAAACCCCAAGAAGCAGTTAGAAGCATTTGTCTTTCAGGTACATTCAAAGCTTTGATGTTCTAAACCTTTGAACCGTCAGTATAATAATCAAGACCGGTCGGCAGTTGCGAACGTGCAAAGTTCGCAACTGATGAACGGTCTTGATTATTACACTGACGGTTCAAAAGTTCAGAACATCAAAGGATCGTCTTCGTTGTTTACTTGTGGTAGGTCAACCGACTTGAACTTCATTTTTAACGACTTCAAAGAGAGGGAGAGGAAGGTCATCTAGATACAATTAATAGATTATTATCGATTATCTGAGACGATTATTCGATTCTTAAATTAAAAAATCGTGACAGCCCTAGTTGTCGAAGCGATTATACAATCTGAACAGTTCTCTCTGCTGCCCCATTTGAAGCAGGGTGATATGGTGGGGTTAGGGTGTGTTGAATGTTATTTCCTTTCATAAAACCTTCAAATTCTGAGGAAGTAAGTTGTGGTCCGTTATCTGAAGCAAATGTTCCCATGTACCATGAGATGAAAAAATAGTTCTCAAAACCTCAATAGTTTTTGTAGATGTTGTACTGGTCATTGGAAACACTTCAATCCATTTAGAGTAACTGTCAATGAGAATAAAATACTGTGTCATGTGAAAGTCCGCAAAATCCACATCTACTCTTTGCCAAGGTCGTGATGATGTGAGGGTGCAACAGGGAGTAAATTCCTTGTTCGAAGACAGATCCCACAACTTTGGCTAAAGTATCAACATCAGCGTCCAATGTTGGCCACCACATAACACTACGTGCTAATGCCTTCATCGGCAAATACCAAAATGTTTAAAATGTAATTCCTTTAACATGCGATGACGAAACACTTCCGGAATTATGACGCGGAGTCCCCACATGACACAACCTTGTTCTACAGTGAGTTCAGTATCACGCAAAGAATATGGTAACAATTCGGGTGTTTCAACTGTTTCAACGTTAGATGGCCACCCTTGTAAGGTTAATGTTAATACTTTGGATAATACTGGGTCCTAAGAACTTCAGAACCCTCACTTGTGATGGGCAGATCTTCAAAAATAAAACTTTGAAAACATCACAAATGTCAGATTCAACAAGTTCAGTATCAGTTTTTGACGGTAACCGTTTCGTTAATGTAGAAAGGTTCTCAATAAATTTGGAGTGATAAGTCAAGAGACCAATAAAAGGTTTCAATTTAGTAACATTTATTGATTTAGGAGCATTAATAATTGCATCAAGTTTATCATCTTTAGGGTGAACACCTTCAGAGTCTATGACATGTCGTAAATACTCAATCTTAGATTTAAAAAAATATCATTTATCTATTTTGGCACGAACGCAATGCTTTTGAGTTCGTTTTCAAACCTTTTCAACTGTTCAAGTATCGGAACATGTTCTGACTGTATTTCCGTATAAATAAGAATGCCATCGAGAAAACATATCACACGAGGGATGCCTTCTTAAATTCCGTCGATAATAGACCGAATATTGATGGTGCCCAGTTATAAGCAAACAGCCATTTGATGATATTAATAACCAAACATTTCTTTAACTGTTTATCCAGCTCAATCTGTTGGTATGCCTGCGACAAGCCAATTTTTGAAAAAAATACTTTGCCACCAGCAAACGTTGCAAAATGATGTTGTTGATTGGGTTATTCATACTGGTCTGGTTTGATGACCTTGTTGACTGTCACTTTGCAGTCATCGCATAAACTTAAACTACCATCTAATAGAGGCACTATAACTATGGGAGAGCCCCATTCAGAACGTTCAATTATGATACTAGTCGAGCTTTTGTAAAATATTGGTTGGGAGTCTGGTTCAACATGAATGGTGGTTTTACAGTTTTTTATGGAAGCAATACAAGGTTTAAAAATTTCAGAATATTTTTCAAGAAAGTGTTCAACAATTTCTGACGTACTACCTGTTGGTGTCTCAGAACTTACATTGAAAAGTTCATGCCAATTTAACTTCACTTGTCATACAAAGCTTGAATGTCCACCCCTGAACAGTGTAATAACAAAGAGCATTTCTATTGAACGTTTGTGACCCCTTTTCTCACGACTAAATAGTCAAACGACCGTTTCCATCTTTGGGCTGAATTGGTCGAATCACCTTTGCAATCAAATGTGGACATGCCGCCTAATTCAATATTTGTCGCCATTCCAATTGCTGTTTAAGACATAAAATGATCCTCGTTACCAGTATAATATCTGGGAATAACCGATTGAACCTCATGAGTATTTTAACATCTCGGATTTAACCATGACATTATTTAAAACCATATTGCTTTTATTCGCGAAAACGGAAACTGCAACACAAAACGGTTGGCTACATAGTCGTAACAATGAGACGGAATGAAATCCTGGCTAACCGCCAGATTGAATACTTGTCAATCTATTCCACAAGAAAGTGGTTGCTTCTGATTTGCTTGCCATAAAAAGTTTCCTTTTGTAACTTTTTATAAATGAAAACAATAGACAGCGCCGAGAGTCACACAAGTTATTTATTGACATTTTCTCGATTGGACGATCAGTAGGTTTCCTTAAACAACGTAGGTAGCGTGCCTCGCTTTCAACGACACTGTCATTTGGCAGTCTGTGCATCACTTTAGGAGGGTTATTCTTATCTGATTCACAGTCTACAGAAATTTCAATTGGTTGATTAACCCGGGTGGAATGTTAGAGTGATCTTGTTCCACAGTGACAGGTCGCAACCCACCTGAACCATTTGATACACAGGTGGGTACTTGTTGTAAGTCTGAATGTCTATCATTATCTTGATCCAAATGAACATACTAATGATTAAATTGGATAAGATAATGAATGTGCACCAATCGAGTCTTCTCACCAGTCTGCACAACATCAGTCGAAGGACCACATATTTTGACAATTTTCACCTGGAGCCATTTTTCTGGCCAAAGAAAATGTTTGACAAACACAGCCATTTACGTTGAGTGCTCTAAGCCCCACATAATTATGGTAATGTTTTTGCTTTTCTTGTTTTTTTAATGACAGTTTTACCCACAGCAGATTTGATGAAGTCAAAAATAGTTATAATTTTACATTTCTGAAATAATTCAGATGGGGTTACATTGGTTGTTGAATGAGGAGTTGTGCGATTTCTCAGCAGAAAATTTGCTGAGCGATGACTGAGTGAAATGTTCTTTCCCCGCTACTGTGTTTCATATAACTGTTGTCAAATCGGCTGCCACGATTAATCGATTGTCGATCGGTCACGCCAAAATCGATTAGTATTTTCGTTGTCGAAGAATCGGTAAATTTTACTCCGTTTTAGACGTTTCATAATTAAAAAAAAATTGATGAAAAAACTATTGTTTCTAAAGGTAAAATGTCAAGAACGTCGACATTAAACCCCAAGAAGCAGTTAGAAGAAGTTGTCTTCCAGGTACATTCAAAGCTTTGATGTTCTAAACCTTTGAACCGTCAGTGTAATAATCAAGACCGGTCGGCAGTTGCGAACTTGCGAAGTTCGCAACTGATGACCGGTCTTGAGTATTACACTGACGGTTCAAAAGTTCAGAACATCAAAGGATCGTCTTCGTTGTTTACTTGTGGTAGGTCAACCGACTTGAACTTCATTTTTAACGACTTCAAAGAAAGGGAGAGGAAGGTCATCTAGATACGATTAATAGATTATTATCGATTATCTGAGACGATTATTCGATTCTTAAATTAAAAAATCGTGACAGGCTTAGTTGTCGAAGCGATTATACAATCTGAACAGTTCTCTCTGCTGCCCCATTTGAAGCAGGGTGATATGGTGGGGTTAGGGTGTGTTGAATGTTATTTCCTTTCATAAAACCTTCAAATTCTGAGGAAGTAAGTTGTGGTCCGTTATCTGAAGCAAATGTTCACATGTACCATGAGATGAAAAAAATAGTTCTCAAAACCTCAATAGTTTTTGTAGATGTTGTACTGGTCATTGGAAACACTTCATTCCATTTAGAGTAACTGTCAATGAGAATAAAATACTGTGTTATGTGAAAGTCTGCAAAATCCACATCTACTCTTTGCCAAGGTCGTGATGATGTGAGGGTGCAACAGGGAGTAAATTCCTTGTTCGAAGACAGATCCCACAACTTTTGGCTAAAGTATCAACATCAGCGTCCAATGTTGACCACCACATAACACTACGTGCTAATGCCTTCATCGGCAAACACCAAAATGTTTAAAATGTAATTCCTTTAACATGCGATGACGAAACACTTCCGGAATTATGACGCGGAGTCCCCACATGACACAACCTTGTTCTACAGTGAGTTCAGTATCACGCAAAGAATATGGTAACAATTCGGGTGTTTCAACGTTAGATGGCCACCCTTGTAAGGTTAATGTTAATACTTTGGATAATACTGGGTCCTAAGAACTTCAGAACCCTCGCTTGTGATGGGCAGATCTTCAAAAATAAAACTTTGAAAACATCACAAATGTCAGATTCAACAAGTTCAGTATCAGTTTTTGACGGTAACCGTTTCGTTAATGTAGAAAGGTTCTCAATATATTTGGAGTGATAAGTCAAGAGACCAATAAAAGATTTCAATTTAGTAACATTTATTGATTTAGGAGCATTAATAATTGCATCAATTTTATCATCTTTAGGGTGAACACCTTCAGAGTCTATGACATGTCGTAAATACTCAATCTTAGATTTAAAAATATATCATTTATCTATTTTGGCACGAACGCAATGCTTTTGAGTTCGTTTTCAAACTTTTTCAACTGTTCAAGTATCGGAACATGTTCTGACTGTATTTCCATATAAATAAGAATGCCATCGAGAAAACATATCACACGAGGGATGCCTTCTTAAATTCCGTCGATAATAGACTGAATATTGATGGTGCCCAGTTATAAGCAAACAGCCATTTGATGATATTAATAACCAAATATTTCTTTAACTCTTTAGCCAGCTCAAGCTGTTGGTATGCCTGCGACAAGCCAGTTTTTGAAAAAAAATATTTTGCCACCAGCAAACGTTGCAAAATGATGTTGTTGATTGGGTTGTTCATACTGGTCTGGCTTGATGACCTTGTTGACTGTCACTTTGCAGTCACCGCATAAACTTAAACTACCATCTAATAGAGGCACTATAACTATAGGAGAGCCCCATTCAGAACGTTCAATTATGACACTAGTCGAGCTTTTGTAAAATATTGGTTGGGAGTCAGGTTCAACATGAATGGTGGTTTTACAGTTTTTTATGGAAGCAATACAAGGTTTAAAAATTTCAGAATATTTTTCAAGAAAGTGTTCAACAATTTCTGACGTACTGCCTGTTGGTGTCTCAGAACTTACATTGAAAAGTTCATGCCAATTTAACTTCACTTGTCATACAAAGCTTGAATGTCCACCCTGAACAGTGTAATAACAAAGAGCATATCTATTGAACGTTTGTGACCCCTTTTCCCACGACTAAATAGTCAAACGACCGTTTCCATCTTTGGGCCGAATTGGTCGAATCACCTTTGCAATCAAAAGTGGACATGCCGCCTAATTCAATATTTGTCGCCATTCCAATTGCTGTTTAAGACATAAAATGATCCTCGTTACCAGTATAATATCTGGGAATAACCGATTGAACCTCATGAGTATTTTGACATCTCGGATTTAACCATGGCATTATTTAAAACCATATTGCTTTTATTCGCGAAAACGGAAACTGCAACACAAAACGGTTGGCTACATAGTCGTAACAATGAGACGGAATGAAATCCTGGCTAACCGCCAGATTGGATACTTGTCAATCTATTCCACAAGAAAGTGGTTGCTTCTGATTTGCTTGCCATAAAAAGTTTCCTTTTGTAACTTTTTATAAATGAAAACAATAGACAGCGTCGAGAGCTCTCTGTTGTTTTCATTTATTTGAAGGAAACTTGGGTTTATTTTGTATTGATGTCAGGTTTTTTTCAACAATTACTTGCTTCTTAATTGGACCTTCCTCGTTCGTCTAAGACTTTCAAGGGAGATAACTTTATCGAAAGTCGAATTTCATGACGATATAAGTCCGCGATGTTTTTTTGGACATGGGTGGGAAGATTTCCGAATTTGAACCTCTCTGGACTGCAAAATTCGGGGATATACGGCCGGACCCAGGTTTTCCTCTCCCATACTCTACCTCAAGCCACCAGTCAAATTCTATAAGAAATTCGATGCTGTTGTGGCATGGAGCTAGTCTATAGGCTTTAAATGGTTCCTCGCCTCTATTTAGATTCAACTGTCTGGCATACGGTTCGCTTTTCCGATTGACTGAAATATTCCAGACGCTTTAATCCCTAAATACCACAAACAGTGTTTTTCTTGAATCAACGCAAGCATTGTTCCTCAATCGAGGCTTGTATTGACCGAATTTGAACTGTGTCCTTAGGCAAGACAGACGACGTGGGGACACGATGGTGATGTGCACTACGACGTACTGTACGTCGACGATAACCTTGCCTTCAACCCCTGCTAACTCTGCTTGTATCGGATTGTCAGTTAGAGAGCCTTAATGTTGCTCGCCGCTACTGGTGGTTATCTCCCGGTACTCAGGCTTTGTTCACCCGTAAAACTGTCCGACGGGATATCACCCTGCTGTTGAAAGTGTCGATAAACTCCAATAAACAAACAATCAAACAAACAATCTTCCAGAACAAAGCCGAGCTCGTTCCAGTGAGGTCTCATAAGCCACGATAAACCCTTTGATACTTTTGTACGTGTTATTACGTACGAAATCTTTTGTTTAATTCAACCCTTTGATCCTTGTGTATGTGTTATTACGTACGAAATCAAACAGCACGTTGATACTTTGTGGTCATTTGTTTCGTTATTATTTTTCGATTTTTTAAAGTTTTAACCTCAATTCCTATTTTCTGCCGAATAGTGCTCAATGATAACCGTTGAGCCAAATGTTATGGCAGCTTAAAATACTAATATAATCCCGCTGTCAAGACTTCTTAACTTGTTGAGTGCTAGAAGCCACAATCAGGGCTTTCAAAAAATGAGAATACCAGAGCAAAAGCCAACACTTTCCTTGCTTATATTTCATATTCAGTCAAGCATAAATAATATTTTGTTTATATAAATTTGTTTTACTGCAAATTATTGGAGAGTGGGTACTCTCCAATAATCTGTAATAAAACAAGTTTTGAATAACAAATCCAGACCCTCCCCCCCCCCACCAATAATAATCTAGCCCATAACCAGATAATCTCTAATGTGAAAAAATGTGAAAAATATCTTGTTATTTGTACTTTCTGATGTTTGAAGTCACATTATTTATTTATTTATTGGTGTTTAAGGTCACATATTTCTGCACAATGGCTAACCATGACCGTGACAGTTTTACGGGTGGAGGAAGCCGGAGTACCCGGAGAGAACCACCGAGCAACGGCGAGCAGCTGTCAGCTCCCCAACATACCAACTCCACACAAGCAGGGTTAGCATTGGTTGAAGACAGGTGCACCATCGACGTGCAATACGCCTTAGTACACAGCGTCACCGTGCCTCCACGTGGGCAATGGGGGTGAAGTGTCTTGCCCAAGGACACACTTTGAAATCACATTTTGAAAAAGTTTGAACAAAGTGAATTCCCAGCGACATTTGAACGTCAAGATAATTAAAGTCTTAAAGGTTAATAGAAATAAAAAAAAAATGACTGGGCGACTGTAATGTTTAACACTGCGTGAATCCACTACATCAATTGTTGAGGAGGGGAGGACTTCTACGTTGAGGTACGCCACCCTTCTAAACCCACCACCACCCACCCACCCACCCATCCACCCACCCACCCCCACCCCCACCCCCACCTTCACGTCTATGCCAGTGCTTAATTTATAAACTTACCATCGCTGCATTTACTATCTGATGGTAATCGGCATGTCGATACAGCTCGATCCCAGTGTGTTCCATGTGAACAGAACATTACAGTAGATTTCACGGATGTACCGTCATCTAGACAGACAACGTACTTATTACAATCACCAGGATAACTATTATATCCATAGTTTTTGCCTTCATCAATCAAACACCCATCACATAAATCTGAAAATATACAAATATTTAATTGAAAATCCAGAAATAACGCTAACGCCTCGTGAAATAATCATCCGCGCGCCCCACTCCAGGAGAAAAATTGTACTCGAATCCGAGCAGTGAACTATTGTCTGTTTATATTTATCTAGTCCTGTCAGACATGACAGAACTTGTTATTTTTCTAGTTCCTGCATATAAATCGGTAATTCACGACCATTAAATAACATTCCCGAAGTAGACCTAGGAACGCAGTTGTATTCTTGTGCGAAACTTGAACTTTGTCTCTGGTTATCTATTTCCATTGCAAACAGTGACACGATTTGAATAGTTTTGAACTGTTGTTTCAATAAAATCGTCCTTTTAGTGCAACAAGGCGCCATCTGCAATGCTGAAGCACTTAAGGGACGCTCTTACTGACTTCAAAATATCAATATCATTGGGCCTATTTTATAGCTGACGCCCTGCCAAAGAACGCATTGTTTTAACAAAGTGAAGAACTGTTTGTTTCTCGATCCAATGAGATATATTTTGACGAGTTTTTTGAGGATAAGATATTAGATAGAATCTTTAACACGTCACCAGTTAGTACAGAAATTAATGAAACTCGTCCGGTAAATTAGGCTCAATCCGATCCAATTTACGAAACTAGCTTCATAAATAAAACTCTCAACTTTTGACTCGTGGAGAATTCTATTTTATAACATGATCCAATAAATGCCACCCCCATACCCACCCCCCCACCCCCCCACCCCCCGGTTAATCCATATCACGAGAGTCCAACCACAAAAGATGCGCAATAAGAAATCCAAATTCACCAATAGACTGGAAATCCATATAAAAATACTCAGAAGAAAATGAGACACAAAATGTGCAAAGCTAATTTCAAGCTAAGTCAACATAGAATTATACCACAGAATTTTTAACCCTTTACCCAACGTGAAGATCAAAACCGGCCAGCGCAAAAGTTGTATTCCGGAATGAAAATAGAACTGGAATTTCCCGGCGCCGATCACGTGATGTAGGTACAAACAACTCGAGTTGAATGAGCCGCCATTTACAAGTTTATGTTCTCCGTTCCGCTGTGAATCGTGTAAAATGCCAACAAAGCGTTGCTCGTGGGGAAAGTGTAATAGTGACAGCCGCTACATATGACAGGGGTAACATTTATACCATTTCCGAAGCCCTTCAGTGCAGAAGAACAGTGTAAACTTTGGATCAGGCTGTGTGGCAGACCACGCGAAGATCTGAATATTGATCGAATAGGGCGACACCACTTTGTTCCAAGGTGATTATTTTTACAGCAGTTTCCATTTACTTGTTAGCGCTTTTATTCATATGAACACAATAGATACATAAATTTGGGGATTCTTTCTACTTATGTATTGACATTTATCAGATAAGGAAAATCGCCTAACAGTACCATGAGTTGTTATTTTCACAAATCTATGTAAACTTATCGCAGCCGAAGGGACATGTATATCAGGGCAGGAAAGCGCCCAGCACTGTGTGTGTGTGTGGGGGGGGGGGGGGGGGGGGGGGGGTGGATGCCATAACCAGTTTGCCGGACCTCAGCACAGAAGACCTTGAACATAGGCATGCGGGCCACAATGTACCCCACCACCCCCCCCCCCCACCCCTCCGAGTCTGGCGAAATTTAATTTTCCACGAAGTTTTCATAATGATTTCGGGCACGTTTGACCATAACCCAATGATCCAATTGATTCCAGGATAGGGGATTCCGCCTCATTGGTCAAAACTAGGTCCTAAAGTCCGCAACATAAATTCCTGCTGTGGTACGTAGCGTGGGACGCCCCCCCCCCCCCCCTCCCAACTAAAAAAAAAAATATATTATGGACTTCGGACTCACAATCATAAGGCGCAACAGACTTCGACTTTTATCTCTATCACAAGGTAGGAAAGGCAGTTCGAGCTAGGTCTCAGGCCATCAGATGTTTTCAAACCATGTTACCGGGCGCGAAACCCTTCCTCCACAGGTCTGTGGAAGGGTAACACCTCATTCCTCAACCACCTACACAGTCACTTCAATTCAACGGTACTTGATGCCTTCAGAATCACTTTTCAGGCAACATGTTTCAGTCCCATCTAAAATATTCGGCCCATGGCCTCGAAAGACCATAGCGTTAATAAGGAACGGTGAAAATGTTTTACTCAAATCGGTGGAATTGTTTGTGCGATCTGCGTGAAAAAAGCGAGGGTGGAGGAGGGGGGCTTGGCTTGATTCATTCCAGTTTCCCGTAGGTGTGAAATTTTATTTTGTTTGAGGCCTGAGGTGAATCACTATGCGGATGGACCTTTACAATGTGTATTTGAACCAGAGTGGGTCGTTAAGCGCACGCGCGTGTGGGTGTGTGTGTGTGTGGGGGGGGGGGGGCCTTCAAGGCCTGCACATAGTTCCAAGCTCACATGCATTGGATAATTTTCATTACGCCATACCCTCCTTTGCAAGTTACGACTTCAGGCGTGTGTGTGTGTGTGTGTGTGGGGGGGGGGGGGGGGGGGTCGAGGTCTGCACACAGTATCAAGCTCACATGCATTGGACAATTTTCATTATACCATACCCTCCTTTTCAGTTTCGACTCTAGGCGCGCGCGCGTGTGTATGTGTGGGAAAAGGGGAGGGGACTTCGAGGTCTGCACATAGTTCCAAGCTCACATACATTGGATAATTTCCATTATACCATACCCTCCCTTGCAGTTACAAAATGCTAACTTTATTGATCCTTCAGTCCATCTGTTTATTAAGACTATCCATAAACAGTAGTATCCGAGTTTTGAAACTGGGTCCTTTTCGTTTGTCCTTGGTTTCACGTGACTTTTGAGCGCTACATAATCTGGAGTAGCTGCGTATACAACACTTTCGTCATTCAAAACATAACCGTCTGTGAACAGGGTGTAACCCTTTATTTTCTGGTATTCTCTGAGGGAGCCGTGATCAAATTCTTTAAATTTCATCAAATAATTATAAATGTCGAATATAGACAAGGGTGGTATAACAGACATAAGCTGGGGTGATACCAAGCAAGTCGTCGTTTCATTTATGCGCAATTTGTCATCAATCACGGATGATCTGTCTTCAATCAGTCCATCTGGATCGACTTCGATTCCAATCTCGGACGCGATTTCACATAAATTGACTAAATCAGCCTTTTAAAGTTTGCTGAACTGAACGCCACGTTGATGTAAATATGTTTGTAACTAACTTACGCGTTTTGTTTCGAAGGATTCCGTGGAGAATTAGAAGAGAAAACGGAGCTTTTTTGCGAAAAGAGAAAGCAGACAGCGCCCCGTGTTTGTACCTACATCACGTGATAGACTTTGGTGAATTCCAGTTGTATTTTCATTCCGGAATAAGTCTATTCACAAAAATCCCCATTCAATTTTCATTATTATCTCATTTTTGGTCTCAAAAACATGGCTTTTGACCCTCACTGGAGCGAGGAAATTGGGGAATAATTCGTAACAGGAAAGCTTAGTTTGTGTCTAGATTAACTGGAACATAGTGTTATCGAGCGCCACTGCCGTGTAGTGACAGCGGTATGTGCATGTTTTTCGACGGTGGGTGGGGGGGGGGGGGGGTATTCCCCGACAAACCCACAATAAAGTAGCAATTTTCCCCGACAATGGGTGTGAGACCTCCCCGACACCTCCACTGGCGCCAACACTGCTCCTGTCCAAAACGTATTTCCCAACAAACCCACAATAAAGGAGGCAGTTTCCACAACGGGTGGGGCAGGGCAGTGCCTCCACGACACACACACTGGCGCCCACACAGCCCCTGTCCAAACCGGCACCTCATGGGAAAACACTTTGTTGCATATGGGAACAACATCATTTTGATGAGTTGATGTGAGTAAAGAACGGTAAATGTGTTATATTATAAATCCATGTGCGTCGACATTGGGGCAGAGGGAGGGGGTATATGTGTAATTGTAGGAAAGTTTTGTTTACTAAACCGTCTCCAGTTACCCGCATCAAAATTCAATGGAATATACCAACTGTTTTACAATGACTAGCACAGAAGCAAAACGTAAATTAAAGGGATGCCCTGCACAATTTGGAATGTTCAGGGCTGACTCAAAGAAATTAATGACCCCAATTTCGTGCGGCTTATTAACTGATACGAATTTATCACACTGACAGAAACCTGGCATCAAGATGAAACGGATATTGACATACCGGGCTACAAGTGTGTTGATTTGTGTCGAGTTGATGAACGACACATAAGAGGGGGTTAAAAAGTACAAAGTGCGATGCAAAGAATAATCGGGGAGGGATATGGTTTTATTTTGCCAATCAATATCATGCTTTTCTTAAACGAGTTTGTAAGATAAATGACCTTGTCATTTGGATAGGATTTGATGGTGCAATGTTTAACATGCCTTGCAAAATTATATTTGTGTCAGTGTACATTTCAGCAAGTAACTCACGTTACTGGAAAACAAAATATCTGAGCTCATCCATCTTTGATAATATAGAAAAGAGATACTAAACTGTCGAGCGACGGATATGATTATTCTTGGTGGAAATTTCAACTCCCGAACTGGGGGATGGCCGGATTATGTTACAAATGACAATGACACATATGTACCACTACCAGATAATTATACAATAAATTTATCTAAAGACAAAGTCTAGACAAAACAATAAATGGGTTTGGACAACAACTTCTGTCGTTATGAAAGGCAGCGAAAGTTAAAATTGCTAATGGGCGTTGTCCGGGGGATAGTTTGGGAAACTTCAGCCATTATTACTACTAATCGACTTAATGCTTCATGTCACCCCATGGATGGCACATATAGTATGTAATGCTCGGCCAGACGTTATTGTGGGGTGCCTGGGTGTAATGCATGGTGGTATAGAAAGGCAGTGGGTCCCACGAAAGCCATTGGTACTACGAATCGACCTAATGCTTTATGTCATCTCATGACTGGTATGGGTAATATGTAATGGTAGGCCAGACGGTTTTGTGGGGTGCATGGAGGTAACGCATGGTCGCCAGTAGGTATATATGGGGGGTTCTGGGACACTTTTTTCGAAAAAATGTACATGTACACGTACACGTACATGTACACATAGGATTCAGTGTTAAAATGTACAAACATTTTTTGTACAATTTGTCCCAGAATCCCCACAAGTAGCTTATCGTGTCCTAGACGGTTCAAACAGCCGTTGGCGAACGAGTGCGAATTCAGCAGAATTCGCGCGGATGGAAAAATCTACGAAAAATCAAAGAAATCGACCTAAAAATCGTCTCGACGTTCGCCATCGTGGGTTAGACCTTTCGATCTATCTTTGGCGAACGCCGGCAAAACGCTTTGGGGATTCTGAGACAGCATAAAAATGCGCTTTGGGGATTCTGGGACACAACGTTCGCGATCGCGTTCTAGACGGCGGCGGGTGCGATCCGATCAGTAAAAACGATTGGGGATTCTAGGACAGGAAAATCGATTCTAAAATGTTTTCTCAACGTTCACCAACGGTCGATCGAACCGTCTAGACCACGATGACCAACTTGTGGGGATTCTAGGGCAGCAAAATATAAAAATTAAGAAATGTCGAAAAATTACAATTTCTCTCCACGTTTGCCATCGTGGTCTAGTTGCCACCTGGTCGTTTAATAACGCGGATGTAA
Organism: Pictodentalium vernedei; assembly: GCA_031216915.1. Lineage (NCBI taxonomy): Eukaryota > Metazoa > Mollusca > Scaphopoda > Dentaliida > Dentaliidae > Pictodentalium > Pictodentalium vernedei. The sequence goes on along the minus strand of CM062294.1, from coordinate 376,620,603 downwards.
ATGGTTAGAACAATGTACACCAAAAACCCAAAGCTTGAAGAGCTTGAAATAAGTAACCACCCAATCACTTCACGTTCCTAACGCTAATTAACCGATCAGATTGCTTGATTCTCATAACCTGAACTTAATCATACAAAGTTATCTCCCCTTGTCGTAAGAGTGGGGGTCACACTCATCAGAAAAATCGAAAGTTTCGAGAAGGTGGTCACGTGATCTATCAAATTGAAGGTCTCGACGAGTGGATTAAGAAGATCGTAAATTTAACCTCGTCGTGGGGTGGGGTCACGACCAGAGCCGAAAAACGTCTTCCTTTTTACAAATCTAGGCATGTGAGGTATTAATATGAAGGGCTCGATGAATACATTACAAAAAATGACGTTTTTCATTTTTAGTGGGGGTGGGGGTCACGCCCATCAGAAAAAATCGAAAGTTTCGAGAAGGTGGTCACGTGACCTATCAGATTGAAGGTCTCGACTAGTGGATTAAGAAGATCGTAATTTTAACCCCCGTCGAGGGGTGGGGTCACGACCAGAGCCGAAAAACGTCTTCCTTTTTACAAATCTAGGCATAAACTTTAAACATATTTTTATTTGCCATAACTATTGAGCAAAAAGGGATAGGAGGACAAGTGCTTTCCACTCAGTAGAAATCTCCGCACCCATAACATGAATACAGAAAATGTTACAATGGCGAAACAAACAAGTTTTTGAAATTCATAAATGTAAAATAAACTATTTGAATGGGTTTATATATATATATGTGTGTATGTGTATAAATAAATATGAATATGTAGCACTAAACAAAGACAGAAAAAGGAAGAAAGAAAGAAAAGCTGTTGATGTCCCTTTTGCATTCTGTATCTCTTTCGATTTGAATCAATTAATATTCAAAGCCAAAGGTCGCTTGGGCGCTGTTCTGATTAGGATGTGTTAAAATAATAATAATAATAATAATAATAATAATAATAATAATAATAATAATAATAATAATAATAATAATAATAATAATAATAATTTCTTCGCCTTTTGTACTACAGCTTAGGGACGTGTCTCATTAGATCCATGCTGATTCACACAAAAGGTAGGGAAAACGCCGCGTCAGCGACTCAGGCCACAAACAGCGCAACCGTGACTATCATCGTGACTGCACAATCTGTGTACCGATGCGCTGGCTCATCGTCACCCCGATGACGCGTCCATTCAGTAACCCCTCCATGCGTATTCTATATTGAAGTGGATACCTTGAGTCAGCATTGTTTTACAAATATTACTAGATGGGAAACTCGTTGTCGAACCTCCCAGTGCTACAAATAAATTGTTGCACAAATTTAAAAATCAAAGTGTTAGTTTTGGTTTCTAACGCCGGATCACCGTACAGTAGATTATCCACCGAATTCAGAGTAATATTAAGATTTGATAAATTACCAATAAGAGCGTTACGAGCGTTTGAATAAGATGGACAGACAAGGAAATAATGTTCTGCGTCCTAAACAACAGTTATACAATGTGGACAATATGGACATTCAGAGATGTAATTGAGGAATTTATCACTTTTCAGATCACTACAATCGGTTCTAATTCTACTGTGAATGATATTGTGTTTTCTAGAACCATGCGAGAAATATGCAGGTGGTCTGCATACGAGGGGGGGGGGGGGGGGCGATATGAGTTTTTTGAATTCAGTAAGCGATGAGCAATTTCGCACTGATTGGGATAAATTGTTCCACGTTTCCGTGCAAGACGGAAAGCATGATCGTTTAAATAGCTCAGTTCGCATGCTGTAAGGCATAAAATTTGACGAATTGCGGTTATAAGACGATGTGTCACAAACCCGTGGTGGAAGAAGTTCATAGAGAAAATCTGGCGCATCGTTGTGTATGATTTTGTAAAAGATACACATCTTTTGAACGTGTCTTCTTGTTTCTAGATTATTCCACCCAACTTCTAACAAGAGGCGATCGCGTGATACTGATCGTGTCAGGCCCGATACGATTCGTGCGGCATCGCAGTGTATATCCTCAAGGCGCTTCATTAAATGTTGCGGAGCACCGCACCAAACAGGACTACCGTACTCTAATATTGGTAGTACGAAAGCATTATACATCTTTCCCAGGATCCGTCGGTTAAAAATGTGCTTCAATTTTCTCAACTGAGAAAGTCTTGCACAAGCTTTTTTACAGATATCATCAATATGGGCTTCCCAACTTAAGTTGGATTGAATAGATAACCCCAAATATTTGTGGACAGTAACAAAATATAATGTTTCGCTGTTGAAAACAATATTTGGAAATATAACATCCCTGCTGAGTGTAAATAGTATTACGTTCTTTTTTTTAGCATTAAATGTGACCAACCACGTGTCAGCCCAATTGTTAATTTTTTGGAGTTCGGTGTTCATTTTAGACTGAATTCTATGAGTATCAGAAGATGACTCTGTCAGACATGTATCGTCAGCGAACAGTCGAACAACAGACTCGATATAGTCGGCTATGCCGTTGATGTACACGAGAAATAAAAAGGGCCAAGAACGGAACCTTGTGGGACTCCAGCTTCTATATCTTTATAATCCGATTTGCAGCCGTTACTTATCACTCTTTGCCTTCGGTTTGTAAGATAACTATGAAACCATCGTAGGAGTGGACCAGAAACACCATACTGCTTTAGTTTAAAAATTAATCCTTTGTGCCATACCCTGTCAAAAGCCTTGGAAATATCACAGAAAACGCCACAGCATTGCATGTTTTTGTCTATTGCGTTGCAAAGGTTGTGATAGACTTCTATTAATTGGAATACCGTACTATTGTTCGGCAAAAATCCAGATTGAAATTTATAAAAATATGAATATCTTTAAAAACAACTCGTTCCATGATTTTCCCAATACAGCATAATAAGCATAATAAGGATATAGGCCTGTAAAAGGAAAAGCGGTCTACTGACAGAAAACTTTGTTTCCTTCAACATTTTATGGCCTATTCCATCGTGGCCATTTGACTTGTTGGTTTTCAAGCTTTTTAGAATGTCGATAATGTCCTGTTCAGAAAAAGATATGTTACTTATGGATTGTGAACATCTACGTATAAAGGGTGGGAGTTTTTTGGAATGTGAGTTTAATTCACTGTTAATAATAAAAGTCTCGTTTAGGAGGTTTGCTTTTTCTGTGTCATTTTCGATTATTTCACAGCCCTCATCAGATTCACGCTGGAGATAGGGGATGCCTGCAGAGCTGGAAAAGTTGTTCAAAAACTTCTTAACAACACGCCAAAACTGCCGAAGTTCCGTATCATGAGATAAGGAATCGTCAACTTTTTCCAAATACGCATTTTTAGCAAATTTTTTCATGTTGTTGACCTTGTTCCTGGCTGACTTATACTTTGCCCATAGTTGGGGCTTATTATTTTTCAAGGCTGAATTCCTTAGTCGGTCGCGGTGGCGTAGCTCTCTTCTAATGGCGCTGTCAAACCATGGTTTGTCATTTTTCCTCACTGTTATTGTGGAATTGGGAATGCAATGTTGTGCTATTTTCAAAAATTCAGAAACAAAGTTGGATGCAGAATCGTTTACTGTTGGGGCTTTACATATTAGATTTTCCCAGTTTGTTTCAGCTATCATAATATTCATTCTTTCAAAATTGGCTTTATTGTAAAGCCAAACGTCGCGTGTGGTCACAGATTTGTTGCAACGTGAATGAGAAATGTAGGCATATGTAGCTCTATGATCAGATAACCCCAGTTCAAGTGTTCCTGATTTGACCACGCTGACTGTGTCACTTACAATTATCGAATCTAGCAGTGACTGCGACGTGGCAGTTACTCTGGTGGGTTCCGTTATTACGTTGTTTAGGTTGAGCGATGTAATGAGAGAGTACAGTTTACTTTGAGGCTTCAGGAGATCAGAGTTGATATCTCCTGTAATAACTATTGCCGGGTTAATGGTTAATGCAAGATCAATTTTCTCTTCTAATTTAGACCAATATTCTGCAATACTTTCTCTCTCGGACCTGTACGTCACACATAAAAGAAATTTGTGGCTGGTTCCAACCTCGAACCAGAGAATGTCGTCGTTGAACGAGAGACCGTCTATTTGCTTGTGATAAATTTTGTCTGAGAAATACACTGTGATGCCACCACCAAACTGGTTCCTGTTGTGTGTGAAAGGAATTGAAAAGTTGGGTAATAAAATATTGCTAATATCATACTCGTCGTCAAGGTGAGTTTCCGTGAAGCAAAGTATGTCAAAATCGTCAATATCATCAATAAGAAGAGGCAGTTTGTGACGAATACTCCGAATGTTGTAATTTAGTATTGTTACAGTAAATGATTCGGCAACTGATGTCTTTGTAGGACCGGGATTTACATGGATGTCTCCACATCGAGCGATTAATAGGTTCAAGACGACAGAAATAGAAAATAGAAAGAATGTGAGCAAAAACAAGATATTTGCGTACGATGACGCAGTATAGCGTCCATGACAGGCCTTTACTTTGGAGTACATGGAGTTGTAGAAGACGCCCACCGACTGCCAATATTGTGTTATTTCAATCCCCTAGGCACGTGAGGTATTAATATGAAGGGTTCGATGAATACATTACAAAAATGACATATTTCAATGTTAATAGGGGTGGGGGTCACGCCCATCAGAAAAATCGAAAGTTTCGAGAAGGTGGTCACGTGACCTATCAAATTGAAGGTCTCGATTAAAAAGATCGTATTTTTAACCCTCGTCGTGGGGTGGGGTCACGACCAGAGCCGAAAAACGCCTTTCTTTTTACAAATCCAGGCACGTGACCGATATGAAGGCTCGATTAATACATTACGAAAATGACATTTTTCATTTTATGGGGGAGTGGGCTTATGACCAGAGCCGAAAAACGTCTTCCTTTTTACAAATCCAAGCACGTGAGGTACTGATATGAAGGGTTCGATGAATACATTACAAAAATGACATGTTCCACCCTCGCTGTGGGGATGGGGTTAACACCGATCGGAAAATCAAAAGTTTCGAGATGATAGTCGTGTGACCTATCAAATTAAAGCTATCGACAAGGATATTATGAAAATCATATTTTTCCCCTTCTTCTAACGGTTGTGACATCTTGAAATCGAAAGTATTAAGATTAGGTAGTTATGGAAACATATTAAATTGAGAAAAAAAAACAACAACTTCAATATCTGAGGATTCATTCATTTTGATATCTGTGTTCAAAACACAGAAGTATGTCGATTAAACATATTTTTATTTGCCATTGAACAATGCAAATCAAGATTGGAGGACAAGTGCTGACCACTTAGGAAACCCTCCGCTCCTGTACAAAGACTAATAGATTACAAAGGCAGAACAAAATATAACAATATGTAAACATTATAATACACAAAAGAAGTTAACTCAAAAGAGAGTGAGAGAAATAAAGAAAGAGAGAATAGAGAGGGGGTGGGAGAGAGAGAGGGGAAAAAGAGAGAGAGAGAGTGAGGGAGAGAGAGAGAAAGAGAGAGAGAGAGAGAGAGAGAGAGAGAGAGAGAGAGAGAGAGAGACTAGATAGAAAAACGGGTAAAAGCAGATTGAAATCAAAGAAGACAAAAAAAAAGAACAGTATACAACAGAAATTCCAGAGATGATGACCCCCACTCCCCACCCACAATTTATTCAATTCTAAATTTAGTTTAATGTCGCTAAGGAACGTTCACAGAACATTGTTGAGACCAGTTAATCTTTGCGTTCTCATTCCACGTCCGTACCAACCTAACATCCACCGTGTTGTCCTCACACAGATTGATTGTCAGGTCCCACTGCGAGAGGACACCCACAGTGGAAGTTAGATCACCTGTATAACCTTGGAACACTCAGATCGACTTGCTGAGAGGCGCAGCTAATTCAGCAACTGTACATCAAATCTATGCGAGTCACGAATAAATTTTTGAACAGATAAGAAAACTAATACATTGCTGCTTTCGGGTAATGACGGGCTTCCATATAAAATTAAATCCAATGAATTCCAGGTGGGCGTAAGTTTCGACAAATCATCTATGAGGATACAGCGAATATCAGAATTTAAAGAACACAGGAAGAAATAATGTTCTGCATCCTCAACGCCATCGTTACATAAGAAAAATGGAGGATCTGAGCTGTAGTTGCGGAACTTGTCACCATTAAGGTCACTACATCCAGTTCGTAATTTTGAGTGAATAATATTGTATTTCCTTATACCGGTTGAAAAATATGTTGGAGGCTTACACAAGGGTTGTGAGATGGATTTTTTGAATTCCCCAAGCGACCGACTGTTTCGAACAACCTCCGGTAGGGTATTCCACACTTCAATACACGAAGAGAAAAATGATCGTTCGAAGAGTTCCGTTCGACAGAAATAAGGGACAAAATTAGATGCGTTTCGTAAATTGTATCGGGATATGTCGGAGACACGAGATGGTAAAAGTTCGTGGAGGAAGTTCGGAGCATTCCCAGTGAGAATTTTGTAAAAGTTACAAATTTTGTGAACATAGCGCCTGTTTTCCAGACTACTCCAACCAACTTCCAACAAAAGTCGATCCCGTGGCACAGATCTTGTCAACCCGCTCACTATTCGGGCTGCCTCGTAGTGAATATCTTCAATACGATTTAATTGATACTGAGGAGCACCGCTCCACACAGAACTAAACATATTCCAAAATCGGTAATATGAATGCATGATATATTTTTTCAAGATTTTTTCTGTTAAAAGTATACTTCAATTTTCTTAGTTGGGACAATCTCGAGCAAGCCTTTTTTACAAATGTTATCAATGTGATCTGACCAAGACAGGTTTGATTCTAAGGTTAAACCCAAATGTTTGTGAGAATTACAAAAATCAATTGTTTCGCCATTAAACAAAATATTTAATGACGAGATATTTTTCATAAGTGTGAATAGGATTGCTTTCGTCTTTTTGCATTAAACGAAACAAGCCATGTGTTAGCTCATTCGTTTACTTTTTTGAGTTCCTCGTTCATTTTTGCTTCGACGTTACATGGGTCATTGGACGATTCTGTCAGGCACGTGCCACCGGCAAACATGCGAGTAACTGAGTCAATTTTGTCGACGATGTCATTGATATATATAAGAAACATGAACGGGCCTAGGACCGACCCCTGTGGAACTCCAGCCTTGACTTTTTTATAGTTGGAATTATAACCATTTATTTTTACCCTCTGTTTTCTGTCTTTTAGATAGCTGTGAAACCAGCGGAGCAAAGGGCCCGAGATAAGGGACTGTTTTAATTTATATATGATTCCTACGTGTCATGCTCTATCAAATGCCTTTGAAATATCACAAAAGACACCACATATATATAAGTTTTTATCCACTGCGTCACAAAGGTTATGATAGATCTCTAATAATTGGTAAACGGTGCTGTTGTTTGGAACGAAGCCTGACTGTAATACATAAAATAGATTGTGGCCTTTAAAATATTTATAGACTTCCTTGAAAACAACCCGCTCCATTATTTTACCAACACAACACAATAAAGAGATAGGTCGATAATTTTGAGGGTCTTGACGATCACCTTTTTTATAAAGAGGGATCACATCAGCACATTTCCACTTCAGAGGAGATTCCGACAACTCCAGTGATTTAGAATAAAGCAGAAATAAAGGTCTGCTTACACTAAATTTAGTTTCCTTTAACCTTCTATGTCCAATACCATCGTGGCCGCTGCTTTTGTTAGTTTTAAGAGAATTGATAATCTGAATAATGTCTTCCTGAGTAAAAGAAATTTTGCTAGATGATTGCGAACATTTGCGTTTGAAGGGGGGTAGTTGTTTGCTATTCGAGTTCAACATACTATTTTGAATGAATGTCTCGTTTAAAATATTAGCTTTTTCATAGTCGGTTTCAAAAAGTGTGTCACCTGAATCAGTTTTCAGCGTCTGTATTCCTGGATCGGAAGCAAAGTTCTTTTGAAACATCTTAACAATATGCCAAAATTGCCGTTGGTCGTTGTTTTCTGATATTGAGGTATCTATTTTTTCTAAGTATTGTTCCTTGGCAAATTTTTTCATATTGTTAACTTTGTTTCGGGTAGTTTTATATTTCGCCCATGTGTTTGGGTTATTGCCTTTCAGAGCTAATTTACGCAGTCAATCACGAAGACGAATAGTACTTCTAATAGCGCTATCAAACCACGGCTTATCAGACTTCCTAATTATAACTTTTGTATGTGGAATACATTTTTCTGCAAGTTCCAAAAAAGTAGAAACAAAGTTTGACAGAGCATCAGTAATGTTCTCCTCACTGCAAATTAGTTTCTTCTATTCTGTCTCGTTTATAAGGTTATTCAATTTTATAAAATCACCTTTTTTTGTAATTCCAGACCTTCCGGGTGACAGTTCATTGAATAGGGTGTGCACAGACTACATGAGTGTATACTGCGAGATGGTCGGATAAACCTAATTCCAGCGTGCCCGAGTGAGCTATCGTAACTGTGTCACTAACAATTATAGGGTCAAGTAGGGTTCGAGATGTCTTTCCTATTCGAGTGGGCTCAGATATAACATTTTTCAAATTGAATAGTGTTATAAGAGACTGTAGCGTACTCCGTTCCACGAGTAGGTCAGAGTTTATATCACCAGTTAAAACAACTGGTGGATTTATTTCCAAGGCTAATTCTATTTTTTCCTGAAAGTTAGGCCAGTAATTTTCACTCGATTCCCTCTCCGATCTGTATGTGACACAAAGGATGAATTTCTGTTTGTTGCCCACTTCAAACCAGAGAATATCATCATCAAACGATAGGTCTTCAATTTGTTTGAAGGTGATGTGATCCGCAAAATACACCGCAATACCCCCGCCGTACTGGTTTATGTTATGTATAATGGGGACCGAATAGTTTGGGATCAATATATTACCAATATTGAAGTCATTATCCAAGTGAGTTTCTGTAAAGCAAATAATGTCAAAGTCATCGATCTCATCTACTAGCTTATGCAGTTTATGACGGATGCTACGGATATTATGGTTTTGAATTGAAATTGCATTTTGATCGGTACTGACAGAACCCATATGAGCTGGACCGGGGTTTGTTTGGACATCACCGCAGAGAATAACAATCAACATCATAATAACAATTATAGATGATGAGAGATGGAATATAAGTGGACGGATTTTAAGATGGAGTGTTGCATAAGTTTGATGAATGTGGTCTTGTTTCATTGAATTAAGAACGTTGTAGAAAATACCCACTGACTGTCGGTACTGGGTTATGTCAATCTCCATATTTAATACTACGAGAATGTGAAAACCTAAATTCATCAATCAGCGGGTATTCCGGAGATAGAAATTGGCGGTTTGGATTTTTGAGCAGCCTTTTCCTTAGAGTGCACTGATGGTCATCACCACTGGAACAAAAATTAAAGAAAAAGTAAACATATGAGTACACAAAGGAACAAAACTGAAATTTATACATGTGGGTTAACTGTTTGAAGCTTGGGGTTTAGGTCAAGATGTAGACTAACTCTGTGCAAACTAAACTCATTCCTCAATTAATCACTACCAGAATCGCGATGTGTTGGGAGCTGGTTCGACATGTCATTGTCTTTCAACTATTGAATGCTGATCGGGCTGTTTTTCCAATTGCATTGACAGGGTATACTGTCCATGACTCGAAACCGGAACGAATCCGACTATTCCTTCTCAGCTGCAACAATACAATAACATTACAATTCCATGCAGTGTGAGGCGATGTCACTTCGACTAGTTTTGATACACAGCATTGTATGCTAATCAAAACTAGAGAAAACAAGCTAACATTCATCAAACGCCACTGATACAGATCTGATATAAAATTTAATACAAGGGCAGAAATCCCGTTATCTTCCCAGTTGCAATGACATTCAACCTTGAAGTGTGCCGTAATTACGGGTCAGTAGTGCTGACCTAAAATAGACAATGTAACGGGTACCGATTAAACTAATATGCCGTAAAAAGGCGAGAACGGTTTTTCTCACGAAGTATTACATGTTGCGTGCCTTTAGATTTTTCCACCTAACAGCATTATTAGACGGAAAGGCAAACAGTTGTATTGGTGATCCATGTTCGTGACACATTTACATGTTTTGATCTGTGCAGGTTCACAAAATGGAGAGATTCACTTGATGATTTAGAAACAAAAAAAAAAACAAAACAACAGCAACAAAAAAACAGAATGAGTTGTTACTTGATTGTCAAGGGATATAATCAAGGTCCACTCGAGGTACAATAGTTTACCTTATCAGCCATTAGTCTGATATTCAATTTATGTGGGGGGGGGGGGGGGGGGGGGGTGATAATTTGTAATTTGCCAAAGCTGATTTAAATTATTTAATATATCCGCATCCCTTGCATCCCACTATTTTTAAAGTATTCGTCAAATGTTTCATTCATTTACTTTTCCAAGTACCGGGAGAGGTGTACATATGTTTTACTGCAGTCCGCCTTGGAGCTTTCTTCATAAGCATGCTGCTGCCAAATCCTTATCAAAACATGCCTACTCTAGATTCGTGACCATGGTAAGTATGGGAAGTAAGACAATGTGGACGGAACGTCAAAGGAAATAATTACAATCCACTTCAAATACAATATTTTACTTTAAATTCCAATCACAAGTCGGATATTTGTTTGGGTTCTTTTTCTGGCGGGAGCGTGCAATTGGCAAAGCTATGATTTAAAATATTTAGTACTTCCGCATCCCCTGCATCGCAATGATTTTCATTCATTTTCTCTTCCCGGGCTTAAGTGCTAGGTGGGGTGTACATATGTTCTACTGCAGTCTGCATAGGAGTTAACTTCCCAAGCAGGATGCAGCAAAACACAGCCGCATCCTTATCAGAATATGCCCACTCTACATACAGAAGTACGTTTTCAATATATGATTCTTATGCTAATTAGAGATGCACTCATCTGTTAACAAGTCACGCCTTGGGATGTTTCATTCAATAAATAACTCTGTTAACTGAACCATAGATTTGTCAATAAAAATTATATGTTGATCTTCTAACGTTTCTACATTTTGAGGATAGCTCATTTCACCATTTCCGAATAAGTGTCAATCCAAATGTTTTTTTTTTAGGAAAATATTGCCCACGCCGAGAAGACATTACATAACTAAATGAGTATACCCTTGACTAAATTTAAATAAAACCATTTGTCACGTGTTGGAAAAGATTTGTAAACAGTCTAAACCCACGTGTGGAAAAGTTGTTTTGTTTTGTTTTTTACAACAGGAGTTAAAATATTTTAAGATAGGTGGCGTTATATAAATACAGCAACAACAAAAAACAGTGTTTATAATGTGTCAGCGTATGACTGAATGAAAATGAGAAAAAAGCTCTTTTTCTAACCACCTGCTAGCGAAGCATTACATCGATTTACTGCGATATTCATCACAGGTGTTCAACACATGCAAAAATCATGAAATATAGTGTATCAGACGTTTTTTGTTTATAAATTATGTATTGTTTTCCATATATAAGAGAGAAAAGGTACGCAACGACGTGGGCATTTTTTCCAAAAAGATTGTTTGGATTGGCACTTTTTCGGAAATGGTGAAATAGGCTATCCTCAAAATGTAGAAACGTTAGAAGATCACCTTTTAATTTGAATGAATGAATGAATGTTAGCTTGTTTTCTCTAGCTTTGATTAGCATACAATGCTGTGAATCAAAACTAGTCGAAGTGACATCGTCTCACACTACATGGAATTGTAACGTTATTGTATAGTTGCAGCTGAGAAGGACTCGTCGGATTCGTTCCGATTTCGAGTCAATGCAATTGGAAAAACAGCCCGATCAGCATTCAATAGTTAAAAGACAATGACATGTCGAACCATCTCCCAACATATCGCGATTTTGGTAGTGATTAATTGAGGAATGAGTTTAGTTTGTACAGAGTTAGTCTACATCTTGACCTAAACCCCAAGCTTCAAACAGTTAACCCACATGTATAAATTTCAGTTTTGTTCCTTTGTGTACTCATATGTTTACTTTTTCTTTAATTTTTGTTCCAGTGGTGATGACCATCAGTGCACTCTAAGGAAAAGGCTGCTCAAAAACCCAAACCGCCAATTTCTATCTCCGGAATACCCGCTGACTGATGAATTTAGGTTTTCACATTCTCGTAGTATTAAATATGGAGATTGACATAACCCAGTACCGACAGTCAGTGGGTATTTTCTACAACGTTCTTAATTCAATGAATCAAGACCACATTCATCAAACTTATGCAACACTCCATCTTAAAATCCGCCCACTTATATTCCATCTCTCATCATCTATAATTGTTATTATGATGTTGATTGTTATTCTCTGTGGTGATGTCCATCCAAACCCCGGTCCAGCTCATACGGGTTCTGTCAGTACCGATCAAAATACAATTTCAATTATAAACTATAATATCCGTAGCATCCGTCATAAACTGCATAAGCTAGTAGATGGGATCGATGACTTTGACATTATTTGCTTTACAGAAACTCACTTGGATAATGACTTCAATATTGGTAATATATTGATCCCAAACTATTCGGTCCCCATTATACATAACAGAAATCAGTACGGCGGGGGTATTGCGGTGTATTTTGCGGATCACATCACCTTCAAACAAATTGAAGACCTATCGTTTGATGATGATATTCTCTGGTTTGAAGTGGGCAACAAACAGAAATTCATCCTTTGTGTCACATACAGATCGGAGAGGGAATCGAGTGAAAATTACTGGCCTAACTTGCAGGAAAAAATAGAATTAGCCTTGGAAATAAATCCATCAGTTGTTTTAACTGGTGATATAAACTCTGACCTACTCGTGAAACGGAGTACGCTACAGTCTCTTATAACACTATTCAATTTGAAAAATGTTATATCTGAGCCCACTCGAATAGGAAAGACATCTCGAACCCTACTTGACCCTATAATTGTTAGTGACACAGTTACGATAGCTCACTCGGGCACGCTGGAATTAGGTTTATCCGACCACCTCGCAGTATATACTCATGTAGTTTGTGCACACCCTATTCAATCAACTGTCACCCGGGAGGTCTGGAATTATAAAAAAAGGTGATTTTATAAAATTGAATAACCTTATAAACGAGACAGAATGGGAGAAACTAATCTGCAGTGAGGAGAACATTAATGATGCTCTGTCAAACTTTGTTTGTACGTTTTTGGAACTTGCAGAAAAATGTATTCCACATACAAAAGTTATAATTAGGAAGTCTGATAAGCCGTAGTTTGATAGCGCTATTAGAAGTACTATTCGTCTTCGTGATCGACTGCGTAAATTAGCTCTGAAAAGCAATAACCCAAACACATGGGCGAAATATAAAACTACCCGAAACAAAGTTAACAATATGAAAAAATTTGCCAAGGAACAATACTTAGAAAAAATAGATACCTCAATATCAGAAAACAACGACCAACGGCAATTTTGGCATATTGTTAAGATGCTTCAAAACAACTTTGCTTCCGATCCAGGAATACCGACGCTGAAAACTAATTCAGGTGGGGGCGCGGTGGCTCAGTTGGTAGAGTTGCAGGCTGCAAGCCGAGAGGTCCTCGGTTCGAATCCCATCTGCGGCAACCGCGTTGTGTCCTTGGGCAAGACACTTCACCCCGATTGCCTACATGGGGGCACGATGACGCTGTGTACTGAGGCGTACTGCACGTCGATGGTGCGCATGTCTTCAACCAATCTAACCCTGCCTGTGCTGCGGTGCAGAGTTCAGACTTCAGAGTTACGATGATGGAGAGCTGACAGCTGCTCGTCGTTGCTCGGTGGTTCTCTCCGGGTACTCCGGCTTCCTCCACCCGTAAAACTGTCACGGTCACGATTAGCCATTGTGCATAAGTATGTGACCTTAAACACCAATAAATAAATAAATAAAAAATAAATAAATAAATATAACTGATTCAGGTGAAACCGACTATGAAAAAGCTAATATTTTAAACGAGGCATTTATTCGAAATAGTATGTTGAACTCGAATAGCAAGCAACTACCCCCCTTCAAACGCAAATGTTCGAAATCATTTAGCAAAATTTCTTTTACTCAGGAAGACATTATTCAGATTATCAATTCTCTTAAAACAAACAAAAGCAGCGGCCACGATGGTATTGGACATAGAATGTTAAAGGAAACTAAATTTAGTGTAGGCAGACCTTTATTTCTGCTTTATTCTAAATCACTGGAGTTGTCGGAATTTCCTCTGGAGTGGAAATGTGCTGATGTGCCCCTCTTTATAAAAAAGGTGATCGTCAAGACCCCCAAAATTATCGACTTATCTCTTTATTGTGTTGTGTTGGTAAAATAATGGAGCGGGTTGTTTTTAAGGAAGTCTATAAATATTTTAAAGACAACAATCTATTTTATATACTACAGTCAGGCTTCCTCCCAAACAACAGCACCGTTTACCAATTATTAGAGATCTATCATAACCTTTGTGACGCAGTGGATAAAAACTTATATACATGTGGTGTCTTTTGTGATATTTCAAAGGCATTTGATAGAGTATGGCACGTAGGAATCATATATAAATTAAAACAGTACGGTATCTCGGGTCCTTTGCTCCGCTGGTTTCACAGCTATCTAAAAGACAGAAAACAGAGGGTAAAAATAAATGGTTACAATTCCAACTATAAAAAAGTCAAGACTGGAGTTCCACAGGGGTCGGTCCTAGGCCCGTTCCTGTTTCTTATATATATCAATGACATTGTCGACAATATTGACTCGGCTACTCGCATGTTTGCCGATGACACGTGTCTGACAGAATCGTCCAATGACCCATGTAACGTCGAAGCAAAAATGAACGAGGAACTCAAAAAAGTAAACGAATGAGCTAACATGTGGCTTGTTTCGTTTAATGCAAAAAGACGAAAGCAATCCTATTCACACTTAAGAAAAATATCTCGTCATTAAATATTTTGTTTAATGGCGAAACAATTGATTTTTGTAATTCTCACAAACATTTGGGTTTAACCTTAGAATCAAACCTGTCTTGGTCAGATCACATTGATAACATTCGTAAAAAGACTTGCTCGAGATTGTCCCAACTAAGAAAATTGAAGTATACTTTTAACAGAAAAATTCTTGAAAAAATATATCATGCATTCATATTACCGATTTTGGAATATGGTAGTTCTGTGTGGAGCGGTGCTCCTCAGTATCAATTAAATCGTATTGAAGATATTCACTACGAGGCAGCCCGAATAGTGAGCGGGTTGACAAGAACTGTGCCACGGGATCGACTTTTGTTGGAGGTTGGTTGGAGTAGTCTGGAAAACAGGCGCTATGTTCACAAAATGTGTAACTTTTACAAAATTCTCACTGGGAATGCTCCGAACTTCCTCCACGAACTTTTACCATCTCGTGTCGCCGACATATCCCAATACAATTTACGAAACGCATCTAATTTTGTCCCTTATTTCTGTCGAACCGAACTCTTCAAACGATCATTTTTCCCTTCGTGTATTGAAGTGTGGAATGCCCTACCGGAGGTTGTTCGAAACAGTCGGCCACTTGGGGAATTCAAAAAGTCCATCTCACCACCCTTGTGTAAGCCTCCAACATATTTTTCAACCGGTATAAGGAAATACAATATTATTTACTCAAAATTACGAACTGGATGTAGTGACCTTAATGGTGACGAGTTCCTCAACTACATCTTCGATTCTCCATTTTGCTTATGTAACGATGGCGTTGAGGATGCAGAACATTATTTCTTCCTGTGCTCTTTAAATTCTGATATTCGCTGTATCCTCATAGATGATTTGTCGAAACTTACGCCCAACTGGAATTCATTGGATTTAATTTTATACGGAAGCCCGTCATTACCCGAAAGCAGCAATGTATTAGTTTTCTTATCTGTTCAAAAATTTATTCGTGACTCGCATAGATTTGATGTACAGTTGCTGAATTAGCTGCGCCTCTCAGCAAGTCTGAGTGTCCCAAGGTTATACAGGTGATCTAACATCCACTGTGGGTGTCCTCTCGCAGTGGAACCTGACAATCAATCTATGTGAGGACAACACGGTGGATGTTAGGTTAGTACGGACGTGGAGTGAGCACTCAAAGATTAACTGTCTCAACAATGTTCTGTGAACGTTCCTTAGCGGCATTAAACTAAATTTAGAATTGAATAAATTGTGTGTGTGTGTGGGGGGGGGGGGGGGGGGGGGGTCATCATCACTGGAATTTCTGTTGTATACTGTTCTTTTTTTTACTTTTTCTTTATATATGTTTAATCTACTTATAATTTTTATTGACAAATCAATGGTTCAGTAAACAGAGTTATTTACTGAATGAAACATCTCAAGGCGTGACTTGTTAACAGGTGAGTGCATCTCTAATTAGCATAAGAATCATATATTGAAAACATACTTCTGTGTTTTGAACACAGATACCAAAATGAATGATGCATCAGATTCAAGTTGTTGTTTTTTTTTCAATTTAATATGTTTCCATAACTACCTTTTCTTAATACTTTCGATTTCAAGACGGTCACAACTCCACCATTAGAAGAAGGGGAAAAAATATGATTTTCATAATATCCTTGTCGATAGCTTTAATTTGATATCTCACACGACTATCTTCTTAAAACTTTTGATTTTCTGATCGGTGTTAACCCCATCCCCACGGCGAGGGTTGAAAATGTCATTTTTGTAATGTATTCATCGAGCCCTTCATATCAGTACCTCACATGCTTGGATTTGTAAAAATGAAGACGTTTCTCGGCTCTGGTCGTGACCCCACCCCCACATAAAATGAAAAATGTCATTTTCGTAATGTATTCATCGAGCCTTCGTATCAGTCACATGCCTGGATTTGTAAAAAGGAAGACGTTTTTCGGCTCTGGTCGTGACCCCACCCCACGACGAGGGTTAAAAATACGATCTTCTTAATCCACTAGTCGAGACCTTCAGTTTGATAGGTCACGTGACCACCTTCTCGAAACTTTCGATTTTTCTGATGGGAGTGACCCCCACCCCCACTAAAAATGAAAAATGTCATTTTTTGTAATGTATTCATCGAGCCCTTCATATTAATACCTCACATGCCTAGATTTGTAAAAAGGAAGACGTTTTTCGGTTCTGGTCGTGACCCCACCCAACGACGAGGGTTAAAATTACGATCTTCTGAATCCACTCGTCGGGACCTTCAATTTGATAGGTCACGTGACCACCTTCTCGAAACTTTTGATTTTTTTTGATAGGCGTGACCCCCCACCCCCATATAAAATGAGAAACGCCATTTTTGTAATGTATTCATCCAGCCCTTCATATTAATACCTCACATGCTTGGATTTGTAAAAAGGAAGACGTTTTTCGGCTCTGGTCCTGATCCCTCCGACGAGGGTTACAATTACGATCTTCTCAATCCAATCGTCGAGACCTTCAGTTTGATAGGTCACGTGACCACCTTCTCGAAACTTTCGATTTTTCTGATGAGTGTGACCCCCACCCCCACGACGAGGGGAGATAACTTTGTATGATTAAGTTCAGATTATGAGAATCAAGGAATCTGATTGGTTAATTAGCGTTAGGAACGTGAAGTGATTGGGTGATTACTTATTTCAAGCTCTTCAAGCTTTGGAGTTTTGGTGTGCATTGTTCTAACCATTTACATCCGCGTTATTAAACGACCATGTGGCAACTAGACCACGATGGCAAACGTGGAGAGAAAATTCTAATTTTTCGACATTTCTTAATTTTTATATTTTGCTGTCCTAGAATCCCCACAAGTTGGTCATCGTGGTCTAGACGGTTCGATCGACCGTTTGCGAACGTTGCGAAAAAAATTTAGGATCGATTTTCCTGTCCTAGAATCCCCAATCGTTTTTACCGATCGGATCGCACCCTCCCCCGTCTAGAACGCGATCGCGAACGTTGTGTCCCAGAATCCCCAAAGCGCATTTTTATGCTGTCTCAGAATCCCCAAAGCGTTTTGCCGGCGTTCGCCAACGATAGATCGAAAGACCTAACCCACGGTGGCGAACGTCGAGACGATTTTTTAGGTCGATTTCTTGGATTTTTCGTAGATTTTTCCTTCCGCGCGAATTCTGCTGAATTCGCACTCGTTCGCCAACGGCTGTTTGAACCGTCCAGGACACGATAAGCTACTTGTGGGGATTCTGGGACAAAATGTACAAAAAGCGTTTGTACATTTTAACACTAAATCCTATGGGTACAAGTACGTGTACGTGTACATGTACATTTTTTCGAAAAAAGTGTCCCAGAAACCCCCATTTATACCTACTGTCGCCTAAAGTGGTAGTATAGGATGTATGCTGTGTACTCCTACAGGTCCCAAGTTAGCCCTTAGTACTATTAATCCACCTAATGCTTTGTTTTATTATATGACTGGTATGGTGGTTAGTAATGCTAGGCCAATCGGTATTGTGGGTAGGGGTAATGTCTGGAAGTTTAGAACGGTAGTATAGTATGGGCGGTATATACACATGCAGGTCCCATGTTAGCCCTTAGTACTATTAATCCACCTAATGCCCCCACCCCCGAATCCTTTCTAGGACCGTCATACCATATGCCGATATGTGCATATGTGAAAGGGCACAATGTGCACCAGCACATAGGCACATAGGCTCATTAAAAGAGCCTTTAAATAATGGAAATATAATCGCAGAAGAGATAATACTGCTCCCCGACAACTGAACAACAAAAAGATTCCTGGTACAGATCAGGTGTCAAATGAAATGCTGAAGATTCTCCTAACTTTCATGATTGACGATATTGTTAAATTATTCAACCAAACATTAGACTCGCATCATTATCCTTTTTCGCTGAAGTGAATATACTCTCACAACAATCTATACAAAGGAGACAGATATAATCCTGACAACTACAGGGCCATCGCCCTAAGCTGTACATTGGGGAAGATGCTAAACAAAATTATAAATCGCAGAATTAATTATTTTTTAGAAGATAATAACTTAATTTGTGAAAATCAATTTGGATCTCGAGAAAAACGTAGTACGATCGACAATGTGTTTGTTCTCAAGTCTGCAATTAACAAATATAAGGAGCTAAAGAAACCATTATACTCTGTGTTTGTGGACTTTAAGAATACCTTCGACACTGTGGATCGATCAATACTTTTAGAAAAAATAAAAAGAATTGGAGTCACAGGACCTGTTTCACAAATAATAGAATCGCTCTATAGATCAAGTCACTACTGTATAAAAACAAATCGGGATATTAACCCACCCCTGTTATCAACAACTGGCGTGAGGCAGGGATGTAACATTTCGCTGACATTGTTTAAGATATTTATAGATGACATCAGTGGAGTTTTTGATAAAGGCTGTAATCCAATAATTTTGTACAATCGGAAATTGAATCACCTACTATTTGCGGATGACTTAGTGCTGACCTCAGACCCACAAAGGTGCCTACAAAACTGCCTGAACAGACTAGAAGCGTATAGAAAGCAAAACAACTTGTTTTAAACAAAGACAAGACGAAATATATGATTTGTAAGGCCCGAAAAATAACGAATATTCTCAAATTTTCAGTTGGGGTAAAGAACTGGAATGTACCTCAAGAATACACATACCTAGGGTTAACCTTTTCGGAAAACGGCGCCTTGAAACATGCAGTCTGAACATAGTCTTAAGGGACTCAAGGCTCTGTACAGTTCACACAGCTCGTTCAAATAGAAATGAACGCCAACCGTGGTTGTCTTTTCTAAGCTGTTTGATAAAATATTAAGCCGATATTATTATACGCCAGTGAAATATGGTCGATGGAGTTGAATATGAGGAATAAAGATACTGCACCGAGTGAAAGGGCTCATATCAAGTTCTGCAAACTGATCTTAAATGCGGGTAAACTCTCCTCCAACCATGCTGTACGTGCGGAGCTTGGTCAATATCCAATAACAATGGATACTTTAGTACGATTCGCAAATTATACTTGTAAATTGCTTACTACTTCCCTGGATACTGTTCTGAATGATGCTTTTGTGGAAGTTGAGAAATGTAAACTCCCTGACTC
This sequence comes from Pictodentalium vernedei, assembly GCA_031216915.1. NCBI lineage: Eukaryota > Metazoa > Mollusca > Scaphopoda > Dentaliida > Dentaliidae > Pictodentalium > Pictodentalium vernedei. The sequence goes on along the minus strand of CM062294.1, from coordinate 376,600,606 downwards.
AGTAAGTGAAAAGTGACTTGGATTTAGCAGTTTGAACGAAACTGAAGTTTCCAAAAGTAAAATTAATTTTCTAAAGACCAAACTTGAATCGGACTATATTAAATTATTTAAAGAAGATATACACAATGATAATTAGAGAACAGAAAAAATAAACTTAGGACTTATATCGACTATTCCAAATAGATTATCAAATGAAGCCGCATCTCATTCTCACCTCTTTCATTGAAACTAGAACATATTTCACGCGATTACGCGTCAGAAACCATAACCTGTGGAACGTGGAAGGCATTTACAGCCTCCTTGTCCGATTGAACACACAGAATATGCGAAGCTTGTGCAATGGGGGAGGCGGAATCGGAATGGCACTTCGTAATGGAATGTCCACTGTATGCAACATTGAGAGAGGGATTATTTCGCGCAGTGTCTGACGAAATAGTTGTCTTCCCTCTGATGGATAAAACTGATAAATTTAAAGTCATAATGACTAATAATAATCCAGTGCTATGCAATGTTATTTGTAACATGGTCCAGTTCTTCTTTTAAAAGAGTGACTTAAAGAAAACAAGACCTTATAACAAACAATTGTTAAAGGTGTTTATTATAATTAATGTAATGTCGGTTACTACATTTCTGTTACTTTTATATTATGTATATTATATATGTTGTATTATGTGTTATCAGTGTTGAAATCTGCCCCAACGAAGGTGTAAATTGCTAATAATAAATTATTCATATTCTTATTCTATGGGAATGTTGTTTCATGATGCCCCAAAGTTGAAAATCCTTTGAAGAATCTGAAAAAGTGAAATAAAAGGTGGAACCCTCCATGCCAAGGACCTAAAATAACCTCAAACAAATTACTGATGGTGTTTTTCTCTTATATGACACAGCAGTAGAAACAAATCTGAAATATCGGTTTGTTTCTGGCCTAGTTGGAATGGGCTCAGGAGGGGGAGGATTGAGGAGGGGGGGGGGGGGGCGGTCCGTGCAGTATGTCATTTTTACTGGAGGTGTTTATGTCGTTACCATTTTCATTATGTTGCAAGATCGGATGGTGAGAATAATAGAGAATTTAACTTGTTGGTCTTCCTGATAGACAGGACCCTAACTAACAAGTGGGCATAAAACGTTGGTGCCCGACGGCTCGGTAATATCACCCAACTATTTCTCCAACTACCTTATAGCTTTTATCAAAGACAAACGCTATAAATATAATTGCTATTAATAAAATTCTTATATGGCAGGGAATTTATCAGAATTTTTTGACAGTGCTGTCAATTACACACTAGCCAGGTAGAAGTGCCCGACCGCATGGGTGCTTTCAACAGGTCATGGTCATAAAAATCATTTGTTATTAGTTACTCTCTCCCTGGATGTGGAATTCTACCGATATAACGAGTCGGTCATTTATTGCACTTTCTGAACTGTGTATATTTTTGTCGGGCATGGAAGAGATTTTGCCACCACCCCCACTCCCGAAGTTACGCACCTGCTGATGGAGTTTTAATTTCTGGCCGTAGTTTACAAAGCTAGAGGCCTCTAGCAAAATTGGTACCAATTTCTTTTCGGCAGATCTCAAAGAAGCAATTGTTTATTTTTATGTTATTTTTTGTCCGGCGAATCATCTTGGGTAAACCCAAGCTCAGCTGGCATAGATGTAAAGATGTTGTTTTGGAGAAAGAACTGTCTCAAAAGAAAAGAAAATTACACGAGACTAGTGTAATGGTAATAGGGGCGTAGCTAGGATTCTACAATAGAGGTGTCGTAGCCATTTTTTTTCTTGGGGGCGGGGGCATTTGGAAAGACGTTGGAGAGGGGCAGAGGCCGCTCCTAGTCCCCTCCGGTCTGTACCCCCTCCTCCCACTTGAATGAAGTGGGAAGGAGGGAATAAAGGCCGGAGGGTCCTAGTTATGGCATAGATGGGTCATTCTTTTTGGGGGTGAGTGGGTGCGGAAACGCTATGGGAGCAAGCCCCCCCCCCCCACACACACACACACACGTTCCGCCACCTCACCCACCGACCCCCGACACTCCTCCCGGCTACTCCACTGATTGGAGATAGATGGCCAAGCAAGTACGAAGAATAATGTATGCTATAAGTTACGGCTTTTGGACTCGGAACCGTGATTTGAAATGTGAATGAGTTTACTCAATGAATTCTGTTACAACTTACTAGAATCTATTGGTGGGTTTCCCGCTGCATCTTGCCTGCCGCCTGAAAGAGAAAGAGACATTTCACCGATACAGATTATTGTAGAGCCTTCCGAAGTTTCGAAATTCGGTTCGATTCGAAATCGTTCCGATGATACGATTCGAGTTACGCTCGCTTTTGTTACAAGATCGAACAGAAAATACTGCGTTCCTGCAGGTAAGGACTGACAAAATTCCAGTCCATTCAAAGCTGTTTCTCGACATTTTTGAAGGCCCAACAAAAGTCAAATTCAAGGATTTTCAGGGCCCCTGACTTCACTAGTTCTACCTAGGACCGTACAGTCGTTACACCCTCCTCCCACTTTCCTGAATGGGAAGTGGGAGGAGGGTGTAACGACTGTATGCTCCAAGTCAGAACTACGTTATCACGAACTATGGAATATATAGTTATTATTATGCACTTCGTCGACATTTTTATTTCATAATATTAAAGACTTTTAAGACTTCCTGGTACATTTTCCAGGATTCCAAGGCCTTCAATGGCCATTTTTCGGATTACGTCATTCCTTGAATCCATGGCCCTTTGAGAACCATAAAATAGGCCGGCATTGCCAAAAATAATTTAATACGGTATTTTCACAGTAACATGGTGTGGTAGAAGGAGCAGGAGTTGGTTGCTTGTAATGTAACCGTATTTTTAACAGTAATGTTTTGTAGTGTATCTCATTGAAACTCACACAATGCCGGGGTCGCTTTCAAGAACAAAGATTCCTTCATGTTTTTACTGGTTTAGCTTCACGAAAATGATTTGTTGAGCCGAAAATTTTAAATAGACCTCTAATGATCTACCACCCTCCAATCTTGTGTTGAATAATTTATTAATCTTTACCTATCATGATTGGAAACGACACTTGCCAAAACGATTCTTCAATAACTAACAATGTTAATTTCGGGCCTTAAGAAGATAGTTTGAGACCCCACTCTCACCCCCCCCCCCCCCCACACACACACTCATCAGAACGAGCTAAAAAAATCGTTACAGACCATGTAAGGCACGTAAGGTCATAACATATATTTTTAACGAAAATATTGAAAAAACAAGTCCAACGACGCCGACTTTCCTGACTTTAACATACATAAAATGAGCATTTATAAACGGACACTGCAATGTTCTTCAACTTATATTCCATATGGGGCAGAAAATAATTGTTTTCCAGCTCCATTTGTCAAATTTAGCTCGATATCACTGAATATGTCGGAAAGAATTCCCCGTGCTGCTCTGGTTGGAAGGTTGACGGCCGAAGGATTAACGCAACGTCGCATGTAGAATTGCCCCATTGATGTTACTCCTGAAAAACAAATAACCTGAGATGCCATACCTTTGCTCGATATCTCAGAAAATGTAGGCGTTGAGCAAATAAATAGAGGATATCTAGTGTTTTTGAGTGGATACCGAAAATTACCCCATGAGTGACCTAGACAAACGTTTATTTTAGCGAGCGGCTGCGCGAGCAAAATAGCCATTTGTCGCGGTTACGACACTAGATTTTCGTTTTATTGTACGCTTTTTATAAGAATCTGACCATTCCTATCGATAATGCCACTCGTTTCAACCTTGAATGTATGCATGAAAGTAAACAAACGGTGCGCATTGATACGCGGAATTCATCGATATTGGGAACAGGTAGCGTCTTGCGATCTGATTCAGCAGGCGGGTTTTATGCATCGATTCAAGGTGAATACGTGTTGAATTATTGCTGGAAATGATCGGTATCCACTCAAAACACTAGATTTTCTTTTCATTATACGTTTTTAGAACAAATTAGTCATTTCCAGTGATAATTTGACTCGTATTCACCTTGAAGTGATGCTTTGAAAGCCGCCATTTTGTTGGATATAATAATAATGAAATAATAAAGTAAAATAATTATATGTATAGGAAGAGACCCCGAGAGTAATATTGAGCCTTGAACGGGGTAACGTTTCCGAAAAACGTGTTGGTCGATTCGCCCAGGAAGTTCTGGGTTTTTTTTATGAGTCGGCGCACTCAATTCCAATTTCTTCGTTGTGAATTGACAAATTGACATTTCAAACTGTTCTCATTAGTAGTATTATAATTATTAAATTTCATCTGTGAGTTGAACAATTAGTTGGTTAAATTACTCTGGGAAAGTGGGACTATTTTTATGTTTGAGTGATTTGGCAAGTACAGACTTGAAAGAACGATCCGCGAATCATTGTTATTGTTTTGAAACGTACGTGTTTGCAGTCAATTTGGCACAGTAAAATGTCACGTAGCATAATATAATAAAAAGAAAATCAAAGCTATTTTAGTGAATAATTCCCGAGTTTTATTTTTCACGAGCGCTTGCGCGAATGAAAAAATTATATTTTCAGGTCCACACGAAAATTCACTACAATGGCGTAGATGGCTTCTATACAATAAACATTTAACAACATAAAGGGCCATAACTATGGAAAGAAAACCCCAAATCGAAAGTCCCATTCTGCATGCACATCTGCACGTAAGACTCATACTTCATACAAACTTTCGTAAAAATCCACCAAAAGTGTAAGTGGAGTGTACCAAATAAACAGTTGTGGCGGACATTAACGATAAAAGGGCCATAACTCTGGAAAAAAATTGTGGAATAAAAAATCCCTTCCACAGACGCATCTACACTCCATACTCATACACCATACCAAATTTCGTAAAAATCCGACAAGTGGTGTGGGAGGGATTTAAACGGACAAATATTTGTGATAGACATTTAACGATGAAACGGGGCAAAACTCTGGGAAATCAAAAAATCTTTCCACAAAAACCTCTAAACTTTATACTGATACTTCACCCGATTTTGGAAGAATCAGACAAGAGATGTCACGAAAGTTAAACGAAAAAAACCCATTTGGGATGGAATTCAATGATAAAAAGGGACTTAACTTTAGAAAAAAAATCTGCTGAATCAAAAATTACTTTTCACAAGCAAATCTACACACCATACTCATACTTCACGTCAAATTTCATAAAACTCCCACCAAAAAACGTAAGAGCAGTTAAACGGACAAACATTTGTAACAGACATTTAGCGACAAAACGAGACATAACACTGGAAAACTCTGCCCAATTAAATCTAAACTCCATACTTATGCATCGTATTGAATTTCGTAATTATCTGACAAAAGATGTGAGAGGAGTAAAAGGAACAATCGTTCGTGATGAACTTTTAACGATAAAAAGCGACATAACTCTGGAAAAAACTACGGAATCAAAAACTCATTTCCACACACAGATCTGTTCTTCATACTCATTGTTCACACCAAATTACGTAAAAATCCAACAAGAAATGCAGGAGGAGTTGATCCGGACAGCGGACAAACATCTGTGACGGGCATTTAATGATAAAAAGCTCCTAACTCTGGAAAATGCAGAAATGAAAATTCCTCTCCCAATGCATATCTACACTATATTCTCATACTACACATCGCATTTAGTAGAAATCCGGCAAGAAGTGTAGGCGGAGTTAAGTGGACAATCATATGTGACGGGCATTTAACGATGAAAAGGGCAATAACTCTGAAAAAATGCGGAATCGAAAATTCCTTTCCACATGGACATCTTCAACACTTCATACTGATACTTTGTAAACACGGACATGCATGTGTGACGGGTGGACGGGCGCCATTTCAATATCCTCTTCCCAATTTCATCGGCGAGGGATAATAAAATCTGAATGCCGATTTTTGTGGACAGCCCTGAACGGACATGACCAACGCCAGATAATGGATTATCATTTTACTTACCAGTAGTTGCAGTGTTCTGGGTCTGTGTTGCTGAATTTGTCGTGGTTGGTGTGGTCGTCGCGGTTGGTGGCACTTGACTAGATATATCCACATCGGTTACTGTGGAGGATACTGAAGTTGTAGGTGTTGTAGTTTGTTCACTCATTGTTGTCGCAGCAGAAGCAGCTATAGCTGGAATGGTGAAATGACAGGGAAATAAACTATGTACATGCTGTTGGTGGATATTCCTGCCTAGTGCAGGAAATCACTTGCCACTAAAATAAGTAAAATGTGAGCATACCTACTACTCTCTAAATGCAGTTGGGGTAAAAATCATTTGGGTTCATATTCACGCAACCCAGTTGATTTGGGTTAACTTTCAACCAAAATGATTTTAGAGTGTAATTAGATTTTCACCAACAAATTCTGCACTTTTTATCCAGCGAAACTGGAATGAAAAGTTTTGTTTTGAATTTGTTCAGGATGAAAAACCTGATTCTGTGAAAGAATTACGTTTTCCCATTCCTGTGACCTAGACCTTTGTCACTCGGTGTTGCTGTCCAACAGACCTTCCTTTGGTCTTTACCTCTGTGTGACATTTTGTGGAAAGCCATCCAAGCATTATGGAGTTATCAGTCCGGACAGACAAATGCAGTTTGTGAGAGAATTAAATTTTCACATTTCTGTGACCTTGACCTTTGTAACTCGAGCAAGGTCTTGCTGTGCAACACTTCCAATGGTCTTTACCCTTGTTTGAGGTTTTGTGTAAATCCACCCAAGCATTCTTGAATTATGTTTCTGGATTGACAAAACACTCTGCGAGAAAATTAAGTTTTCCCATTCCTCTTATCATCACTTGTCACTGGAGCACGGTGGTCTGCGTAACAAACCTTCCATTAGTATTTTCCCTTGTGCAATGTTTCATGGAAATCCATCAAAGGATTATAGAGTTATGTCTCCGATTTAATATGCTTCCTACCGGGGGCACAGAATACTCAGAGGGGTAAGAGTTAAAGGTCACACGCATTATAGCTTGTGACATCCGCGTGTGTGTGAGGGTGTGAAGATGTGTGTTAGTGTGCATTAGCTGAGTGTGTGTTTGAAGTTAAAAAATTCGCACTGGCACAGACATTTCCTTCTGAAACGTTTTTTTTTTCATTTAATATGCCGCCGAAAAATTGTTTTCATTTATTGAACCTTGATGGGTTTCAAACATAACAAAAATACATAAAATTGATTTAAACTAAGTGATGAGCTTAGGAACTGGTTAAACTGACTGGCAATAATTGACGTTATACACTGATTGGCTCTAATTTACTCCTTACAAGAATGTTACGCAAGCCTTTTTTTCTTTTAGGCGATGTCAGGTCGAAGATTCAAAGGTTCATTTAATTTAGCATTGGTTAAATTCAATTCATCTTTTAATATTTTTGCTATTTCGGTATTCATTCTATTGTATGTTAAAGTGGAAGGAATGATGGACCTCCTTTCGCATTCTCTTTCTGATATGTTCATACCAAATGGCCAGAGGGTTTGAAGCGTATTGATTCGAAAAGCTTCATGTTTTTCCCTAAATTCATCCGTTTCTTCTAATGTGTCTTTAATTGGTGGTGGATTTCGAAATCGTCCAAAGAATGGCCAGGAAGGTTAAAATGTTGAGCTACTAGGGCATCAGCATTATGTTTTATATCCTGTTTGTGTCTAGTAGCACGTTCGCGGAAAGGATTTTGACTTTCACCAACAGACTATTTCCGACAGCGTTTACAAGTGATAAGGTAAATAATATTTGGTGAATCACAATGGAGGGAGTTACGGATCTGGTAATGATTTTTCTTTTGTTCGGAGGAAAATTGCTCTTTCTGATCAGTCATAAAAGTATGCAATCCACAACGAGGCTTTTTGCAATTAAATACCGCGCCACTCTCATTCTGCAACGGTCTGTTATGTTCCATTTTCAGTGGTTCAAAATCAGTAGTTTCAGTGTGTGTGTGTGTGGGGGGGGGAAGGGGTGGGGGGGGGGGGGTAATTACCGACCAAAAACCGACTAACACCGTCCTAATCAGCCCAAAACCGACCCAAGCATTCCAAAGTGCCAATTATCAACCAAAAACTCGACAAATCCCACCCAAAAGCTTGATTGACATCGCCCAAACAATAAGAAAATATTCGAACATCTGCGTATGAGAAGTCGACCTTTAGGAGAAGTTGGCCCCGAACGAAGTCGGCCCATGTGAGAAATCGGACCACGAGAGTAGTCGGCCCATTACAGAAGTGCTACGCTAGAGTAGTCATAAGTTATTTTCATATTATTTTGCAATTATTTACTAAAAAGTACCAATTAGTGCTCTTCAGGAAATAACTGCAAAATAATTCCAGGCTGTGACGTGGTGCTAATATATTATATACAGTCAGTCCAATATCAAAAATTGCGTTTTTCGTTTTATTTTGCAAATATTTACTGAAAAATACCGACCTTCCTACAAAGTCTTCCAAAATCAATTAAAGCCACACAAAAGTGGTAATTGCCGATCGTACCTTGAAATATTTTGAACCTCAGAAATATTTCAGAGTGGTTTTGAATGGTACGAGAAATGCTCGGCTCGATAAGACCAAATAAAAGTACATGTGGCATTATTCAAGCTTTTGGTCGGTATTGGTCATGCTTTTGGTCGGTAATTAGCACCTTTGGGTGGGTTTGGGCGGCTTTGGTCGATTTCGGACGGTTTTACTCGGTAATTAGTAGGATCAGTGTTTAGTCCGAAAAAAAGCTTCTGAGAACTGATAGCATTTCTTGCCTTATATTGCCTATATATATGTGAGTGTGTTCTTGTAATAAAGGTCATACACACGTTTTAACTTGCGACATCATCCGTGTGTTTAGGGGTCTGTTTTCCTAATTTTGTGAGCACCCAGACAATAGTGTTAGCGTCCCCACAAGGATTTCCGTTCTTTCCTCCATGTGACTTCGCGATTGTGTGGAGACTAACTTGTTCTTCTTTGTTTGTCACCAAGAACAAAAGAAAACAAAAGGAGAAACAACAAGTCCTCACAAGGTCGGTTAAACAAGACTCGACGTGTTGACCCCTAAAATGGCTGAAAATCCGATTTGTGTTTGGAGGTATATGATTATTACGGAACTAAATGTATTTTATTTTCAGGAAATGAGTAACGTGATATCTATAATTATGCAACAATGATATTTTATAACATATAATGAGTAATGGAAAATTGAAATGCACCAAAAATGGTGCTTTTGATTTTCATCAAACTTTCCCTGCACAAGTTAATAAATGTCCAAATGTCCCCAACAGAATGGTAAAAGCTGCACAAGAAAACGCACAACAGTAACAGAGTCCCAAAAACTGTGAAATCTGTTTACTTGGATTGATGAAAAAAATAGCTATTTCTGTATAAGATTGTGGCTGACTGTCATCCGTTCTATTTATAGCGTATGCGTCTGTGCAATTTGATTTTGGATTGTGCTGTGGGTTTTATTGGGAGCATAATTGTGTTTTTTTAGCATAACTGTTGATCGAATAATGTCCAATTATTGCTTAACTAATACATAGTTGTTGTTCGTTGCTGTCATTCGTTCGGATTGTAGCAAAGGTAAAATTATTTCCACGTGCATTCAGAAAGTATGTCACACTAGAGTGCTTACATGTTGGGGATGCTTCCGTTCACATTCGGCCAACTCCATTTATCTCTTCGCAGTGTCGTATCTTCAGAACATTTGTCTGCATTAAAGTGTTTTAATTACATATTTAATTAAGTTCAGTATGTTTCGGATGTCTTTCACGTTGTTTTTTCAATGTTCTTTCACATATAAGTAAAATCTAAGAGTGAAGATATTTTTCAAATTAGCGGTTAATTGTCCCTTCAACCAACAATACATAATCGTGGAGGGTCACTAATTATTTAATCCTACAACCCAATTGGTCTGTAGAATTAAATAATTACTGATCCTTCTCAGCTATTTGTGCTCAAATATTAGAAACCCCAACGAAAACGAAGTGTACTTTCCCAATTTTTGTAGCCGATAGTATTACATCGGACATTGTAACGCAGGCACTTGGTATTGAAATGGTTAATGCACACAACAAGCTTTCGATCGGCAGGTTTTTCTTAAAAAATTATAACAATGCTCTCTTTGATCGGACCCTAATGAAAAGATATCAGAAATTTCTTTCCTTACATCAAACAAGGTCAATGTGTGCCCCACAGACCAAAGTGGTGGTAGGGATGGTTTCCGATGCCCTTGTGAGAAATGCCTGAGTTTCCCGACTATAGCCGGTGGATAGGAGGAAACCTTTGATTATTCCATATATCTCAACACGTGCAGAGAATTACTATTTCTCATGCGATGTCACCATGTTCCCAACAATTAAACTCATACTTTAAAAGCGATCGTACAACAACATTCAGAAAGTAGCCCCTGTTGGACGCTGTTGTATTCCTGCGCGAAACTTGAACCATGCTTTTGTACGCTGCGTACATGTAAAACAAAATGACTTTTGAAGCTTTATTTCAATAACTCTCTCTTTAATTGAATGGGGAATATTTTGGACCTAACGCTTTTCTGAACAGAGTACTGTTTGCAACAACATAATTCGAGATATTCTTTTTTCTCGATGTATTTCATCATCTTCTTTGGTTTTTTGGATCAAGTGCTAAAGGGACGATCTGAAATTTCTGAACCGAGTTTACTAAAATTGACCTGCGCCAAGGTTTACAGAAATTGCCAACCCAATTGTATTTTTTTTTCATTTTTGCCTGGGGTCACAAGCTATGTTTTCCAGGCAAAAAAATAAAAAAAATAGTTATTCAGGAACAGTTGTTTTGAAAATGTTAACTATTCTTATTTGACGAACAATTAATGAAATATAAAAGATTAATTCAATTCTACATTCGAAACCAACTCGCTCAAATTTTTCGACGTCACACGTTTATAAGACACGTTGCGAACGATACTTCTGTAGTGAGCTACTGGACGGCGATAATGCGATGAACAGAATGTTCAACTCGTCCCAGATATGGGTAAAATTTGCGGCGGTCGTCCAGTAGTTTTGGTCTTCGACCTCGCCACAGGCTCGGCCCTCACCTAAGTTAATGAACTCGTTTCGTAAGATTCACTATAACCTGGGGACACATGGCGACCCTTTATCAATTACCAAGCCTGGTAGGCAGCTGACACCGGCAGTACAACGTGCCATGAACAGTCCTATTGTGCAAAATTGTTTAAGCTAAAAAAGAGGACCTTTGTAACATGCCACCGATATAGTTTTTTTCATGTGCTGCTTGAACTTTATTTAGACGAATTTCTTTCTTCTTTAGGCTCTTGCATCTCTCAGATCCAGCACACTTGAAACAGATTTGTTTTATTAGAATATAGACCTTTTTTCTATTCACATTCTTATCAGCAAAGGTTTTCTATCCGAATCTGTTTCTCTCCAAGTTTGTCTGTTTTGTCACTTTTGTGTTTGTATCATTCATTTTAAAAATGTTTCGAAAAAGTGACCTGAATTACCCGAAAAACTCACAAGTGATGCTCTCCGCTCTCACACCACATTCGAAACGTAGATGCTTACCGGGAGCTATGGGTCTTCTTAAAACATTAACACCGCAGATCCAAGGTGTTCCGTCCAAACGTATCTTACAGCGCTGGAACAATACATTCCAACGGGCTTCACTCTTCAACGGGTCTCATCTTGTCATTCCTAGAACTATGCCATGGATATTATGTTTACCAACTACATGAAGCCCAATGCACCCTTCAAACACTTTTGGCTGAACTCACCACATCACTGCCACCCGACATCTTGTCCGAGGTTCTCAGGGGCATAGACAATTTCAAAAGGAATTTCAGTCGTTCTCTTTAGAAAAGACAAAAGTCTAAATTCAAAAGAGATGGCATCACACCTACTACCCCGAATTCATGCCCAGCTTTACCAAAAAAAGAAACGGAAGTGTAGACATTCCAAACGTAGGCACGCTGCACACCTTCCTTTTTCCAACAGTGTGGTTAACCTTTTATCTGTCAATTTACTACCCACAGAGGTTGATGTTTTATCTCGTGGACTTGGATTTTGTCCTACTCCAGCTCACCTCAACCGCAGTGAACTTTCCACTAGCTGCCACAATTTTTTTTCTGCAGACTTCGACTCGCTGACTATTTTGCCGATCAGAAAAACTTTGCTGCTCCGCCTAATCCATTTCGTTTGAAAAGCAAATGGGAGCCACCTCCAAGCAAACAACTAGCCATTGAAGCTTATATTGAGGCTACTGGTCGGGAGATCTCACAGATCCCCGTCTCTGCACATCACGACAACCTGTCAAAACGAGAACGATCAGCGCTACACAGTTTACGTCAGCGAGACATTGTCATCAAATCCGCCGATAAAGGCTCCTCGGTGGTCATCATGGATAAGTCGGCATGCATAGCTGAAGCAGAAAGACAGCTATCATATGCTCGTTTCTACCAACAAATGGATCGTGATCCTAGCAATGAATTTTCTCAGAAAGTATCTGAAACCATCACATCCATCTGTTTGGGAAACTCGTGAGTATTTGGAGCCAGACAGACCCCGTGCTGGTAGATTCTACCTGCTACCAAACATTCACAAAACAGGGAATCCAGGTAGCCCTATCGTTTCTGGTAACAACCACCCCACTTAAAACAATTCTCAGTTTGTTGACTTCCATCTGCAAACCCTCGTTGAAAAATTGCCGTCCCATCTGAGAGATACCACCCACTACCACAGAAAAATGGGCGAACTGGGTGAGCTCCCAGATGACACTCTGCTGTGCACGATGGATGTAGTTACTCTGTACACAAACATACCACGTAATGAAGGGATTGAAGCCTGTAGAGAGGCGTTAGATACACGTTCATGTTTAGACCCCATACAGAGCACCTTGTAGATTTTATCACACTTATTCTGAAGTTAAACAATTTTCAATTCAATGGCCTCAATTATCTTCAGATCAGTGGTACGGCCATGAGCACGCGCATGGCTCCTTCTTATGCCAACATTTCTTGGGTCGTTTTGAGAAGCTTATTCTCCTTTCCTCACCGTTTCCCTCGCCCACATCTTGGCTCAGGTTCATGATGATATTGATTTAAAGTGGAATGGAACTTAATCTGATCTTTTGGAGTTTGTCTCCTTCTGCTACACATTTCACCAGTCCATCAAATTCACTGCAGAAATCACTTCGGATAGCATCTGTTTTCTTGATACCACCTCACGCATTGACTATAACCACATCGTTACAAGCTAGTTGCCATCCCAGACACATTGCTAAAAAACATTCCATACAGTCTCGCTATAAGACTCGAGAGAATCTGTTCTGAGCTCGCTGACAAGAAATCTTCTTTTTCTGATCTTTGGTCTCATCTTGTAAGCTGTAACTACAAGCGAGAACGGGTTGACAGTGCCATCAGTAAAGCTGATACACTAACACGAGACGATCTGTTACGATATCGCCCACCTACACAGAACAAGTGCATACCTTTTGTCACAATATTTCATCCAATATCTTTCAAATCTTTCCAACATGCTTCGAAAACACTGGACACTTATTGAGAATGATCCAGCCTTATCCAAGACATTTCCCAAATCTCCAGTCGTGGTTTTCAAGTGTCCAAAAAACATTCGCGGCATTCTTGTTCGTGCCAGTCTCCGTCCAGTCTATTCTGAACTTGGTGTCAGCCAAACCTGTGAAAAACCGGTTGTAAAACGTGCACAATGATGCCTACATCCGATTCATTTCACATCACCAGTACTAGGGAATCTTTTAGAATTTTTTGAAGCGGCTCCTGCAAAAGTTCAAATGTGATCTATCTACTTAAATGTGGAATTTGTCAAACCCAGTATGTCGGCGAAACCTGTACACCGTTTCCCATACGTGTGAACAACCACCGGTCATTCAAAAAAAAATGGATCGTGACTGTGCTATTACACGACACCGCATGTCAACGGGTCACCCGTTTACTTCTTTTCAGGCCTTCATCATTGATTCCAAGTCCGGCTGGACAAAAGCTCGTCGCCCGGAAAACATTCTGGATCGAACAGCTATGCACGTATAGACCTCAACAGAACTTCAAATTCAAACCATTCTTAAGCAGGGACGATTCATCCTCTCTGTTTCCACGCGATCCACGTTGTTTCCACGCGATCTAGGCACTCGACAAAGATACGTAACTGTCAATGAAGGATTACAGTACTTATTCCGTAAAGTAAATTTCAAGCAACTGCACTCAGCGGTCTGGACGCATTTTATTTTTATCCAACGCTACTATTTTCATCATCTTCAATGTCTTTTAGCCTATTTACACATTTTTCGCCATTAATCCTACCGCGAAATCTGTTCACTTTTAACTTCTGGCGATTATCTAAGTGTTTAAGCAGCTTCGGAACCCACTAGTAATGGTCTTGTAGATGTAAGTTTTACTTAGTCGCTTCTCTGCACCAGTAACAGTGAATAACAAGCCTTTAGTGGCACTACCCCATCGCGGGGGCAGTCACAGCACACCCCCACGTCGTTGCACACCAGCTAGAAAAATACCAAACTCTAAGATTCCCTCCTAGTGGGCTACTTGGTGCATTTTAAGACGACGGACTGCAAACAGATTTGTTTAAGTCATCCAGTTATCATACTTTCATGTAATGCATGGAAGTATTTTGACATTTCTAAAATTCCAGTTTCTTTTAATTTTTGAAGGGTATATCAAAGTCGAGTTCTACCGGGAGTTGAGACTTTCTAGAATACGTTTCAGAATTTCTCTAACAGTATTTTTTTTTACCTTTTGCTTTCTACTTTTGTCCCGCTTTCTTTTCTTTTCGGGTTGTCTTAAACACCCATTCAGTCAGAATTTGGATTACGAGAACTTTTATCGCCACATTTTATTTCTTTCGTTGTCTGTGTGTATGTTTCCTTGTTGTGTCTGTACCCCGAAGAAGGTCTTCATCAGACCGAATGCTAGGTGAAAATGGGAACATAAAATTTAGCATCACGCTTATCCTAATTGTTAAATGAGATTTAAACAATTGTTCGATATGGGCGTACGTCCTGCAGGTCGATTTATTACCTGGCAAGTGGTTGCCTAGCTCCTAATCACGAGCTCAGTTATAAAATTACTGTTCCATATCTTCCTTGGGTGGCAACAAGTAAAACTATGTTCCACGTTTCACGTTGTTCTCTGCATTTAAGTGTAAATTATGCACAAAAATACCGTATCATATCTTCCTTGGGTGGCAACAAGTAAAGATATATTCCGCGTTATTACGCGCAAAATTTGTTCTCAGCTTTAGAATTGCGAGCCTTCTATCATTTATCTCGCCCTGGTAGCAGAGGCAGAGGAATGTTCGCATGCAGTATTCTCACATCCAACCACTCCTTGACCCGAATCATTCAAACGCGTTGATTTGAGTTTTTGTGTGCAAAATCACCGTATCATATCTCCCTTGGGTGGCAACAAGTAAAGATATGTTCCCCGTTTCAAGTTGCTCCCCGTATCCGAGCCTCTTACGCGCAATATAACCGTATCATATCTTCCTTGGGTGGCAACAAATAAAGATATCTTCCGCCTTATTACTCAACAAGAAAAGATGAATTACACACTATTGCTAAAACCTCGCCCTCGTAACAGAGGCAGAGGCAAGTTCGCATACAGTATTCATACATTCAACCACTCCTTGACCCGAATCATTCAGTTTGTGAATATCCTGTCCCCACCCACGTTTGCAGCATATATATCCACCCCACCATTGACTGTATACGGCCCCTGTTATAGTGCCTACATTGATGATTACAGGCTAGGGTGTCCACGCACCCACTACCCCCCCCCCCCCCCCCCATCCGAACATACCCATGTATGCACACACAATGATCATAATCTCACAACATATACACGCTAAATGTCTTGTTCCCCACGAACTAATAGAAACTGTTTTGGACAATAACAATTTTTCATTTAAAGGAAGACATTATTAACAAACGGACAACGTTGCAATAGGTTCACGATTAGGGGTAAATTATGCGTGCACATATATGGGTGAATTGGAAGAGAAACTGTCAAAAGCTTCGAAGGTACACCCCCTTGAACAGGTACGGTACGTTGATGATATCTGGGGAATATGGACGCATGGGTTGGTGTCTCTGAAACAATATCATTCTTTGGCAAATACGATACACCCAAGAATACAAGTTGATTTTAGGTGGTCTGAAAATAGGATAGAATTCTTAGACACGGCAGTCAAAATTGAAGACGGATTTCTTAAAACCGGTTTATATACAAAACCCACTGACACTCATCAATACTTGCACGCCAAGTCGGATCACCCAATCAACACCAAAAGAGCGATACCATTTGGGATAGCTTCGAGTGTAAAAAGAATCTGTTCCGGTAATGCTGAATATGAATGCCACAAAAATGACATAAAACAACACCTACACGCCAAAGGTTATGACAAAACTGTTGTAAGCGAAAAGCTAAACAAGGTCATCCAAATCGAGCGGAAACAGTTACCAGAAAAATGATCAAACAAATCAACCGACAAAAGAGTCCCGTTTGTGATCATTTACTCGTGGCGCCTCCCCGACATCGGGAAAATAACACGGGAGCGGCTGCCCATTTTAAACCGCTCAAAACGCATGACGTTGGCATTCGAAAAACCTCCCCTGATTTCTGAAAAATTGTGATAGGCAAGAAAATCACCTGCATGTTCGGGAATGTGGAATATGGGATTCTTGTGACAAGTGTAATGAAGTTGTGTACGTGGGAGAGACGGGGACAAAATTGTATGAGAGAATGCAGAACCATCCGAGTAGAATGAAACTTGAGGTTCAGGTACCGCATCATTTTCTGACCGAAAACCATAGTATAAACAATTTTTAGATTATTGGAAGTGAAGAAATTAATAAACAAAATACAGCTTACAGGAGGGGTTGTGAAGCATTTTTTATTAACCAGCTTCGAACACGAGAACCCCACCGGCTCAATAGGCAAGAATGATTCCAAATATTCTCATTTATAAACTTGTTGATGGGGTGTGGGGGTGGGGGTGTATATGTTAGTGTGAAGAGCAATTGCACATAAAGGCGCGTTGATGTTGAACGTAGCGTGTATAGGTTGAGAGATTTCTGATCATTGTGTGTGTGGGGGGTGCATACGTCATGCGTATGTGGAGGTGGTGTGATGGGGTGCGTGGACACCCTAGCCTTCAATCGTCAGTGTAGACATTATAACAGGGGCCGTATACAGGTCAATGGTGGGGGATATGTATGCTGCAAAAGTGGGTGGGGACAACACATTTACACACACTGGAAAGATCGAGCATGGGGACAGGGCTTTATTACTACACAAGGAAGGAATTAAAAGAATATATATTTCATTAGCGGTATCCATGTCCTTTTGACGTGGATGGGGCATTATGGCGGAGACATGGTGGCGCGCTTTTCACTGACTAAATGATTCGGGTCAAGGAGTGGTTGGATGTGTGAATACTGTATGCGAACTTGCCTGTGCCTCTGTTACCAGGTCGAGGTTCTAGCAACAGTATGTAATTCATCTTGCTTGTTGCGTAATAACGCGGAATATATCTTTACTTGTTGCCACCCAAAGAAGATATACGGTATTTTTTGCATAATTTATACTTGAATACAAAGAAAAACGTGAAGCGCGGAACATATCCTTACTTGTTGCCACTGAAGGGAGATATGATACGGTGATTTCGTACGTAAGAGACTCGGATACGGGAACCAGCGTGGAACGGGAACATATCTTTACTTGTTGCCCCCGAAGGGAGATATAATACGGCGATATTGCACGCAATACACTAAAATATGGAGAACAACGCATTTGAATGATTAAAATATGTGAGTAATAAGGAAGGGAGGATTTATGCGATCTTACATGTACGGCAGATCAGGCTGGCTGGATTCGAGGACGGGAGATCTGTCGCGTGCCTTCAACAGATCACTTCTACCGCCATGAACGTCAGAAAGAAAACCGTCATGGACATGGGTAAAAAAGCCGTGATGGAAGCGAGTACTAGAATCTCTTTGGATGTTGGCAAGAGGAGTGCCGATTTAATTCAGAAGTTGATAGACCACCTGCTACGCGAGCGAAATTATCGTCGAAATCGGAAGAGATTCTAGTGAACATGAAACTTGGAGATTTCAAGGGTTCTATTGTTGTGCCGATAGAGGAACTCACTAGAACGTTGAACAGCGGATCTGGATTGAAAGAAATATAAACTGAAAAAACTAAAAAAAAAAAAAAACAATTTATTTTTTTTATATTATAAAAAAATAGAAAAATTAGTTTTAAAATAGAAAAGCATAAAAAATAATTTATAAAAGATACATAATAAAAAGAATGTAAATAAAGATTTATCATGGAATGCACCAAAGACTGAGAGGTCCAATCACAATCTCCAACCTCAAAGCATTAGAGGATTGATAGTGGGGGAATCTGATTGTGGAAAGACGAATCTGTTGATGAATCTGTTGTTGCGATCGAAGTGGTTGGATAATGGTAGATTGTTCGCGTTTGGAAATAGTCTCTTTCAATCCGAATATGAATTATTGCAAAATGCTCCGAGTGCAAACTTGCCGAATGGTGTTATAATGTGAATCTGCGATTATCGAAATGAAAAATGCGATCCAGCGCTCGCAACGATGTTGATAGAAAGGTCGAGAGAGCTTGGAAATGATAGAACGTCCAATGTGAAATGTCACTTTTACGAATATGCGAACGACGTGCCAGTTCCTCGAGACTTGAATTCGATGGAAAGAAATATCATGATATTCGATGGCTTGATGTTAGAGAAACAGAATCGGTGTGAATCTTACTACTTCGCGGACGTCACAGCAATCTGGACTGTTTCTGTCCATCTCAAAATTATTTCAGATTGCCCAGGCAAACCATAAAAGAGAATGCGAATTTACTGTGTCTGTTTCAAGAATCTCAATCAAATTTACGATGATCACGTGGCCAATGACATGAGCAAAAAAGAATTCAAGAGATTTTGTAAGTTGGTGTTCGATTGTACACCTTTTAATTTCGGGATGATCGATCTGACGAGTGGTAAATATTATGGAAAGTATAGGAATGGATTCGACGATTTTTATATTCTGGACGATTGTAATTAATAAAGGAAAAAATCATATTAAGTAAATAAAAAAATGAAATAAAATATACAATTATTAAAAAATATTTTTAAAAAAAATGTTGTGAGACTATGAAACTCATTTATTAGAAAAGATAGCTGAGAACACGGAAAAAACAAGCAATAATACAACTGCAAAAGATTCCTTTTCGATCACGGTGAGCGATGACAAGACTCGATTCATGTCGAAATTCGACCCGCCGATCAAATTGAGGATGGATAAGAAGTATGAGATGGTACTGGTAAATCTGGAAACATACTGTTCGTTTTCCAACATCCCAATGTTTACCAACATCATAGAGGAAAATAATACGTTCAGATATTCAAACGGACCAATCTATTCACATCCCCAAAGGCATTTACAGCATAATCGATCTTAACAAACTCATTCAGACCAGATTGAAGGTCGATGGTTAACCCTTTACCTAACATGAAAAGCAGACGACACTTGCCAAAAAAATGATTGAATAACTAATTTTTTTCATTTTTTGTCTCAAAAACATAGGTTATGACCCCTCATTGGAACGAACTCGACGAGCTCGTTCCAATGAGGGGTCATAACCTATGTTTTTGAGACAAAAAATGAAAAAAATAATAAAAATTAATTGGCGATTTTTGAGAATAGCGCTGGCCGGTTTCGGCCGTTACGTTGGGTAAAGGGTTAAGATGGAACAGCCATCAACATAACCACCAACGACAACACTCTGCAGACGATATTGGACATGAGAGAATGTTATCGAGTGAATTTTAGAGGAGATGGCACCTTTGGAAAGAAGTTGGCATTCGATCAAAACATGTACGGAGGACATGCGACTTCAGAAAATGTGGTGGACATTCTCTCTGTCAACAGCATTTTGGTGAACATGAACTTGATCTCTGGAAGTTACGTGAACAGTGGCAGACTCGTTTTTTGCGGTCGTTTCTCCTGGCTACAAGATCATAGAGGGACCTCGAAATCTAGTCTATTTGCCTGTGATAACTCATACTTTATACAGTATTAACACTGCATTAATGGTTCAAAATAGAGAGCTGTTAGAGCTTAGTGACAAACGCGTGATGATGCGATTTCACGTAAGAGAAATTAAAAGAAAGCAAAATCTGTTACATGTATAATATTTAGAAAATAAAATAAAATAAATACATAAAAAATATTTTTTTACATAAATGTTTTTGTTTTGTTTTTTGTCTTGTATAAATTTATGCATTAAATCTTCATATTTTTTGATGTGGGAGACATCTCCTCTTCTGAAAACAATTCATCCTCCCAATTTTCTTCATTTTTCGGTGAATTAATTTTTCTTTCACAAGTCATTTTCTTTTTACAAAATTTTTTTTTGGTTCATTACAAAAAAAAAATTCCTAAAATTCTTTGCTTCAAACCATTTTTTTTTTAGAATATTTTTTTTCATATGGAAATCAGTTTTTTAATCAATTTTGGGGGGAATTTTTTTCTTTAAATCAATTTTTTTAATCGATTTTCTTGGAAAATATTTTTTTTCAAAATCAATTTTTTTTGCTTGAAAATATTTTTTTTCTTCTTGCATGTGTGTTAGTTAAATCATTTTTTTTTTCAGAAATAGGAAAATGAATTAAATTAACGAATTTATTTTAAAAAAGAATTAAACCAATTGATATATATAATTGAAAGTAAAAAAAATTAAATAGATTAAATAAAAAAAATAATAAAATTGAAATTAAAAAGACCAAAAAAAACCCCCAAAATAAACGACGAGATACATAATACAAAACATAAATATATCCGAAGGTCAGAAAGACAAATTTCGCACAGTATTCTGCTGTACTAGAAAATTGAGGTGAAGCTGTGAGATTGAAATTAAGTCATCAACCCTTTGCAATGGACCTGAAAAAACACTTGCACCCAAACGCAAGTTAATAGAACAGCCAAAGTGCATCATAATCAAAGAGGATTGACCATGAGACTGAGTCTGTCCAACTGAGATATTATTTGAAAATGAAAGGTGGTTTCTTATGATTTTTGGTGGAGTTGGCCACCAAGACATTACCCATTTTCACCCCAAACTGTGTTGCAGGCTTTGCGTATAGGAGCTCTGTCTGGATTGGCCAGTTCTTGTGCACAGAAAACAATGGGGAGCGAATTGTTTCTGAAGTGGGGAGTTGTGTGTCGAGTTGAAACAGATGGTAAAGGGTTGTATCTGAAACACACCGCGAAAAAGGTAACAGCATATTTCAAGCTCATGGAGATGTTCTCTATCTAAAGAAAGCAAAACATTTGTTCAGTGACCAAGGACTGCTATTGGGTCTGAACTCGCCTTTTAGAAACGTGCCCATTCTCAGTTTGTTATTATGAGTTTATTGTTTTTTGTGATGAGAAGAAAAAATAAAACATAATATTATAAATTTTTTTTATGTATTAAATAAGATAGGAAGTAAATAAATAAACAGAATTAAAAAAAAACAAAATAAAAAGGGAATCAGAAAATGACAAACTATATCCCGACTCATTGACGACTGTTTTACCGACGGCACCTCCTTTGGAAGATAAAGACAATGTGTTTTGTATCGATCAGATCAATAAAATTCGACATTATTTAATGATGGAAAGAGACAGACGACAAGCAACCTTCAAGAAGTATGCATGAATGAGTAAACGGGTGAACAGTCTAGATCTGACTCTCACCAACATATCCATGGGTTGGGTGCTGCTGGAATGGGTCTCCTGTCGACCGTAGCTGCCATACCAGTCGTATTGGTTAAAGAGGGCGTTGCTATCTGGACAGGATTCTTGAGCACAGTTGGAAAATTAGTGAGTAAAAAACTATCGTTGAAGGCTAAGAATCACGAAAATATCAAAGTGTTTGCCGCTGCGAAAATCAATTCCATAAGTAACATGATATCCACTTCTCTGAAAGATATATAAGAAAGCAATAAAAAATTTAAATTAAAAAAATAAAACATTAACAAACATAATGTATTGCATAAAGTGTAAGAAGTCTACGGATATGAATAACATGTGATTAGTGCAAAATAAAAAATAATAGGCAGATGCTTCACAGCACTTGTACAGTGTGGGTTCAATTAAAACTCAATTCGTCAAAAGAGGAGGAACGGTCGTCAACAGACTCATCAGTAATCTTCCCTTCGAAATGCATCTGCCTGGCCATCAATTTATGGGACCGGGCACGAAATTAAACAAGAGATTGAATAAAGATCTAACACAAAATCATGGAGCAAACCTGTCAATAGAGTGGATCGAGCTGCCTATGGCCACCATCTCTGTTATGCTAAGCATTCCGACATGAAGACTAGAAACAATGTGTGCGACAAGAACATGCTGACAGGTTTGAAAATATATACTCAATCCCATGTTGAGAGAGAAATTCAAATGTTCTCTAGTTGGTAAACTGATCAGCATGAAAAGTCAATTCGGAATGGGAAATGAAAAAATAAAAAATTCACTAATGCATCAGTGAACGAACTGCACAAGCCCATAGTGCGCAGATTTTGAAAGAGGAGAGTATTCGTCAAAGGATTGGATCGGGTGTGGGCTGTCGATCTGGTGGACATGCAATCGCTGTCTAGACACAACAAAGGTGTGAAATATCTATTGACGGGCATAGATGTGTTTTTGAAATAGGGATGGATGAGAACATTGAAAAATAAATCAGGAACGAGTGTGGGTGAAGCTTTGGAAAATATCTTCATCACTTCTTCATGAAAACCTGAGAAATTATGAGTGGATAAAGATCGAGAATTCTACAACGTTCACGTTCGTCGAATCGTCGACATCTATTCCACATAAAATGAGGAGAAGGTGAGAGTGGTCGAACTGTGGAATAGAACCATGAAGGAGAAATGCATAGATATTTCACTGCCAACTCGACTAAGAAATACTTGAATGTCTTACGCGATTTGGTTGAGGACTATAATAATACGTGCCACGTTACCATCAAGATCACACCTGTGGCAGCTAGTGATCCTCAAAATGAAAGAAAAGTCTACGAGAATCTCTATCCATTAAAGATGCCGGCGGCAACAAAACGACGACCGAAATTTGCCGTGGGTAATCGAGTGAGAATTTATAAGTGGAAAACACAGTTTGAAAAAGGTTATATGCCTAGATGGATGGAAGAAATTTTTGTGGTGGTTCGAGTGTTCTCCACCGATCCCATTATTTA
Source organism: Pictodentalium vernedei (assembly GCA_031216915.1). NCBI lineage: Eukaryota > Metazoa > Mollusca > Scaphopoda > Dentaliida > Dentaliidae > Pictodentalium > Pictodentalium vernedei. Next base: position 376,577,343 of record CM062294.1, on the reverse strand, counting down.
TGAGAGAGAAGCATTAGATGGCAAAGAAATCATGGGAAAGTTTATAAACTTCTTCATCCAAGGCTCTTCATCAAATCAGATGATGCGATGGATGTTGATTACTGTCATGCCTAAATCTATGTAAGGTTCCAGATTTTCACAGTAGACTACATATTTACGTTTCTCATTTAAATTTGGAAAGAGTTTATCGACTTTGTCTATTTTCATTTGCTCGGGTGCTAATGAATAATCATTGTGCAAATCATGTAATGTTTAAGGATATTCAGAATCTACCTCTAGAAGACTGGGATAGTGTCTATAATGCCCCATCTCTTCACGATTCTTGACCCATTTGAAATTTCCTGTTGGTAATGGATGACTCAAGGCCCAACCATTTAAATTATTAGCATCTATATAAGTTATGTACTTACTCGGTTCTCACACATCGAATCCATCTTCCATGTAAGAATTATTCACTTTCGGGTATCTGTGAGATATTGTCGGCACTCCACCTATCACATCCTTTTCAAACATGAGCAACATGTCCACATCAGATAATAATTCCAAGCAAATTTCAGTCGTCTTCAACAGCGCATTTCATCCCAAGCTGGGAGCTTTGTAATATCAAGCTTGATCTAGATCGTAATGTCTCCAACAGACGTCTCGAAAATTTTTAAACATGTGATAATCTCTCATTGATTTCATGTCAAATATTTCCCACACTTTTTGGCCGTGTTCATAGTCCATGTCGGAAATGTCAGCACCGTATAATTTCAAATAAAACTGATCTTTGGAAGGTGGCTTTGACTCGTCAAATCTATACAAACCGTCCATGTAATCATAGGGATAGACTTCTTTCCATAATATGCTCTCGAATTGACGTTCATTTTTAAAGTTTCAGTTGTGATTTCAAATTTCTCCTTTCCTAAATTATCGATTAATTTTTCGAGACTGGTTGACATGAATTTGCAACTATTTGTGAAAAGTATTTCTCTCCTGATATCGACTGCTGACATTTTGCATCTATTTTTTGCTTCTTCTTTTTATCTATGACTATCCATTTCGTGAAAAAGGTGTATTGTGCATCACTCTTTGGGATGCAGTTTATATATCCTTCACTTACACTACTGAGACTGTTCATGAACAGTTGACTGTCGTAACCCAACAGATTGTGAAATATAACCAAAAAGAACTGGGCATCTCGATATTTTAAATTGCAGTGACTGTGCACCTCGAAATTTACCTGTGTAGTGATTGTGAACTCTCACTTTCTTGTATTCAGGTGCCGAAGTTTTGGTTAACGATTCTTTACAGATGTGACATTCGGTGGCGCTCTTATAGTCTTTCATTTGCTCGTCTGTGATAATCATCTTTACAGGAATTTTAAATTGCTTATATATTTTTGCCTTTCAGATTCCAAGTGTTCCACAAATTTTTGAGCCACCTCATCATCATCCACCTGTTTTGTGTAGGTGTACGGACCCAAGGAATATTGACCGTCAAAATACCATTTTATCAAAAAACAATAACCAGATGGCATGTGCCTCTGATATTTTTTGGTGTAACTCTGTCGGTCATCAGGCTGACACGAACTCATTTTTCACAGTGAAACATTCGAAATCAGCATACACCACAAAAGGCACTCTCAGTCTTCTGTTGTGATGTATAAATTTGATTTGTGAGGTTTAGGCATGTCAACAGCAATGCATTGATTTGAGTTACAATGCTTCTCATGACGTTCCAGCGATTCTTTGCTGTAGAATGAATTCAAACAGTTGAAATAGAAAATCTTTTTTCCCTGTGACCGCTAGTCTGTGCTGACAATAATTGACTCATGTTTTTGATCCAACAGTAATGTTGCTTATCATCATCATTTGAAATTAATAATAAACTTCTGTTTTTCTCGCGATTTTTCTGTGAACTTATCTTAAGAGAAAATATGTTTTTTTTATCATTGTATCCCAAAATGTTGATGGCGACCATGGGATTTTGATTTTCAAAACGATCGTAGTTGTAGTTGAGTTGGAAAATTTATTCCCAACCAATTCAAATCTTAGAGGTTTCTCCATATTTTGGTACTCCCTGCAGATGCTTTTCTACAGGATACAAGGCAGATGGGACAGCCCATTTGAAGCATTGACTGTCTTCTTTATTTTCCACATTGATTATAGCTTCTTTTTTGTCTATGAAATAAGGCAATTTTATATATGAAGACGTTTGCAATGGACTGAAATTGTCGATATGAATTTCTAGATTCAACACTTCGCTGAATCTACAATTGCTACCTTTGTTTTAATACTGTGCCAGCAATTTTATCTTTTTTTCTTTCATGTTGTCGAAGATATTGGATAAGGAAGAGCCTTCGGTTACACTTTTTGTGTGAGATTGAAAATAAGCAGTTTTTTTCATGATTTCACCAGTGTTCACATTGATCTCCTCCATCTGACACAATACCATTTTCGTTTTGATACCATAGCCTTGCATTCAACAAAATAAATCCAACATGCTAGTTTTTATCTCATTCAAGAAATTTCTGGGGTGAAATCTTTTTATACCTTTAACATTAAACGTTTTGATAAATCCCTTGATGGCCAGTAGGGTGGAACAGGGGGTTCAAGTGCATCTCATTTTCTGTCTCGATCGCATCTCACCAAAAACTTAGTTTTTTTTCGAGCAAATTGCGTTCATCATGATTGAAATGTATGGATTTGTACGATGCGATACGTACACGATGACTTTGTCTCTTTTTTATAGTGTTTGTGGTAGATGAGGCATCATGGGTTTAGTGTTCAATTTCTCTAACAATCAACGTGGATCCGACTAAAAATTTCGACGGAATTTTAACAAACTCTATAAAATTCCCCCTCTTAAAAATTCACTTTTAGGTGTGCTCATAACTTTTGACGATGACCGTTCTCAGGAAAACACTCACCTTTTTGCAGAGGTAACATGGACCCGCCATTTAGGTGAAATTTTCGACAGAATACCACCAAAAAACACCACTGGTGCTGATGGAAGACTAGCGATTTAACATTGATTCCCACTGAAAATGGAGTTCGAATCGAGTGGCGAATTTATCGGTGTGCCCAAACCTGCTGGCGATGATGTAGTGAGGTTTTTGGCAAGGAGAGAGAAATAGCTTGCAGAGTCTAAAACGTGCGAGGTGCGCCTGCTCCGGTCAGCGATTATGTAGATATTGCAAGTTGTGAGACGCTCGATAAAAATTGTTTTGACCAACGAAAAACAGAATTATTGATCAATCAGCATTGGCTTCATTCTATTATCATCATATATGTAATAACCATTTTTGTCATTAAAGAAAAAAAGTTGTTATTTTTTACATATATAATAAGAAGAAGAAAAAATATTTTACAATTAATAATTATTATCATAAAAGTTTAACAATTCACAAAAAAAAATTGAAAAATCGCAAAATAATTTTTGACAAAAAATATTTTCATAAGAAGTAGGAAAGAAAAACAAAAAAAATATTTTTACATTAACATTTATTATCATTAAAAAAGATACACTCACAAAATTTTATCATTAAAGAAAAAAAACTTGTAAAAAAAGTTGGCATTTTTACATATATAATAAGAAGTAGAAAAAAAAAAATAATATTTTAACATTAACATTTATTATCATTAAAAAAGATACACTCACAAAATTTTGGCATTAAAGAAAAAAAACTTGTAAAAAAAAGTTGTAATTTTTACATATATAATAAGAAGTAGAAAAAAAACCAAAAAAAAATATTTTTAAATTAACATTTATTATCATTAAAAAAGATACACTCACAAAATTTTGTCATTAAAAAAAGAACTGGTAAAAAAAAGTTATAATTTTTAAATAACTAATAAGAAGTAGAAAATTTTTTTTTTTTTTATATTAACATGCTCATAATGGACGCGAATACATGATAAAATAAACAGCTGCGCCATGAGCACATGATATGCCCATTGTTAATTAAAAAAAAGAAGCACACAATACATACAATGAGTCTACAAGTGTACCTAACCCATATTTTTTTATATTCAAGTACAATAATCAAAACCAACAGAATACAGTAAAGCTTACTCAATCATATATCTTTTAATTGAATATTCATGTTAAATAAATAAAATTCCAAAACACAAAACCATTTACTATACCTATAATCCAAATTTGTCCTGATAATTGAATATGGGCTTTAAATTAAAACTCCTGTTAATTGATTAAAAAATTATTGAAAACCATCTTTTGCTGTTTTGATTGTCTCTGACAGCCAGTGAATTCCTTTATTAAATGGTGTTTTTGATCCCTGAACCTTTACCTAATGCTAGTAGCAGACAACACCTGTAGCAAACTAAAAAAATATATATTTTTTTCAAAATATAGGTTATGACCCCTCATTGGAACAATTGTGACATGTTCATTCCAATTAGGGGTCTTAATATACACCACCTACCCAAAAATCACAAAACCTCTCGAAGCGTTCTCGAGTTATCGTACGATGTGTAAAAAATCAACAATTTTCTAAGTAATAAAGTCCCATAACTCGGGAATGACTAATCGAACGGCGACACTAAAAGAAAGGGAGCTTCCCTCCATCGAAATACACCATCTACCCAAAAATCACGAAAATCTCTCAGAGCATTCTTGAGTTATCGTATGACGTGTTACCAGACAGACAGACGGACGGATGAACAGATGGACAGATGGACAGACAGACAGTGGTATACCATAATCCGACCCATTTTTTCAAAACGGGCATATAAAAAGAGAGAGTTAGTTCATTATAGATAGATTTTAAATCTCAATTCGAAAAGCTTATTAAAGTATTTATCATGAAGTAGTACTTGTTTTTTCTATTTTTTTGTCATTAAAGAAAAAAATAAACAAAAATATATATATATATATAATAAGAAGAAGTTTAACAATTCACAAAAAAATTTGAAAAATTAAATAAAATTTTTGAAAAATTAAAATAAATATTATATATACATATTAAATCAGAAGTTTAACATAAAAAAATGCCAAAAACAAAAAAAAGTATATCGTGGAAAAAAAATTATATTTTTCTACCAAATCCAAGTTGAAAAAGTACTGTAGAAATCCAGGAATTAAAAATTATAACCATTACAAAACCAAAGAACGATTGATCGAAGCCATGCACAAGGAGATTTGTGATCTTTCACTGGTGACATTACAAGCCAAAGTGCATCAGTCATTGAAATTGAAAGGTGTCAAATACTTGAAAAAAGACGAATGCATAAGTCATTTGCTCGATGGAAAGGGAATGGATGAAAGATCTGTGGTAGTGACAAAAACAACTTGAATCGCGAAAAAAAAGATTGAGAAGATAGCGACGACAAAACAACATCAACAAATGACTGAGAAAACTAAGAAGAAGAAGAGGAAGAAGACCATTAAATGAAAAGTGGTAGGGCAGCAGGTTTTGAAAGAGAATAATAAAAAAAATGAAAAGCGACGCGGTTCGAGATGATGATTTGTTAGAAAAAACAAACAAAAAAACAATGGATGCAATCGAGAGAGCGGTGAATGAAAAAAAGGGTTTCGATGTTATAATGGATATGGAAGTCACCATTGATTTTGATAGAATGAGACAAAGCCATCAAAGGATGGTTTAAAACTTTTGCTGTGAAGCCTGGTCTCATGAAAAAACTGGATCCTGAATCGTTCATGGAATGGGTGAAGGGAAGAGTGTTGGTTGTAATTCGAAAACATCTAGGGTTTAAAAATAAGAATGATCTTGTATTGATGGATGAAAAAGGTCGACGCGAAAACGGGTAAGATCCTGGTATGAGGTGCCTTTTTCCGTTCTAAAAACGAGATTGTGTTTAGAGATGACGAATTAGTTGACATTTATAAAGTAATGAAAGACAAGATGATGGAATCTATGGCTACTTTTCAAAACAAGGGAAGTAATTGGATGTTCCAGAAGATATTGAATCTCAAGATTAACGTGGATAGATACAATCCTTTGAAAGCATCTTCCTACATAAAATTACCTTATTTCATATTTAAAAAAAAGCTGTGATCAACGTGAAAAATGAAGATGATAACGAGTGTTTCAAATGGGCGATCATATCGGCCTTGTATCCCATAGAAAAGGATGCTCAGAGAGTTTCCAAGTACTCAGAGACTTGTAAAAATCTCGATTGGACGGGAGTGTCTTTCCCGATGTGATTGAAAGATATCAGAGATTTTGAAAAGCTAAATCCCACCATGGCCGTGAAAGTCTTGGGATACGAGGGAGATGATAAAAAAGGAGTAGTCTATCCTCTCAGACTGACTTCACACAAAGAGAGAAAAAAGATTGTTAATTTGTTATTAATTTCAGAGGGTGACAGTCAACATTATTGCTGGGTTAAAAATATGAGTTATTTGCTGACGAGGCAGATTAGTAAACATAAGTGCGAAAGATTTTTCTGTTTTAACTGCATGAATTCGTTCCGTAGTCAAGAATCATTGATGCATCATCAGGAATATTGCAGCAAAAAGCAAGGCGTTGCCATCGAAATGCTTAAACCCAACACCTATGTGGATTTTCGCAACTACAAAAAAAAAGATTAGAACCACCATTTGTTATCTACACCGATTTCGAATGTTTCACAACGAAAATAAATTCTTGCCAACCTGACAAGCGTAGGAGTTATTCTGAAAAAGATCAGAAGCATGCTATTGTTATTACGTGAAATGTTCTTTCAACGATCGAGAATCGTCGGATCCATTCGTCTATACCAAAAGTTCAGATGATGATGACGTGGCTCAAAGATTCGTAGAAAAGTTAGAATCGAAAATTCAAATATTATCTGACAAATTTGAAAACGATGATTATGAAGGTGTGCAAAAAGTGTGGACATTATTTGACATGAAATCTATGAGAGAATATCACGACCTCTATTTGAAAACTGACGTGCTTCTCTTCGCTGATGTGTTCCATAATGTTCGACGAGTGTGTCATCGACACTACGACCTAGATCCAGCTTGGTATTTCACTGCACCTGGATTTTGGAATGCTCTCTTGAAAACGACCAAGGTTCGATTGGAATTATTAACGGATGTAGACATGTTGTTCATGTTCAAAAAGGCTGTGAGGGGTGATGTCTCTATGATTTCTACTAGGTATGCTAAAGCTAATAATTATCACATGTGAAAAGATTTCGATTCGGAAAAAAGAGTAAATACATACAGTATTGGGATGCTAATAATTTGTACGGTTGGGCCGTAAGTCATCCTTTACTGATCGAAAATTTCAAATGGGTCGAAACGTTGGAAGAAAAAGAAAAATGGAGAGACTATCCTTGTATTCTAGAGGTTGATTTGGACTATCCTGAAATGTTACATGATCCACACAATGATTATCCACTAGCTCCCGAATGAATAGAAGTGAACGGCATTGAAAAACTCATTCCTAACTCAAATCACAAACGCAAGTATGTGGTCTACTGCGAAAATCTGAAACATTACATCGATCATGGGATGAAATTGATCAACGTGCATCGAAACATTTGATTCGACGAGGAGCCTTGGTTAAAAAAATACATCGATCTCAACACGAATTTAAGAAAGTAGTCTGAGAGTTACTTCGAAAAAGATTCCTTCAAACTCATGAAAAATTTTGTGTTTGGGAAATCTATTGAAAAACATTAGGAATAGAACTAACGTTCAACTCGTCACGTCTGAAGAGAAGTCTAGAAAATTAATCGCGAAACCCAGTTATCAACATAGAACCATATTCGATGAAAATCTAGTGGCCATGCACATGCAAAAATGCATCTAATGTTCGATAAACCATGTTATCTCGGAGTGATCATCTTAGACATTAGCAAGCAGTTGATGTATGAGTTTCACTACGATTACGTCAAAGCGTAATTCGATTCGAAAGCTAAACTATTCTTCACCGACACGGACAGTTTAGCTTATGAAATAGAGACTAGGGACATTTATGAGGACATAGCGGCAGACGTGAATGAATGGTTCGACACGAGTAATTATCCCAATGATCACCCTTCTAAGATTCCAAAGGGTGTCAATAAAAAGGTGTTGGGTAAATTTAAAGACAACAGCGGTGGAAGACAAATACCGAATTAGTGGGTTTGAGACCTAAATTGTACGCTTATCTCATCGACGGTGAAGAGATCAAGAGATGTAAAGGCATTCAAGCGTGTGTGACGAATAAAAACATCGCTTTCGAAGAGTATAATGACTGTCTTTTCGAAAATTTTATGGTGTATGAAAAGATGGCTATGATTCAAAGTGAAATGCATGAGATATACACCAAAGAAATCAATAAGATTGCATTGATGGATGATGACGATAAGAGAATTATATGCAAGGATAAAATACACACTTTCACACTCGGACATTATTCTGCAATATTTCAACAAAATCAAGAGGATGATGAATGGAGTCGACTGAAGACATCGAAATATCTTAAATTTAAAAAAACTCATGAGTTTATAAATTAAAAAAAGAATAGAAAAAAAACTAATAAATAAAAAACAAAATAAAAAAAACCCAACATATTATGAATAATAAGAAAATAAAATAAAAAACAAAATAAAAAAAACCCAACATATTATGAATAATAAGAAAATAAAACACATATCCATAGAAGGTGTCATCTTACCCAACGAACCCCTATCCAACACTGATCCATCAAAAGAAGGAAAAGATTTAAAAACCAAACATTTTTGAGGTGTGTTTTCGAGAGATGCCTTGCCAAGAAAAAAAGACTATGAATTGGAATGTGGAATTTTAAATCTGGATAACATCGGAGGTGAAGGCATGCATTGGGTCACATGGCTTTCGAATCAGAATAAAAATTATTATTTCAATAGCTATGGAATCTCACCACTGATAGAAATAAAGAACTATTAAACGTCAGTTATTTACAATACCTAATGAGTGCAAGTGTTTTGCGGTCACCTATGCCTCTACATTCTCTAGAGATGGTCGGAAGGGGATCACTTTCAAGATATTCTCAACAATTTACATTGAAGAAAATTTTTTTTGGGATATATATATAGAGAGATATATAAATAAAAAAAAAATTGGTTGCATTAATTAAAATAATAAAAAAAGATATAATTTTAAGTAATAAAAAACCAAAAAAAACCAAAACAAAACATGACAGTTGATAAATTCGGTCGTGCTGACAATAATGAAGGTTCCTCTAGAAAGAAAAGAAGATCCACAGTCGAAATTGTTGGTAACATTGCCAACTTGGACAAACGATATGTTCAAAAATGCAAACCTCGACAAGAACCTTTAAAGTTAAACAATAAGAAAATCTACAATCTTCCCAAACCGATTGATCAGTTAGATGCCACGACTAAAAAATATGTCGATAGAGGAGACGAAAATTTTCGGCAGATGATGAGCGATAATTGCGTGAATAAAGCCATGATGGACGATCTCGACTTGAAATCTAAACAAGTGGTGAACATAGCAGATCCTAGAGATTCGATCGATGTTGCCACTACAAGATATGTGGACGACTTTCACACGAGATTCGCTACGTTCCTAAGTGATGCAGTCTGAATTGAACGTGAATTCAAACAAGATAATTAACGTACTTCATCTCACAAATCCAAATGATGTGGCAACCAAACAATATGTAGACTTGGAACTGAGAAAGAATAAAGTTGATGAGCTAGAAATGAAATCGGATCTAGATGCAGGATTCAACAAGATATTGAATCTGTCTGCAATTGATGATGTGGATGAAGACTCGATGGCTGTCAACAAAGGCTATGTGGATTCTGCCATACAGGATTCTCAATCCTATCTGGAATCTCAAGTTGACAACTTATATCTGAACAAACAATCTGGAGGAAAAATAGAGGCCGGCATCAACATGAATGGTTACCAACTATTCGGTCTCAATGACAGCCCGAAATACGATTCCAGTGCAGTCAGTAGAAAGTTCTTGGAAGAAAATATGGTTTGGAGAAAGGCCGATATCATGGAAGTCAAAATAGACATGGGAGGGCACACACTAAAGAATTTGCGGGATCCCACTCACATGACGGATGCCTGCAATTTGATCTCCATCGTGGAAAAGATAAAATACACCAGACAATTGATCACCATCTGGGCCAAGGAGAGTGGTGCGTTAGATGGAGGAAAAGCTGAATGGTCTTTCGGAAATGGGGGTAGTGGACCATATCATTTGAATGAGTCTGACTTCTATGGACTTGAGCGAAGAAGCAATTGTCAATCTCGTGGTGAACGGTGTAGAATGTGAGAAGAGTTACAGTGTCAAAAAGATGAAGAAGCAACATTCGAATACTAGCATCTTCAGTATGCCTCTCAAGGTGCAGATCGGGGATAGGATCGATTTCAAGTCGAAAACCAATAATCCCCAGGCTGCCACTTCAGTGGTCTCTCTGTTGATCGAACTGGACCCTCTAAACAAACAATGAGTACAAAAAAAATATATAAATAATCATTTTTTGTGATGTAGGGAGGACAACTCCAAAAAAAATATAACTGGATTTTGAGATTGATTTATTCTCTCTCTCAAACTCCAATTATATTTTTTTTTTTATTACTTTTTATTTTGTTTTGGTTTGACATTCCGAACGTGCATAAATTGTTATTTGGTTTGGTTTAACATTCTTAAAACACTCGTCCATGTCTAAACCAAAATTCAACTAGTAAATGTCTCACGCAGTCTTTCGTGGTTTTCCCTGTTTTTTAATTCGTTCTACCATTTCCGAAGTCAATATTACAGGTGTTGTCATTTCCAACCGATCTAATATTTTTAATAAATTGCTCTCATCTATGTTATCTACCAAATGTGTTCGATTTCGTCTCAAACATTCTCTATCTTGATTATTCATTTTTTTTTGTTTTTTATTATTATTTATTTTTTTTTATATTTATCGATATTTTTGGGGGGAGTATTTTTAATTTCTATTTTTATATATATTATATAATCAAACGATAGACATTTTGTACCCATCCGATTCAAATTCTAACTCTATCAGATAGGACTAGAGTGAAAGCCTCGGTTCTCCTCGGCACATTCTTATCGAATTGCATCTTGATCCGAATGTCTAAGACGCTACTCTTGAGTCACTCACTCTGTTTACTAATGTCGAATATGAATAAGGGATGCATCAATTTATATTCGGTGGGAGTGATGTTAGGATTACACATCAATTCATCCAGTTGATGATATTTCTTTCTGAAATCCACGGCGTCGCCGTATAGTCTGCAGAAATCATTCTTATCAAAAGAGGCATTGTAATCGATGGCCAGATATCTCATGGCATTTAGAAATACCTACATGTTACTCAAGTTACAATGATCGAATAGGGAAGGAATTTTTCTCTTGATACCCATCCCTGTTGGCTTGAAATGCCACTACGATAAATTGTGGTCTTTCTGAAGCAGCTTTGATGGTCAATCTCCAATTGAAGTGATTGATTGATGGTGTCACACTGTCTCATTCTAAATCCCCGGTAATTTACTCTTCGATTCTATGATCTTGTAGAGACATACTTTCTCTGTGACTGAAGGCAATACGTGTGGAACGAACCAAGATTTCTTGTTCAGATGTATCTTACCCACATCGGTCACAGCGGGTCTCATAATGGCTTTGTCTTTTCCTTTTCGAATCAACGTCAGATTGTGTTTGAATCCACAGAGAAACTTATCGTAATCTTCCGCGAATCTGAATATGTGTTTCAGAGGTATCCTGAACGAAAACGTTCCTTTGGGTCTCGATGTCTTGACGACGTAGTTGAATCTCAGGGTGACACTGGTATTGGCTGCACTCATGTCAGCAACAGTGTCTTTCACCCACAATTGATTGAGTCATTTAGATTTCGAAAAATCGTCCGGATACGTCAAGAGTCCATACATCATAGTGGCTTGTCCTGGGATCATGTATTTTATATTGTTGAACAAATGCATCATACCATTGTGGTGAACACCAATAATTATGTCAGAAAAGTTAGTTACAACCTGTTGAGTTGGACGTTTCGTCTGGTACTCGGAGTACTCCACTGGAATTGGAACAGACCTGATGTGATTTTTTCGTCCGTGATGATTGTTGTAATCACCTGTTGGATGGCGAATTGTCAAGACGTCTGGTTTTGGGATCTGAGAACTTGTATTTTATGGTGAGTTTCCACAATTATAGATCAATTCTATAACATCTGGCGATGATGTAAATTGGAAATGCAGGGTTTTACTTGGTAGAAATGGTAATTTTGAAATTTTCATTCACACTGTAAAACTTGGTCAACTTCACTTCAAAATGAATTTTGAATGGTAAAGTTTATTTTTGAGGGAATCGTTACAAAAGTCCTTACTTTTGTAACATTTGTAACATATCACTTGCATTAATTGAGCTTTGGATGATTTATATGTTGTTTAAATGCTTCGAACTTTCACAACATTTTGACAGTTATTTTTGAATTGTTTACATGTTGCCATCGCTCTCGTTACCATTCCAGTTACCATTTCCACAAACTCGTTTGAAGTTCTAGCAAATGATTTTCGTAATCTCGTAGTTTAATATGAAGCCTTTAAGCTTTTAAATAAGCCATAATAGAAATACTAAATTCTATTTTAGTAATTTGTACACGTCCAAATGCTAGAATAACTTCGTGAATTTAATCTCCAAAAGTTTTGTAAATAAACTTGATAGTTAATGTAAGGGAGATTACTCTATTTGTAATTCACTTGAAAGATTATAATGAACTAAATATTTGAAGTCTTCTTTTTCTAGATTAAATGTAGGTCTAGATCTCATATTATAAAAGAAAATTTATTGTTTTCTTGTGAATATTTTGATACTTAATTAAATTTGAAAGCACTCTCTTATAACCTGTACTTAACTCGGTTTTCAGTTTGTGTTAAGCTAATTGGTATAGGTTTTGTTATATTTCAACACAATGGCACTGAATATTCAGAAATGTTCTGTTGAAGAATTTCAATTGTTGAGAAATATTGGTCCAGTTAAGGCTAAAAAACTGAACAGATGCAGACAGAGTAAAGGCATACTGACTATTGAGGAAACTGGTGTTGATGAAGATACATGGAAGAACATGGTGGACAGTGGACTTATTACAATGGAATGTACTCCACAGTCAACATTGCAAACTTTTACAAGTTCTTCTGGCGTTATATCTCCCAGCTTGCAAGGCGTTGCTCAACTTATAGATTTGGATCCTTATCGATTGCCGAGTCCTCCAAACGTATGTCAACCAAAGCCACACATTGCTGAACCTACCCAATTTCCACCTCATTTACTTGGTATATTGACAGATATGAAGTGTGAAATTCGAAATTTAACACTGAAATATGAAAAAGACAATGAAAATTGGAGGAGGGAAAAGGCTGAGCTGGAGTTGGCAAGGGCTCAGGCCGAGAATGAAGTCAGAGACGTAAGAAGGATATCAGCGAAGGAAATCAAAGAGCTTACAGAAGACTTTAATGCTAAATATACAAAGCTTCTTGTACAGTTGGAGAAGAGCCAGGAAAAGCATGCTGAAGCTTCTAGTATTCCACTTCCAGCTTGGCACAGCCAGACGATTCGAGATGCTGAACATTGGTCACCAAAATCCAGTAGTCAATCCTCTTCTGTGAGTAGACAAATTATCAAGCAAGAGATAAAACCTACTCTCTCGGAAACTGAACAATCAGGAAATGTTGCTCAACATCAAGATTGTAGGCCAAAACAAAAATTTATCTTGCAGAGTACTGGGCAGAAGACTAAAGAGCAAAAGCCGCTACTGACAATGCAGGATAAATCAACAAGCACTGATGATGATGATTATTTTAAAAAAGAAACTCAGTTACATAGACCAGATAGAAGATCTCACAGAGAATCAAAGCATAGAAGTCTAAAACATTCCTCACACCAACATGCAAGTCATCAGCATCAAGTCGAAGCAGGTCACCATCCCATAGATGTCATTCCAGGCGTCATAGGAGAGATCATCATTCCGGGTCTGATTGATCAAGCAGTAATTCTTCTCGCTCAGATCGAGAAACAAATAAGGGCAGAAACAGAAGAACTAAGGATAGCTCTAATGATCATCATCGACTTAGACGACATCGAAGTATAAGCTCAAATGCATCTGAATCGAGCAGAGATAGCAGCAGGAGAAGATATAGAAGCTCTTCATCTGACTCCTCAGCCAGATCATACCATCGTAGGCACAGATACAATAGGAGTAGAAGTCCACCCCACCCTAAATTGCCTACATTCAGTGGCAATAAAAATTCAAAATGGGAACCTTTTATCTTCCAATTTGAAAGGATTGCCAAACAGAGGAAATGGGATTCTAACAAAAAGTTGAACAGACTCTATGACTGTCTGTCTGAAGATGCTCTAGAGTATGTGAACATTTTGGAAGGGCATCAGTCGTTCAGAACCCTGAAGCATGAATTGAGAAGAAGGTTCAGCACTAAGGAGGTACCCACTGCAGCTCGAAGACAACTTCAATACTTGAAGCAAAGGGAAGATGAAACCTTGGAGCAAGTGGAAGGATATCCTGAATCTGATCAACACACAGTTGATCAGATCTCCACTGAAGCCTTTTTGCATGGCTGCAAAGATAAGGAAGCTGTCAGAGTGGTCATGGAGAAAAATCCTTCAAATATCTTCAAGGCGCTCAAATACATGAAGGGCCTGATTGCAAATCAAAAAGCTATTTTTGGTTATTGTTCGACCCAGTCACACTATCATCAGTGTCAGATAGCCTGTTCTGATGAAGAGACAGATTATCAGGTGAAGCAGATTGAAGTGGATCCTGCTATAAAATCACTCAAGAAGCAAGTTAATGATTTGCAGACAATGATGACTGATATGTCCACCTTGGTAAAAGAAAAACTGAAGACTTCGCCAAAATCTCACAGATATAATAAGTCTCCTAATTTCCAACGTAAATGGAAAAATAAGCCTTTTTACAAAAAAACAGAAATTCCAGGGAAATAATTATAATAGAAATTCATCTTCAGGATCCAATTCAGCTAACTAGAGGTCAAAACCACAGGGTCAGCAGGAAGAGAACATGATCCAATCCAAGACTGAATATTTAAACAGCCAAGGACTCAGTGCAGACAAGGCCACCACCGGGTCCAAAAAGTAGGCCTTAATGATGCCAAATCAGATGATGAAATTCCAGAAATTGTTGTACATAGGATAACTGGTATTTTGCTGTTGCTGCCTATTAATGTAAATAATGTAAATACTTTAGCTATTGTTGACATGGCAGCTATGCTCACTCTTATGGATGAGAAATTTTTTAGAGATTCTGGTTTGACAATAACATCTGATGCACAGAGAGTTCGGTTGAAGGAAATTGGTAAACAACCAGTTATGGAGACGGTTGTTCCTCAGATGGAAATGAAACTTGGATCACAAATATTTAAATGGGACATTTGTATTGCACCAATTGAAGATCCATTTATTCTTGATCTTGATTTCCTCTCTGCCAACAATTGTATTGTTAATCTGCGCAATAGCACTTTGACCATTGGAGAGGAGGTAATTAATGCTTCTTTTAAAATACCTGGAGCTGACTCAGATATTACCATTTCCAGAGTAGTGGTTAGTCGGTCAGTGACCCTACCTCCCAACACTATATCTCTGATAGATATGGAAATAGAACAGCCACTTGACACTGATTTTATTTTTGAACCCATGGGACAGGTCAAAGGAATTTTACTGTCATCTTCAGTGGGATCTGGAACGAAAGTAACAGTAAAGGCCATCAATGATAGCAGTCATTATGTGAGACTGAAGAAAAGTTTGCACATGGGTAATGCTGAAGAGATCATCGCAGGAAGCATTCAAAGTACCAATAACTTTGGATTCTCGTCAGAGCTTAGGTGGCTATGAAAGAAAAGAAAGTATTACCAGCGGCAACACCCATGAAGCAGTTGCAGTTCAAAATTTCTTTGATTTCGAACCTGCTGCTTTAAAGTGTGATGTCGCAGGTTCAGATTCAAAGTCTGAAATACTGAATGATGTGACTGAGCAGTTGCCACAACATCTGAAAGATTTATTTGCTGGCTGCAATAAAAGTCTTGATATGGAGCAGAAAATTAAACTGGGAAAGCTGCTTGTTAATTATGAAGATGTCTTTGCTCGCCATGATTTGGATTTGGGATGTTTGACTGGAGTCAAACATGAAATTAATACTGGAAATGCACCACCCATCAAACATAAAATGAGAAGGACACCTCTTGGTTTTGAACATCAAGAATATGGTCATTTACAAAAGCTTTTAGATGCAGGCATAATAAGCCATCGACGTCAGATTGGGCATCTGCACCAGTGTTGGTATGAAAAAAAGATGGAAGTGTCAGATGGCGCATTGACTTTAGATCGTTAAATGCAAAAAGAGTAAAAGATAATTATCCACTCCCATTGATAGAAGACTGTCTTGATGCATTACAGGGTACAAAGTATTTTTCAACCTTGGATATGGCATCAGGGTATTACCAGATTGCAATGAATGAAACCAATGGGAAAAAGACAGCTTTTATTACCAAGTATGGATTGTACGAGCACACAAGAATGAGTTTTGGTTTGTGTAATGCACCTGCGACATTTCAGTGTGTGATGCAGCTTGTATTGCGAGGTTTGACCTGGAACGAATTACTCGGCTATCTCGATGATATAATTGTATTGGGTTCCACTTTCAAAACAGCTTTACTCAATCTGAAGCATATTTTTCAATGTTTTCGAGATTACAATCTTAAATTGAAACCGAAAAAGTACCAGCTGTTTAAAGAGGAAGTTGAGTTCTTGGGCAAACTAGTTAATAAAGATGGTGTTTCTGTAGCACCAAATAAGATAGAGACTTAGGAGAATTGGACTGTGCCCAGAACACAGCAAGAACTCATGTCATTTCTTGGTTTTATCAATTACCATAGAGATCACATTAAACATTTTGCCGATCTTACTGCTCCTCTTTATGAACTTACAGCTCCAAAAAGAACATTTGAGTGGTCCAGAGATCATCAAGAGGCTTTTGATAAGTTGAAGAAAATCATGACATCTCCACCATTGTTATCCTATCCATCAAAAACTGGTCTTTTTGTGCTGGACACTGATGCTTCCAATAAAGCTATTGGTGCAGACCTAATGCAAATTCAGGAAGGAGAATCCAAAATTATAGGATATGCTAGTCATGTGTTGCTCCCAGCACAACGAAAGTATTGCACCACTCGAAAAGAACTATTAGCAGTGGTAAAGTTTTGTCGACATTATCGTCATTATTTGCTTGGAAGACCATTTATTGTTCACACAGATCATAATAGTCTTGTGTGGATTATGTGCTTTAAGAATGTAGAAGGGCAATTGGCACGATGGATAGAGGAAGTCTCACAGTATGACATGAAAATCATTCATCATCCTGGGAAACAACACACCAATGGTGATAGTTTGTCACGAATTCCAGACAGTAGTTTCCCAGAATGTAATTGTTATAATGCTGGAAGCAAACCAGAAAATCTGCCTTGTGGTGGATGTCACTACTGCAAGAGAGCTCATCAACAATGGGAGAGGTTTACAGAAGATGTCGATGATGTGGTTCCTCTGGCTGTCAAACAGATTCCTCGAGATAATCAAGTCATTGATGAACCTGCATCAAGTACTGCTGGAATTGATGAGAATACTTTAAGTATTTCCAGAGTATCCTGGCTCACGCCTTATACTAGTCAGGAAATTCAAGACCTACAGAGGCAAGATAGAGATTTGAATAAAATTATTTATTGGTTAGAGAATGATATTTCTCCTCAAAAACAAGAATTATATATGAGTAGTCCTGGTGAAAAAGCATTATGGCTGTGTCGTTCCCAACTACAGTTTCAGAATGGAGTACTTGTTTACAGATTGGAACATCAACTGGACAGAGAATTTGTACTTCTGGTTCCAGAATCTTTAAAACAAGAAGTTTTGTATTACTGCCATAACGTTAAACCTGCTGGACATTTGGGACAAACTAAGACATTGCAGCGACTGAAAAAGTCATTCAAGTGGTACAACATGTCCCCAGACTGCAAAGCATATGTACAGTCTTGTAAAATCTACAACAATCAGAAGAAGCCCAATGTCACTCCATGAGCACACCATGCTGGATTTCCAATGGAGAGGGTGCACTTGGATGTACTTGGACCTTTTACCACAAGTAGTAGTGGAAATATATATGTTTTAATGATGCTTGATCATTTCTCAAAGTGGGTTCAAATAGCAGCAATTTCAGATCAGACAGCTGAAAAAATTGCCACAAAATTTGTTTTGCATTTTATTACCACATTTGGATGCCCACTTGAAGTTCATACAGATCAAGGTAGGAACTTTGAGAGCAATCTTTTTAAATCACTTTGTGAACAGTTACAGATCGCCAAGACGAGGACAACTCCTTACCATCTTCTAATGGACAAGTGGAAAGGTATAACAGAACAGTTCTGGAAAGGTATAACAGAACAGTTCTGCAAATGATTCGATGCTATATTGAAGGGCATAATGAAGAATGGGACAGAGACTTCCCTCTTTTAGCAATGGCATTACATTCCACTGTACATCAACAAACTGGGTTTATACCCAATCAATTGATGCTTGGAAGGGAAGTAATACAGCCAGTGGATCTGTTGTATGGTTTATATGACATGAACAATCAGGAATATGATGCGGCAGCATGGATTACACACCTAAATGAGACTCTTCCTAGAATTCATCACTTGGCAAGAAAGAATTTGGGACAGGCTTAGTTACGTCAGAAGAAAGATTATGACCTTAGAGCCAGTGAGACATTGTATGATCCAGGTGATGTTGTATACAAAACTGATATGTCAACAAAAGTAGGACACAGTAGAAAGTTGAAGGCTCCCCGGTGTGGACCTTATTTGGTGATATGTAGCAAGCCTCCTTTGTACCAAGTGAGAGACAGAAAAGGAACTTTCATGTTGCATCATGATCAATTAAAAACCTGCAGGGATGCTGTTCTCCCATTGTGGTTGAAAAGAATGTGCCACAGTTTACTGAATGGGGAAGATGAGAAAAATCACCTGTCTGAAACAACAGATCAAGCTTCAGAAACAGAAGAGTCCAATATGGTTGATCTTCCTACAACAGATAATACACAGTTGCATGACTCGGTCCAGACTGAGTTGAAAAATGCAACAGAAGATCACACACTAAAAAGTATAGAAGAAGGAGTATTACCAAGATTATTTGAAGAACCTATCTTAACACGTGGGGGAAGGAAAGTCAGAGTCCCTGTTAGATTCAAAGATTATTGTAAATAAGACAACAGGAGCATGCCACTTTCAGAGCACGAACTACCCTATTGTTCCAGACTAACAAAGCACACGTATATAGTGGCTCCTACTTAGGTATACCTTTATCTTTAATTTTAGATGGAAGAGTTCAATGAAGCATTATTCATCCCAAATTATGATGAGACAGGACTTGAAGAGGGCAATGAAGAATTTGTTGTCATTGAGGAAACTAATATTTCAGACAGTGAAGCTGAATTTGATTTTAATGATTTCGTTATCCTTGATGAAACAATGTCTGATGAAGACATTCCTGATAAAAGTCCTGTTCAAGAAAACCCTCAAGATACACGAGTGGTAGAGATGAAAAAAGCAGGGACAACTCATAGATCTTGCCCTATTTGCAATATTAAGGAGAGAAATCTTAAGAGACATTGTATTACTTACCATTTATCCTGGTATGTAGCTGCTAAAACAGCTTGTTGGATCTGCAAGAAGCAAGAGGGAATAAACTGCTTCCTAAAAAGAAGACATGTGGAGAGTGTAGATCATCCAAATGGAGCTGGTTTCAATGATGATGCATTGAAACAATGGATTTTAATGGTTAACGGTCTGCTTCATTATTTCAGAGAAGTTTTTAATCTGTGATCTTTACAAGATCTTTTACATTATACTGTAAACAACAGTATGTTTCCATCTGAAAAGTCTTTAGTGCCTTTTACAGTAGAAGAGAAAGGTTTGATGGAACAGTACTGCACTCAGCAAAAGTTAGAGAAGCCATCAAAGTTTATTGTATCGCCTCCAAATTCAGTGATTGCTTTGATTCACTGGAGAATTATAACTCAGTTTTTATTGAAATTGGATGATAGACAACAAGAGGAAGTCAAAGCCTTAGAAAGCTCTTTTCTGTCCAATGGAACGGAAGCACCTGCAAAACCTCAGACATTAACCGATGAAGAAAAAATTACTATCATTGACAGCCATTTTCATCTGGACCAGTACTTAAGAAATCTGGAGGAAAATCACTAAAGGATGTTGAGTTGATGACCCAAGAGTCGAATTGTTTATCACTCATTGGTGCTGTCGAAAATTACATGTTTCCTGAACACTGGAAGTTCTGGCAGAAACAGAAAAATGGAGATAATCGTGTATATTTAACCTTTGGTCTACACCCTCACATGATTACAGCACGATCAGTAGATCGCTATTCAACACAAATTGAGTCTTATATGAGACTCCCTGATTGTGTAGGCTCAGGGGAAGTTGGTATAAACATGACCACCACTTGTAAATGTAGACCGCATTGTAACAATGTTGTGGCATGTACGAAAAGTAAAATTGTGTCGCAAGAAAAGTTCTTGCGTGAAGTACTCCCCTTGGCTAAAAAGTACAGTAAAACTGTTCTCATCCACTGTAGGGATGATGGTAATGGCGAAGCGGCTAAACGTGTTCTTCAAGTTTTTGAAGATTTGAAATTGCAGAATTTAAAAGTGCATAGGCATTGTTTCATGGGAAACATGGAAGAGCTTGCCGCTTGGCAACAAAAGTTGCCAAACTGCAAGTTTGGTTTTACTGGTAGCATTTTCAGGGATAATGCTACTTTGGAAGCTATTTCAGGGTTACCTGTAGAAAAGATTCTTTTGGAAACAGATGCCCCATATCTTTCACCTCTTCGCCATTGCCCTATCAACACACCCTGGATGTTGATGCTGGTAATTGACCGCATCAGTTACATAAAGAATGTTCCAAAAACAGTTTTGGTTTCATTAGCAAACCAAAATGCTTGCCATCTATATGGCATAGATCTGTCCTAGAGGTTAAACAAATTTTGCCAGGAATGTAAATTTGTAGAAATTGTAAATACTGTAAAATGACAGATTATTCATTCATTTGTGTTGAATATTCAAAAGTCCTCTACTTTTGGATCTCGACACATGTCTTTGATTTATTATCAGGTGTTCAAAAGTTCCACACTTTTGAATCTTCTGGTACATTTTGATAAAATGTTCATATGATGTTTACACTTTAGCACAGAACTGTTTGAATAAAACATGGAACATTATAAACTATTTATAAGTAGTAAATTTGTGTTTGCTTCATAAGAAAGCTTTGTCAGTCCAGGGCGTTGTTTGTTAAAGAAGAAAAAAAAAGAGTAAAACCAGTGTACTTTTGGGTACTTAACAGTTACGCCAGTTTGTAAAAAACACATTGAAAATTTCTGACATGACCACTGCTTGAGGTAAAATGCCTCCTTCCTGGGTCAAAAGTTCTTACTTTTGATCATTTGTCAAAACAATCGTCTTGTAAAAATTAATTTGTGGTTGACCAACTTGGTTAATTGGCATAACTGTCTATTTTTATTGGTGTTGGTTGTTGGTTTTGGAAAAATCCACATATGTTTTGCATTTCTTGCACAATTAACTCCTAACCAAAATCAGGTAATGTCGCTGTCCAAATGGAACGGGGAGGAATGTGGTAAACACCAACAATTATGTCAGAAAAGTTAGTTACAACCTGTTGAGTTGGACGTTTCATCTGGTACTCGGAGTACTCCACTGGAATTGGAACAGACCTGATGTGATTTTTCCATCCGTGATGATTGATGTACTCACCTGTTGGACAGCGAATTGCCAAGACGTCTGGTTTTGGGATCTGACAACGTGTATTTTATGGTGAGTTTCCACAATTATAGATCAATTCTATAACACCATTATTGGCTAGAGTGATGAATGTTATCATTGGCATAATCGCTTCTGTCTTCCTTGGTGAAATGCCCTGTATCACTATGCAACTTTCACTGGGATGAACGAGCAGATCTTGAGTTTTGACATTGATTCTTATTTCACCAGCATTGTTTAGACTGGTTCCAGTCACTGGTTCATACTCATGAACTTCATATTCTTGAATGCTTTCGTCTCTCAATATACCTTCGGTTATATCTAATATATTCGTCATGTTTGTTTTTTGTTGTCTGTGTGTCTTTAATTCACTTCTTTGGTCCTTCAAAATGTCGTCTTCTGCAATTCTTGTTTGTAAAATGTTCCAATAATTTCTCTTTTTTCATCTTCATCAGCCTCTAACACTTCTAGTTACTGGACCCATGTAAAATATTTTAACAATCTTAAAGATTTCTTGTGTCCATCGAGGAGTGTAACCTTTTGCGAAGAGTGACTTATAAGAAATGATTCTCACTCGATCGCCGACTGCAAATTTCGGTGATTTGGACTCCTTCTTGATCTTGATCCTTTCGGGATAGAGATTAGTGAAGACACGTTTTTCGTTTCGAGGATCGCTAGCTACTACGGGAGTCACCTGGATCGATCTATGTCGCGTGTTGTTGTATTCTTTGGCCAGTTCATCTAGAACATCGATATATTTCTTGGTCTTATTAGCCATGAATTACTTGTACATTTTTTCCTTCATGGTTCTATTCCAACGTTCGATCACGTTAGCTTTCCCTTCATTTTTGACGGAATAGAGGGTCGATCAATGGATGAACGTGACTGTTGTAAAATTCCTTCCCTTTGTCCACCCACAATTTATCCAGTTTTCGAGAAGACGATGCAAATATGCTTTTCAGAGCCTCGGCCATGCAAGGTCCCAATTTATCCTTCAGAGGTCTCATCCATCCGTATTTCAAAAACATGTCGATGACTGTCAGTATGTACTTAATGCCCTTGTTCCATTTCAAATGCGATTTCATGTTGACCAGATCGGCCGACCAAATCTGATCCAGACCATTTATGAATACACTTCTTCTAAATTTATGCGTGACAGGCTTGTGTAGTTCGTTCGCAAATGCATTCATTAATAATGTTTTCTGGACATTTTTTTTTGTGACCCCAACTGAATTGACGTTTAGTACCGATCACTTTACCGACCAACAAACATTCAAGTCTCTCTCTCCTATTGCAATTTGGTTTATTTTTGAACGTTGTTAACATGTTTTTATCACAGATTTGATTACGATTCTCGACATCAGGATGTTTAGCGTAGCACAGATCATGAGTGTTAGCGACCAAATCCAATCTATTGATGGGTTTGCTCCAAGATTTAGGTCTCAGATCTCGAATTCAGTTTCTTATTTAATTTCCTGCCAGGTCCCGTGAATTGATGTCCTGGCAGATGCATTTTGACAGGTAGATTATTAATAAATTTATTCGTCAAACCAGCACAATGTTTGACGAATTGCATTTTTGTCAAACTGCACATTTTACACGTTCCACGAAGCATGTGACTTTTATTGTTTGTCAGTACTTTTTTAATGTTAACTGTATCAGTGACTCTCTTGCGTTTGATGGAATACATTTGTTTTGTTTTTTTTATATATATGTATTTTAATTTTTTTTTTTTAATTTATGTATAATTTTTCTCCTTCTTTTATAAATACATTTTTTCAATCCTTTGCTTCTGGAATCTTTTTGGGATCCAATAATTTATGAAACGATTGTCTCGCTTCTTCCTTACCTTTTTCCATGAGAGAATCCTTCAATTTTATTCCTTGAGAATTTGATGACTCTTGACTCTTATCTTCAGTTTCATGACTTCCTATTCTTGTTTTTCGTTCAATATGTCAATGAATTCACCATCCAAATTCCTACTGTCTTTCAATGCCATAGAGGTCTTATGCGGCACGGAATCGATCTTTGCATCGGCCAAAATGCTGCTGTTTTCGTGTTTCTTGTCCTTCACAGATAATTTCTTGGAGAGAAATTTTCTGATCGTACTGACAAATCCGGCAGTCAAAGCCAATCCTTCTACAGCCAACATGACTGGAAGAGCAATGAGGGCGGTCAACAATAGACTGATTCTGACAGCGTTCCAACCCATAGATATCGTGATGAGAGTCAAACCCACACCACTACAAATTTCTCCAATCTCGAATATTTCTTATTGAGCGAACAACAAGAATCTCTCTCTTGCATCAGATATGATTAAATTCTATTGATTTGTTCAATTTGATACCTCTATGCCTCATCATCACTACTTTCTAGTGATAGAAGTGGTGCCGTGGGTTCCACCCTCTCTAACGATGGATAGATGTTTTTAGTTCTAAGTTCCATTTTCATTTTATTTTTATTTTATATCTATTATTATATATTTTATGTATTTTATTTTTCACTCTTTATTATTTCAACAACAAAAAAATTGTTTAGTGGTGGTGGCGATTGTCGTCATTAGAAAGATCTGGGGAATAACACACATCATCGCCGTCATCGGGAAGATATGGGAAATAACACATAATGATTTTTAACACCTTTCGATGAAACCAAGCTCTCGTTTTCATGGAATTGTTCGTCATAATTATTATATAAAAAAATTCTCTATTCTTATTATATTATAAGTTTTTTTATTAATATGAATATTATAAGTTTTTTTTAGGTTTTTTTTATTTCTAATATAAATATATATAAAAAAAACAACATGTTCCCTGTCTTCGGTGATGAGACCTCGATGCACTAACTTCAATTCTTCTGATTTTGTAGACTCGGGTTCTCCAATGCAAGACACAAATTGTCTCCAACATTTGATCATGTCATCATGTCGGACGTATTCCAATGAAGGCATGAAATGCATGGTGATGGTGTCTTCCCATTCCATTAGAAGACACGAATGATCAATGTGATTAAATTCTTTCTCCTCTCGACAACCGAGACATCTTTTGTTCAAGACACGAGAAAGTTGTTCATTCACACAGATCGCGTAAGCTCTGCACAGCGCTCTTTGAAGCAACCAAGCTCTCGATTCCATGGAATCGTTTGTCATAATTTTTATATATATTTTGTTTCTTCTATTCATATTATTTATTTTTTTCTTTTATTTTTATTTTTTAGTATTATTTTTTTTCTCTTTTATATCTATTAGGCTTTTTTTTAATAATAGCACATCTATTCTTCTCATCATCAAACGAATGAATGAATACTTTTTGTCTCTTACGATCGTGTGTATTATTATTGGAAAGAGATGACATTTTTTTTTCGAAAGTTGGAGTTTGTGCCTCTCGTATTTCGATAAAACCATCATTTTTTCATCGTCGTCGTCAGATTGATAGGGGAAATAATCGATAATGATTATTAACCTTTTGGCAAATTCGATCCACAATCTATTTAATCTACGAGAGTAATCTGCAAATAAATTTGATACATTCGTGAATAGATTTCTCAATATTTTCATCACCACCATGATCGAATATGTTACCTGTCTTTTTCACACAAAAAATTATATAACAATATTTCCCGTAATTATGACATTCTACCAATGTCACATTGTATTTTAAAAGATCTAGAACATCTATAATCATGTCATAATCTTGGTAAGACATATTTTCTTCATACTTCATCATTTCAATATTTTCGAAATAGCTTCAATTTGGGAATATGAATAACAATATTAAAAAGACAACATTCCGCACCAGATTAAACATGTATTGAGTATGATTTGTTCCGATTGAATTGTTTCTAATGCATACTTGTGTAAAGATTGTGAAAAATCTAAAAGCTTTTCATAATAAACGTATTGTGAACACATCTGTTGGAAGTTGTTTTTTCTCCTTTTGTTTCATTTTTTTATATTTTTGTTCTTTTTTAATCGTTATTTTTTTTTCTTTTATAATAACATACCCAAAATGGGTATATTCTTAAATGGCGAATTCTGACCGAACAATAAACCTTTACCAATCGGTTCCACATTCTCCCTTGTCTTCAGATAGAGACCATCTCCATGGGAAGCATTGCCACCTTTTCTCATGGGTCCTAGATACAATCCTTTACCTTCGACGTCTATGCGACACATGGCTCCTCCCTTCTTCAAAAATAGTTTGTTTCCTCTCTTCCTCAGAAACAATCCTCTACCCATTATTTTGTCCACTGCCGAACTAGCAAGTCCCGAGAGAGTTCCCATGCCCAGAGCTGGTAACACCATCTTTGTGAGAATGGGTAATGCTTTGGTGGCGAGTCCCGCCAATAGCGGTAAGAAACCGCCTTTCATTCTCAGATTGTATCTCAATTGGGCGGGACTCAATCTCACTGTCATTCCCACTTGATTATGAATGGCTTTCTCCATCCTTTTGAGTTGAGTTTTAGTCCAGGTGATCCGATCGCTACCACCACTCGGCAGATCTTCGTAACTGAATTTAAATCTAACGGCCTCGCCACGATGGCTCAATGCTCTGTGAAGTTTAATTTTCTGTCCTTCGAATATGTTCACGTTTTTAATAATGTATCGACTGCTACTCATATTTGTTGTTGTTTTTTTTTCACTGGATTATAATTTTTTTTTCAATTAGAAATATTACAGGTTAGTAGTTTTTTTAATTAATATAAATATTAGTAGGTGAAAAGTGCCGATTTAAGGAAATTTTTTCAAAAAATTGTACACGTACGTGTACCCCATAGGGATTCAGTGTTAAATCGTGTAGAGAGCGTAAAAAACGTTTTTTCACGATGTCCTAGAATTCCTAACATGTCCCAGACCGTTCAAACAGCCGTTGGTGAACGAGTGCGAATTCGCTCGGAAGGAAAATGTACAAAATTCGAAGAAAACATCAATCTAAAATTTTTTCTCAACGTTCCCACCGCGGATTAGACCTTCGATCGATCATTGCGAACGCCGGCAAAAAACGCTTTGAGAGTTCTAGGACAGCATAAAAAATGCGTTTTGAGAGTTCTGAGACACCGACGTTCGCGATCGCATTTCAGACGGTTGAGGGTGTGATCCGATCGGTAAAAAACGATTGAGAGTTCTAGGACAGGAGAAATCGATCTCAAAACGTTTTCTCGACGTTCGCCAACGGTGTAAAGTGGGTGTAAAGTGAAGTTACCCATCAAGGATTTTTTTTCCAAACTAAACAGAAAAAACCTGAGTTTGGAAAAATCAGTCTCAAAAACTTTTCTCTACGTTTGCCAATGGTCGATCGGACCGTGAAGACCGCGATGACCAACTAGTGCGGATTTCTGGGATGGGAACAAGAACAAATGAAAAATCGTGATGGTATCGTGACATTCATTACCACCTGATCATTTAATAACGTGGATGTAATGGTTAGAGCAATGTATACCGAAAACCAAAAGCTCAAAGAGTTTGAAATAAGTAATCACCCAATCACTTCACGTTCCTGATGCCAATTAACCAATCAGATTGCTTGATTCTAATAACCTGAACTTAATCATACAAAGTTATCTCCCCTCGTCGTGGGGGTGGGTGTCACACCCATCAGAAAAATCGAAAGTTTCGAGAAGGTGTCACATGACCTATCAAACTGAAGGTCTCGATGAGTGGATTAAGAAGATCGTAATTTTAACCCTCATTGTGGGGTGGGGTCACGACCAGAGAAGAAAAACATCTTCCTTTTTACAAATCCAGACATGTGAGGTATTAATATGAAGGGCTCGATGAATACATTACAAAAATGACGTTTTTCATTTTATGTGGGGGTGGGGGTCACGCCAAACAGAAAAATCGAAAGTTTCGAGAAGCTGGTCACGTAACTTATCAAATTGAAGGTCTCGATGAGTGGATTAAGAAGATTGTAATATTAACCCCCATCGTAGGGTGGGGTCACGACCAGAGCAGAAAAACGTCTTCCTTTTTACAAATCCAGACATGTGAGGTATTAATATGAAGGGCTCGATGAACACATTACAAAAATGACGTTTTTCATTTTATGTGGGGGTGGTGGTCACGCCCATCAGAAAAAATCGAAAGTTTCGAGAAGGTGGTCACGTGACCTATCAAATTGAAGGTCTCGACGAGTGGATTAAGAAGATTGTAATTCTAACCCCCATCGTGGGGTGTGGTCACGACCAGAGCTGAAGAACGTCTTCCTTTTTACAAATCCAGGCATTTGAGGTATTGATATGAAGGGCTCGATAAATACATTACAAAAATGACATTTTTCATTTTTAGTGGGGGTGGGGGTCACGCCCATCATAAAATCGAAAGTTTCGAGAATGTGGTCACGTGACATATCAAACTGAAGGTCTCGACTAGTGGATTAAGAAGATCGTATTTTTAACCCTCGTCCTGGGGTGGGGTCATGACCATAGCTGAAAACGTCTTCCTTTTTACAAATCCAGGCATGCGAGGTACTGATATGAAGACTCGATGAATACATTACGAAAATGACATTTTTCATTTTATATGGGGGTGGGGTCACGACTAGAGCCGAAAAACATCTTCCTTTTTACAAATCCAAACATGTGAGATACTGATATTAAGGCCTAGATGAATACATTACAAAAAATGACATTTTCAACCCTCACCGTGGGGATGGGGTTAACACCGATCAGAAAATCAAAAGTTTCGAGAAGATAGTCATGTGACCTATCAAACTGAAGCTATCGACAAGGATATTATGAAAATCATATTTTTCCCCCTCCTAACGGTGGAGTTGTGACCATCTTGAAATCGAAAGTATTAAGAAAAGGTAGTTATGGAACATATCAAATTGAAAAAAACAACAACTCGAATCTGATGCATCATTCATTTTTGATATCTGTGCTCAAAACATGGAAGTATGTTTTCAATATATATGATTGTTATGCTAATTAGAGATGCACTCACTTGTTAATAAGTCACGCCTTAAGATGTTTCCTTCAATAATAACTCTGTTTACTGAACCATAAATTTGTCAATAAAAATTATGAGTTGATCTTCTAACGTTTCTACATGTTGAGGATAGCCTATTTCACCATTTCCGAAAAAGTGTCAATCCAAACTATTTTTTTTAGGAAAAAATGCCCACGTCGAGAAGACATTACATAACTAAACGGGTATAACCTTGACTAAATTCAAATAAAACCATTTGTCACGTGTTAGAAAAGATTTGTAAACAGTACAAACGCACGTGTGGAAAAGTTGTTTTGTTTTGTTTTTTACAACAGGAGTTAAAATATTTTAAGATAGGTGGCGTTATATAAATACAGCAACAACAAAAAAACAGCGTTTACAGCGTGTGTCAGCGTATGACTGAATGAAAATGAGAAAAAGCTCTTTTTCTAACCTCCTGCTAGCAAAGCATTACATAAGTTTACTGAGCTATTCATCACAGGTGTTCAACACATACAAACGTCATGAAAATTAGTGTATCAGACGTTTTGTTTAGAAATTTATGTATTGTTTTCCATATATAAGAGAGAGAAGGTACGCAACGTCCTAGCTTGGAACATTTCGAGTCGTCTTATTCAAACTCGCAAAAAAAAACAAACTCGTGAATTTGTAGTCGCGATATTGATGTCATCCAACAGCAGCCAAGAAAGACATTAAGCTTTTACGTTGGCATACCACTTGTCCAAAACAATTCTCTTTTTAAGCTAAACGGGTGAAATACATCTCAGGAACGACTCCCTCTTTTTGCTTGATCAGACACAGTTGTTGGCGGAAAGTTGACTGGAGTGTCGTTCAAAACAATTGATCAAATATATCGAACGAAAACGACTCATTTTCTAACTACGATTGTCGCCGTATTCTAAACATCACCACACTAATCATACGATACGGTATTGGAACTGCACTACCTCTTGAATATTACAAATTTACGATTTGTAGTGCCTTCAACACAAATCGTAAATTCCTTCCCGCGTCATCATACTTGTACTATACCGCATCGAATTTGACCTCGTCATCATCCCCTTGCTAGATAAACCTTGAACACGTCATCTGAATCGTGTTGCGAAGTGAGCCTATAGGGGTTAATTAAGTTCCCAAGCTCGGGTAAGAGCTCGAGCTCTTGAGGTTTTATTTTGAGAACTCATCGGACTCAGGTTTATTCAATGAGCCTGATATCGTTTGGTAAGAAAACACAAAATGCCAGAGCTGATGAGACCTCACAGAACTGCCAGTAATAACAACGTTTATAGTCCGATCTTACGATCTCTGATCGATAATTTTTTCCTAACATTCCGTAACAATGGTCAATAATAGAAATTAGTATAGAAAATCGTGTTACTTGTTCTCTGAAATTTGCATTCGCTTGTGCAGTATTTCTGATTTTTTACAGATTGCGTTTAGGGTTCAGTTTAAAAAAAAATAAAAAAAAAGCTTGTCAAATGGTTAGGTTCAAGGGAAGTAACTCTGCAACAACTCATCCACCAAATGTTTAGGTTCAAAGGGAAGTAACTCTGTCATCCGTAGGTAGAGGTTTATTATGAGGTCATCAGAGGTCATGATACAGGTTAGGTTCAAGGGAAGTAACTCCGTTCATGCGTGGGTAGAGGTTTATTATGAGGTCATCAGGGGTCGTGATACAGGTTAGGTTCAAGGGAAGTAACTCGGTAACAACTCATCCCAAAGTAGAGGTTTATTATGAGTATATCAGATTATACAGGTTAGGTTCGAGGGAAGTAACTGTGTAACACCTCATCCATAGGTAGAGGTTTATTATGAGGTCCTCAGGAGTCATGATACAGGTTAGGTTCATCAAATGATTAGGTTCAATGGAAGTAACTCTGTAACAACTCATTCATCCAAACAAAATTAAAATTCGATGCACCATACTAAATAGTGCTTGAAAAAAAACATTTGTTTAGGTTAGGTTCGTGGGAACTAACTCTAACAACTCATCTGTTCAAACAAAAATTAAAATTCGATTCACCATATTAAGAAGTATTTGAAAAAACCTCCAGGTTTTAGGTTATGTCCAAGGAAGTAACTCTGTAACAACTCATGCGTTCAAATGGTTAGGTTCGAGGGAAGTAACTCTGTATAACAACTCATCCGAGGTTTATTATGAGATCATCAGGAGTCACGATACGGGTTAGGTTCGAGGAAAAAGTAACTCTAGACAAAACAAATAAATATTATAAAGTATAATTCGTTGCCTTTTTTGTTCCTTTTCTTTAAAAAAAAATTAAAAAATTATATATATTAAAAAATTAATAATAGACAAAATTAATAAGACCATACGAAGTTGATTATCTGTTTCTCAAACCAGTTTTTCCAAAAAAGCATGCGGGCGGGCGGTCTTTTTTTTTTTCTTTTTTTTTCTCCCTGAGAGGTTGTTTGTGGTAATTCGACCCCCACCCAAACGCCTTGTGGACCACGCAAAATTTCTCAAATATATTGGTTATTCACCGTAGGGGTGTTGAGTCATAAATGAAGTGGGGTTTGAATGTTTGTTTTTAAGTGAAAAGTGAAAATTATGACACAGGACGAAACGCCTCGTGGGTGAAAACGTCTCAGGATGAAACGTCTCTGGGAACAAATTAAATGTCGAAGTGCCAACTTTCACAGATTTATTTTACCAATAAAACAAAAAATCCTTTCACAACCTGCCTAATAAAATCGTAAATCACAATTTTTCAACCATTATATTCAAAATTATCACAACCCATTTGAACGGGTATTTCATCCATAAATCATATTTTTGGGAAATCTGAAAATGAAATACAAAACGAATGTTTGCGTGTTTTTATTAACCAATTCGACCCCACATACCTACCTATATGCGATTTATTTTCAACTATGTCTGTTACTTTTATATCAAGCAACGGTTACTATTAGTTATCCAATTATCCTGCATCTCAAATGCATTTATTTAAATTAACTGGCAAACTCGTAACGGTTTCAAATAACAGGACACAAATTCCCAATGACAGTCATTTACAATACAAATGTTACTAAAATAAATGCCAGGAGACTGTGTTCCATTCAACATAACACCTGACTTTGCAGACTTTTCTGAGGGTTGGTGCGAATCAAACGTGGTGCGAATCGACCACTCCCCTTTGTGACTGTTTGTTGTCAGACTGAAAGACACCTTCCTTCTTGCTGTCATTATGACTTACCTTTTCCAAATAAAACACTTTCTGCCGTGAATATTGCTGAAACCCACCCACTTTATTAAAGTATGATGTAGAAAAAGCTTGAAGTGTTAATTTAAAAAAAAATTTCGTCATCTCATCGATATCGATTTACCGAAATGAGCACAATATCTCATGTTTTTAAAGATGTTTTGGTGTCATAAAAAGGTTGCATGCGCAGCAAAATTGACCATGCGCGCGCGTCTGAAAAAGAGAGGTTCTTTTTTAAGGTCTAATGTAATTAATAATGCATCAATATTTTTTTTTAAAAAATCAGTTTTTAACTGATAGTAGTGTTGTTGTTATGACTGATAGGTTAGGGTTTTTTTTACGAGTACATCAAGGTGGACAGCTCTATTCCATTCCCTCACTCGAGTCCCTTTGCGTGAAGACTATTTTTTTAAATTCAGTTCAAGAAGTGTTAACCTCATCGAGATTTGGAAACGGTTTATAACTTCACGAAATATACATTTGTCTTGCTGTTTGCTTAATTTTTTATACAAAAATAATGACTAAGAGTTTGTTGAACCTAGAAACGCCTTTTAGATTTTCTCCTTGATAAGACACGAAACACGATATCAAACGAAGTGAAATAATGAAATGTTTTATCACTACAGCTTATGGTCCCTCATTGGAATGAGTTCAATGGTTTTTATCAGGATACATGTATGTTTTTGGGGTGAAATAATAAAATGTTTTGTCACTACAGCTTATGACCCTCATTGGAATAAGCTCAATGATTTGTATTAAGCTACATGTATGCTTTTGGGGTGAAATAATGGAATGACTTTTACTACAGCTTATGGCCTCAATGAGTTTTCTAAAGTCACAGGTATGTTTTGTCACTACAATTTATGACCCCTCATTGGAATGAGCTCAATGGTTTTTATTAAGATACATGTATGTTTTTGGGATGAAATAATAAAATGTCTTGTCACTGCAGCTTATGACCCTTCATTGGAATGAGTTCAATGATTAATCTTAAGATACATGTATAGTTTAGGTAGAGGTGGGTTAGTGGTGAATTTTCAAGTCAGTGTTGGTGTTTTTTAAGAATTAAAATCGCGGTTGAGCTGCGGTTATCAGTGGTTGAACAGGCCTAGTTCATTCATCGAATTTAGGTTGTTTTTTCAAACTTGCTAACCCAGTGCTTTGTGTGAAAAACGTCAAAACATCCCCAGTCCTTGACAAAGATCTGAAAATAATGTTGGGTTTATTGATGTTACGCACAAATTTGTAGAGTTCAAGTTGTGTTTTAAGGGGTCGTCCAACCTAACTTTGGTCAATTTTTTGACATTTTTCCCAATGCCTCAGAAACAGATAAGAGAAGTTAGGAAAGGCAAATTATATATCAAAATAATGAGTAAAGTGCATAGAAAAGGTACATATAATTTTTTTCAGGAAAAAAAGTGAATTTTATGATTTTGAAGAAGATGAATTTGCCAATGGCATAAGTAACGAACCGGTAAAACCACAAAATAATCGGTAATTCGAAAGCCTTGTCCTCAATATAATGATAACATACTACAGACTCGGAGAAAGCATTTTTTGACACACACTCTGGTGGGTTTTGACGTTTGAATGTAATAACACCAACACAAATTTTGGATGTTCCGGATGTGGCCATGTTTCAATGATGTTTATTCCGGTCATGTGATTACGATGTGGTTCTTGCTGAAATACTCAATTTGGGCAATCATAAGAATGCAAGAACGTGATCACGCCCTTTATTTGTTCGAGACAATGTATGAGCGGATTTGCAAACAGGTGACAGCAAATACTTGAGCTGTTAATGTCATAACTGCAAAATATGGTTCGAAATTCCCTCTCGTGTTTACAGGCCGTCTGAACTTTTTTGTTGACACAAAATCTGAATTATTGCGCCCTAGAAAGACAACATGAACCACTTGTAAAATAATAACCGAGTGTATAAAATCGGGACGATACACATAAAATAAGGCAATATTCATAACAAGGTAAGCAGAATGCTTCAGAAATCACTTTCTCGCGAAGTATATTCCAAGTGACCTGGAACTATATTGAGCGTGTTGATTTCCCCCAGCTGTTGTGAAGTTATTTACTTCCTAGTAACCATGGAATTTGAGGCGGGTATGTTTGGTGTCTGCAAAGGACCGATTGAAGATGGGTTGAAAATGATGCATTCGTGCTTTTAAATAAGGTGCGCTTGGACGATCCTGAGAATTTAGTTTTTTCTTGCAACCAACCATACTAACACAAGCGTCGATCAGTGTCTTTTGTGATCGTTTTACACTGACAAATGTGACAAATCTCCTTCACCGGAAACCATCCCCCAATTTGCATATCACAATAAACATAACCGCTGTCACTGAGTGTCAGCGTGGCCGTGTGGTCAAAACCGAAACGAATTATCGAATGCACGGTCAATATTAGCTGCAATTGGCTTTTGAAATACACGAAATATTCGCAATTACTTCATTATTCATGCCGAGTTACTTCTTAACCAGACAACATGCGTTCAGTTTCGTTTGTCGGCATCAAACTGATATTGTTTGTGGTAATTAAATAGTACGAGAAGGCGAAGGAAGCCAAATATTTTCCATCATCTGTTAATTAATTCAAATTGATAATTTATTTTATTTTATTGAAATTATGAACTGATTAGGTGGGTGTGTTGCGATTATTATGCCCCAGACCTGGAAGTTGGAACATCAAAAGTGCATCTAGGGCCGTGCAGTGGTGACCCCTGTCCTCTTAATCTTAGTCTTACCCATTCATCATTACATGTACCAACATTCTCCCTTGTTTCTCAACCATTGCTACTCCAATTTGAAGGATATTTGGTGTTGTGATCGAGCATCATGGGGAAACAATGCCTGTGTAGCTGCTGTAGCATGTGTTTCTTCCCACATTTTTTCAGAGTTGTGGTACTTTTTCACTCTTTTGAGTTAGAAAATTTTGTTTATAACCAGTTGCTTTGTTACAATTTGTTGCAAAGTGTCTGCTAATACCCTCAATTGTATTGCTACAGAATTTTCTTGTGAAGATTTTGTTCCTAATTGCCGCAGCGCTAGAAGC
Organism: Pictodentalium vernedei; assembly: GCA_031216915.1. Taxonomy (NCBI): domain Eukaryota; kingdom Metazoa; phylum Mollusca; class Scaphopoda; order Dentaliida; family Dentaliidae; genus Pictodentalium; species Pictodentalium vernedei. The sequence continues at coordinate 376,542,253 of CM062294.1, read as the reverse complement.
AATCAGGGGTGAGCTTGGGTGGATGAGGATCAAGGACAGGATAGACCTGTTGAAGCTCGGTTATCTTAATTATTTGGTAAATCTCCCCGACAGCCGATGGTGTAAAGCAATGTTCCTGAGAATTTTCAACTCAAATATCAAAACGGGGTGGATGGTCCGAGTGAGGGAGCTAGTAGAGAACTACTCATTGGAGATTTCGGACCTGGACGTTGGGGCAAACCAGGGTAAAAAAATCGTCAGAGAAAGGGTCTTGGAGGATTGTAACCGTAATTGGCGAGAGGGGGTCAAATCAAAGAGGTCTTTGGGTGGCCTGCGTGATAAGAGAAGCCAGGTTTTGAAGAGTACCTTGATGGCACCTTTGGGGGGTCACTGTTGTTCAAGCTGAGGTCGCGATCCCTGGAGCTGAGGGGAAAATTGGGAAAGACGGTGAAAGGGAGTGCCAGATGTGTAACTTGGACATGGTGGAGACCCTGGAACACTTTCTTCTAGAATGCCCAAAGTATCAGCCTAAAAGAATGAGATTCACTGGGAGTATAATGGGGAAGTGGGATGGGAGAATAAAGGACATGTGGTTAGGGGGAGACTCAAAGGAGAGGGTTAATATGCTAATCGGAGAGATTGGGAAGAATGGGACAAGGGATATCATCAAGCAGTTCGTCTCCGAGTGTTGGGAGGAGAGGAGAAGCGTGGGAATAGGGAGGCAATTGGGAGTACAGGGGTAACCATGGCCTTCTCGTCCGAGAACCGCGACAAATCAGCGGCTGGCCAAAGTGTTATTATTATTATTATTACCTAATGAATATTCTGTATAAAGCCACCAATCTGATGTTTGACACTTTTATCAGAACTGTTTTAAAGGCTTATGGAACTCAAAATGTTGATTATGGCAGGACTTTTCTATTCACCCATTAATCGACAAATTAAGTGTTATAGTTGGAAGTAAGAAGCATGAAAGGTCCAGAACTAAAAGTCTAAAAAGAATGTTTTGCAATGTAACATGATTTTTGCAGATACACTTATTTGGAGGGTTACCTGTCTGATAGTGTTTGGAACATGTGTGGCCAGGATCTTCAAAAAGAAAAAAGAGTTAAACTTTGAGAAAAAAGGCATATGCCTTGAGTGCCGGAGGTAGAGTCATACAAGGAAGAGAGCCCCCCCCCCCCCAGGAAATTTTTTGTGTCAAATGGAGCTCACTTGTCACCTTTTGGGGATTGCTTTGTGTACTGCGTTCTTGAAAAAAATATGTGAGACCCTCTGGATGTGCCCTTCTGAGGAAAGCCTCCTTGGGGAAAGTACATGCAATAATGGTTATGTAAGGTTGATCTGATGTGTTTTGAATAACAATGTACTTTTAAGTACATTAGATGGTTTATTGCAGTGACAGGTTACAGTTACCCTTATTTCTTCTCTAACAGATATCATGAGTGTATTGGTGTCCAAGAGTTAAACAAAGCTATTATACTTATTGATAAACCAGACAAATTTAACAATTTAATCACTATCAAATTGATGCATGGGATAAAAGGGGTTACAGTGCATGCAAGGGGGTTGTAAATATATTTATTCAACTACAATGTATGACTTTGCAGTGCATTCTACATAGGAGAATATCATATTTTCTTTCCAAACCATTACAGTAACACATACATCTTTATATGGAGGAGATCAGCATTTCCCATCTTAGTGACGTATGCCCTCCCACCCACGTGACTTTTATGTACAAAACAAATCGCACGTGGAATATTCGCAGTGCACAAACCTCATAAGAAATGGTCGACGTTTGCGCGATAAGACATAAACTGAATCGGTAATCCGATTAAATATAAAAAATGGACATAAATATTGAAACAACTTATAGAAATGGTCAGTTTTAATACAAATAACAAGGTAAATCTGAGCTGAAAATTCAACTGCAGGCGTGCAGGCCTACAATCTGAATCACCGTGGTGTTGTGTATTTTCGGTGCTTCGCAAAAGTTAAAAACAATACGAAATACCAATATAGCAAACTATTTTTAATGAGCTTTTATTTATTTTTTCTGTTCACACAAATTAGAGTCGGATTGTGGAATACGTAGTACAGCCATTATGGAATGATTCTTACAGAAACGTAAGCATGGCTGCATCTTCTATAAAACCTCGCTTTAATATGAGACCTCTTTCCTACTAGCCCAAGCCCAGGGTACCACAGACATGGCATATGGACCTTACAAGTTACAGTCACAACGAACGTGCAGTTCCCAATTATTATTTTCAATGACGTAGCCGGTGGTTGGGGTGGGGCTGGGATTCTCCAAAAAGTCGTCAAATAATTGCAGAGTCCCTGGACTAAAAAAAACCACCCTCTCTGATTCACTTTCAAAACACTGATTTTTCAAATGTTTCCCGAGATGGATCCCTTGATCACACGTGGGGGGTAGTGGGCACTTCTGGGTGTTTGATAAAATAAAGGGATAATAGTAAGTAAGTAAGTAAGTAAGTAAGTATATCTTTATTTTTGTGACATGTGCTAAGATTTACATAGGTTAAAACAAAAATGTACATGTTTAAAGCACCCGGCCCTTTGGACCTATATGTCACACAGAATTTACTGGGTGTATTTACTGTGCCTCTGTTGCTCACCCTCCTCTCATTCTCTATTTTCTCTACCTTTCATATAACCTTTCACGCTCACATACATACATCCATACTCACCCATGCGCGCAATACACCCACGCATCCTCACACACACCCTCAAACCCATTTCCATACGTATACGCACCTCGTCGCCCTGGAACCATCATGTCCCAGGTGCACTTTATAATAGAGTGAATCTAGGACAAAATGGCTCCAAGGCAGTGACATACCCACACAAGCGTCACTCCTGGTCATAAACCTAGTATCCAGACCTCAAACACAATCCTCATCAGGCTATCGCACTTACATACCTGCACACATCAACACATGACCATACACCCTTTTTCAATTCCACAAGCACATACTCAGGCATACCTGGTGTTTAAGTAGGGAGTGATCGACTTTAACAGCTGACAGTAAATTAATACCTTCGAATACTAGCTATAGGAAGATGCATTACGTAGTGAATATTATACAGCTCCAGTGGCTATGGTAATACTACTTATTCCAATTTGAACGGTTCACCAAAGCACATATACCTCATGGTCGTTGGGAAATCCACCAATAACCCAAATTATTTATTTATTGATATTTAAGGTCACACAATTCTACGCAAAAAGGACTAAACATGACCACAAAAACTATTTTTGCAATATCACCACTTCACCCAAACACATACGCCCCATATCCATGGCCATTATGTTGTTCGATAATAATCCGGGTTATTTATCTATTTAATGGTATTTAAGGCCCGGAATATATTAGTCCTATGCTACCAACACAAGGGGTCTGTCTACCACAGGTGACAATCACTGCTTCATTTACCGGGATCTACTGGAGAGACCAACCAAAATCTTACTTACATTTGAATAGCATGGTGCACTTATTTCACAATGATTAACCTTTAAAGGCAGATTATTGTTTGAAATAGAAGAAGAATTTGCGTTTCTCAAAGGCTTTTGTCAGATAGTTTGCACACTGACGGGGGTATTTTTGAATTAGAGTAACAAACAATTCATCAGATGTAGTCGAATGTTCCGTGGTAATTTCACTTATCACAGGATGTAAAATTTCCATTCTTAGATTTTTGTAATAATCACATTCCAAGAGAAAATGATATTCATTTTCTATCGAATTTTTCGTACAAAGCAAACATAATCTTTCATTTACTTGTTCATTTTTGAAGTGCCCAGTTTCAATTCGAATTGGAAACACCCCACAGCGAAATTGAGCTAAGACTGAGCGTTGTTTTCGGGGTAAATTGATTTTCACATAACTCTCGGTTTCATATATACTTTTAAATAATTTGTATGTTCTGAGTTTAGGTACATACTGTATACTGTCCGTCCACTTTGTTGAGAAGTATTCATTCAGTAATACTTTTATTTCGTCTAAATTGCACGTTAATTGGCTTTCAAAAATATCATTTCTATCAATTTGACAAAAAATATTTTTTATATCCGAGCACCATCCATTTTGACAATTATTATAATCCCATTGAAAAACCCTATTTACCAGTCTATCATTATCAGTTGCTATTAAAAAATTCCAAAGTCGTATAATATTGAGCCAGTTACGTTCTTTACTAGTTTTAATCCCCATATCTCCATTTACAGCTAACAGTGGAGTAAAATGGTGAACACCTAGATAATAACGTAACGCTCTGTTTTGTACAGCATCAATACACGTATAAGATTTATAACCCCACACCCCGGATGCATAATCTAAAACGGGACAGACGCAGCTGTTATACAATTTCTTGAAAGTTTGGAACCCTACGTCCTTAAAGGGGTGTATTTTTGATATTATGGCCCCAAGGGCCCTACCTCCCGATTTTCCTAGATTTTCAGCTGTATGGATAAAAGATTTAAATTCATGTAATATTACGCCCAGATATTTGTATTTATCAACAATTTCGATTGCCTTGCCATTGAATATAAAATCACGAGAAGTTCGTTTAGCCCGGTTTTCTCTAAAGTGAACAATTTTAGTTTTATTTTCATTTATTAGCATGCGCCATTTTTTACACCAGCCATGCACAATATTCAACATATCGTGCATATCTTGCTCGTTTTCCGCCAAAAGAACAATATCATCGGCGTACAGTAAAATGGATACGGTATCATCATTTATATTCACGCCCAATTGCGAGTCTTTAATTTCCTTAGCCAAATCATTGATAAAAAGGGCAAAAAGTGTTGGCGATAAATTATCTCCCTGTTTTACGCCATTATTACATGGGAAACAATTAGTGAGATAACCATTTACTCTTACACTCGACATAGTGCCTTCATACATATTCTTAATTGATTTATACATATTACCGTCGATACCAAGCTTCCGCAATTTATACAACAGCATTTCTCGATTTACACGGTCAAATGCTTTTTGAAAGTCGATAAACGTGCCAAAAAGCTCGTGTTTTCCCCTGATTAGAGAGGCAACTGTATAAACATTGTCAATACATGACCTCTGTGACCTAAATCCGTTTTGTTCGTCAACAAACAAATTGTTTTCTTCAGAGAAGTTAATCATTCTATTATTCAGTACAATACAATACAACTTACTACAAGTGGGGGTTAGGGAAATACCACGGTAATTACTGGGAAGTCGAGGATCATTTAAAGGATCTTTAGGTATTGGGCAAATTATTGAAGTCTTCCACAAAGATGGAATAATGCTAGTTTCAAATATTAATTCAAACAATCTATGTAGTAAACCTATTACCTGTCTGAATTTAAACGCCTCATAAGGTACATTATCACATCCCGAGGCCTTCCCATTTTTTGCCTTACAAACGACTTTTTCAACTTCTTCAAGTCGTATAGGGTGGTTTAGTGCCCAATTTTGTTCATATAATGGATCCAGAAATTTATCTTCTATGAATGATTTTTCTGCTTTAATACTTTGGTAAAAAGTTTCATCAAATTGTCCAACTTCGGGGCTTGGGTTATAAAGTTCCCTAAATGTCGAGGCCCACGCATCAAGTACCCGAGTCCTATCTCCCACAACAGAATCGTCACCCAGTTTTACCTCGTTTGGGATTGATTTTGATCTACTTGGGCCTAAATCTTTTATCTTATCCCAGAAGCTTTGGGGGTTATTTTCACAAAAACTTTCAGTTTCCAACATGAGTTTTCGTTTATATTCTCGTTCGTAAAAATGTAATCGGTTATTAAAAAGCTTACGAGATATTTTAAATGATATGTAACTGTTGTTTTTATCCCCAGCCCGCTTGCCTACTTTTGATACTCTTAGAAACTCTTTTTCTTTGTTATGTATTTCGTTCCACAAGTTTGTCAACTCTTGGTTCCAGTAATGTTTAAAATACTTGAACTGTTTATTTGTTTTATAGGACGTAGACTCACCGAACCCAGGTATTATTAATTTTAGCTCAGTTACAACAGCTGCAACCACTTTATTATAAATTTTGTCAATCTCTTCTTGCGATTCCCTCGCACTTTCAATTACATTTATAATTTCATTAAGGCAATGAAGTGAGGCATCATTTTGGAGAAAATTACCGGGTAGAGGTTTTTTCAATTTTGTTTTGATTCCACGCTTATCACAAACACCAGGCAATTCAAACTCTGTGTCTATATTAAAATCAAACTCCAAAAAGCTATGGTCAGGGGGTTTGACTTTTTCTCCCAGGAAAGCTTGTAAGTTAAATTTCTCAATTAAAGCAGACTGCGTATTAACCCGAAAATTATCGCATTTTGTCATACTTTCATGCGAAACACACATGTAATCTACAACAGATTTCCCTCTTGCGCTGATAGATGTGAAATTATCATCCGAGGGGTTGCCCCTTCCATTCAGGCAACATAACTTGGAGTCGTTCAAAAATTCCATAAAAGCACGCCCGTGCTGGTTAACAAGATTATCAATCACTAACCGTTCCGTTAGATTATCAATTTCAACATTACAGTCATCATGTTTTCCCATGCGTGCATTGAGATCACCACAAAGTATAACAGGGTGGTTATCGCAATACATGTATAGGTCAACCAAAATTTCTGAAAAAAAGTTATCCGCATCCCTTCCCCAAGGAGAGTTTTCCGGCGGTAAATAGCACGAAAATACTATAAATACTACATCACTGTACTTATCTTTAAATTTAACACACAGAATGCCGTCACTTGATTTATCTAATATGTCATACTCAAAATGTACGGCAAATTCATTTCTTACCAACAAACCAACTCCTCCTGACCCTCTCGGTGCTACTCTGTGCTTCAGTTTCCTATTATTACCTATCCATGTGTACCCAGGTATTACCAAATTTGCATCACCCACCAGATGGCTCTCACTTACAGCGAGTATATGATATCCCAAAGATGTTATCAAACTTTCCTTCAATAATCTGCTCTCTACCCCCCAACCATTTAAATTCACATGGCCTATTTTAATCTTGTCGACTAAACAAACATTTCTATTCACATCGTCTCCTGAAACATTACCAGAAACATTGAAACCCTGTTTATTATCAGTAAATTGTTTGTTTCAATTCTGCTCTTCTTCGCGTTGATCATTCCGTTTAACTATTCTTCCACTTCCAGAAACTACAAAGTCTTTCCCGCCTGATAATTGCCCAAGGATCGTTCTCGCATTAAGTTCAATTAAACGCTCCACGTGAGATTTACCCCCTCGTAAGTAACATTGTTTAAAGTCAACACTATCTTTCAACAGTCTCTTGTTTCGCAACACCAATATTTTCTGCTCTAAGGATTCAAGTTCAATTTTTAGAAGAGCTGGCTTGTCATGGTACCTTTTACGCAGGCGGCTAGCATTAGCTATCTTGACTTTACCCTTTACCTGAGGTCCCAAACAGGACACTAACATGTTAGCAACATCAATAGTGTTCTCAACCCCATCGGTTTCCCGAACATTTGTAGCGATGATAACTGCATCACTCTCGGACGTTGGTTTTTCACCACAGCTATTCTTGGAGACAGTTTCACGAACATGTTTATCAAAACTGACTTGTAGTTTGTCAACCTTCTGAATCAACTCATTATCATGGACAATAGACTGATCATGAATGTTTTTATCAACAAACGCACGTGACTGCAAATCATCCAACCTGAGAAACAGTTCATCAATTCTTTTCTGTTCTTTAGAAAGCTGAAGATCTAGGTCATCTTTTATTTCTTTCATCTTAAAATTTAAGGTTGTCATTAATTCACCCCTTAATTTATCTAACTTACTGTCTATACTTCGTCTCAAACCATCTTGGCCCTTTTTAATATCTGTAACCAGTTGAAAAATATCATTCAATTTAGGAGATGCTGTATCAGGTACTTTGTGATCTGTTGCCAGAGCTGCTTCAGGCTCGATGTCCGCCATCTTAGCCACTTTTCCATCTGGTTTTGGAGTCGAACCATCAGAGGAACGTTCACGCCTCATTGGTATCCCTTTGCCCCTCATGTGGTACAATATCAGCCTATGTATGTTTATACAACTTTTACAAAATACTGGAGACAGACAAGTATTTCAAAATATATAGAAAATAGAGAATTTGACCATCGAAAAACTCCAACATCACATTCAGCTTGAGCATGCGCATTGATTAATAATAATAAGGCAAGACTTCTTGTCTGTGAGAGAGAGTGAGAGAGAATATCAAAATACACAAAAAATAACATTTTGTTCTATTTTTGCTTCAGGTAGAACTGAATTTTCATCACTTCAGCACATTGTAAAAAATGGTACACCATCATTGTTGCTTGGGGTGGAAGTCCTCTAAAAGGGACAACATGGGTATAAACGATTGACTAAACTTGACTTTATCTCCATGTTGTGGTCATGCAAAGCCATTGTATATAAATATGTGACCTTAAACACCAATAAGTAAGTACTCCCAAAACAATGATTGAAGCACACAGAGATAAAAATTGTCCCCATTGTGCACCCATCCCGATCCTTGACTAACAAATTTCTCATTATGCACTTGTTGATTTCTGAATAATGCACTTGTAGACTCCCGATATATAAAAAGCCTCTTGTATCAAGTTTTGAAAAGAAAATAATCATCATCTGAAAAAAACACAAACATCAGGTGGGGGAGGAGATATGCAGGGGGAGGGGGCATAAACTAACTTAACCATCCCCACCCCCTCAGTGGGGGAAGATGAACTTCTTACCCGTGGGCTTGTACCTTTTTTGGGGGTCAGGAATTGGCACTCCGCTACTGTAAGTAATGATTGGAAATGGGGCTATCCACCTCGATAAATCCCTGCAAGTGTCCATGCAAATTTTCACAGGTAAATACTGTTTATGAAACCCAAACGGAATGATTAATATGGAGTGATAACATAATACATAAACTTGATCAAGAAGTTAGCTGGGGGTGAGGGAGGGAGTGTTTAACTGCTCCCCCCCCCCTAAAAACGCCAAAAAAATATATTGGGGTGTGGAGAGCCTACTTTCTTCCCATCCCAACCCAACTGGGTTATTAAACCCCACCAGGTAATTACAGGGGGGGGGGGGGACCTGTTTGGGGAGTGGTATAACTCCTTAAAGCTTAGTTATGCATATACCCTGCAGTGCATGAACAATGTGCTGATTTAATCCACGTATCCTTGTGAATCAAAACCCATGCATCATGGGGCATCTCATGAGATTTCTGTGACGGTCTGACTTTAGCTTTAACAAAAGCAAAATCTTTATCTACTTCTGTCACAAATAAAGTTTGTACCCAGCCGTCTTTAAAATACTGGATGGCTTTCAACGATTTTCTTGCTCTGAGCTTTTCATTGTCAAAGTCCCCTGGTGTATTTATTAGGTAAATGTAAATGTCAGAGAAATCAATCTCGGGCATTTTTCTCATGTCGTCCGACCATTTACCAACATTTATTGTGGCGGGGTCTGGCAGAACTGTTCCATTCTCAAGAGTTAGTTTCTCTTTTAGCCTGTCTGTTTTTTGTTTTTTTTTGAAGTAGTTGTTGTTCGGGGGTTGGGAATGTTGGAAAATTTCGTTTGTCCACCCCAAAACACCTCTTTAACAGTTCTTGCCGTGGTACACACCGCAGTTTAAAAAAATCCTTCATTTGCTGCACTGTCCAGCTTGAAAAAACGCTTGAACTCTCCATAATTTCTATACAATTAATATTTAATTAACGAAGCCCTCAAACGTAATTTTTTAAAGCGTGGTATGTCACATACATGCGACCATTCTCTTGGCAGTCTTGTGAACGAAAGGTGTATTGACACCGCCGCATTCGCAGAGGCCGTTTCGGAACTTCGTTGGAACACTGAAATTTTGTGGAAGGCTGGTCGGCATTGATTAAAATTATATTTCGTAATTAATGAATGCAATGAATATTGTAAAATTTTGATCTCAAAATAACGTATTATCAATAGTAGTCATTTAGGAGTTTGCTAAGTTCAGAAAAACGTTTTGAAATGATTTCAAGTGAGTGAAATATGAAGTAACGTTCATCGCTGTCCCTCAAATGTTCTCGCACGTGTGTATTGTTTTGTACACAAAAGTCACGTGGGTGGGAGGGCATACGTCATTAAGATGGGAGATGCTGATCAAGTCTATTGGGTGACACTATTTTGTCTTTCCATACTTCTTCTGCTGGACCCCTTCAAGTTGACCTTTGTTGAACTCCCCAAATCAAAACATAAACTATAGAAAATGTCTGCCTTTAATCAGTGAGCAATCCACTTATAACATTTGGTCTCAATCTTTATTACTTTCATGAATTAGGAAAAGATTTCTTCGAGTATGTACTTAAATGTTTATTGTTATTTACTGTTATTTTATTTTGAGGTATTTTATTGTAAAAAATTTGTTCTCTTACTTATGCCACAGCAGAATTTCAGGTGGTGCTATTTACACATGGCAGCAATTCCATGGCAAATTTCAGTTTCCACATGTTCTATGTTTCATTCCAAGCATTTTGGTATATAATTTATTGGGGTTATTCATTTTGGGACTTTCTTAGACTTGAAAGAAAATTACATGAAATTTGACCACAGTTAGGTTGGACGTCCCCTTAACTTTCCGTTCGGTTTTCTCTATATAATTACAACACTATTCTCCATATAATTACAACAAAGTGATATTTTATTTAAATAAATCACTTTTTGATGTTGCGCACCTATTCATTTATCACCTATTTTCGATTGTCAACAAAAGAAAATTTCCATTATCCATGTGCAATGTACAGACCACCTGTCACTTCACTGTCTTCAATTATCTTTGAAGACTGAATAATGGAACATAGACCACGCCTACAAAGGAATCATGACCAATGAACAACCGGCTATAGTGTCATGACTCCACAGAACAATGTGTCTTGCTTCTGTTTTGTTTACTTTAAACTAACTTTTTTCTTGATTCTCTGATGTAAGTTTTCATCTAATGAATTGATGTCAGAAGGTTGAGTGATAATATCAAAAACAAAGTGACACAAATTCAAGGTCAGCAAAATAAACAAGATGTTGGTCAGGCGTTAATCTTTGTTGTTTATAAAAAGCACATGGCAATTACCCAGTTTTCCTGGAAATACTTTAACAATTGTTGGAATTATAGTCTGTTTTAAAAAAACTGGTTTCGGTTTCCCTTGGTTGTTATGTAAAACAATTCCCAGAGACCAACAAAACTCACGTATATCAACTATCAGTGCCAAGAAAAACACTGTATAAGTTACAACATTACATCAACTTTTACTGTATTGACAGGTTATTCCCAAATCAATGAAGTATCGGTATCGACCGATATCTAGTAGAACGGTAGATACCGGTATTGGACCGTTCAATTTCACTAATTTTACAGATTTTACCTGACACCGGAAATGTCGGCGTTTTCAAATTAATGCGATGGTCCGAAAACGCACCAAAAGCACCAACCCACCTCTAGTTTTAGGGGTGAAGTAATGAAATGTTCTGTCACGACAGCTTATGACCCTTAATTGGAATGAGTTCAGTGATTTGTTTAAAGCTACATGTATGTTTTTTGGTGTGAAATAATGAAATGTTTTGTTACTACAGCTTATGACCCCTCATTGGAATGAGTCCAGTGATTTGTTTAAAGCTATATTTATGTTTTTTGGGGTGTACAGGAAATATATTTTTTCTTTGTGTTGGACAATTTAGTTGAGGTTATAATCATAGTTTTCCATAGCAGTATTCAGAGAGAGAACTCCCGTTTCAGTATCATTAGAAAAATGAAGTGGAAGTATCTTAACTTGAGCGTGTTATCTCTGGTAAAATCTGTCAGAGTCTTAGAGATTAGCTCTTATTACTCTACTGTGTAAAAAGATAGGGATAATGTCGAGAATTTGAAATTCTAGGGGGCCCGTAACCCTACCCAATGTAGGTTATAAAAATCCTTACAAAAAAGCAGCATTGTCCTTACGATAGCGCGATGTGTTACAGTATATTGTTCACCTGGATCGGACCTGGAAATGATCAATGGGTTTTCGTGAGCGAACAGAGGAGAAATCGAAGTTCCTCTGGAAGGTAAAAAGATGAAAAATAGTTCGATAGGTTTACCAAACACACATTCGATTTTCAAGACAGATTGGTCAAAAGCAAACGATTCTTACAACTCGAAAACGTGAGAAGCAAGAAAGAAAAACTGCGTTTGATATCGTGTTTCGCGTCTTATCAAGGAGAAAATCTAAAAGACGTTTCTAGGTTCAACAAACTCTTAGTCATTATTTTTGTATAAAAAATTAAGCAAACAACAAGAGAAATGTATATTTCGTGAAGTTATAAACCGTTTCCAAATCTGGATGAGGTTAAGGTGATTGTAAACTGAAGATTGTAGTTTGAGTGAACAGGTCGAAAACATGATGTTTTTTTCATTACTTTTCAATAGTAATGGTTATTTAATACATGAATGATTGTTTCCTACCTAATAGATTACAAAAACGTGATAAAAAGTTTTTCAAAAATAATTTACTCACCAAAAAAATGCTTTTAAAAATCCCTAACTCACGGTTAACTTCCTGCCACCACAACTTAAAATATGAATCTCACATTGAAAAATATGTTTTCTATGTGCACAAGAGAACAACAGTTGAGTCATAACATTTTAAAAAATAAATCCAATTGTATGTTTATTTAAATTTTTGAAGAACCACTGCATGCACTGGTCCAGCCATTTTTTCACAGGGAACTATGTACAGTTCAAAAGTATGGCACACCACACTAATCAATAATCTAGTTGACCTCCCCTGGAAATATTAGCCATACAAGTGATATGTCTGTTCTGCCCTCTTCCACAAGTAAAACTGTCTTGACATGAAATGACCCTGTTGAAAGTGTATCGTCAAATCCCAATAATAGAAAATAAAAGACTGCGTGGCCACCCCGGCCACCACCCCCACCCCCACCCCCACCCACCCACCCCACCACAAAAAATTGAATTTTTCAAAATTGAAAAAGTGACATAGCTCTGGCAAAAATTGTCGGATCAAACCCTGATCTGACTTGACCTGCATTTTATGTTGATACACCTACACAACAAATTTTATTTGATTCTGTCAATTACAGCTCAAGTTATTGGTTGGAAACTAAAAAAAAAGGAGTTTTCAAAGTTGAAAAAGTGTGACACTGGAATCATCTACCAGGACTACACGCATGCTCAAAGGGAAGTTATGGAATTGAATCCCGCCAATAAGTCGTATCGATTGACCAATACTTACAGTGCTCAAAGTATAAAATATTCCTCCAATTATTGAAAAAATCCGATAAGGTGCTTAATGTATAAAAGTATTTTTCATGTGCTAAATGCTATGTTTTGGATCATGAATAACCTCATGTTGTGGCAGAAACCTACCTTGTATTATTTTTTTTGGTGGTGAGTTGACCCGTGGCGACTTGACCCGGTGGCGACTTGACCCGGTGGCGAGTTGACCCAGTGGCGAGTTGACCCGTTCCCAAAAATTTGACGCTCGATTGTGCCTTGTGTGTGTTGCCATACTTCACTTTCGTTGAGAATTCTATGCAACGACTGATAAAATAATTTTCTAGAGAAAAATTTCATGTTCACACTTCTGTCATATTTTATTTGTGATTAGGAGGTCTAGTGGGGTGGATAGAAAGAAAAAACATTATTTTTCGCACTTTGAACAAGCGACTTACCAATGCATGTGATTTTCCGGTGACAACAACTTCGATCAACAAATACTTGCAGGCATGAGTCTAATAGCCCATAGATTATTCGAAATTATCGATGATCTTTGTGGATTGCAAACAAATTTAATGAAATACATCATTTACAATGATTCGCAATGTAAATCACACCAGATCGCAAAATTAGGAGCATTATTTCTGGAAATCACCGAAACCAGACCGAAACGGGACCGAATGGCAGGGCAATAAAGTTAACCATCAATATTACATGACGAACAATAGTTCCCCCAATTTGCGATTAAAAGAAGTGAAAAAGCAACCAGTTTACGAATATTTCAACAACGAAAGAATACAACATGGTTTTCTAATTCCACCATATGTTACCGTTTTGTTAAAGAAAATTGAAATTTTTGGTCTCTATTGGTGATTTTGGCGCATGAATACAAACTAATGGCAAGGTCGATCCATGTAAACAAATTGATTGCTTCAGTTGGTGAGGGAAGAATATTTACATAGAACAGACAATCAGTGCAATTTGCCTCTATTAGTCTGCTTCCCTTGAGATATATCGACAATCAGAATTTCAGCAGTGGCATTGTCATGAGAATTTACGGGACATATGGCGAGATCTTTTGTCGCAATGTTGCCCACAACCTTCAGTGTTTTGAATTTCCCACCGTAAACATGGCGGACACTTTTGAGACTGAAACGACCCAGGTTGACAACGTGCTTAGTCCTATCTTCGATGTGTTTTATTAAAAATTAAGACTCAACTGCTGCAGTACATTATTGATAGCTCACGTTGGTTGTTCATTGGAAGGTGAGGCGTCTCGCTATTTTTTTGAAATCCTGCCCACGCCATTTCCGACTTTTTGACAGTACACATTTTCTAATGTCTCCAAATGACTCGTAAATTTGTTAAATGCATATTTTGCGGGTCCCATCACGTTCTATGTGACATGACCATTCCCCCAACCCTGGTATCCAAGGGCAAGGCTGTTTCGTTGCCAAGTTATTGTTCAATGAAATGTTCACATTTTTCTGTGTTTCTGGCTTCCATGTTGGCAGCCATGACTTTAGAATCACCTTAACACCTCTTGAATTGAATTTTTTAAAAAAGTCTTCACGCAAAGGGACTCGGGTGAGGGAATGGAATAGAGCTGTCCACCTTGATGAACTCGTAATAAAAACCCTGACCTATAAGTCATAACAACAACACTACTATCAGTTAAAAACTGATTTTAAAAAAAAAAATATTGATGTATTATTAATTACATTAGACCATAAAAAAGAACCTCTGTTTTTTCAGGTGCGCGCATGGTCAATTTTGCTGCGCATGCAACCTTTTTATGACACCAAAAAATCTTTAAAAACTTGAGATATTGTGCTCATTTCGGTAAATCGATATCGATGAGTTGACGAATTTTTTTTTTAAATTAACACTTCAAGCTTTTTCTACATCATACTTTAATAAAGTGGGTGGGTTTCAGCAATATTCACGACAGAAAGTGTTTTATTTTGTAAAAGGTAAGTCATAATGACAGCAAGAAGGAAAATGTCTTTCAGTCTGACAACAGACAGTCACAAAGGGGAGTGGTCGATCGCACCACGTTTGATTCGCACCAACCCTCAGAAAAGTCTGGTGTTATGTTGAATGGAACACAGTCTCCTGGCATTTATTTTAGTAACATTTGTATTGTAAATGACTGTCATTGGGAATTTGTGTACTGTTATTTGAAACCGTTACGAGTTTGCCAGTTAATTTAAATAAATGCATTTGAGATGCAGGATAATTGGATAACTAATAGCAACCGTTGCTTGATATAAAAGTAACAGACATAGTTGAAAATAAATCGCATATAGGTAGGTATGTGCGGTCGAATAGGTTAATAAAAACACGGAAACATTCATTTTGTATTTCATTTTCAGATTTCCCAAAAATATGATTTGTGGATGAACTACCCGTTCAAATGGGTTGTGATAATTTTGAATATAATGGTTGAAAAATGGTGATTCACGATTTTGTTAGGCAGGTTGTGAAAGGATTTTTTTATGTTTTTTATTGGTAAAATATATCTGTGAAAGTTGGCACTTCGACATTTGATTTGTTCCCAGAGATGTTTCATCCTGAGACGTTTTCACCCACGAGGCGTTTCGTTCTGTGTCATAATTTTCACGTTTCAGTTAAAAACAAACATTCAAACCCCACTTCATTTATGACCCAACACCTCTACGGTGAATAATCAGTATATTTGCGAAATTTTGCGTGGTCCACCAGGCGTTTGGGTGGGGGTCGAATTACCACAAACAACCTCTCGCGGAGAAAATAAAAAGAAAAAAAAGACAGCCCGCCAGCATGCTTTTTTGGAAAAAATGGTTTGAGAAACAGACAATCAACTTTGTATGGTCTTATTAATTTTTTCTATTATTAATTTTTTAATATATATAGTTTTTAATTTTTTTTAAAAGAAAAGGAACAAAAAATGCAACGAATTATACTTTATAATATTTATTTGTTTTGTCTAGAGTTACTTTTTCCTCGAACCTAACCCGTATCGTGACCCCTGATGATCTCATAATAAATCTCGGAAGAATCTTTATACAAAGTTACTTCCCTCGAACCAAACCATTTGAACGCATGAGTTGTTACAGAGTTACTTCCTTGAACATAACCTAAAACCTGGAGGTTTTTTCAAACACTTCTTAATATGGTGCATCGAATTTTAATTTTTGTTTGAACGGATGAGTTGTTAGAGTTAGTTCCCTCGAACCTAACCTAAACAACTGTTTTTTTTCAAGCACTTTTTAGTATGGTGCATCGAATTTTAATTTTGTTTGGATTAGTGAGTTGTTACAGAGTTACTTCCCTCGAACCTAATCATTTGATGAACCTAACCTGTATCATGACTCCTGAGGACCTCATAATAACCCTCTACCTATGGATGAGGTGTTACAGAGTTACTTCCCTCGAACATAACCGTTTGACGGATGAGTTGTTACGAAGTTACTTCCCTTGAACCTAACCTGTATCATCACCTCTGATATACTCCTAATAAACCTCTACTTTGGGATGAGTTGTTACCGAGTTACTTCCCTTGAACCTAACCTGTATCGCGACCCCTAATGACCTCATAATAAACCTCTACCTACGGATGAACGGAGTTACTTCCCTTGAACCTAACCTGTATCATGACCTCTGATGACCTCATAATAAACCTCTACCTACGGATGACAGAGTTACTTCCCTTTGAACCTAACCATTTGGCGGATGAGTTGTTGCAGAGTTACTTCCCTTGAACCTAACCATTTGACAAGGTTTTATTTTTAGTTTTTTTTAAACTGAACCCTAAAACGCAATCTGTAAAAAATCAGAAATACTGCACAAGCGAATGCAAATTTCGGAGAACAATTCTCACGATTTTTTATACTAATTTCTATTGTCGACCATTGTTACGGAATGTTAGGAAAAAATTATCGATCACAGATCGTAAGATCGGACTGTAAACGTTGTGATTACTGGAAGTTCGGTGAGGTCTCATCAGCTCTGACATTTTGTGTTTCCTTACCAAACGATATCAGGCTCATTGAATAAACCTGGGTCTACTGAGTTCTCAAAATAAAACCTCAAGAGCTCGAGCTCTTACCCGAGCTTGGGAGTTTAATTAACCCCTATAGACACACTTCGCAACACCATTCGGATGACGGGTTCAGGTTTATCTAGCAAGGGGATGATGACGAGGTCAAATTCGATGCGGTATAGTACAAGTATGATGATGCGGGAAGGAATTTACGATTTGTGTTGAAGGTAATACAAATCGTAAATTTGAAATATTCAAGAGGTAGTGCAGTTCCAATACCGTATTGTATGATTAGTGTGGCGACGTTTAGAATACGGCGACAATCATAGTTAGAAAATGAGTCGTTTTCGTTCGATATATTTGATCAATTGTTTTGAACGACCCTCCAGCCAACTTTCCGCCAACAACCGTGTCTGATCAAGTAAAAAAAGGGAGTCGTTCCCGAGATGTATTTCACCCGTTTAGCTTAAAAAGAGAATTGTTTTGGACAAGTGGTATGCCAACGTAAAAGCTTAATGTCTTGGCTGCTGTTGGATGACATCAATATCGCGACTACAAATTCACGAGTTTGTTTTTTCTGCGAGTTTGAATAAGACTAGTCCAAATGTTCCAAGCTAGGACGTTGCGTACCTTTTCTCTCTTATAAATGGAAAACAATACATAAATTTCTAAACAAAAAAAACGTCTGATACACTAATTTTCATGATGTTTGTATGTGTTGAACACCTGTGATGAATAGCTCAGTAAACTGATGTAATGCTTCGCTAGCAGGTGGTTAGAAAAAGAGCTTTTTTTCTCATTTTCATTCAGTCATACGCTGACACACTGTAAACACTGTTTTTTGTTGTTGCTGTATTATATAACGCCACCTATCTTAAAATATTTTAACTCCTGTTGTAAAAAACAAAACAAAACAACTTTTCCACACGTGCGTTTAGACTGTTTACAAATCTTTTCTGACACGTGACAAATGGTTTTATTTGAATTTAGTGAAGGTTATACTCATTTAGTTATGTAATGTCTTCTCGACGTGGGCATTTTTTCCTAAAAAAAATAGTTTGGATTGACACTTTTTCGAAAATGGTGAAATAGGCTATCCTCAACATGTAGAAACATTAGAAGATCAACTTATAATTTTTATTGCCAAATCTATGGTTCAGTAAACAGAGTTATTATTGAAGGAAACATCTTAAGGCGTGACTTGTTAACAAGTGAGTGCATCTCTAATTAGCATAACAATCATATATATTGAAAACATACTTCCATGTTTTGAACACAGATATCAAAAATGAATGATGCATCAGCTTCAAGTTGTTGTTTTTTTGTCAATTTGATATGTTCCATAACTACCTTTTCTTAATACTTTCGATTTCAAGATGGTCACAACTCCACCGTTAGAAGAAGGGGAAAAATATGATTTTCATAATATCCTTGCCGATAGCTTTAATTTGATAGGTCACACGACTATCTTCTCGAAACATTTGATTTTCTGATCGGTGTTAACCCCATCCCCACGGCGAGGGTTGAAAATGTCATTTTTGTAATGTATTCATCGAGCCCTTCATATCAGTACCTCACATGCTTGGATTTGTAAAAAGGAAGACGTTTTTCGGCTCTGATCCTGACCCCACCCCCACATAAAATGAAACATGTCATTTTCGTAACGTATTCATCGAGCCTTCATATCAGTACCTCGCATGCCTGGATTTGCAAAAAGGAAGACGTTCTCGGCTCTGGTCGTGAAGCCACCCCACGACGTGGGTTAAAAATACGATCTTCTTAATCCACTAGTCGAGACCTTCAGTTTGATATGTCACGTGACCACCTTCTCGAAACTTTTGATTTTAGGATGGGCGTGACCCCCACCCCCACATAAAATGAAAAAACGTCATTTTGTAATGTATTCATCGAGCCCTTCATATCAATACCTCACATGCCTGGATTTGTAAAAAGGAAGACGTTTTTCGGCTCTGGTCGTGACCCCACCCCACGATGAGGGTTAAAATTACGATTTTAATCCACTCGTCGAGACCTTCAATTTGATCGGTCACGTGACCACCTTCTCG
Source organism: Pictodentalium vernedei (assembly GCA_031216915.1). Lineage (NCBI taxonomy): Eukaryota > Metazoa > Mollusca > Scaphopoda > Dentaliida > Dentaliidae > Pictodentalium > Pictodentalium vernedei. The sequence continues at coordinate 376,522,900 of CM062294.1, read as the reverse complement.
AAACTTTCGATTTTATGATGGGCGTGACCCCCACTAAAAATGAAAAATGTCATTTTTGTAATGTATTCATCGAGCCCTTCATATCAATACCTCACATGCCTGGCTTTGTAAAAAGGATGACGTTTTTAAGCTCTAGTCGTGACCCTACACCACGAAGGGGGTTAAAATTACGATCTTCTTAATCCACTCGTCGAGACCTTCAGTTTGATAGGTCACGTGACCAGCTTATCGAAACTTTCGATTTTTCTGATGGGCGTGACCCCCACCCCCACATAAAATGAAAAAAACGTCATTTTGTAATGTATTCATAGAGCCCTTCATATCAATACCTCACATGCCTGGATTTGTAAAAAGGAAGACGTTATTCGGCTCTGGTTGTGACCCTACCACACGATGAGGGTTAAAATTACAATCTTCTTAATCCACTCGTCGAGACCTTCAATTTGATGGGTCACGTGACCACCTTCTCGAAACTTTGGATTTTTCTGATGGGTGTGACACCCACCCCCACGACGAGGGGAGATAACTTTGTATGATTAAGTTCAGGTTATGAGAATCAAGCAATTTGATTGGTTAATTAGCATCAGGAATGTGAAGTGATTGGGTCATTACTTATTTCAAGCTCTTCAAGCTTTTGGTTTTTGGTATACATTGCTCTAACCATTACATCCACGTTATTAAACGATCAGGTTGCAACGAATGTCACGATACCCTCACGATTTTAAATTTGTTTTTGTTCCCATCCTAGAAATCCGCACCAGTTGGTCATCGCGGTCTACACGGTCCAATCGACCATTGGCGAACGCAGAGAAAAGTGTTTGAGATCGATTTTTCCAAACTCAGGTTTTTTCTGTTCAGTTTGGAAAAAAAATCCTCGATGGGTAACTTCACTTTACACCCACTTTTGGGATCGAGTTTTCCTGTCCTAGAACTATCAATCGTTTTTTACCGATCGGATCGCACCCTCGACCGTCTGAAACGTGATCGCGAACGTCGGTGTCTCAGAACTCTCAAAACGCATTTTTTATGCTGTCCTAGAACTCTCAAAGCGTTTTTTGCCGGCGTTCGCAACGATCGGTCGAAGGTCTAATCCGCGATGAGAACGTCGAGAAAAATTTTTAAATTGATGTTTTCTTCAAATTTTGTACATTTTCCTTCCGAGCGAATTCGCACTCGTTCGCCAACGGCTGTTTGAACGGTCTGGGACACGATAGGAATTCTAGGACATCGTGAAAAAACAACGTTTTTTACACTCTGTACACGATTTAACACTGAATCCCTATCGGGTACACGTACATCTCTCTGATGTGAAATCGTATAGTCACTCTCTCTCTCCACGATGATCTAACAAATCTCCATTCTGATCCGTCAACGTGGTTTTGATGCTATACAACATGTCCAGGTTCACGGGTAGATAGACAAGATTTCTAGGTCGCTCCACGATCTTGAAACCTGGAGAAACGTCCGGAAAAAAACAGTAGATTGAAGGCTGCGCGCTACTGTCGACCTAACTTCACATTCACTAAAATGCTATTGAACACGAGAATGTTGACCATATTTTTGGACGCGGCATGACCTCAATACATCTTTCGATCAAATCCCAACATCTTACCGATCGAATCTTCCGCACCAAAATCCACTCTAAAATTATCTTCCAAGTCAAATATCGTCTGTAGAGTACTCGTATTGGGAGCAATTCTTATAATCTTGCTTCCGTGACCATTGGCCTTTAGTCTCGTCTGGATGTGACAGTTCAGATTGTCTATGTTGTAACTTCCTTTGGGAATTCGTATCTCGAACCAATCCACTCCGTTGAAATACTTGAATGCGTTATTCTTTTCAGTGACGTTGGGAAACGAATAGTAAGTCTCGAGATTAACCAATGCCATCTCATATCTCTGTTCCTTCTTCAATTCGATGGAAGGTTTGAATTTAGTCATGAATCGAGTCATGTCATGACTCACTACGATTTGAAAGGATTGTTTTGTAGCCGTGTTCTCAACTATCTGTTCTAATAGATGATGTTCGGACATTTTTATTATTATTTATATATTTTTTTTATATTTTATCGATATTATTATTTTTATTTTCTTCTCTATTATTATTAGGAATATAAAAAAAATCATCGAATCCACTTCGATATTTTCTGTTGTTAAATTCGCTAGTCAAATCGATCACCACGAAATTGTGAAGCCCTTCGTCCCACAACTTACAAAATCTCCTGAATTTTTTCCTACTCATGTCATTGGCCACGTGATCCCCATAGATGTGAAGGAGATTCTTGAGATCCTGACGAAAGAGACACAGAAAAGTAGCATTCTCCCTTATCGTCTGTATGGGCAGTCGAAAATAATTCTGAGACAAATGGAAACAATCCGCGTTGCTGTGACATCCGCGAACGTAATACGATTCACATCAATTCTGTCTCTCCAACAGTAGATCATCGAAGATCATGAGATTCTTATTTTCCGACTTCAACTGTCTACGATCGGGAACGTCGTCGGCATTCTCGTAAAACTGAGATTCCACATTCAAACACTCCAAGTTTCTCTTGGTCAATTCTCTCACCGTTCGTTCCAATATATTCGAAGTCTCGTATCCCTCGAATTCGTCTCGATTGTCAAAGATTCTCAAAATAACATCCTTGGGTAATTTATACATGATGCACTTTCGAAGCAATCTGTATTCCGGTTGAAAGAGACTCTTGCCAAACACGAATAATATGTCGTAATCAAACCAATCAGGTCGCAACAATAGATTCATCAAGAGATTGGTCTTTCGGCAATTCGATTTTCTCACTATTAGACCTCTTATGCTCTTGGGAATGAACTCATCGTTCGACCTTTTGGTCATCACGTCATTCCAAGACATGTCTTTGATATTCATTTTTTTTCTCTAGTTTGTTTTTTTACTATGTTTTGAATTATGTTTTTTTCTAATTTTTTTTTTATATTTTAATTTTAGTTTATATATATATATATATATATATATATATATATATATATATATATATATATATATATATATATATATATATATATATATATATATATATAACTTCGTCAAATTGCCGTCATGCTCGGAAGTTTACTTCCCTCCAAGCGGCTTTCATTTTTGACTAATTCTTATTCCGTTACGTTAAGTGCCGTACCAATGTGTATCGCGTCATGGGAACGTAAAATTTAGCGTCACACTGATCCTAATTGTTGAATGGGAATTATAAAATTGATCGAGATACGCGTACGTCTTACAGATCGATTTATTATTTGCCAAGTGGCCGCCTAGCTTCTAATGACGAACCCGTCTATAAAATCGCCGATACATATCTTCCTTGGGTGGCAACAAGTAAAGATATGTTCCGCATTACACGTTATTCACTGTTTTTAATTGTAAATTATGGACAAACAATACCGTATCAGATCTTCTTTAGGTGGTAACCAGTGGAGATATATTCCACGTTATTACGCGCAAATTTTGTTCTCAGCCTTAGAATTAGGAGCATTCAATCATTTATCTCAACCTCGCCCTGGTAACAGAGGCAGAAGCGAGTTCGCATGCAGTATTCACACATTCAACCATTCCTTGACTCGAATTGTTCAAACGTGTTGTTCTCCATATTCAAGTGTATTGCTTGTAAAATCCCCGTACCATATTTCCCTTGGGTGGTAAAGATATGTTCCCCGTTTCATGTTGTTCACCATATCCGATTCTATTACGCGCAAAATAACCGTATCATATCTTCCTTGGGTGGCAACAAGTAAAGATATGTTCCGCGCTTCACTTTGCTTTTTGTATTGAAGTGTAAATTATGCAAAAAATACCGTATAATATCTTCCTTGGTTGGCAACAAGTAAAGATATGTTCCGCGCTTCACTTTGCTTTTTGTATTCAAGTGTAAATTATGCAAAAAATATCGTATAATATCTTCCTTGGGTGGCAACAAGTAAAGGTATGTTCCACGTTATTACGCAAAAAGCAAATATGAATTAGACACTATTTCTAAAACCTCGCCCTGGTAACAGAGGCAGAGGCAAGTAAGTTAGTATACTGTATTCACACATCCAACCACTCCTTGGCCCGAATCATTCAATCATTTAAAAGCGCGCCTCCATATCTCCGCCCCAGTACCCAACCCGCGTCAATCAGACATCAATACCGCTGATGAAAAATATAATCTTTTTATACCTTCCTTGCGTAGTAATAAACACCCGCCCCCCCCCCCCGGCCGATCCTTCCAGGGTGTGTAAATGTTTTGTCCCCGCCAACTATTGCAGCATATATATGCCTCCCACCACTGATCTAAGTATAGCCCCTCCTATAATGTCTACACTGACAATCGTAGGCTAGGATTTCATACACCCCTCCCCCTCACCCCCCCCCCCCCTTCCCATATACACATAATGTACGCGTTGACATATACCCAATGATCATAATCTCACAACATATACACGCTATGTCCAACACAAATCCGTTTTTAGGTGTAATTGCTCTATACACTAATTTATATCCCCTCCCCCCGGTTCAGCAAGTTTCGAGATGAGAATATTTGAAATTATTTTTGTCTATTGAGCCCATTGGGTTCTAGTGTTTGAAGTTTGTTAATCCAAAATGCTTCACGACCCCTCCTGTAAGCTGTATTTTGTTGATTAATTTGTTCAATCCCAATAATCTTAAAATTGTTTATACTATGGTTTTTGGTCAGAAAATGATGTGGTATCGGTTCATCCATAACCTCAAGTTTTATTCTACTCAGATGATTTTGCATTCTCTCATACAATTTTGTCCATGTCTCTCCCACGTACACAACTTCATTGCACTTGTCGCAGAGAATCGCATATATCACATTCCTGGACATGCAGGTGATTTTTTTGCCTATGTGGTAGGCCGTTCCGTTCTTGTCTGCGAATTGTTTTGTTTGGAGCATAAACCTACAGATTGCACAATTTCTCTCGCATCTATCAGATCCCGTCCCTTGATTGTTGAACATTTTATTATGCTTGCTATGGACTATGATATCTTCCAAATTTTTCAGTCTTTTGTACGAAATCAGGGGGGGGGGGGGGGGAGGGGGGGGGGTCGAATTCCAACTTCATGCGTTTTGAGCGGTGTAAAATGGGCATCCGCTCCCGCGTTATTTTCCCGATGTCGGAGAGGCGCCGCGAGTAGGTGACCACAAACGGGACTCTTTCGCCGGTTGATTTGTTGGATCGTTTTTCAAGTAACTGTTTACGTTCGATTTGGTCGACCTTTTTTAGTTGTTCGCTTGCAAACTTTTCGTCGTAACCTCTGGCATGCAGGTGTTGTTTTATATCATTTTTGTGGTATTCATATTCAGCATTATCGGAACAAATTCATTTTACTCTTGAAGCTATTCTATATGGTATCGCTCTTTTAGTGTTGATTGGGTGATCTGACTTTGCGTGCAGGTATTGATGAGTGTCCGTGGGTTTTGTATATAAACCGGTTTTAAGAAATCCGTCTTCAATTTTGACTATCGAGTCCAAGAATTCTATCCCATTTTCAGACCACCTTAAATCAACCTGTATTCTTGGGTGTATCGTATTTGCCAAAGAATGATATTGTTTCAGAGACTCCAACCAATGCGTCCATACTCCCCAGGTATCATCAACGTACCGTACCTATTCAAGGGGGTGTAACTTCGATGCTTTTGACAGTTTCTCTTCCCATTCACCTATATATGTGCACGCATAATTCATCCCTAATCGCGAACCTATTGCAACGCCGTCCATTTGTAAATAATGTCTTCCTTTAAATGAAAAATTGTTATTGTCCAAAACAGTTTCTATTAGTTTTAGACCTATCTCTGCTGGGAATAATTTTCTTTTAGAGTTTTCTAGTGATTTTTTACATACTAATATACCTTCATTACGTGGGACGCTTGGGTATAGTTTTCTGACGTCCATGCAGTACATTATGCTCTTTTCAAGGAGTGGTTGGGGTATACAGTCCAGTCTGTTCAAGAAATGTGTGGTGTCGCGTATGTAGGATGGTAATGACCCAACGAGTTGTTTTAATTCAGACTCCATCACTTCTGCTATTTTCTCTGTTGGGTGGTTTATTCCCGAAATTATTGTTCTTAAAGGGGCTTCATTTTTATGCATTTTGGGGTTACCTTTTACTCTACCAGCCTGTGGCTGCTTAGGTATCATGTACGCTAATACCTTTTTGTCTATCAGTTTGTTTTTTTCTAGTTTTTTGAGTTGGCTTTTAATCTTATTTGTTATTTTCTCTGTCAGATTTACAGGTACTTCTTTGTATGTTGTTTGGTCCCCCAACTCCATCAAGATCTCATTTTCATATTTACTTGCATCCAAAACGGTTATTCCAGACCCTTTATCGGCTGGTCGCACGACTATTGTATTATCATTTAACAACTCTTTCAGAGCCTTCTCTTCCATTTTTGTTACGTTGTTTCGCACGCGTTTTTTTATGCCCTTCAAAATATCTTCCCCTACTATCTCTATATAAAGGTCAAGGTGCTTATCTCTACCTTCTTTAGGAGTCCACGGGTTGCGATCTTTAAATTTATCATTAATATATTGCTGTTTATTGTCTAGGAAATACTCACATAGTCGCATTCTGCGCTCCAATTCTTTTATCTCAACGATAAGGTTCGCTATATCCAAAGTTCTTTCCGTTGGGACAAACTTGAGACTCCTTTTAAGTAATTATCTTTGGTGTTTTGTTAGTTTCTTACCGGATAAATTAAACACGTTATTTTGCTGAAATTATTTTAGTTTCATTGTGCAGAATTTTACTCTTTATATCTACATAAATGTTATTTTGATCATCGTTGATATTCTTAACTTCTACAGATTCATCCCTTATGGAGGGTTTCTCAGACTTTTTGTCGGTAATTTGTTTTGAATAACCCCGGGGATTCACAGATTTGTCCTTTTTGGAGGGTTTCTCAGACTTTTTGTCGGTAATTTTTGGGAATAACCCCGGGGATTCAGTTTTGGTTCATCCCTACGGAACGCGGAAATATTTTGTAACTGCAAGTATTTGTATTTGATTGTTTTAGGCCCATTTGTCTTTTTCATACTTCCAATCATTTGTGCAACCTGAAAATGAGAATCATTCAAAAAGAGATAGAACATTGATTCATTTGTACTCACCGGTTTTCAGGTTCGAATCGCACCCACCTGTAATTTTGACCATTCTTACAATATACATGAATCCCTATTCACAGAATATTCACCGAACCTATCATATCCCCATCTGTTGCCCAGCTCTCAATTCTACCATTCGTTTTTGATCTGTTTCTAATGAATCCTGATACTAGCCCATCTATATATTTAGACATTATTTCCGCGTGATGTTCCACATACTCCATTACTCATTTCCGTATTACATGATGATATTCCTCATCGCCTGTACAGATTTTGCTGATGCATCTTTAAACGCAATTTCCATCAGCTCTAACATTTTGCTATCCAAACCCTCGCCTTCTCAGTTCAATGTTGTGTGTTGCGATATCAGTGTGGCCGGGAAGTTTCTTCTGTAATTTTATTCCTAATACTTTTAACACATTATTTATTTCCGACGACGATACATTCTTTCCAGGTAGGTCGGTACCGTCTGAATCACCCAGTCCCGCTATCTTCTTATCTTTTGTTTTTTCAGTACAAAGGACTTGGATTTTATCACCATGGTTCTTTATTATCTTCAGAATTGCCTCTTTATCCGAGATGTTGAAACGGGAATTTATCGAATTTTTTAACTTCGCGAACTCATCCCCAAGAAGACCCAACTGTTCCTCGAATTCTAATCGCGTAATATCTACCAGTCTCTCTGATGTTTCATTTAAAAGGTTTTGATATTCCGATTTTCGTCTTCCACTGACATCCGATGTCATATTCCATTTCACTTTGAATCCCCGCGGTATTATATTTTCTTCCTGGCATTTTCTAAGAAATTGTATTGTGATTCGCGTTTGTTTATTTTTTCAATTAGTTTCCGTCCCACATTGCAGACCGTCTTCCTTTTTCGCGATAATTCCCGAAAATCCGATTTTATACGTTCCTTTTGCGCATTACCTGGTACGACATCTTTCCTTGGAATTCTTTTAGTCGGCATAAACATACACTTCATCAAATATTTTATATAACTTCGTCAAATTGCCGTCATGCTCGGAAGTTTACTTCCTTGTAAGCGGCTTTCATTTTTGACTAATTCTTATTCCGTTAGGTTAAGTGCCGTACCAATGTGTATTCGTAAAATTTAGCGTCACACTGATCCTATTTGTTGAATGGGAATTATAAAATTGATCGAGGTACGCGTACGTCTTACAGATCGATTTATTATTTGGCAAGTGGCCGCCTAGCTCCTAATGACGAACCCGTCTATAAAATCGCCGATACATATCTTCCTTGGGTGGCAACAAGTAAAGATATGTTCCGCATTACACGTTGTTCACTGTTTTTAATTGTAAATTATGGACAAACAATACCGTATCAGATCTTCCTTAGGTGGTAACAAGTGGAGAAAAATTCCGCGTTATTACGCTCAAATTTTGTTCTCAGCCTTAGAATTAGGAGCATTCAATCATTTATCTCAACCTCGCCCTGGTAACAGAGGCAGAAGCGAGTTCGCATGCAGTATTCACACATTCAACCATTCCTTGACTCGAATTGTTCAAACGTGTTGTTCTCCATATTCAAGTGTATTGCTTGTAAAATCCCCGTACCATATTTCCCTTGGGTGGTAAAGATATGTTCCCCGTTTCATGTTGTTCACCATATCCGATTCTATTACGCGCAAAATAACCGTATCATATCTTCCTTGGGTGGCAACAAGTAAAGATATGTTCCGCGCTTCACTTTGCTTTTTGTATTGAAGTGTAAATTATGCAAAAAATACCGTATAATATCTTCCTTGGGTGGCAACAAGTAAAGATATGTTCCGCGCTTCACTTTGCTTTTTGTATTCAAGTGTAAATAATGCAAAAAATACCGTATAGTATCTTCCTTGGGTGGCAACAAGTAAAGGTATGTTCCACGTTATTACGCAAAAAGCAAATATGAATTAGACACTATTTCTAAAACCTCGCCCTGGTAACAGAGGCAGAGGCAAGTAAGTTCGTATACTGTATTCACACATCCAACCACTCCTTGGCCCGAATCATTCATTCATTTAAAAGCGCGCCTCCATATCTCCCCCCCCCCCAGTACCCAACCCGCGTCAATCAGACATCAATACCGCTGATGAAAAATATAATCTTTTTATACCTTCCTTGCGTAGTAATAAACACCCCCCCCCCCGGCCGATCCTTCCAGAGTGTGTAAATGTTTTGTCCCCGCCAACTATTGCAGCATATATATGCCTCCCACCACTGATCTAAGTGTAGCCCCTCCTATAATGTCTACACTGACAATCGTAGGCTAGGATTTCATACACCCCTCCCCCTCACCCCCCCTCCCTATATACACATGATGTACGCGTTGACATATACCCAATGATCATAATCTCACAACATATACACGCTATGTCCAACACAAATCCGTTTTTAGGTGTATTTGCTCTATACACTAATTTATATCCCCTCCCCCCCGGTTCAGCAAGTTTCGAGATGAGAATATTTGAAATTATTTTTGTTTATTGAGCCCATTGGGTTCTAGTGTTTGAAGTTTGTTAATCCAAAATGCTTCATGACCCCTCCTGTAAGCTGTATTTTGTTGATTAATTTGTTCAATCCCAATAATCTTAAAATTGTTTATACTATGGTTTTTGGTCAGAAAATGATGTGGTATCGGTTCATCCATAACCTCAAGTTTTATTCTACTCAGATGATTTTGCATTCTCTCATACAATTTTGTCCATGTCTCTCCCACGTACACAACTTCATTGCACTTGTCGCAGAGAATCGCATATATCACATTCCTGGACATGCAGGTGATTTTTTTGCCTATGTGGTAGGCCGTTCCGTTCTTGTCTGCGAATTGTTTTGTTTGGAGCATAAACCCACAGATTGCACAATTTCTCTCGCATCTATCAGATCCCGTCCCTTGATTGTGGAACATTTTATTATGCTTGCTATGGACTATGATATCTTCCAAATTTTTCAGTCTTTTGTACGAAATCAGGGGGGGGGGGGGGGGGGGGGGGAGGGTGGGGGGGGTCGAATTCCAACTTCATGCGTTTTGAGCGGTGTAAAATGGGCATCCGCTCCCGCGTTATTTTCCCGATGTCGGAGAGGCGCCGCGAGTAAGTGACCACAAACGGGACTCTATCGCCGGTTGATTTGTTGGATCGTTTTTCAAGTAACTGTTTACGTTCGATTTGGTCGACCTTTTTTAGTTGTTCGCTTGCAAACTTTTCGTCGTAGCCTCTTGCATGCAGGTGTTGTTTTATCTCCGCCCCCAGTACCCAACCCGCGTCAATCAGACACCAATGCCGCTGATGAAAAATAGAATCTTTTTATACCTTCCTTGCGTAGTAATAACCCCCCCCCCCCCCCCTCCCGGGCCGATCCTTCCAGGGTGTGTAAATGTTTTGTCCCCGCCAACTATTGCAGCATATATATGCCCCCACCACTGATCTAAGTGTAGCCCCTCCTATAATGTCTACAATGACAATCGTAGGCTAGGATTCCATACACCCCCCCCCCACACCTCACCCCCTACCCCCCCCCCCCCCCCCCCCCCCATATACACATGATGTGCGCGTTGGCATATACCCAATGATCATAATCTCACAACATATACACGCTATGTCCAACACAAATGCGCTTTTAGGTGTAATTGCTTTATACACTAATTTACACCCCCCCCCCCTCCTTTTCAGCAAGTTTATAAATGAGAATATTTGGAATTATTCTTGTCTATTGAGCCCATTGGGTTCTAGTGTTTGAAGTTTGTTAATCCAAAATGCTTCACGACCCCTCCTGTAAGCTGTATTTTGTTGATTAATTTGTTCAATCCCAATAATCTTAAAATTGTTTATACTATGGTTTTTGGTCAGAAAATGATGTGCTATCGGTTCATTCATAACCTCAAGTTTTATTCTACTCAGATGGTTTTACATTCTTTCATACAATTTTGTCCCCGTCTCTCCCACGTACACAACTTCATTGCACTTGTCGCAGAGAATCGCATATATCACATTCCTGGACATGCAGGTGATTTTTTTGCCTATGTGGTAGGCCGTTCCGCTCTTGTCTGCGAATTCGGGTCAAGGAATGGTTGAATGTGTGCATACTGCATGCGAACTCGCTTCTGCCTCTGTTACCAGGGCGAGGTTGAGATAAATGATTGAATGCTCCTAATTCTAAGGCTAAGAACAAAATTTGCGCGTAATAACGCGGAATATATCTCCACTTGTTACCACCTAAGGAAGATCTGATACGGTATTGTTTGTCCATAATTTACAATTAAAAACAGTGATCAACGTGTAATGCGGAAAATATCTTTACTTGTTGCCACCCAAGAAAGATATGTATCGGCGATTTTATAGACGGGTTCGTCATTTGGAGCTAGATCGGGACGAAACTTGCCATGTATATTACTTAGAACAGGAGAGTTATGCTGCAGAGTCGAATCCGACCGAGACATAACCCTGACCTTGATATTCAACCTTGACCTCTAGTCGTCTTTTATCTTCTGATTTCAGCGGAATATGGGATCTAGTGGTTTTTATGGCATAGCTAACAACAATATGAAGTCGTTTTGGATCTGCGAATATTTCTTTTGGATTGAAACTGATCTTGGACGTGACCATGACTTTGATTGAGAACCCTTGAGCTTTTAAAATCTCCAATTCCCGACCGATTCTGACGAAACTGCGTATCTGAGGTTATTGCGCAGTATAGAACAATATCGAAGTTTCATAATATAGAATTGACATGACGTTTGCCACTGTGCAAGGCCATACATCCAGTATAACAATATTTGACAGGGTGGATTACCCTGCTGTGAAAAATCAGACCCGTCGGCCGAGATTCCCTTGTCTTGGGAAAAAAACGAATGTTAGATGACACGGAACAGACCTGCCCTTCAGCCTGATAATGTCTGACAGGGCTGATATCTCTGCCAGGAATATTAGCCCCTGAGCTGTGTTTCTTATGTCTGCGAAGACCGGTGACTACGACGTCAGATTGGTGATGAGGGTAATATATTTACATGTCCAATTGCCGAGATTCTCCTCCTGTCGGGGTGACTACGGGCGTCAGTTAGGTGATAAAGGGGGCCCGATTTTGATACATTTCCAATATCCGTAGGCGATAAGGGGTCACGATTTTGATACATTCCCGATATTCGGTGAAAAGATTTTGATACATTCCCGATATTCGGTGAAAAGACACATCCATTGTGCCATTCCTGACCTTCGGCCCGACATTTCCAGACAGGGCTGATATCCCCGAGAGAGAATATCAACTTCGGTAGCTAAGATGCTCCTGTCAGGGGTGTTTACGGGCGTGACTTAGGTGATAAGGGAGTCACGATTTTGATACATTCACAATATCTGGTGGAAATACACAGCCACTCTACTATTCCTGAGCTTCAGGCTGATATTTTCTACCAGGGCGGATATCCTCGAGAGGATATATCAACCTCGGTAGGTGAGATTCTCCTGTCAGGGGTGACTATACGGGCGTCAGTTAGGTGAAAAGGGGGTAACGATTGTGCTACATTCACAATATCCGGTGGAAATATACAACCACTGTGCTATTCCCGACCTTCAGCCCGACACTTCTAGCCAGGGCTGATATCTTCGAGAGAGAATATCAACCTCGGTAGCTGAGATTCTCCTGTCAGGGGTGACTACGGGGGTGAGTTAGGTTAATAAAGGGGTCACGATTTTGATACATTCACAATATCTGGTGGAAATATACAGCCACTGTATCATTCCAGAGCTTCAGGCCGATATGTCCTAACAGGGCGGATATCCCCGAGAGGAAATATTAACCACGAAAGGTGAGATTCTCTGGTCGAGGGTGACTACGGGTGTCAGTTACGTGATAAGGGGGGGGGGGGGGGGTAACGGTTTTGATATATTCCTAATATCCGGTGGAAAAACACAGCCACTGTGCCATTTCCGAACTTCAGCCCGACACTTCCAGACAGGGCTGATATCTCCGGGAGAGAGTATCAACCACGGTAGCTTAGATTCTTCGGTCAGGGGTGACTACGGGCGTCAAACGGGTGATAAGGGAAATCACGATTTTGATACATTCACAATATCCGGTGCAAATACACAGCACTGTACTTTTTCCGAGCTTCAGCCCGATATTTCCTAACCCAGCTGATATCCCCGAGATGGAACATCAACCTCGGTAGCTGAAATGCTCATGTCATGGGTGACTACGACCGTCAATTTGGTGATAAGGGGTCACGGTTTTGACAAAATCCGGCGGAAACACACAGCCACTGTGCCATTCCAGACCGACATTGCCTGACAGGGCTGATATTCCCGAGAAGGAATAACAACATCGGTAGCAAAATTTCTCATGTCAGGGGTGACTACGCGCGTCAAGTGGGTGATATGGGGGTCACGGTTTTGAAACCTTCCCAATATCCGGTTGAAATACATACACAGGCATTGTGCCATTCTCGATCTTTAGCTCAACATTTTCTGACAGGGCTAATATGCTTGGGAGGGAATATCAACCTCGGTAGCTGAAATTTTCATGGCAGGGGTGACTACGGGGTCATTGAGGTGACAAAGGGGCCACGCTTTTGATACATTCCTGATATCCTTTTAAAATACACAGCGACATTGCCATTCCCGACCCTTAGCCCGACATTGTCTGACAGGGTTGATATCCCCGAAAGGGAATATCAACCCCGGTAGCTGAAATTCTCACGTCAGTGGTGATTGCGGGCGTCAATTGGGTTATATGGGGGTCATGGTTTTGATACTTTCCCAATATCCGGTGGAAATACACAGCCATTGTGCCCTTTCCGAGCTTTATCCCGGACTTATCTGACAGGGCTGATATTCCAGAAAAGGAATATAAACATCGGTAGCTTAAATTCTCATGTAAGGGCTGCCTACGAGAGTCAGTCAGGTGACTAGGGGGTCCCGGTTTTGATACATTCTCGATATCCTTTCAAAATACACAGCCACTGTGCCGTTCCCGAAAATTAGCCCGACATTGCCTGATAGGGCTGATATCCCTGTGAGGGAAAATCAATCTCGGTAGTTGAAATTCTTATTGTCAGGAGTGACTACGACCGTCAATCTGGTGATAAGGGGTCACGGTTTTGATACATTTCCAAAATCCGGTGGAAACACACAGCCACTGTGCCATTCCAAACCTTTAGCCCTACACTGTCTGACAGGGCTGATATTCCCGAGAATAAATATTAACATTCATAGTCGAAATTCTGAAGTCAGGGCTCACTACCGGCGAGAGTTAGGTGATAATGGGGTCACGGTTTTGATACATTCCCGATATGCGTTCAAAATACACCGCCACTTTGCCATTCCTGACCGTCAGCCCGACATTGTATGACAGGGCTGATATCCCTGATAGGGAATATGGAACGCAGTAGCTGAAATTCTCATGTCATGGGTGACTACGACAGTCAATTTGGTGATAAGGGGGTCACGGCTGTGATACATTCCCAAAAGCCGGCGGAAATTCACAGCCACCCTGCCATTCCATATCTTTATCCCGACATTGCCCGACAGGGCTGATATCCCTAAGAAGGAATATCAACTTCAGTAGCTTAAATTCTCATGTAACGGGAGACTGCTGGCGTCAGTCAGGTGATAAGGGGGTCTCGGTTTTGATGCATTCCCGATACCCGTTAAAAATACACAGCCTCTGTGCCATTCCTGACCTTTAGCCCGACATTTTGTGACAGGGCTGATATTCCCGAGAAGGAATATCGACCTCGGTAGCCGAAATTCTAATGTCAGGGGTGACTACGGGCGTCAATAGGTGATAAGGGGTCACGATTTTGAGATATTTCCAATATCCGGTGAAAATACACAACCACTGTACCATTCTAGATCTTTAGGCCGACAATGTCTGACAGGGCTGATATCTACGAGAAGGAATATGAACCTCAGAAGCTTAAATTCTCGTGTCAGGGTTGACTACGGCCGTCAGTTAGGTTATAAAGGGTTCACAGTTCTGATACATTCCTAATATCCGTTTGAAATACACAGCCACTGTGCCATTCTCGACCTTCGTCCGGACATTGTCTGACAGGTCTGATACCCCCGAGAGGGAATATTAACCTCGGTAGCTGAAAGTTTCATGTCAGTGGTGACTACGGGGTCATTTAAGTGATAAGAGGCCAGGCTTTTGGTACATTCCTGATACCCGGTAAAAATACACAGCCACCGTGCCATTCCCGACCCCTAGCCCGACATAGTCTGAAAGGGCTGATATACCTGAGAGGGAATATCAATCTCGGTAGCTGGAATTCTCATGTCAGGGGTGACTACGACCGTCAATTTGGTGATAAGGGGATCACGGTTTTGATACATTCCCAAAATCCGGCGGAAACACACAGACACTGTGCCATTTCAGACCTTTAGCCCGACAATGTCTGACTGGGCTGATATTCCCGAGAAGGAATATCAACCTCGGTAGTCGAAATTCTAATGCCAGTGGTGACTACGAGCGTCAATTAGGTGAAAAGGGGACACGCCTTTGATACATTTTCAATATCCGATGAAAATACACAGCCACTGTACTTTTCCCGAGATTCCGCCAATATTTCCTAACCCAGCTGTTATCCCCGAGAGCGAACATCAACCTCGGTAACTGAAATGCTCATGTCGGGGTGACTACGACCGTCAATTTGGTGATAAGGGGGTCACGATTTTGATACATTCCCAATATTCGGCCGAAACACACAGCCACTGTGCAATTCCAGGCCTTTAGCCCGACAATGTCTGACAGGGCTGATATTCCCGAGAAGGAATATCGATCTCGGTAGTTGAAATTCTCATGTCAGGGGTGACTAGGACCGTCAGTTTGGTGATAAGGGGGTCACGGTTTCGATACATTCCTATAATCGGGCGGAACACACACAGCCACTGTGCCATTCCAGACCTATAGCCCGACAATGTCGGACAGGGCTGATATCCCCGAGAGGGAATATGAGCCTCAGTAGCTTAAATTCTCATGTCAGGGGTGACTACGACCGTCAGTTAGGTTATAAGGGAGTCACGCTTCTGATACATTCCCAATATCCGTTTAAAATACACAGCCACTGTGCCATTCTCGACCTTTAGCCGGACATTGTCTGACAGGACTGATATCCTCCAGAGGGAATATCAACCTCGCTAGCTGAAATTTTCATGTCAGTGGTGATTACGGGGTCATTGAGGTGATAAGAGGTCAGGCTTTTGATATATTCCTGATATCGGGTCACAATACACAGCCACTGTGCCATTCCCGCCCTCTAGCCCGACATTGTCTGATATGGCTGATATCCCTGAGAGGGAATATCAACCTCGGTAGCTGAAATTCTCATGTCAGGGGTGACTACGACCGTCAATTTCGAGATAAGGGGGGCACGGTTTTGATACATTCCCAAATTCCGGCGGAAACACACAGCCACTTTGCCATTCCAATCCTTTAGCCCGACAATGTCTGACAGGACTGATATTCCTGAGAAGGAATATCAACCTCGGTAGTCAAAATTCTAATGCCAGGGGTGACTACGAGCGTCAGTTAGGTGATAAGGGGTCACAATTTTGATACATTATCAATATCCGGTGAAAATACACAAGTACTGTGCCATTCTAGATTCTTAGGCCGACAATGTCTGACAGGGCTGATATCCGCGAGAACGAATATCAACCTCAGTAGCTTAAATTCTCATGCCAGGGGTGTCTACGGCCGTTAGTTAGGTTATAATGGGGTTACGGTTAATTTGGGGAGATGGGGGACACGACTTTGATACATTTTCAATATCCGATGAAAATACACAGTCACTGTACTTTTCCCGAGCTTCAGCCCAATATTTTATAACACAGCTGATATCCCCGAGAGGGAACATCAACCTCGGTAGTTGAAATTCTCACGTCAGGGGTGATTACGACTGTCAATTTGGTGATAAGGGGGTCCCGGTTTTCATACATTCCCCAAATCCGCCGAAACACACGTTAACTGTGCCATTCCAGACCTTTAGCCCGACAATGTCTGACAGGGCTGATATTCCCGAAAAGGAATATCAACCTCGGTGGCCGAAATTCTAATGTCAAGGGTGACTACGGGCGTCAATTAAGTGATAAGGGGTCACAATTTTGATACATTATCAATATCCGGTGAAAATACACAAGTACTGTGCCATTCTAGATCCTTAGGCCGACAATGTCTGACAGGGCTGATATCCGCGAGAAGGAATATCAACCTCAGTAGCTTAAATTCTCATGCCAGGGGTGTCTACGGCCGTTAGTTAGGTTATAATGGGGTTACGGTTCTGATACACTCCCATCATCCGTTTGAAATACACAGCCACTGTGCCATTCTCGGCCTTTAGCCCGACATTGTCTGATAGGACTGATATCACTGAGAGGGAATATCAACCTCGGTAGGTGAAACTCTCATGTCATGGGTGACTACGACCGTCAATTTGGCGATAAGGTGATCACGGTTTTGATACATTCCCAAAATCCGGCGGAAACACACAGTTACTGTGTCATCCCAGACCTTTAGCCCGACAATGTGTGACAGGGCTGATATTCCCGAGAAGGAATATCAACCTCGGTAGCCGACATTCTAATGTCAGGGGTGACTACGACCGTCAATTTGATGATAAGGGGGTCACGGTTTTGATACATTCCCAAAATCCAGCGGAAACACACAGCCACTGTGCCATTCCAGGCCGTCAGCCCGACAATGTCTGACGGGCTGATATTTCCGGGAAGGAATATCAACTTCGGTAGCTGAAATTCTAATGTCAGGGGTGACTACGGGCGTCAATTGGGAGATAGAGGGTTACGATTTTGATATATTTTCAATATCCGGTGAAAATACACAGCCACTGTACATTTCCCGAGCTTCAGCCCGATATTTCCTAACCCGGCTGATATCCCCGAGAGGGAACATCAACCTCGGTAGCAGAAATTCTCATGTCAGGGGCGACTACGGCCGTCAGTTTGGTGATATTGGGGTCACGGTTTTGATATATTTCCAAAACCCGGCGGCAACACACCGCCACTGAGCCATTCCAGACCTATAGCACGGCAATGTCTGACAGGGCTGATATTTCCGAGAAGGAATATCGACCTCGGTAGCTGAAATTCTCATGTCAGGGGTGACTACCGCCGTCAATTTGGTGATAAGGGGGTCACGGTTTTGATACATTCCCAATATCCGTTTAAAATACACAGCCACTGTGCCATTCTCGACCTTTAGCCGGACATTGACTGATAGGCCTGATATCCCAGAGAGGGAATATCAACCTCGGTAGCTGAAATTTTCATGTCAGTGGTGACTACGGGGTCATTGGGGTGATAAGAGGCAACGCTTTTGATACATTCCTGATATCGGGTTAAAATACACAGCCACCGTGTCATTCCAGACCTCTAGCCTGAGATTGTCTGATAGGGCTGATATCCCTGAGAGGGAATATCAACCTCGGTAGCTGAAATTCTCAAGTCAGGAGTGACTACGACCGTCAATTTAGTGATAAGGGGGCCACGGGGTCACGGTTTTGATACATTCCCAAAATCGGGCGGAAACACACCTCCACTCTGCCATTCCAGACCTTTAGGCCGACAATGTCTGACAGAGCTGATATCCCTGGGAAGGAATATCAACCTCAGTAGCTTAAATTATCATGCCAGGGTGACTACGGCCGTCAATTAGGTCATAAGGGGATCACGGTACTGGTACATTCCCAATATGCGTTCGAAATACATAGCCACAGTGCCATTCGCGACCTTTAGCCGGACATTGTCTGACACGTCTGATATCCCCGAGTCGGAATATCAACCTCGGTAGCTGAAATGTTCATGTCAGTGGTGACTACGGGGTCATTGAGGTGATAAGAGGTCATGTTTTTGATACATTCCTGATATCCGGTAAAAATACACAGCCACTGTGCCATTCCCGGCCCATAGCCTAACCTTGTCTGATAGGGCTGATATCCCTGAGAAGGAATATTAACCTCGGTAGCTGAAATTCTCATGTCAGGGGTGACAACGACTGGCAATTTGGTTATAAAGGGGTCACGGTTTTGATACATTCCCAAAATCCGGCGGAAACACACAGCCACTGTTCCATTCCAGGCCGTCAGCCCGACAATGTCTGACAGGGCTGATATTCCCGAGAAGGAATATCAACCTCGATAGCCGACATTCTAATGTCAGGGGTGACTACACCGTCAATTTTGTGATAAGGGGGGTCACGGTTTTGATACATTCCCCAAATCCGGCGGAAACACACAGCCACTGTGCCATTCCAGGCCGTCAGCCCGACAATGTCTGACGGGCTGATATATCCGGGAAGGAATATCAACCTCGGTAGCTGAAATTCTAATGTCAGGGGTGACTACGGGCGTCAATTGGGAGATAGAGGGTTACGATTTTGATATATTTTCAATATCCGGTGAAAATACACAGCCACTGTACTTTTCCCGAGCTTCAGCCCGATATTTCCTAACCCGGCTGATATCCCCGAGAGGGAACATCAACCTCGGTAGCAGAAATTCTCATGTCAGGGGCGACTACGACCGCCAGTTTGGTTATATGGGGGTCACGGTTTTCATACATTTCCAAAATCCGGCGGCAACACACCGCCACTGAGCCATTCCAGACCTATAGCACGGCAATGTCTGACAGGGCTGATATTTCCGAGAAGGAATATCGACCGGCCCCGGTAGCTGAAATTCTCGTGTCAGGGGTGCCTACCGCCGTCAATTTGGTGATAAGGGGGTCACGGTTTTGATACATTCCCAATATCCGTTTAAAATACACAGCCACTGTGCCATTCTCGACCTTTAGCCGGACATTGACTGATAGGCCTGATATCCCAGAGAGGGAATATCAACCTCGGTAGCTGAAATTTTCATGTCAGTGGTGACTACGGGGTCATTGGGGTGATAAGAGTCAACGCTTTTGATACATTCCTGATATCGGGTTAAAATACACAGCCACCGTGTCATTCCAGACCTCTAGCCTGAGATTGTCTGATAGGGCTGATATCCCTGAGAGGGAGTATCAACCTCGGTAGCTGAAATTCTCAAGTCAGGAGTGACTACGACCGTCAATTTAGTGATAAGGGGGTCACGGGGTCACGGTTTTGATACATTCCCAAAATCGGGCGGAAACACACCTCCACTCTGCCATTCCAGACCTTTAGGCCGACAATGTCTGACAGAGCTGATATCCCCGGGAAGGAATATCAACCTCAGTAGCTTAAATTCTCATGCCAGGGGTGACTACGGCCGTCAGTTAGGTCATAAGGGGATCGCGGTACTGGTACATTCCCAATATGCGTCCGAAATACACAGCCACAGTGCCATTCGCGACCTTTAGCCGGACATTGTCTGACACGTCTGATATCCCCGAGTCGGATTATCAACCTCGGTAGCTGAAATGTTCATGTCAGTGGTGACTACGGGGTCATTGGGGTGATAAGAGGTCATGCTTTTGATACATTCCTGATATCCGGTAAAAATACACAGCCACTGTGCCATTCCCGGCCCATAGCCCGACATTGTCTGATAGGGCTGATATCCATGAGAAGGAATATTAACCTCGGTAGCTGAAATTCTCATGTCAGGGGTGACAACGACTGGAAATTTGGTTATAAAGGGGTCACGGTTTTGATATATTCCCAAAATCCGGCGGAAACAAACAGCCACTGTTCCATTCCAGGCCGTCAGCCCGACAATGTCTGACAGGGCAGATATTTCCGAGAAGGAATATCAACCTCGGTAACTGAAATTCTCATGTCAGGGGTGACTACCACCGTCAATTTGGTGATAAGGGGTCACGGTTTTGAAACATTCCCAAAATCCGGCGGAAACAAACAGCCAATGTGCCATTCCAGACCTTTATCCTATCTGACAGGGCTGATATCCCCGAGTAGGAATATGAACATCAGCAGCTTGAATTCTCACATCAGGGAAGACTACGGCGGCCAGTTAGGCTATACGGGAGTCACGGTTCTGATACATTCCCAACACCCGTTTGAAATGCACAGGTCTGATATCTCCGAGAGGGAATATCATCGTCGGTAGCTGAAATTTTCAAGTCAGTGGTGACTACGGGGTCATTGAGGTGATAAGAGGCCAGGCTTTTGATACATTCCTGATATCCGGTCAAAATACACAGCCACTGTGCCATTCCCGACTCCTAGCTCAACATTGTCTGATAGGGCTGATATCCCTGAGGAGAAATATCAACCTCGGTAGCTGAAATTCTCTTGTTAGGTGTGACTACGATCGTCAATTTGGTGATAAGGGATCACGGTTTGGATACATTTCCAAAATTCTGCTGAAACACACAGCCACTGTGCCATTCCAGACCTTCAGCCCGACAATGTCTGACAGGGCTGATATCTCCGAGAAAAAAATTCAACCTCAGTAGCTTAAATTCTCATGTCAGGGTTGACTACGGCCGTCAGTTAGGTTATCAGGTGGCAACTGTTCAGATACGCTCCCAATATCCGTTTGAAATACACAGCCACTGTGCCATTCTCGACCTTTATCCAGACATTGTCTGACAGGTCTGATATCCCCGAGAGGGAATATCAACCTCGGTAGCTGAAATCTCCATGTCAGTAGTGACTGCGGGGTCACTGAGATAACAAGAGGCCAGGCTTTTGACACATTCCTGATATCCGGTCAAAATACACAGCCACTGTGCCATTCCCGACTCCTAGCCCGACATTGCCTGATAGGCTGATATCCCTGAGAGGGAATATCAACCTCGGTAGCTGAAATTCTCATGTTAGGGATGACTACGACCGTAAATTTGGTGATATGAGGGTCACGGTTTTGATACATTCCCAAAATCCGGCTGAAGCACACATCCACTGTGCCATTCCAGACTTTCCGCCCGGCAATGTCTGACAAGGCTGATATCCCCGAGAAGGAACATCAACCTCAGTAGCTTAAATTCTAATGTCAGTGGTGACTACGGCCGTCAGTTAGGTTATACGGGGGTCACGGTTTTGATACATTCCCAAAATCCGGCGGAAACACACAGCCACTGTTCCATTCCAGGCCGTCAGCCCGACAATGTCTGACAGGGCTGATATTCCCGAGAAGGAATATCAACCTCGATAGCCGACATTCTAATGTCAGGGGTGACTACACCGTCAATTTGGTGATAAGGGGGTCACGGTTTTGATACATTCCCCAAATCCGGCGGAAACACACAGCCACTGTGCCATTCCAGGCCGTCAGCCCGACAATGTCTGACGGGCTGATATATCCGGGAAGGAATATCAACCTCGGTAGCTGAAATTCTAATGTCAGGGGTGACTACGGGCGTCAATTGGGAGATAGAGGGTTACGATTTTGATATATTTTCAATATCCGGTGAAAATACACAGCCACTGTACTTTTCCCGAGCTTCAGCCCGATATTTCCTAACCCGGCTGATATCCCCGAGAGGGAACATCAACCTCGGTAGCAGAAATTCTCATGTCAGGGGCGACTACGACCGCCAGTTTGGTTATATGGGGGTCACGGTTTTCATACATTTCCAAAATCCGGCGGCAACACACCGCCACTGAGCCATTCCAGACCTATAGCACGGCAATGTCTGACAGGGCTGATATTTCCGAGAAGGAATATCGACCGACCCCGGTAGCTGAAATTCTCGTGTCAGGGGTGCCTACCGCCGTCAATTTGGTGATAAGGGGGTCACGGTTTTGATACATTCCCAATATCCGTTTAAAATACACAGCCACTGTGCCATTCTCGACCTTTAGCCGGACATTGACTGATAGGCCTGATATCCCAGAGAGGGAATATCAACCTCGGTAGCTGAAATTTTCATGTCAGTGGTGACTACGGGGTCATTGGGGTGATAAGAGTCAACGCTTTTGATACATTCCTGATATCGGGTTAAAATACACAGCCACCGTGTCATTCCAGACCTCTAGCCTGAGATTGTCTGATAGGGCTGATATCCCTGAGAGGGAGTATCAACCTCGGTAGCTGAAATTCTCAAGTCAGGAGTGACTACGACCGTCAATTTAGTGATAAGGGGGTCACGGGGTCACGGTTTTGATACATTCCCAAAATCGGGCGGAAACACACCTCCACTCTGCCATTCCAGACCTTTAGGCCGACAATGTCTGACAGAGCTGATATCCCCGGGAAGGAATATCAACCTCAGTAGCTTAAATTCTCATGCCAGGGGTGACTACGGCCGTCAGTTAGGTCATAAGGGGATCGCGGTACTGGTACATTCCCAATATGCGTCCGAAATACACAGCCACAGTGCCATTCGCGACCTTTAGCCGGACATTGTCTGACACGTCTGATATCCCCGAGTCGGATTATCAACCTCGGTAGCTGAAATGTTCATGTCAGTGGTGACTACGGGGTCATTGGGGTGATAAGAGGTCATGCTTTTGATACATTCCTGATATCCGGTAAAAATACACAGCCACTGTGCCATTCCCGGCCCATAGCCCGACATTGTCTGATAGGGCTGATATCCATGAGAAGGAATATTAACCTCGGTAGCTGAAATTCTCATGTCAGGGGTGACAACGACTGGAAATTTGGTTATAAAGGGGTCACGGTTTTGATATATTCCCAAAATCCGGCGGAAACAAACAGCCACTGTTCCATTCCAGGCCGTCAGCCCGACAATGTCTGACAGGGCAGATATTTCCGAGAAGGAATATCAACCTCGGTAACTGAAATTCTCATGTCAGGGGTGACTACCACCGTCAATTTGGTGATAAGGGGTCACGGTTTTGAAACATTCCCAAAATCCGGCGGAAACAAACAGCCAATGTGCCATTCCAGACCTTTATCCTATCTGACAGGGCTGATATCCCCGAGTAGGAATATGAACATCAGCAGCTTGAATTCTCACATCAGGGAAGACTACGGCGGCCAGTTAGGCTATACGGGAGTCACGGTTCTGATACATTCCCAACACCCGTTTGAAATGCACAGGTCTGATATCTCCGAGAGGGAATATCATCGTCGGTAGCTGAAATTTTCAAGTCAGTGGTGACTACGGGGTCATTGAGGTGATAAGAGGCCAGGCTTTTGATACATTCCTGATATCCGGTCAAAATACACAGCCACTGTGCCATTCCCGACTCCTAGCTCAACATTGTCTGATAGGGCTGATATCCCTGAGGAGAAATATCAACCTCGGTAGCTGAAATTCTCTTGTTAGGTGTGACTACGATCGTCAATTTGGTGATAAGGGATCACGGTTTGGATACATTTCCAAAATTCTTCTGAAACACACAGCCACTGTGCCATTCCAGACCTTCAGCCCGACAATGTCTGACAGGGCTGATATCTCCGAGAAAAAAATTCAACCTCAGTAGCTTAAATTCTCATGTCAGGGTTGACTACGGCCGTCAGTTAGGTTATCAGGTGGCAACTGTTCAGATACGCTCCCAATATCCGTTTGAAATACACAGCCACTGTGCCATTCTCGACCTTTATCCAGACATTGTCTGACAGGCCTGATATCCCCGAGAGGGAATATCAACCTCGGTAGCTGAAATCTCCATGTCAGTAGTGACTGCGGGGTCACTGAGATAACAAGAGGCCAGGCTTTTGACACATTCCTGATATCCGGTCAAAATACACAGCCACTGTGCCATTCCCGACTCCTAGCCCGACATTGCCTGATAGGCTGATATCCCTGAGAGGGAATATCAACCTCGGTAGCTGAAATTCTCATGTTAGGGATGACTACGACCGTAAATTTGGTGATATGAGGGTCACGGTTTTGATACATTCCCAAAATCCGGCTGAAGCACACATCCACTGTGCCATTCCAGACTTTCCGCCCGGCAATGTCTGACAAGGCTGATATCCCCGAGAAGGAACATCAACCTCAGTAGCTTAAATTCTAATGTCAGTGGTGACTACGGCCGTCAGTTAGGTTATACGGGGGTCCGGGTTCAGATACGTTCCCAATATCCGTTTGAAATACACAGCCACTGTGCCATTCTCGACCTTTATCCGGACATTGTCTGGCAGGTCTGATATCCCCGAGGGAGAATATCAACCTCGGTAGGTGAAATTTTGATGTTATGGGTGACTACGACCGCCAGTTTGGTGATAAGGGGGTTACGGTTTTGATACATTCCCAAAATCAGTCTGAAACACACAGCCAAGGTGCCATTCCAGACCTTCAACCCGGTAATATCTGACAGGACTGAAATCGCCGAGAAGGAATATCAACCTCAGTAGCTTAAATTCTCATGTCAGGGGTGACTACGGCCGTCAGTTAGGTTGTAAGGGGGTCACGATTCTGATACATTCCCAATATCCCTTTGAAACACACAGCCCCTGTGCGATTCCAGACCTTTAGCCCTACAATGTCTGTCAGGGCTGATATTCCCGAGAAGGAAAATCAACCTCGGTAGCTGAAATTTTCATGTCAGGAATGACTACGGCCGTCAATTTGGTGAAAAAGGGGTCACGGTTTTGATCCATTCCCAAAATCCGGCGGAAACACGATGTTGGGGTATCGCACAGGGGCTGTGTATTGCCTTCGGATAGTAGGCATGTATCAAACATATGACCCCCTCCCCTCCCCCCTACGTTACGTTACGTAACTGACGTCCGTAGTCACACCAGCCATGAAAATCATGGCTTCCGATGTTGATATTCTCTCTCGGGGATATCAGCCCTGTCCGAAACTGTCGGGCTGCAGGTCGGATATCCCCCCCCCCCCCCCACACACACACGGGATAGCCGCCCTGTCAAAAATTGTCGGGCTAAAGGTCGGCTATCGCACAGTGGAGGTGTATTGGGCATGTATCAAAATTGTGACCTCTTATCACATACCCTACGTCCATAGTAACCCCTAACATGTAAATCTCGACTGCGGGTGTTGATATCACTCTTGCGGATAGCAGTCCAGTCAGACAATGTCGGGATAAAGGGCGGCTATCGCACAGTGGCGGTGTATTTCCATCGGAGATTGGTCATTTATCAAAATCGTGCCCCCCAATACCCCCCCCCCCTCCTCCGCTATCACACAACTGACGCCCGTAGTCACTCCTGCCATGATAATCATGGCTGTCGGACTTCATATTCCCTCTAGGAGACATCCGATCTGTCAGACAATCTCGGGATAAAGATCGTTTATTGCACAATGGTGGTGTATTTCCATCGGATATTGAACATGTATCAAAATCGTGACCCCCTTTATCACATAACTGACGTCCGTAGTCACCTCTGACATGAGAATCGTGGCTGCGGGCGTTGATATTCCATCTTGCAGATATCAGCCCCGTGAGACAATATTGGGCTAAAGGTCGGCTATCGCACAATAGCAGTGTATTTCCATTGGATATTGGGCAAGTATCAAAATCGTGAGCCCCTCTCCCCCCACTATATCGGATAACGGACGTCCGTAGTCACCCCTGAAATGAGCATCTCGGATGCTGGTGTTGATATTTTCCTCAGACAATGTCGGGCTGAAGGTCGGATATCGCACATGGAGATGTATTTCCATCGGATATTGGGCTTGTGTCAAAAGCGTGACCCCCCCCCCCCCCCCCCCATCACATAAATGACGTCCATATTCACCCCTGAAATGAGAATCTCGGCTGCCGGTGTTGATATTCCAACTCGGGATATCAGCCCTGTTAGACAATGTTTGGCAAAAGGTCAAGTATCGGACAGTGGATGTGTATTTCCTTGGGATATTTGGCATGAATCAAAATGTGATCCGCGTTTCACATAACTTACGTTCGTAGTCATCATTGACAAGGGAATGTCAGCTACCGAGGTTGATATTCCCTTTCGGGGATATCAGTCCTGTCAGACAATGTCGGGCTAAGGGTCGGGAATGGCAATGTGGCTGTGTATTTTGAACGGATATCAGGAATGTATCAAAAGCGTGTCCCCTTTTATCACCTCAATGATCCCGTGTTCACCCCTGACATGAAAATTTCAGCTACCGAGGTTGATATTCCCTCACGGGGATATTAGCCCTGTCCGACAATGTTGGGCTAAAGGTCAAGAATGGCACAGTGGCTGTGCATTTCCACCGGATATTGCGAATGTATCAAAATCGTTACCCCATTATCACCTAACTGACGCCGGTGGTCACCCCTGACAGTACAATCTCAGCTATCGAGGTTGATATTCCCTCTCGGGAATATCAGCCCTATTAGGAATATCGGTCTGAAGGCAGTGAATGTCACAGTGGATGTGTCTTTCCCCCCTGTTATCAGGAATGTATCAAAATTGTGACCCCTTATCACCTAAGTGACGCCCGTAGTCACCCCCAGTAGGAGAATCTTAGCTACCGAGGTTAATATTCCCTCTCGGGGATATCAGCCCTGTCGGGAAATGTTGGGCTGAAGGCTTGGAATGGCACAGTGGCTGTGTATTTCCAGAGGATATTGGGAATGTATCAAAGTCGTGAACCCAGTATCACCAAACTGACGCCTATAGTCAACCCTAATAGGAGAATCTCAGCTACCGAGGTTAATATTCCCTCTCTGGGATCTCAGCCCTTTCAGGTGATGTCGGGCGGGCAGAAGGCAAGAAATTGCACAATGGCGGCGTATTTCCCCTGGATATCGGAAATGCATCAAAAGCGTGACACCCTTATCACCTAACTAACGCACGTAGTCATCCTTGACAGGAGCATCTCAGCTACCGAGGTCAATCTTCCCTCTCGAGGATGTCAGGTCGTTTAGGAAATATCGGGCTAAAGATTGGAAAGGGCATAGTGGCTGTGTATTTCCACCAGATATTGGGAAGGTATCAAAACCCTGAGCCCCATATCCCCCAAATGACGCCCGCAATCATCACTGGCGTGAGAATTTCAGCTACCGAGGTTGATATTCCCTTTCGGGGATATCAGCCCTGTCGACCAATGATGATATGGCTGTGTATTTTGAACGGATATCAGGAATGTATCAAAAGCCTAGCAGCTTATAATATCAATGAACCCGTAGTCATCTCTGACATGAAAACTTCAGCTACCGAGATTGATATTCCCTCTAGGGGATATCAGACCTATCAGACAATCTCCTGCTACAGTCCGAGAATGGTACAGCGGCTGTGTATTTCAAACGGGTATTAGGAATGTATCAGAACCGTGACCCCCTTATAACCTAACTGACGGCCGTAGACACCCCTGACATTAAAATTTAAGATATTGAGCTTCATATTCTCGGGGATATCAACCCTGTCAGACTTTGTCGGGCTAAAGGTCTGGAATGGCACAGTGGCTGTGAATTTCCGACGGATTTTGGGAAAGTATCAAAACCGTGACCCCCTTATCACCAAATTGACGGTCGTAGTCACCCCTGACATAAGAATTCCAGCTACCGAGGTTCATGTTCCCTCTCAGGGATATCAGCCCTCTCATACAATGTCGGGCTAACGGTCGGGAATGGCTCAGTGGCTGTGTATTTTGAAAGGATATCGGGAATGTATCAAAACCGTGACCCCATTATTACCTAACTGACGTCGGTAGTGACCCCTGACTTGAGAATTTCGGCTACCGAGGTCGATGTTCATTCTCGGAAATATCAGCCCAGTCAGACATTGTCGGGCTAAAGTTCTGGAATGGCACAGTCGCTGTGTGTTTCCGCCGCATTTTGGGAATGTATCAAAATCGTGACCCCCTTACCACCAAATTGACGGCTGTAGTCAGCCCTGCCATAAGAATTTCAGCTACCGGGGTTCATATTCCTCTCAGGGATATCAGCCCTGTCGGACAACGTCTGCCTAACGGTCGGGTATGGCACAGTGG
The DNA here is from genome assembly GCA_031216915.1 of Pictodentalium vernedei. NCBI lineage: Eukaryota > Metazoa > Mollusca > Scaphopoda > Dentaliida > Dentaliidae > Pictodentalium > Pictodentalium vernedei. The sequence continues at coordinate 376,494,025 of CM062294.1, read as the reverse complement.
CTGTGTATTTTGAACGGATTTTGGGAATGTATCAAAACCGTGACCCCATTATCACCAAATTGACGGCTGTACTCACCCCTGACATAAGAATTTCAGCTACCGAGGTTCATATTCCATCTCAGGGATATCAGCCCTGTCATACAACGTCGGTCTAACGGTCAGGTATGGCACAGTGGCTGTGTATTTTTGACGAATATCGGGAATGTATCAAAACCTTGACCCCATTATCACCTAAATGACGCCGGTAGAGACTCCTGACTTGAGAATTTCGGCTACCGAGGTTGATATTCATTCTCGAGCATATCAACCCTGTCAGACATTGTCGGGCTAAAGGTCTGGAATGGCACAGTGGCTGTTAATTTCCGCCGGATTTTGGGAATGTATCGAAACCGACGTCAGTTATGCAATAATGGGGTCACGGTTTTGATACAATCCCGATATCCGTTCAAAATACACAGCCACTGTGCCATTCCCGACCGTTAGCCCGGCATTGAATGAGAGGGCTGATATCCCTGAGGGGGAATATGAACCTCGGTAGCTGGTTTTCTTATGTCAGCAGTGACTACGATCGTCAATTTGGTGATAAGGGGGTGACGGTTCGATACATTCCCAAAATCCGGCGGAAATTAACAGCCACTGTGCCATTCCAGACCTTTAGCCCGACAATGTCTGACAGGGTTGATATGCTCGAGAATGAATATCATCCTCGGTAGTCGAAATTCTCAAGTCAGGAGTCCCTACCGGCGTCAGTTAGGTGATAATGGGGTCACGTTTTTGATACATTCCCGATATTCGTCAAAAATACACAGCCACTGTGCCATACCCGACCGTTAGTCCGACGTTGTATGACAGGGCTGCTATCCCTGAGATGGATATGAACCTCGGTAGCTGAAATTCTTATGTCAGGGGTGACTACGACCGTCAATTTGGTGATAATTGGGGTCACGGTTTTGATACATTCCCGATATTCGTCCAAAATACACAGCCACTGTGCCATACACGACCGCTAGGCCGACGCTGTATGACAGGGCTGATGACCCTGAGATGGAATATGAACCCCGGTAGCCGAAATTCTTATGTCAGGGGCGACTACAGCCCTCAATTTGGTGATAATGGGGTCACGGTTTTAATACATTCCCGATATCCGTTCAAAACCCACAGCCACTGTGCCATACCCGACCGTTAGGCCGACATTGTCTGACAGGGCTGATATCCCTGTGATGGAATATGAACCTCGGTAGCTGAAATTCTTATGTCAGGGGTGACTACAGCCGTCAATTTAGTGATAATTGGGATCACGGTTTTGATACATTCCCGATATCCGTTCAAAATACACAGCCACTGTGCCATACCCGACCGTTAGGCCGACATTGTATGACAGGTATCCCTGAGGTGGAATATGAACCTCGGTAACTGAAATTCTTATGTCAGGGGTGATTACAGCCGTCAATTTGGTGATACTGGGGTCACGGTTTTGAAACATTCCCAAAATCCGGCGGAAACACACAGCCACTGTGCCATTCGAGGCCTTTGGCCCGAGAATGTCTGACAGGGCTGATATTCCCGAGAATGCATATTAACCTCGTAGCCGAAATTCTCAAGTCAGGGGTCACTACCGACGTAAGTTAGGTAATAATGGGGTCACGGTTTTGATACATTCCCGATATTCGTCCAAAATGCACAGCCACTGTGCCATATCCGACCGTTAGGCCGACGTTTTATGACAGGGCTGATATTTCTGAGATGGAATATGAACCTCGGTAGCTGAAATTCTTATGTCAGGGGTGAGTACAGCCGTCAATTTGGTGATTATGGGGTCACGGTTTTGATACATTCCCGAAATCCATTCAAAATACACAGCCACTGTGCCATACCCGACCGTTAGGCCGACGTTGTCCGACAGGGTTGCTATCCCTGAGATGGATTTGAACCTCGGTAGCTGAAATTCTTATTTCAGGGGTGGCTACAGCCGTTAATTTGGCGATAATTGGGGTCACTGTTTTGATACATTCCCCATATCCGTTCAAAATACACAGCCAACCGAGGTTGATATTCATTCTCGGGAATATCAGCCCAGTCAGACATTGTCGGGCTAAAGGTCTGGAATGGCACAGTGCCTGTGTGTTTCCGCCGAATTTTGGGAATGTATCAAAACCGTGACCCCAGTATCACCAAATTGACGGCTGCAGTCACCCCTGACATAAGAAGTTCAGCTACCGAGGTTCCTATTCCACCTCAGGGATATCAGCCCTGTCATACAATGTCGGCCTAACGGTCGGGTATGGCACAGTGGCTGTGTATTTTGAACGGATATGGGGAATGTATCAAAACAGTGACCCCAATTATCACCAAATTAACGGCTGTAGTCACCCCTGACATAAGAATTTCAGCTACCGAGGTTCATATCCATCTCAGGGATAGCAGTCCTGTCGGACAGCGTCGGCCTAACGGTCGGGTATGGCACAGTGGCTGTGTATTTTGAATGGATTTCGGGAATGTATCAAAACCGTGACCCCATAATCACCAAATTGACGGCTGTACTCACCCCTGACATAAGAATTTCAGCTACCGAGGTTCATATTCCATCTCAGGGATATCAGCCCTGTCATAAAACGTCGGCCTAACGGTCGGGTATGGCACAGTGGCTGTGTATTTTGGACGAATATCTGGAATGTATCAAAACCGTGACCCCATTATCACCTAATTGACGCCGGTAGAGACTCCTGACTTGAGAATTTCGGCTACCGAGGTTGATATTCATTCTCGGACATATCAACCTTGTCAGACATTGTCGGGCTAAAGGTCTGGAATGGCACAGTGGCTGTGAATTTCCGACGGATTTTGGGAATGTATCGAAACCGTCACCGCCTTATCACCACATTGACGGTCATAGTCACCCCTGACATAAGAATTCCAGCTACCGAGGTTCGTATTCCATCCCAGGGATATCAGCCCTCTCATACAATGCCAGGCTAACGGTCGGGAATGGCACAGTGGCTGTGTATTTTGAACGGATATCGGGAATGTATCAAAACCGTGACCCCATTATTATCTAACTGACGTCGGTAGTGACCCCTGACTTGAGAATTTCGGCTACCGAGGTTAATATGCATTCTCGGGAATATCAGCTAAAGGCCTCGAATGGCACAGTGGCTGTGTGTTTCCGCCGGATTTTGGGAATGTATCAAAACCGTGACCCCAGTATCACCAAATTGACGGCTGTAGTTACCCCTGACATAAGAATTTCAGCTACCGAGGTTCATATTCCACCCCAGGGATATCAGCCCTGTCATACAATGTTGGCCTAACGGTCGGGTATGGCACAGTGGCTGTGTATTTTGAACGGATATCGGGAATGTATCAAAACCGTGACCCCAATTATCACTAAATTGACAGCTGTAGTCACCCATGACATAATAATTTCAGCTACCGAGGTTCATTTTCCATCTCAGGTATATCAGCCCTGCCAGACAACGTCGGCCTAACGGTCGGGTATGGCACAGTGGCTGTGTATTTTGAACGGATATCGGGAATGTATCAAAACCGTGACCCCATTATTACCAAATTGACAGCTGTAGTCACCCATGACATAAGAATTTCAGCTGCCGAGGTTCATATTCCATCTCAGGGATATCAGCCCTGTCATACAACGTCGGCCTAATGGTCGGGTGTGGCACAGTGGCTGTGTATTTTGGACGAATATCGGGAATGTATCAAAACCGTGACCCGAATTATCACCAATTTGACGGTCGTAGTCACCCCTGACATAAGAATTCCAGCTACCGAGGTTCATATTCCCTCTCAGGGATATCAGCCCTCTCATACAACTGTCAGGCTAACGGTCGGGAATGGCACAGTGGATATCGGGAATGTATCAAAACCGTGACCCCATTATTACCTAACTGACGTCGGTTGTGACCCCTGACTTGAGAATTTCGACTACCGAGGTTAATATACATTCTAGGGAATATCAGCCCTGTCAGACATTGTCGGGCTAAAAGCCTCGAATGGCACTGTGGCTGTGTGTTTTTGCCGGAGTTTGGGAATGTATCAAAGCCGTGACCCCAGTATCACCAAATTGACGGCTGTAGTCACCCCTGACATAAGAATTTCAGCTACCGAGGTTCATATTCTATCTCAGGGATATCAGCCCTGTCATACAACGTCGGCCTAACGGTCGGTATGGCACAGTTGCTGTGTATTTTGAACGGATATCGGGAATGTATCAAAACCGTTACCCCATTATCACCTAACTCACGCCGGTAGAGACTCCTGACTTGATAATTTCGGCTACCGAGGTTAATATTCATTCTCGGGCATATCAGCCCTGTCAGACATTGTCGAGCTAAAGGTCTGGAATGGCACGGTGGCTGTGACTTTCCGCCGGATTTGGGGAAGGTATCAAAACCGTGACCCCCTTATCACCAAATTGACGGTTGTAGTCACCCCTGATATAAGAATTTCAGCTACCGAGGTTTATATTTCCTCTCAGGGATATCAGCCGTATCCGACATTGTTGGGCTAATTTACGGGAATGCCAAAGTGGCTGTGTATTTTGAACGGATATCGAGAGAGTATCAAAATCGTAACTCCCTAGTCACCTGACTGACTCTCGTAGGCAAGCCTTACATGAGAATTTAAGTACCGTGGTTTATAGTCCTTCTCAGGGATGTCAGTTCTGTCAAATAAGTCCGGGATAAAGCTCGGAAAGGGCACAGTGGCTGTGTATTCCCACCGAATATTGGGAAGGTATCAAAACCGTGACCCCCAAATCACCCAATTGACGCCGTCAATCACCACTGACGTGAGAATTTCAGCTACCGAGGTTGATATTCCATTTTGGAGATATCAGCCCCGTCAGACAATGTCGGGCTAAGGGTCGGGAATGGCAATGTAGCTGTGCATTTTGAACGGATATCAGGAATGTATCAAAAGCGTTGCCTCTTATCACCGCAATAACCCCGTAGTCACCACTGACATGAAATTTTCGGCTACCGAGGTTGATATTCCCTCTCGGGAATATCAGACCTGTCAGGTAATGTTCGGCTAAAGCTCGAGAATGGCACAGTGGCTGTGTATTTCAAACGGATATTGGGAATATATCAGAACCGTGACCCCCTTATAACCTAACTGACGGCCGTAGTCACCCCTGATATCAGAATTTAAGCTACTGAGGTTGATATTCCTTCTCGGGGATATGAGCCCTGTCGGACATTGTCGGCCTAAAGATCTAGAATGGCACAGTGGTTGTGTATTTTCATCGGATATTGAAAAAGTATCAAAATCGTGACCCCTTATCACATAACTGACGCCCGAAGTCACTCCTGACATTAGAATTTCGGCTACCGAGGTGGATATTCCTTCTCGGAAATATCAGCCCTGTCAGACATTGTCAGGCTAAAGGTCTGGAATGGCACAGTGGCTGTGTGTTTCCGCCGGATTTCTGGAATGTATCTAAACAGTGATCCCTTATAACCAATATAACCAAATTGACCGGCCTAGTCACCCCTGACATGAGAATTTCAGCCCAATGACCCCGTAGTCACCACTGACATGAAACTTTCAGGTACCGAGGTTGATATTCCCTCTCGGGGATATCAGACCTATCAGACAATGTCCGGCTAAAGGTCGAGAATGGCACAATGGATGTGTCTTTTCACCAGATATCTGGAATGTATCAAAATCGTGACCCCTTATCACCTAAATGACGCCAGTAGTCACCCTTGACATGCGAATTTGAGCTACCGCGGTTGATATTCTCAGGGATATCAGCGAAATCAGACAATGTCGGGTTAGGGGTCGGGAATTGCACAGTGGCTGTGTATTTCCGCCGAATTTGGGGAATTTTTCAAAATCGTGACCCCCTTATCACCAAATTGACGGTCGTAGTCACCGCTGACATGAGAATTTCAGCTACCGAGGTTGATGTTCCCTCTCGGGGATATCAGCCCTGTCAGACATTGTCGGGCTAAACGTCTGGATTGGCACAGTGGATGTGTGTCTCCGACGGATTTTGGGAATGTATCAAAACCGTAACCCACTTACACCAAACTGACGGTCATAGTCACCCCTGGCATGAGAATTTCAGCTACCGATGTTGATGCTCCCCCTCAAGAATATCAGCTGGGTTAGCAAATTTCGGGCTGAAGCTCAGGAAAAGTACAGTGGCTGTGTATTTTCACCGAATATTGAAAGTGTATCAAAACCGTGACCCCCATATCACCAAATTGACGGTCGTAGTCACCCCTGACATGAGAATTTCAGCTACCGAGGTTGATATTCCTTCTCGGGAATATCAGCCCTGTCAGACATTGTCGGGCTAAAGGTCTGGAATGGCACAGTGGCTGTGTGTCTCCGCCGGATTTTGGGAATGTATCAAAACCGTGCCCCCCTTATCACCAAATTGACGGTCGTAGTCAACCCTGACATGAGAATCTCAGTTACGGAGGTTGATGTTTCCTCTCGGGGATATCAGCTGGGTTAGCAAATATCGGACTGAAGCTCAGGAAAAGTACAGTGGCTGTGTATTTTGACCGGATATTGAAAATGTATCAAAACCGTGACCCCCATCTCCCCAAATTGACGGTCGTATTCATCCCTGACATAAGAGTTTCAGCTACCGAGGTTAGTATTCTCTTTCAAGGATATTAGACCTATCAGACAATGTCGGGCTAGGGGCCGAGAATGGCACAGTGGCTGTGTATTTTGACCGAATATCAGGAATGTATCAAAAGCCTGGCCTCGTATCACCTCAATGACCCCGTAGTCACCACTGACAGCTACCGAGGTTGATATTCCCTCTCGGGGATATCAGACCTGTCAGACAATGTCCGGCTAAAGGTCGAGAATGGCACAGCGGCTGTGTATTTCAAACGGATATTGGAAATGTATCAGAACCGTGACCACCTTATAACCTAACTGACGGCCGTAGTCACCCCAGACATGAGAATGTAAGCTACTGAGGTTGATATTCCTTCTCGGGGACATCAGCCCTGTCAGATATTGTCGGCCTAAAGATCTAGAATGGCACAGTGGTTGTGTATTTTCACGGATATTGAAAATGTATCAAAACCGCGACCCCTTATCACCTAATTGACGCCCGTAGTCACCCCTGACATTAGAATTTCGGCTACCGAGGTTGATATTCCTTTTCGGGAATATCAGCCCTGTCAGATATTGTCGGGCTAAAGGTCTGGAATGGCACCGTGGCTGTGTGTTTCCTCCGGATTTTGGGAATGTATCAAAACCGCGACCCCTCATCACCAAATTGACGGTCGTAATCACCCCTGACATGAGAATTTACAGTTACCGACGTTGATATTTCCTCTCAGGGATATGAGTCCTATCAGACAATGTCGGGCTAGGGGTCGGGAATGGCACATTGGCTGTGTATTTTAACCGGACATCCGGAATGTATCAATAGCGTTGCCTCTTATCAGCCCAATGACCCCCGTAGTCACCACTAACATGAAAATTTCAGGTACCGAGGTTGATATTCCCTCTCGGGGATATCAGACCTATCAGACAATGTCCGGCTAAAGGTCGAGAATGGCACAGTGGCTGTGTATTTCAAACGGATATTGGGAATGTGTCAGAACCGTGATCCCCTTATAACCTAACTGACGGCCGTAGTCACCCCTGGCATGAGAATTTAAGCTGCTGAGGTTGATATTCCTTCTCGGGGATATCATCCCTGTCAGACGGTATCGGCCTAAAGATCTAGAATGGCACAATGGTTGTGTATTTTCACCGGATATTGAATATGTATCAAAATCGTGACCCCTTATCACCTAATTGATATTTCTTCTCGGAAATATCAGCCCTGTCAGACATTGTCGGGCTAAAGGTCTGGAATGGCACAGTGGCTGTGTGTTTCCGGCGGATTTTGGGAATGTATCAAAACTGTGACCCCCTTATCACCAAACTGACGGTCGTAGTCTCCCCTGACATGAGAATTTCCGCTACCGAAGTTGCTATTCCCTCTCAGGGACATCAGCCCAATCAGGCAATGTCAGACTAGGGTTCGGGAATGGCACAATGGCTGTATATTTTAAAGGAATATCAGGAATGTATCAAAAGCGTTGCCTCTTATCACCCAAATGACCCCGTAGTCACCACTGACATGAGAATTTCAGCTACCGAGGTTGATATTCCCTTGCGTGGATATCAGACCTGTCAGACAATGTCCGGCTGAAGGTCGAGAATGGCACAGTGGTTGTGTATTTCAAACGGATATTGGGAATGTATCAGAACCGTGGCCCCCTTATAACCTAACGGACGGCCGTAGTCACCCCTGGCAAAATAATTTAAGCTACTGAGGTTTATATTCCTTCTCGGGGATATCAGCCCTGTCAGACATTGTCGACCTAAAGATCTAGAATGGCACATTGTTTGTGCATTTTCTCCGGATATTGAAAATGTATCAAAATCGTGACCCCTTATCTCCTAATTGACGCCCGTAGTCACCACTGACATTAGAATTTCGGCTACCGATGTTGATATTCCTTCTCGGGAATATCAGCCCTGTCAGACATTGTCGGGCTGAAGGTCTGGAATGGCAAAGTGGCTTTGTGTTTCCACCGGATTTTGGGAATGTATCAAAACCGTGACCCCCTTATCACCAAATTGACGGTCGTAGTCACCCCTGACATGAAAATTTCAGCTACCGAGGTTGATGTTCCCTCTTGGGGATATCGGCTTGGTTAGGAAATATCGGGCTGAAGCTCGGGAAAAGTACAGTGGCTGTGTATTTTTACCAGATATTGTGAATGTATCATAATCGTGATCGCCCTTATCACTTGACTTACGCCCGTAGTCACCCCTGACCGGAGAATTTAAGCCACCGTGGTTGATACTCTCTCCCGGAGATATCAGCCCTGTCTGGACGTGTCGGGATGAAAGTCGGGAATAGCACAGTACCTGTGTGTTTCCACAGTATATGGTGAATGTATCAAAATCGTTACCTCCTTTTCACCTAACTGACGCCCGTAGTCACCCCTGACAGGAGAATCTCACCTACCGAGGTTGACATTTCCTCTCGGGTATATCCGCCCTGTTAGAAAATATCGGCCTGAAGCTCAGGAATGTGTATCAGTGGCTGTGTATTTCCACCAGATATTGTGAATGTATCACAATCGTGACCCCCTTATCACCTAACTTACTCCCGTAATCACCCCTGACAGGAGAATCTCAGCTACCGAAGTTGATATTCTCTCTCGGGGACATCAGCCCTGTCTGGAAATGTCGGGCTGAAGGTCGGAAATGGCACAGTGGATGTGTCTTTTCACCGGATATCGGGAATGTATCAAAATCGTGACCCCTTATCACCTAACTGACGCCCGTAGTCACCCCGAGAGGAGAATCTCAGCTACCGAGGTTAATATTCCCTCTCGGGGATATCAGCCCTGTCAGGAAATGTTGGGCTGAAGGATTGGAATGGCACAGTGGCTGGGTATTTCAATCGGATATTGGCAATGTATCAAAATCATGAACCCAGTATCACCTATCAGATGCCCATAGTCACCCCTGACAGGAGACTCTCAGCTACCGAGGTTAATATTCCCTCGCGGGGATCTCAGGCCTTTCAGGAGATGTCGGGGTAAAGGTCAGGAATTGCACAGTGGCTGTGTATTTCCACCGGATATTGGGAATGTATCAAAATAGTGACCCCCCCCCCCCCCCCCCCACCTTATCATATAACTGACGCCCGTAGTCACCCGTGACAGGAGAATCTTATCTACCGTGGTTGATATTCCCTCTCGGGGATGATTTTAGTCCTGTCAGGAAATGTCGGGAATGGCACAGTGGCTGTGTATTTCCACCTGATATGGGGAATGTTGTCATCCCTGGCAGGTACATCTCCCTCTCGGGGAGTCAGTCCTGTCAGACAATGTCGGGAGTGGCACAGTGGCTGAGCATTTCCATCGGATATTGGGAATGTATCAAAATCGAGACCCCATTATCACCTAACTGACGCCCGTAGTCACCCCTGACAGGAAAATCTCAGCAATTGGACATGTAAATATATTACACTCATCACCTACCTGACGTCGTAGTCACCGCAGACATTAGAAACACAGTTACCGGGGCTGATATTCCCTCGCAGAGATGTCAGCCCTGTCAGACATTATCGGACTGAAGGGCAGGTCTCGCACAATGGCTGTGTATTTCACAAGCTTGTCCCATGTCACATAACATTCGTTTTTTTCCCAGGACATGGGAATCTCGGCCGACGGGTCTGATTTTTCACAGCAGAGTAATCCACCCTGTCAAATATTGTTATACTGGATGTCTCGCCTTGCACAGTGGCAAAACGTCATGCCAATTCTAAGTTATGAAACTTCGGTATTGTTCTACACTGCACTATAACCGCAGATACCCAATTTCGTCAGAATCGGTCGGAAATTGGAGATTTTAAAAGCTCAAGGGTGTTCAATCAAAGCCATGGTCACGTCCAAAATCAGTTTCAATCCCATAGAAATGTTCCTCGGACCGAGTAAATATTATAGGTGCAAAATTTCGTTTCGAGTACTGTAGAATACTTCTATTCATACAAAGATGACCAAAATATGTATAGACTGGCTCGCCTGCTCGACTTCCACAAGGTTTCATTGACATGAAATTTTGCGAGCCAGATGGCCTTGTTTCAAGATCAAGGTATTGTCGCAAACTCAAAACGACTTCATATTGTAGTTAGCTATGCCATAAAAACCACTAGATCCCATATTCCGCTGAAATCAGAAGAGAAAAGACGATTAGAGGCCAAGGTTGAATATCAAGGTCGGGGTTATGTCCTCGGTCGGATTCGACTCTGCAGCATAACTCTTCTGGTCAAAGTAATATACATGGCAAGTTTCGTCCCGATCGGTTTATTGCATACATGCACATAGACAGATCAACTAAAAACAGTTAAATGTTCGCGGTTATAACACTGGTAGCGGGATTTGTTTTTCGAACATTACAAGCAAATGGTGAACGCTCGATCAATATCGAGGTTCCCGCTTTAACAATATATATAGTAATAGCTGGGGCCCTGACTTCGTCCGGCATGGATTGAAATAGGCAGCTGGATTGAGTTGAGCATGGTGAATCACCCCAGATACAATTGTTTTTATTGAAATTGGTCCGAAAATGGCTATTTTAGAGATGAAGGTCACAATTTCAAGGTCAAGGTCACGGCACATGCGTAAATTGATAGGTCCCGAACACTACCTGACGGAACGTTATATACATACCACGTTTCGTCCCGATTTGCCGAGTAATTTCGGAGATCCTTAATGCGCATGCGCCAAGACGGGCCCCTTTCATGTACGATTGTGGCGAATGACTTCCCGATGGTCCTTACACACACATCTCAGCTTTCGTCCCGATCGGTCAAGTAGTTTCTAATATTGTTACTGCGCATGCGCGAAGACGGGACCCCCCGCTTCATATCGGTAGTGGTAAACAAACTACATATGCACTCCAACTGTCCTCTCGATTGGCCTAGGGGTTTCGGGGGCTATGCGTTACAAACAAACATAGTTACTGAAATAGATGATAGACTAGAGGGGGAGGGGTGCCCGATTTCGTCCAGGCTAGAAGGTCAAGATCAGGACGCATGCCCAGTTTGGTCCAAAATACTACCCAATCGAAGTTACAAACACCAACCACGTTTCGTCCCGATTGGCCCATCAGTTTCAGGGATTGTTAATGCGCATGCGCGAAGATTGGCCCTTACCTGATGGTGGCAGCTCACTACCCGGTGGACCATACACATATGTCCTAGGTTTGGTCCCGATTGGTCCAGTAGTTTATGAGGTCGTTACGGCGCATGCGGACCCCACTCCAGGTCCGATGGACGATAAACTCTTCAGGGCCGAACTACATGCGCATGCGAAGTTTCGTCCCGATCGGCCGAGCCGTTTCGAGGCTATAGCGAACAGACACACACACACACACACAGACACAAAAATGAGCTCAAATATATGACAAACGAACTCAAATATACAATATAGAAGATATGTTCGCGGTTCGTGCTTATTAATCCTCTCTGTATATCTATACTGTTCGCCGTTCGCGTTTTGCTGTTCTCGTTTACCTGACGAAATTAACAATCTCATATATACATATATATATATATATAATTTCGTCAATTTGCCGTCATGCTCGGAAGTTTACTTCCTTCTAAGCGGCTTTCATTTTTGACTAATTCTTATTCCGTTACGTTAAGTGAGGTACCAATGTGTATCGCGTCATGGGAGCGTAAAATGTAGCGTCACGCTGATCCTAATTGTTGAATGGGAATTATAAAATTGATCTAGATACGCGTACGTCTTACAGATCGATTTATTATTTGGCAAATGGCCGCCTAGCTCCTAATCAAAAACCCGTCTATAAAATCGCCGATGCATATCTTCCTTGGGTGGCAACAAGTAAAGATCTTTCCTGCATTTCACGTTGTTCACTGTTTTTAATTGTAAATTATGGACATGCAGTACCGTATCATATCTTTCTTAGGTGGTAACAAGTGGAGATATATTCCGCGTTATTACGTTCAAATTTTGTTCTCAGCCTTAGAATTAGGAGAATTCAAACATTTATCTCAACCTCGCCCTGGTTACAGAGGCAGAAGCGAGTTCGCATGCCGTATTCACACATTCAACCATTCCTTGACCCGAATTGTTCAAACGCGTTGTTCTCCATATTCAAGTGTATTGCTTGTAAAATCACCGTATCATATCTCCCTTGGGTGGTAAAAATATGTTCCCCGTCTCACGTATCTGATTCTATTACGTTCAAAATAACCGTATCATATCTTCCTTGGGTGGCAACAAGTAAAGATATGTTCCGCGCTTCACTTTGCCTTTTGTATTCAAGTGTAAATTACGAAAAAAATACCGTATAATATCTCCCTTGGGTGGCAACAAGTAAAGATATGTTCCGCGTTATTACGCAAAAAGCAAATATGAATTAGACTATTTCTAAAACCTCGCCCTGGTAACAGAGGCAGAGGCAAGTAAGTTCGTATACCGTATTCACACATCCAACCACTCCTTGGCCCGAATCATTCAATCATTTAAAAGCGCGCCTCCATATCTCCACCCCAGTACCCAACCCGCGTCAATCAGACATCAATACCGCTGATGAAAAATAGAATCTTTTTATACCCTCCTTGCGTGGTAATACCCCCCCCCCCACGCCCGATCCTTCCAGGGTGTCTAAATGTCTTGTCCCCACCCACTATTGCAGCATATATATGCCCTCCACCACTAATCTAAATGTAGCCCCTCCTATAATGTCTACACTGACAATCGTAGGCTAGGATTCCATACACCCGCCCCCACACATACGCATGATGTACGCACTGACATATAACCAATGATCATAATCTCACAACATATACACGCTATGTTCAACACCAATGCGTTTTTAGGTGTAATTGCTCTATACACTAATATATATGCCCCCCCCCCCCCCTCCCCCGTTCAGCAAGTTAAAAATGAGAATATTTGGAACTATTCTTGTCTATTGAGCCCATTGGGTTCTAGTGTTTGAAGTTTGTTAATCCAAAATGCTTCACGACCCCTCCTGTAAGCTGTATTTTGTTGATTAATTTGTTCAATCCCAATAATCTTAAAATTGTTCATACTATGGTTTTTGGTCAGAAAATGATGTGGTATCGGTTCATCCATAATCTCAAGTTGTATTCTACTCAGATGGTTTTGCATTCTCTCATACAATTTTGTCCCCGTCTCTCCCACGTACACAACTTCATTGCACTTGTCGCAGAGAATCCCATATATCACATTCCTGGACATGCAGGTGATTTTTTTGCCTATGTGGTAGGCCCTCCCGTTCTTGTCTGCGAATTGTTTTGTTTGGAGCATAAAACCACAGATTGCACAATTTCTCTCGCATCTATCAGATCCCGTCCCTTGATTGTTGAACAATTTATTATGCTTGCTATGGACTATGATATCTCCCAAATTTTTCAGTCTTTTGCACGAAATCAGGGGTGGTTTTTCGAATGCCAACTTCATGCGTTTTGAGCGGTGTAAAATGGGCATCCGCTCCCGCGTTATTTTCCCGATGTCGGGGAGGCGCCGCGAGTAGGTGACCACAAACGGGACTCTTTCGCCGGTTGATTTGTTAGATCGTTTTTCAAGTAACTGTTTACGCTCGATTTGGTCGACTTTTTTCAGTTGTTTGCTTACAAAGTTTTCGTCGTAACCAATGGCATGCAGGTGTTGTTTTATATCATTTTTGTGGCATTCATATTCAGCATTATCGGAACAAATTCTTTTTACTCTTGAAGCTATTCCATATGCTATCGCTCTTTTAGTGTTGATTGGGTGATCTGACTTTGCGTGCAGGTATTGATGCGTGTCCGTGGGTTTTGTATATAAACCGGTTTTAAGAAATCCGTCTTTAATTTTGACTATCGTGTCTAAGAATTCTATTCCATTTTCAGACCACCTTAAATCAACCTGTATTCTTGGGTGTATTGTATTTGCCAAAGAATGATATTGTTTCAGAGACTCCAACCCATGCGTCCATACTCCCCAGATATCATCAACGTAACGTACCTGTTCAAGAGGGTGTAACTTCGATGGTTTTGACAGTTTCTCTTCCCATTCACCCATATATGTGCACGCATAATTCATCCCTAATCGCGAACTTATTGCAACGCCGTCCGTTTGTAAATAATGTCTTCCTTTAAATGAAAAATTGTTATTGTCCAAAACAGTTTCTATTAGTTTAAGACCTATCTCTGTTGGGAATAATTTTCTTTTAGAGTTTTCTAGTGCTTTTTTACAAGCTAATATGCCTTCATTACGTGGGACGCTTGGATATAATTTCTTGACGTCCATACAATACATTATGCTGTTTTCAGGGAGTGGTTGGGGTATACAGTCCAGTCTGTTCAAGAAATGTGTGGTATCGTGTATGTAGTATGGTAATGATTCAACGTGTTGTTTTAATTCAGACTCCATCACTTCTGCTATTTTCTCTGTTGGGTGGTTTATTCCCGAAATTATTGTTCTTAAAATGGGCTTCATTTTTATGCATTTTGGGGTTACCTTTTACTCTACCAGCCTGTGGCTGCTTAGGTATCACGTACGCTAATACTTTTTTGTCTATCAGTTTGTTTTTTTCTAGTTTTTTGAGTTGGCTTTTAATCTTATTTGTTATTTTCTCTGTCAGATTTACAGGTACTTCTTTGTATGTTGTTTGGTCCCCCAACTCCATCAAGATCTCATTTTCATATTTACTTGCATCCAAAACGGTTATTCCAGACCCTTTATCGGCTGGTCGCACGACTATTGTATTATCATTTAACAACTCTTTCAGAGCCTTCTCTTCCATTTTTGTTATGTTGTTTCGCACGCGTTTTCTTATGCCCTTCAAAATATCTTCCCGTACTATCTCTAAATAAAGGTCAAGGTGCTTATCTCTACCTTCTTCAGGAGTCCACGGGTTGCGCTCTTTAAATTTATCATTAATATATTGCTGTTTATTTCTAGGAAATACTCACATAGTCGCATTCTGCGCTCCAAGTCTTTTATCTCAACTGTAAGGTTCGCTATATCCAAAGTTCTTTCCGTTGGGACAAACTTGAGACCCCTTTTAAGTAATTATCTTTGGTGTTTTGTTAGTTTCTTACCGGATAAATTAAACACATTATTTTGCTGATTTATTTCAGTTTCCTTGTGCAGAATTTTACTCTTTATATCTACATAAATGTTATTTTGATCATCGCTGATATTCTTAACTTCTACAGATTCATCCTTTATGGAGGGTTTCGCAGGCTTTTTGTCGGTAATTTGTTTTGAATAACCCCGGGAATTCACTGTCTCACTAAGTAGAAATAAACAATCTGAATGTGGGTGGAATTATTTATTGTCAAAGGCAAGACTCAACATGAAAAATTGCCTGAAAAAATACCGAAACCAGTCATTTTCAGCCACCTAGCAGCCTCAAAAGCAGAATTTTCCCACCAACCCCACCTACCCACCCCTGGGGCAGAGCATCCCCTGCTTCTAAAATGCAAAAAAAATTTTTATATGTTTCTGTCTCATTTTTTAGTTACCTGTCTGGTAACAAACCCGTGTAAAAATTACATTTGAAAAAATAGCCAATTTTTCGAAGCCACCGTTTCCCATAATTCATCTGGTAATTTACCCCTATGTATCAGATTCCAACTTTGGGACCAAAACTTCAAATTCTCTTGTCCAACAAAAAACCTAATGTAATCATATATCTGATACTAAAAATATATCTCTATTTTACATGGCCTTAGTTTCAACATATGCCCTAAGTTTAGAATTTCACCCCTGTGCAATAGTGCGAAACCGTAGAGCGGAACCTAAGACGTACGCCTATCTCGATCAATTTTATAATTCCCATTCAACAATTAGGATCAGCGTGACGCTACATTTTACGTTCCCATGACGCGATACACATTGGTACGGCACTTAACGTAACGGCATAAGAATTAGTCAAAAATGAAAGCCGCTGTTGTGTTTCTACAACGCATAAGTTCAACTTTAGCTGTTTATTCAGCAATGATACAAAACATGTTATGGTCGTTCCTCGACTATATCTTCTCCCCTCTTTGTTGCCTCCCCTGATGTACACAGTGCCTACAATCAGATACACTACATCCCTTCCCAACTGTTAAAACAAAGTCAGTAACATAATAAAATTCCTGAAACCTCTTTCCCTACTAATAATACAAAAAGTCTGGTTGTTTTGTGGAGAACGTTTGTCGGGTTGATCGCCGTGGCACATTCCCACCGCCTCCCATGGTCTGAGTATCCCTTGAGCCAGTGGCAGATGCACTTGAGTTAGCGCTTGGTCTCTCTAGGGTTTCATCAAAGTCTGGCAAGGGTGTATCTAATGGATAATGTTTCAAGAACTTGGCATTCCTAACATACTTGCTGCCAGTTAAAGTATTAACTACACGAAAAGTATTTTTATGAAGTTGCTCAATCACAACATGCTTGACTGATTGAAACTGGGGAGTGAGCTTGTTTCACTGAATATTTGCAAGATAAACAATATCACCAATGTGTATACCATGAGAATGTACTCGTCTCTTTTTGTCTGTGTAATTTTTCATGGCAGTTTTATACTGTCGGTTAAGACTTCGAACTTTAAAATAATCGGGTGATTGCTTGTGAAAAGAGAGCACGGGCGTGATGCCAGGAAGTTTCGTGCGAATTTCGCGCCCGAAAATAAGAAACGCAGGACTTACTCCAGTGGCCCTTGCTGGAGTAGCACGATAGTACAAAAGAATATTGTCAAGTTCCCTAGACCAGTTCTTGCCATCTGTGTCACATGCAATGATGGCTTTCTTTAAAAATCGATGGAATCTCTCAATTTTTCCGTTGCTTCTGGGGTAAAAAGGGGATGATTTCAAATGCTTGATGCCATTAAGTGCCAGAAATTGTTCAAATTTAAACCCTACAAATTGTCTACCATTTTCTGACACCAGCTCTTGGGGAAACCCAAACCTTGCAAAAATACTAGACAGGGCATCAATTACACTTTCAGCAGATATGTCATTTAAAATTGTTGCTTCAGGGAATGATGAAAAATAATCAATTACAGTAAGTATGTGTTTCCCTTGTATAGGCCCAACAATGTCAATTGCAACCTTGACCCATGGGTGTGAAGGCATCTCAATAGGATTCAATGGTTGATCGGGAGCAAGGGAACTGTTTTGTGAGCAAGAGTTGCATTTAGAAATCAGTAATTCAATATCTCTGTTCATATTGTACCAGTAAAAACTTTCTCTCAACAACTGTTTGGTACGAACCACACCCTGGTGAGTTTCATGTGCAAGTTGCAACATTTGCCTCTGCAAACAACTTGGAACCACCACACGTGAGCCTTGGAATAATAAACCATCATGGTAAGTAAGAACTGATTTCATTTTCACAAAAGGAATTAGATCGTGATTAACTTGTTTAGGCCACTTTCCACTTTCAATAAATGAAATAACTTTTGCTAAAGTTGGGTCAACCTTCGTAGCTTCTTGAATTTCACTCAAAGTTATTGATTTTAAAGCTTTCGTGCAAACATTGAAAATTGAAGATAAATACTCTTCAGCTACAGAACAATCTTCTGAGGTTGAGAGAGGCAGTCGCGATAAGCCGTCAGCTGAGTTTTGTGATTCTGGAATATATTGAATTTCATAATCATATGGGAGTAAACGCCAACCTAATCTCTGAATCCGGAGTGGTAACACAGTAGTTGCCTTAGGTTTGAGCATGTGAATAAGGGGACGGTGATCAGTTTGAAGGATAAATTTTCTTCCCCATAAATAAACATGAAACTTCTCCACGGCCCAAACACATCCGAGTGCCTCTCGCTCAATCTGAGAGTAGCGTCTCTCCACTGTCGAAAGGGATCGACTTGCAAAAGCCACTGGCTTGTTGGAACCATCAGTTTGTTCTTGAATCAAAATGGCCCCTAGCCCAACGGGGCTTGCATCTGTCAGCACATAAGTCTTAGCTGAATTGGAATAAAAGGCCAAACACTGTTCTGCAGTTAATTTTGATTTGAGAAGGTTGAAAGCCCTGCTTGCAGAAGAATCCCATTTCCAGGGAATGGTTTTGTGAGTTAAGCGTCTGAGTGGGTCAGTGATGGTAGCATAGTCTGGTATAAATTTCATAAGAAATCCAGCTGTTCCCAAAAATGAACGCAATTCTGAGACATTTTGTGGAGCTTTTGTTTGTACTAGTGCTTCAATTTTACTAGGATCGGGGCGAATTCCGGTTTTTGAAAGCACATGACCAAGGAATGTTATAGAATCTAAATCAATCTTACACTTATTTTTGTTAAGTTTCAAACCTCGACTCTCACAACGGCTGAATACCTTTTCTAGGCGATCCAAAAACTCAGCTTTGGTAGGGGCGTGTACCACAAAGTCATCCATGTACCACACGACACCCTGTAACCCCATTAAAATATCATTCATAGCTTGCTGATAGGCATCTGTTGCACTAGCGAGACCAAATGGAACTCTTTTAAATCTGTAACAACCGCGATGTGTGATAAATGTTGTTAGATGCCGTGAATCTGAATCTAACTCTATCTGCCAAAAACCTTTTTTAGCATCTAACTTTGCAAAGTAACAAGAGCCATTCAATTCGAGTAACAGGTCATCAATTGACGGAATTGGAAAAGGTTGTCTAACAACAGCTTTATTCACCTCACGGAGATCAACGCACAGCCTTATCTCCTCGGAGTTCTTTTTGGGAACAACCAACAAATTAGAAACCCAGTTAGAACCCTCGGTAACTTCTTCAATGACATTCAACTCCAGCATTTTATTAAGTTCTTTTTCAATAGACTGCCTAAGGGCAAATGGTTGTTTACGAAGCCTCTGGGCTACAGGCTGAATATTCGGATTCACAGTGACGTGATGAACAAAATTACTGACTTTACCCAGTCCATGAAAAGTTTTGTCATGTTTACTCAAAACATCTGAACAATCAATCAAGTTTGTCGAATCACCCGGCACTGAATGAATCTTTTGAGGTTTATGCAATAAATTTAAGTCAAAAATGCAACGTTGTCCTAAAAGAGAAGCACTTTTCCCTTCAATCACATAAAATTTGGCTGAAATATGTTGATCATTGGAACCTATCTCGGCTATAAAATAGCCCTGGCAGGGTAAAGGTGTGTGTTGACCATAACCAAAAAATTGCTTGGCAGTCTTATAAAGTTTACAGTCAGAAAAAATTTTATTGTATACATCAGAACAAATAATGTTTTGGCTAGCACCCGTGTCCAATAAAACTTTAATTTTTCGATTATTAATCAAAATTTCCTCTGAAAGGGTGGGGTTAAGACAATAAACAAAATCGCTGTCAGAGTCTGAAGAGAAATATTCATCACGGACTGTATGAACATTTGTCGGCTGATGGGGAGTTGAAGTTTTTGAGGTTTGCTTTTTGGAAGTCTGCTCCCATCTTTTCTTTTTTTTACAAACACGCTGAAAATGTCCAAGAGTACCGCAAAATAAACATTTAGCTTTCTTGGCTCCACATTCACCAGATGTGTGGTTGGGGTAGCCACATCGATAACAAAGACTTTCTGAAGTCGATATGCGCAGGCGATCAATTGATTCTGCTGTACCAGAGGTTGCTTCTGCAGCCATTTCGCGAGATTCTTCACGAACTTTCTCAAAAAGTCTAGACATTTTGACAGTCTTTTCTAGGGTAAGATCGTCTTGCTGTAGAAGTTTTTCACGAAGTGTATGCGACTGACACTTTTCTACGATCTGATCACGAATCATTTCACTTTCTAGTGCAGCAAATTCACAGGTTTGAGCTAATTCTCTGAGGGCAGTCACATAACTGTCTATTGGTTCATTCAGACCTTGGGCACGCTGGCGAAATTTGTATCGTTCTGCAACAACATTGCGTTTGGGGTTGAAGTAAGCAGCTAAAACACCTTTGGTTTGCTCGTAAGTGTCTTTATCACCAGGTAATGTTGCAAAAACACGTTGACAGTGCGGGCCAAGGCAATGCAATAATGTAGCTCTCTTTACAGAATCGTCCTTGCTGTCAAGACCACTTGCAATAGAAAATATATCAAAAGAGTTAATCCAAAGTTTATATTCTGAATACATGTCAGATGCATTCATATTCAGAGGTATCGGCGCTCGGAGACCTGACGTCTGCATGTCGAAAACAGTGAAGTTCGAAAAATGAACAGGCTTCTTTAAATTATCGGAAGTAACGAGCGTGACGTCACTGCGAAGCAGCAAAATCGCGGATACAACGACAATAGGACAAAGAAAGTTTCTCATAAATGAAACACAAGGCAGGAAGTCTCAGAAAACAAAGTGCAGACGTAGGACAGTTCTGAAGGGGGTTCCTTTTATCCTTGTCGCCAAACTGTTGTGTTTCTACAACGCATAAGTTCAACTTTAGCTGTTTATTCAGCAATGATACAAAACATGTTATGGTCGTTCCTCGACTATATCTTCTCCCCTCTTTGTTACCTCCCCTGATGTACACAGTGCCTACAATCAGATACACTACAGCCGCTTAGAAGGAAGTAAACTTCCGAGCATGACGGCAAATTGACGAAGTTATATATATATACACTTCATCAAATATTTTATATAATTAAACTTCTTACGGTTCATGCGTTTTCAGATAAAACGATTGGCTCACACGATTCTGTTTTTTCTTTTCATAACTCAATGAACCGAAAAAAACACAGTTAGGTCCGCCCCCAGCCACGCCCCTAACATACCAGCCTTCGGAGTTGCAACATGGCGTCAAATCAATAGAAGTTAGAATACTGGCACGTTCTGAATGTGAAAAATAAAAATAAATTTATATTACTAATTTATCACCATGAAATTATTTATAAAATATTTAAATGACCGTGGTGGGTCAATTTTTCTGTTTCTTCACAACTGTATTTATTTGACATTTCAATTTTTACGCACACTGATCGTCTGCGTTCATCGTTTTACCCAAGTCGATTGTAAACAATGGCTGGTCACGACGAATACGGCAATTTTGACATTGCTAATTTGAATAAAATTTTTGGAAATCAAAATGATTTTATATTTGAGGAAGAATATTTTGACAATTTATCTTTTCTCAATGAAGAGTTTGAGGTCGAGAGTGCAGAGGTGGTCGACCTGGTAGCATCGACGCCAGAGACCGCAAAAAGTGCTAAAATAGAAATGGAGAGAGCTATGGCTGTCACGGTTGAGGAAAAAATGATTGTCACAGCTCGGTTTAAAAAATTAACTGAATAAAGCCTCCAGTTATTAGAAGAAGGTCGCCAATCAAAGCCGACCAAGAAAAATACTAAGTGGGGGATCAAATTATTTCAAGATTGGAGTGTTGAAATTTGCGGCCAGCCTGTAAACTTTATGACAATCGAGCCAAGTGAATTGAACTGTCATTTACGAAAATTCTATGCTGAAGCACAGCTTAAAAATCAAGAGAAACGCGTTTCAAAATTACACCCAAGCCAAGCTGCAGAATATCATAAAAACACTATGAAAAATGTTAGATCCGCCATAAATAGGCATTTGCACGACATGGGCCTGGAAATTGACATTGTGAGAGACAAAGCTTTCAAGGAAGCAAATAATATGTTGGATGCGAAACTAAAATTCAATTTGAAACATGGTTTGTCACGCCCAACCTGTCATAAGCAGATTATTGACAAAACTGATTTGAGTAAAATCGGCACATACCTGTACTCTTCAGTAAATCCAGTCATTCTGAGATACCTAGTGTGGTATAATCTGGCGATCCACTTTGTAAGTCGGGGCATTAAATTCCACAAGCAACTAACAATGAATTCCTTTAAGTTTTGCCACGATGAAAATAACTGCGAATATGTGGTAATTGCACACGAAACTAACCAAAAGAACCGTCAGGGTGGGCTTCTCAGACTCAATGAAGAAGTGCCGTCAGATAAACGAATGTACGCAATAGCTGACAAGTTTTGTCCAGTGAAATCCCTTCGACTCTGATGGAAAAAAACTGATCCAAATGCAAAATCCCTCTTCAATCAGTGCACTAAGAATGCTCTTCTTTCACCTTCCACTGAACCTGTGTGGTTCACCGATAAAAGTGTCAAAGAATATCAGTTTTCGAAGTTTATGTGTGACATTTCACGCAATGCAAACTGCAGTAAATCCTACACAGCACATTGTTTACGTGCGACTAGTATCCAGGCAATGAATGATGCTGGGTTTGAATTAAGGCACATTATGTACATGAGAGGTCACAAAAATGAAAGTTCAGTTCGTAGCTACAACAGGGAATGTTCCACCATACAAAAACAAACCATCAGTCAAACCCTGTCGTGGTTCAGCCACAACCTGCCCAAGTGCAACAAGAAAACGCTACATCAGTGACGCCATCCACTAGTAACGCAGCTCATTTGAACAAAAGTTTTCAGTTTCCAATTCCAATGAATGAACACTGCCTGAATTCAACTAATTTCATGTCATCTGGCTTTATATCTAACTCCACTTTTACAAACTGTGTTTTTCAGTTCTCGGGAAACGCTCAAAAGCAAAATACAATGTAATACTGATGGCCTACTTCAACCTACCACGGAACGTAACTTTTACGTGAAGTGAACAGTTGAATGAAATTTGAGGGAGGCGTGGCTTATGACGTTTTCTTTGCATTACGTAATTCATTGGTCAATAAAAAATTTAATGACATAAGTGCATTTGACTTGGAAAGTGTGTCAATTGCTACCTGCATTTCAATAATATGCGCCCTCTTTCATGCCAGAAAAATAATATGTCTACCAGGTTTAGTTTTTTAAGTCTTTGTTCGCTGAAGTAGAGGACGACTAACACTATTTATTTATTTGGGTCGCGAACGTTTAATTATAAGGAATGATCGTTTCTTTTTGTCTATTTCTTGAGTTATGAATCCCAAAAAACAAAGTCCAAACTGTGTAAGTGGGCGTAGCAACAAGTAAAGATATGTTCCGCATTACACGTTGTTCACTGTTTTTAATTGTAAATTATGGACAAACAATATCGTATCATATCTTCCTTAGGTGGTAACAAGTGAAGATATATTCCGCGTTATTACGCGCAAATTTTGTTCTAAGCCTTAGAATTAGGTGAATTCAATCATTTATCTCAACCTCGTATTCAAACATCCAACCACTCCTTGGCCCGAATCATTCGATCATTTAAAAGCGCGCCTCCATATCTCCGCCCCAGTACCCAACCCGCGTCAACCAGACATCAATACCGCTGATGAAAAATAGAATCTTTTTATACCTTCCTTGCGTAGTAATAACCCCCCCTCCCCCGCCCGATCCTTCCAGGGTGTGTAAATGTCTTGTCCCCAACCACTATTGCAGCATATATATGCCCTCCACCACTGATCTAAGTGCAGCCCCTCCTATAATATCTACACTGACAATCGCAGGCTAGGGTTCCATACACCCCATCCACCCCCCCCCCCCACACACACACATACACATGATGTACGCACTGACATATGTCCAATGATCATAATCTCACAACATATAATGCAATGTTCAACACCAATTGCTCTGTACACTAATTACTACGCCCCCCCCCCCCCCCCCGTTCAGCGAGTTTATAAATGAGAATATTTGGAATTATTCTTGTCTATTGAGCCTATTGGGTTCTAGTGTTTGAAGTTTGTTAATCTAAAATGCTTCACGACCCCTCCTGTAAGCTGTATTTTGTTGATTAATTTGTTCACACGTGGGTGAGACGAGGACAAAATTGTATGAAAGAATGCAAAACCATCTGAGTAGAATAAAACTTGAGGTTATAAATGAACCGATACCACATCATTTTCTGACCCAAAACCATAGTATAAACAATTTTAAGATCATTGGGATTGAACAAATTAATCAACAAAATACAGCTTACAGGAAGGATCGTAAAGCATTTTGGATTAACAAACTTCAAACACTAGAACCGAATCAAAGTGTTGGCACCTCGCTTACCGGCTTCCGAAGCTATACTACCACTCTCTTCGGTCGCAGCTTTCTTACCCACATCGACCGCAAGTTTCTTTCCATTTTGAGAGCGCTCGACACGATCTCTTTCGAGACATCACCTGTGAATTTACGAGTTAAAAATTGCATCATCAAATCCACGATGCTCGATCTGCCGTAGACGTAAGATCTAGCGTATCTCCTGTTATTTATCACTAATATTTTTTTTTAATTATTATTATTATTATTTTTTTTAAATATATATTTTTTATTTACTTAATATTTTTTTTTTCTTTTCTCTTACTATTTTATTATTTCAAACGATTCATCAACTTTTGATAATCCTTCTTAGGCAAGACCTTCTGCCTCAACAATTCGTTGCACACGCTCACTATCTCGTTATCAACTCCGGTGTTACCAGCCTCCCTGCTTGCCATCAACAAACTCAATCTCCCCAACAAGGCGTCGGGATAACGTGGAAGAAATGTTGTATTGGTAATTTCCTTACCAGTCGTCGATTTCACAAAATACTTGTTCACATTCCATATGGGTTCTACCACGTGTTTCCACTTGTAACCTCTCCTATCCTTCGGTCTCTTCTCTTTGGGATCATTGTTCTTCTTCATGGCGTGATTCTGAACCAGAATGTCTCCATAAGTTTTGTAATCCTCCTTGGTGTAATCGCCGGGTCTCTTGTGAGGGAGCAGAGTGTGCAATCCATCGGTCATTTCGTTCGTGTTCGGATCGACGATCAAATAGACGCCTTCAAACCATATTTGCATGTCACCAACGAAATTGTCATCAGCTTCCTGACGAAAATCGTAAATCTCCTATTTTTCTCTACCGTCGTCGCATCGGTCTCGATCCTCTCTGGAGTGTCGAACAAACTTTTCGATGTAACACTACCGACGCTACTCGGATCGGTCTCGATTCCCGTCGAAAGGAAATCGGAGAAAGTTCTCAGTGCTAAAGTACAGGGTGCAAACCCATCCTCAGAGAACCTTCTTTTATGGGTCTCAATTCCTCCACGATCTCTTTCCTGGCTCGTGCCTGAACCTCAGTGATGGGTCTGAACAACTTGGTCTCAATCCCATCTCTCCCAATCATCTGGCCCTATCCTGCACTTGAATATTCTCCTTACTCCGTATTAAACCTGCTCGTCTCTTCACTTCGAATCTCCGATGTGTAGCAACATTGTTTTTATTTATTATTATTATTTTTTTTTTAATAAAAAATAGTTATTTTTTTTGTATTCTTATTTATAGACTTATTATTTTTTTTAATGTTGTTTTACATATATCTTTTGTATTCTTATTTTTTAAATGTTGTTTATATATATATTTTAAAAAACAATTTTTTTATCGTCCGTCTATAATTCGCGAACCTGCTCGTCCCTTCACTTCGAA
The DNA here is from genome assembly GCA_031216915.1 of Pictodentalium vernedei. Lineage (NCBI taxonomy): Eukaryota > Metazoa > Mollusca > Scaphopoda > Dentaliida > Dentaliidae > Pictodentalium > Pictodentalium vernedei. The sequence goes on along the minus strand of CM062294.1, from coordinate 376,468,142 downwards.
TCTCCGATGTGTAGAAATATTGTTTTTATTTATTACTATTTTTTTTAATTTTTTTTTAATAAAAAATAGTTATTTTTTTTTGTATTCTTATTATTTTTTTGAATGTTGTTTTATATATATCTTTTGTATTCTTATTTTTTGAATGTTGTTTATATATATATTTTAAAAAACAATTTTTTATCGTCCGTCTCACAACTCGCAATATCTACATAATCGAGGACTAGAGCAGGCGCACCTCACACATTTTAGACTCTGCAAGCTCTCTCTCTCTCCTCGTCAAAAACTTTACTACATCATCGCCGGCGGGTTCGGGCGCACCGATAAATTCGCCGCTCGATTCGAACTCCGTTTTTCAGCGGGAATCAACGTTAGATTGCTAGTCTTCCAACTGCACCGCTGGTGTTTTTTTGGTGGTAATCTGTCGCAAAAAATCATCTAAATGGCGGGTCCGTGTTTCCTCCGTGAAAAGGTGAGTGTTTTCCCAAGAACGGTCATCGTCAAAAGTTACAAGCGCACCTAAAAGTGAATTTGTAAGAGAGGGAATTTTATAGAGTTTGTTAAAATTCCGTCGAAATTTTAGTCGGAGCCACGTTGATCGTTAGAGAAATTGAACATTAAACCCACGATGCCTCATCTACCACAAACACTATAAAAAACCAGGAAAAGTGACGATGTGATCGTGTACATATCGCATCATACAAATCCATACATTTCGATCGTGATGAATGTGATTTGCTCGAAAAAAAAAAGTTTTTTGGAGGTGCAATCGAGACAAAAAATGAGATGCGCTTGAACCCCCTGTTCCACCCTACTATGGCCTGCTCTCATTCTACGGGAGTGGGCAACAGTGGTTCGTGCATAACTTTAGCTAGAATTTCTGTCAAGTCAGCATAGTTTTTTTCCTGAGTTTGCTCATCACTGCTTTTACTCTGTTTGATATTTGATCTTCAGTTTTTCTTTTTTATTTCCACCGATTGAATTGGGATGTTTTGTTTCCTCTTTCCATCCATTGTTATTTTTCTCATCTCATCACCACCTCCTCCAAGCATTGATTTTATCAACTCATTTTTATTTTGCGACTGTACACCTTTCAAACCCATTCAACACACTTTAAATCTCTATTCTGACACCTTTCTCTCACTTGTATCAGACTTTATGACTCTGCTCATTTGTGGTTTAGTTTTATAACTCGATGAATCCACAATGCCGAGATTGTTCACATAATTTTTCAATTGAGCTGAATTGCTCACTTCCAATAATAATGACATTTTTTTCTAAATTTACTAAAAAATTGTTTTAAATATCAAAAAAAATTGTTATTTTTTCTATATAAAAAAACAGTTTTTACTTAAATTAATTTGATGGTGAAAATCAATTGTTTTTTTTTCTCTTTCACGAAAATCTTTTTATTTTTCATGAAAATCAATTTTTGAGGTGGGGGAAATATTTTTATTTAAAAATCAATTTTTTTTGGTGGGGGAATGTCGTGAAAATCATTTTTTTGGGTGGGGGGGGGGGGGGTGGAATTTCATGAAAATCTATTTTTTTTTCTCTGAAAATCAATTTTTTCTTTCATGAAAATGAATTTTTTTCATAAAAATCACTTTTTTTATGGAAAATATTTTTTTTTTAATTTTTTTTTTTTTCATGGAAATCAAATTTTTTTTCATGAAAATCAATTTTATTATTTTTGGAAAACATTTTTTTTTAATTTTTTTTTAGGAAAATCAATTTTTTTTCTTTCATGAAAACTAATTTTAATCAATATTTTTCCTTTCATGAAAGTTAATTTTTTATGAAAATCCATTTTTTTAAAAAATATTTTTTGGGAAAATCAGTTTTTTTCGTTGGGGGGGGGGGGGGGGGGGAGCGGGAAACATTTTTAGTTGAAAATCAGTTTTGGGGGAAATGTCATGAAAATCATTTTTTTTCCCTGAAAATTAATTTTTTCTTTCATAAAAATCAATTTTTCTATTTTTTGAAAATATTTTTTGGGGAAATTTTTTTTTCATCAAAATCATTTTTTTTTATTTTTGAAAGATATGTTTTTTTAAATATTTTTTTCATGAAAATGAAATTTTTTTTTCTTTCCTGAAAACCCTTTTTTTAATAAATATTTTGTTTTTTTTTCTTTCTGTAAAATCAATTTTTTTCATGGAACTCCCTTCTTTTTTAAATTTTTTTTTGGAAAATCATTTTTTTATAACAATTCTTTTTTGAATATTTTTTTTTAAAATAAATTTTGGGGACAGTTTTTTTAATCAATTTTCTTTGAAATTCATTTTTTAGAAAATCAATTTTTTGGCAAGATTTTTTTTAAGCAATTTTTTCTTGGAATTTTTTTTTTTGGAAAATGAATTTTTAAATTTTTTTTTTAATGTATACTTCATCATGGGAAAGTAAAAATTAAGCATCATGCTTATCCTAATGTTAGATGTAAATTAAAACATTGGTTGAGATGGAAAAAAATTCCAAAAAAATTGATTAACAAATTGTTTTTAGTTAAATAAATAAATTCGAAATTGATTTTAAAACAAATATATTTTCATCCAAAAATTGCTTTTCAAAAAAAATGTTTTCCAAAAAAAATTGTTCCAAAAAATTTTTTTATTTTTTTAGCTAAAGGATTTGCAATCGGTAAAACAATTTTCATGTTAGAAATATAATAAAAAGTAAAAAAAAAACTAAATTAATAAAAAATATTTTATCATTTTATAAATATCTAGAAAATAAAAAAAATGAAAACTACTTTAAAAAATGCCAATGAAAAACAAAATTGAATAGAGAGGAATTGCTTCACACAATGATAATAAAAAAACGTTTATTTTAAACTTAATCCAATCCAATTGAATGATGTCAAAGTAATAAAGTTTGATTATAAACATGAAACGTATAGCATGGGATTAACACCGAATGATGATAAAAAGATTTATTGTCAGATTTAGAAAATTTGTGTTACAAACTCTTGAAAGAAGAGGGAGAAAAAAATATCAAACAGTTCAGTCTGATTTACAGCAAAAACAAAATATATCCAAAAAGTGATAAAGGTATCATAGTTCGACTCGGCAAAGAAGCTCTAAACAATGTGAAAAAATTAACTAAAGTAGACATGATAATTTCACCCTTGCACAAAAGTGAAGCGGGGAAAGTGATAGCTCACATACAGATAATAGATGTGACTTTGTAAAAAAATTAAGTTATTTTTCATAAATAATTTTTTTTTTTTAATTTAGTGATTTTTTCTCCTCCTTTATGCAAAATCGGATAATAGTCTCCATTCCAGTAAATAAAACAAAATAGGCTCTCGATCTTCGGTTGTGAGATGACTCGCTCTCAATCGAAAATCAGAACATTCTAATTCATCGGGTCTCAGATCTCCTATATGCAATACCATCTGCATCAAAATTCTCATCAAGTCATGGTTGCTGACCATTTTTAATGCTGGCATGGTCTCCTATATGCAATACCGTCTCCATCAAATTCTCGTCAAGTCATGCTTGCTGACCATATTTAATGCTGGTATGAAACACATGACGATCACGTCTGCATAGTCAGTGTCTTTACAGTCGTGACCACAGGCCCATCCAAACTTGCAACCAGAACATATTTCATTCAATGCTAGGAATGTTTTCTTTCATAAGATGGGCAAACGTTCTGTAAAACACTTCTTGGAGAAATCCACGACGCTGCACTCCTTTTCGTTTTTTTTATTTCGTCTATGACTCTATCCATTTTTGTGTTTTTTATTCTAGTTTTTTTTAGAAATTAAATTTAAGTTTTTTGTTTTCTTCTTTTTCTATTATATAAGATAAAAGAAATAATCGAGCACCCTCCCCGTATTTCAGCTGAAACACCAATTACAAATATAACAAAATTTCCATTGGAATAACACGGGGCAAAACCAAATCTTGTGCAAACTCGTCATTTTGGAGGTATGCAAAATATCGCGCATTACAGATTCCAAAGGGAATTTTCCAGTGGAAGAGATTTTTTTGCATGGTCTGTTCGATCCCGCTTGGACTAATTGAAGGAAGGGGAGAGCATTATAAATCCCTATAAGAAAATTACACTGAGTTGGGTGCAGAAAAAGTCATTTTCGCAAATATCCATGGCCTGCGATCTTGACACTTTTGCAATTTCTTATGTAAATTTAACATGGAAAGAAGATCGTCTCCTTAGAGCCCAGTTCGAGTTTAATTTCTCTTTTATTTTCCCCTATTGGATTAATCTTAGCCGAAATACGAGCCCAGGTGAAAATTGATTAAGACCGACTTTAGCTGTGCTCGAAAATGTTTCAATGGGAATTTGCATTGTGGGCTCGAAATGCATTACTCCTGGGCTCGGATCCCCAATTTCCCTTTACTGGCCGGCATTTGCAAAAATAATTGAATTTTTTCACAGTTATGTATTATGGTAGAAGTAGCAGGAGTTGGTTGTCCGTAATATAATCGTATTTTTAACAGTAACGTTTTCAGTGTATCTCGCTGATACTCACACAATGCCTGGGTCGCTTTCAAGAACAAAGATTCCTTCATGTTTTTATTGGTTTAGCTTCACGAATATGCTTTGTTGAGCCGAAAATTTTAAATAGACCTCTAATGATCTACCACCCTCCAATCTTGTGTTGAATATAATTCATTAATCCCTATCTATCACGATTGGAGACGACAATTGCTAAAACATTTCTTAAATAACTAATAATGTTACTTTCGGGCCTTAAAAAGGGAGTTTAAGATCCCCCCCCACCACCACCACCACCACCAGAACAAGCTAAAAAAAACGTCACAGACCATGTGGGATAACAACATATATTTTTAACATAAACATTGAAAACACAACTCTAATGACGCCGACCTTCCAGACTTCAACATGCATAAAATGAGCATTTATAAACTGACACTGTAATGTTCTTCAACTTATTTTCCATATAGGGCAAAATATAATTGTTTTCCAGCCCCATTTGTCAAATTTAGCTCGACATCACTGAATATGTAGGGGTGCATGCCCCGTGCTGCTCTGGTTGGAAGGTTGACGGCCGAAGGATTAACGCAATGACGCATGCATAATTGCCCCATTGATGTTACTCCTGAAAAAAATAACCTTAGATGCCAAATCTTTGCTCGATATCTCTGAAAATGTAGGCGTTGAGCAAATAAATAATTTTATTATATGCTAGCCTGTGAATTATCTAAAAGATATTTCTTGATATCCACAGACTTGATCGATAATGAGGAATATCCCTCAGTAGCTTCCTAAATATCGCCACACTTCGGCGCATCACTTCGCCTTCGAGGGAACGGGACAACTCGCCGTATTCGAGGTGGGAGGAGTCGCCGTCGGGACAAGTCGCCGTCGGGACAAGTCGTCGTGGAGTAGTAATTGATAAGTAACGCTCGGCACAGGATTAAATTATCTTTATTAATACTCATGACTTATATAACAAGACAGGTTCAATATAACATATAATAATATAATATATAAAATAATGGTTACTTTCTTTCAAAGACGTCCTACCAAACAGAGACAGCCTGAGGCAGATTATACTTGCCAGTGATGGCCATCATCCAATATCACCTCCGAAGTGGCAGACCATACTTGCCTGAAAATCCAGATCGACTGCACCCTCGGAGAGAGGGGAGAAGTAGTACCTTTATGAGAGGACCCAACCTCCCACATTGGTCCTTACCCGAGGGTTCAACCGACATTAGTCAACGAGGCCACCACGCCGCAACAGGAGACACCTGCCGAGTACCGGAACCTTTTCCTCCTTCAACACGCCTAGACATGTGACAGCCAATCATATACAGTAACCGAGGGTCGAAAGGGGCTTGCTCCCCAAGACCGCCCCTACGCGCCTTCGGCGCGTGAAACCATTTCGTTCGTTCGATCGTTACAAAAACTAATGGTTACTAACATAAGATTAATCAGAGTAACAGACGATTCGTTGAAATCAAGAACAATAATTAATTAATTAATACATTTTTAAGCAAATAAATAAACGGGTAAGTAAATGATAAAATTAACAGTATTTCAATAGAATAAATTAAGAATAAATTACATTAAATTACATTTTTTGAAAAACAAAAAACGGGACAACTCGCCGTAAAAATCGGGACAACTCGACGTCCGACGGCGAGTTGTCCCGACGGCGACTTGTCCCGAACCCGCCTTCGATACCATTACATGCGATTCAGTGCCACTTTTACCAGAAGTACCAGAAGTTCGTGCTATTCCAAGCCGTTCTGGGTATTCTATGAATGAAAAATTAGATGTATAATAAAAAAAATAAAATAATAGAGTAAAGCAATTATATATATAGAAAGTGACCCGGGTGTGATATTGAGCCTTGAAAAGAGGAACTTTTACGAAACACTTGTTGATTGATTCACCCAGGAAGGTTTTTTATGAGTTGGCGAACTCAATTTCAATTTCTGCGTTGTGAACTGACATTTGAAAATGCTCTCATATGTAGTATTATAATTTCATCTCCGAGTTGAACAATTAGTTGGATAAATAACCCTGGGAAAGTGGAACTATTTTTATGTTTCAGTGATTTGGCTGGTACAGACTTGAAAGAACGATCCGCTGATCTTTGTTATTGTTTTGAAACGTACGTGTTTGCAATGGAATTGGGTTGAATACTGCACAGTAAAATGTCACGTGTCATATAACAAAAAGAAAATCAACGCTATTTTAGTGAATATCGGGAATTATCTCATGATAATTCTCGAGTTTTATCTTTCATGAGCACTTGCGCGAATAAAAAACAATATTTTCAGGTCCACACGAAAATTCACTAAATAGCGTAGATAGTCTCTATGTAATAAACATTAACAACATAAAGGGCCATAACTATGGAAAGAAAACCCCAAATCAAAAATTCCATTCTGCATGCACATCTGCACGTAAGACTCATACTTCATACAATTTTTTGTAAAAATCCACTAAAAATGTAGGTGGAGTTTAGCAAATAAACAGTTGTGTCGGCCATTTAACGATAAAAAGGGCCATAACTGTGGAAAAAATATTGTGGAATAAAAAATCCTTTCCATGGACCCATCCACACCCACTCATACTTCACACCAAATTTCGTAAAAATCCGACAAATGATGTAGGAGGGAGTTAAACGGACAAATATTTGTGATAGACATTTAACAGTGAAACGGGACAGAACTCTGGGGAATCAAAAAGTCTTTCCACAAAAACCTCCAAACTTTATACTGATACTTCACACCGATTTTGGAGGAATCAGACAAGAGATTCAGGGAAGTTAAATAAAAAAATCAACGATACAAAAGGACTTAACTTTAGAAAAAAAATCTGCTGAATCAAAAATTACTTTCCACAAGCAAATCTACACACCATACTCATACTTCACACCAAATTTCATAAAAATCTAACCAAAAAATGTAAGAGGAGTTAAATGGGCAAACATTTGTCACAGACATTTAGCAACAAAACGAGACATAACTCCGGAAAACACTGCCCAATTAAAATTCCTTTCCACGTACAAATCCACGCATAACGCATAACTCTGGAAAAAACTGCGGAACCAAAAACCCATTTCCACACACAGATCTGTACTTCATACTCATTGTTCACACCAAATTTCGTAAAAATCCAACAAGAAATGCAGGAGGAGTTGATCCGGACAGTGGACAAACATCTGTGACGGGAATTTAACGATAAAAAGCGCCCAACTCTGGAAAAATGCGGAAATGAAAAAAAATTCCTTTCCCAATGCATATCTACACTATGTTCTCATACTACACACCGCATTTAGTAGAAATCCGGCAAGACGTGTAGGCGGAGTTAAGTGGACACTCATATTTGACGGGCATTTAACGTTGAGAAGGGCAATAACTCTGAAAAAAATGCGGAATCGAAAATTCCTTTCCACATGCACATCTACAAAATTTCATACTGATACTTGGTAAAAACGGACATGCATGTGTGACGGGCAGACGGGCGCCATTTCAATATCCTCTTCCCAATTTCATCGGCGGGGGATAATAAAATCTGAATGCCGATTTTTGTGGACAGCGCTGATCAGATATGACCAACGTCAGATAATGGATTATCATTTTACTTACCAGTAGTTGCAGTGTTCTGTGTTTGTGTTGCTGAATATGTCGTGGTTGGTGTGGTCGTTGTGGTTGGTGGCACTTGACTTGATGTATCCAAATCGGTTACTGTGGAGGATACTGAAGTTGTAGGTGTTGTAGTTTGTTCACTCGTTGTTGTCGTCGCAGCAGAAGCAGCGATAGCTGGAATGGTGAAATGACAGAGGAATTAACTATTTACATGCTGCCAGTAGATATTCCTGCTCAGGACACAAAATCATTTGCCACTAAAAAAAGTAAAATTAGAGCATACCTACTATACTCTAAATGCAGTTGGGTTAAAAATCAATTGGATTTGTATTCACGCAACCCAATTGATCTGGGTTAACTTTTAACCCAACTGATTTTAGAGTGTAATTAAATTTTCACCAACAAATTCTACACTTTTCGACCAGCGATTTCAGGAGTTCAAATGTAATGAATTTTTCATCAAATCTGGTCATAAAAAGTATTCAAAATACACTAATAGTGACCCTCCTCCCGCCCCGGCCCACGTATGCCCCCGACCTATGGTCAAATGGCCTACAATACTGGAATGCAAAGTTTTGTTTTGAAATTGTTCAGGATGAAAAACCTGATTCTGTGAGAGAATTACGTTTTCCCATTCCTGTGGCCAAGTCCTTCCATTGATCTTTACCTTTGTGTGACGTTTTGTAGAAATCCACCCAAGCATTGCGCTATATTCATAATTTATATATAATTTTACCTGCCTGCCTGCCAAAGTCATTTCATCCTCAACATACATTTAAAGATATCATCAAATCACAGCTCATTCGTTTCCACCGCAATTCATATGATAAGGTAAATTTCAATGAGGCTTGTCCCACTCTATTCCCCCCCCCCCCTCAGATCGAGGGGGTACTCACTGCGCTTTTTGCATAGCCTGAAATCTCAAACTCTGAAAAGGCTCGATTGTCCAGCAGAACTTACTGATTTCGAACCACTGAAAATTGAATACAACAGACCGTTGCAGAATGGTAGTGACGCGGTATTTAATTGCAAAAAGCCTCGTTGTAGATCGCATACTTTTATGCCTGATTACAAAGAGAAATTTTTCTCCGAACAAACAAAAAATCATTACCAGATCCGTAACTCCCTCCATTGGGATTCACCAAACATTATTTACCTTATCACTTGTAAACGCTGTCGGAAGCAGTATGTTGGTCAAAGTCAAAATCCTTTCCGAGAACGTGCTAATAGACACAAACAGGATATAAAACATAATGCTGATGCCCCTGTATCACAACATTTTAACCTTCCGGGTCATTCTTTGGACGATTTCGAAATCCATCCTACTGAACAACCACCAATTAAAGATACATTAGAAGAAAAGGATGAATTTAGAAACAAAACGTGAAGCTTTTTGGATCAATAAGCTTCAAACCCCCTGGCCATTTGGTATGAAAATATCAGTGGGAAAATGCGAAAGGAGGTCCATAATTCCTTTCACTTTAACATACAGCCGAATGAATATCGAAATAGCAAAAATATTAAAAGATGAATTCAATTTAACCAATGCTAAATTAAATGAACCTTTGAATCTTCGACCTGTCATCGTCTAAAAGGAAAAAAAAGCTTGCGTAACATCCTTGTAAGGACTAAATTAGAGCCAATCAATGTATAATGTCAATTATTGCCAGTCAGTTTAACCAGTTCCTAAACTCACCACTTAGGTTAAATCAATTTTGTGTATTTTTTGTCATGTTTGAAACCCTTCAAGGTTCAGTAAATGAAAACAATTTTCCGGCGGCATATTAAAAAAAAATGTTTCAGTAGGAAATGTCTGTGCCAGTGCGACTTTTTAACCTTACACACGCACACACACTCTCTCTCTATTGAACTCCAATTATGAATCTACTGTAATAGGATTGACCTTGCTAATTGTTTATGACAGACTAAACCGAATGAATCCTCATAGATAGTATAATTTTTGGAAGTTTGAACTGTCGAGGTCTATCCTCAGACCCCATTAAGCGGAAGGACATCTTCTCAATACGATACAACATTTCTAATAGACACACACTCCTCAAATGAAGTCGAAAACATTTGGAAACATGAGTGGGGGTTTGAAGTAGTCTTTTCATCGTACAAAAGTAACAAAAGGGTTACTGCAATTTAGTTCAAAAACAGTTTGGGCTACGAAATTAAAAATAAAGTAATTGATACAGCTGGAAACTTCATCGTGTTAGATGTTTTGATCCAATCGCTGAGATTAACCATCGCTGCGGTATACGGCCCCAATAATGATGAACCTAGTTTTTCTAAAAACTCTTTAATACTATTGAAAATATCGGTAATACGTCAGTGTTGATTGGTAGGAATTGGAATGTGGCATTAACCAAACTTTAGAAATTATAAAAAACAAAATAATGCTAAATGTAATAAATACATCCACAAACGTGGAAAAATTCGACTTACACGATTCGTGGCGTTTAGAATATCCTGGTAAAAAAAAGATACGTGGATAGGCCCTCATGAAAAAACTGTCACAATTAGATTACTTTTTAATCAGATCTGACTTACAGACAGCTGTTCAAAAGTAGATATTGGTGTCATGTACAGATCGGATCACACAACCGTTGTAATTTCACTGAAATTTATAAATCAAACTAGAGAATGAATTTGGAAATTTAATAACAGTTTGCTAAGCGACCCCAAATACATACAAATAGTTAAGGATACTATTGCAGATACTGTCCTTCAGTATTCGTAAAACAATAGCAGTAGTATTTATTTATTTATTTATTGGTGTTTAAGGTCACATATTTTTGCACAATGGCTAACGATGGCCGTGACTGTTTTACGGATGGAGGAAGCCGGAGTACCCGGAGAGAACCACCGAGCAACGGCGAGCAACTGTCAGCTCCCCAACATACCAACTATTATTTATTTATTTATTGGTGTTTAAGGTCACATATTTCTGCACAATGGCTAATCATGACCGTGACAGTTTTACGGGTGGAGGAAGCCGGAGTACCCGGAGAGAACCACCGAGCAACTGTCAGCTCCCCAACATACCAACTCCACACAAGCAGGGTTAGCATTGGTTGAAGACTGGTGCACCATCGACGTGCAGTACGCCTTAGTACACAACGTCACCGTGCCCCCACGTGAGCAATGGGGGTGAAGTGTCTTGCCCAAGGACACAACGCGGTTGCCGCAGGTGGGATTCGAACCGATGACCTCTCGGCTTGCAGCCTGCACCTCTTCCAACTGAGCCACCGCGCCCCAATAACAGTAGTAGTAGTAGCAATAATAATAATAATAATAATAATAATAATAATAATAATAATAATAATAATAATAATAATAATAATAATTCTAGATTCACAGTAACCTACCAGTTATTTTGGGAAACCCTAAAACTAATGATCAGAGGTAAAACAATTTCGTATTCCTCCTAACTGAAACGAAAATGTCAGCGCACCGAATTAGCTATCGAAAAACAAATAAAAGTTCTTACTGAAACACTCGAAGATGGTTTTGAAAATATGTTAGAAAATATCAGTTCCCTAACTAATGAACTGCACAATCTAAGAAATAAAAAAGTATTATTATAAACAATGAGCATTGTTCAGATTATTTTAATATTCAGATGGGAGTACGTCAATGGGCCCCATTGTCTCCTTACCTGTTTATTTTGTGTGTCGAAATACTTAGCGCATTCCTTAAATTCAACCCAAAAATATATGGGAACAAAATTAATAATTTAGAGTATGTAAACAACCAATACGCTGACGACAGTACTCTATTCTTAGATGACGGACGACCAAGATTCCCTAAACGAGGCCACAAATGCTCTCGACAACTTCGCTGCGATATCCGGATCAAGCTTTAACTTTGATAAAACTCATATCGTTTGGATAGGATATCGGCGTGGTTGTGGGTTCGAACTTGAAACAGAAAAACATATAAAGTGGAACCATAACGAACGTTTACCATCCTTGGCATAAAATTTGAACTAAATTCGGACAGTCACTTCTATAAACATTTTTCAGAAAAAAACTAGAGCAAAGTCGAGGGTGCCATATACCCCGCCTGCAATACCATGGATAGATTTACACAAATAAAACATTTATTACTGGGTAAGCTGAAGGATAACAGACCTGTGTCAGATTACAGACCATTGGGGCATATATCATAAGAATTATTACGTGTCACCATAGGGTACCCGCCACCTCTTTCCCAAATGTGAGAGTGACTTGATTTGGTAATTCTGTGAAAAAAATATTCTGCAAATTTTATATATGTTGCGCATCTGCAAGACATGTGTAACCATATCCTAAAGTTTCAACTCTCTACATCAGAAATTGTAGGAGGAGTTGATTACACCATGAAGGTACCCTTAATTAAACAAGTTATTCTTGATTGAACTTTGGGACGTACAAAATCAAAGTCCATAAAATGCAGTAACTCCTACAATATTACACTTCATAACATCTGCCTTGTACTGTAGGTAGACATCAATAGGATAGACCTGCACACCAAATATGAAGTATTTCCATTGAGAACTCTACAAGTTATTCATGAATTAATTTCAAGGCGGACAATTTCTATGTCCATAAAGGGCAATGATTCTGGCAATAAAATCTTGCACAATACCTGGATTTCACTATAAGTTTACAGCAATATGATACACTTACATACCAATTATCAAGTCGCTCAACCAAGTACTTAACAAGTTATTCATGATTGAATTTCGGGACGGACGGACAAGGCGACTGATATATACCCCCGCTGGGAGTATAATAAACAAAATGCTAAAACTATTAGCAGATTCGTCCCTCAGAAGTCTTACACTAGTCGACAAAGTTACAGTTATGAAAACGTTAGCGATCTCCATCCCAATACACTCTCTTACTGTTCTCCCTGATCCGACTGACAGGATATTAGATGAAATTCAAAGTACAATTTTTATATTTCTATGGTCAGAGAAAATGGACAATATTAAATGTGATGTAATAATCAGTTTAACCGAAAATGACGGGCTCCAACTACCCCACGTAAAAACATTCAGAAACAATCGACATAAGAAAAACACTCGTAGTCGATAATTTTGAAACATTTGGGGGGGGGGGGGGGGGGGGCAAATTGTGGTCTTTGTATAAAAATGGTATACTTAGAGTTTCAAATTATATGGAACCTTTCTGCAAAAACGTGCTTAATGTATGGGCTCTCTTAAAAAATAGCGACCCCACAACTCCGATCGAGATCCTCTCACAACCACTATTTTATAATAATTATATAAAAATAAATAATGAATCGTTTCTTTACAGACGTTGGTGTGCAAAGGGTGTTTTCTTTATAAACGATATACTTAGCGCTTCAGGCCCCATTATTGACTTTCAAGAATTTAAGTTGAAATATGATTTTGATATACCATTCGACAACTACCTCGGTGTGGAGAATGCAAGGAAATCGTAGAAAAAATATAATATCTAACAGTACAAAACTTGTATATGTTTCATATCCCTTGGTTAGTGACATCATATCTTGCACTAAAGCAAATCGCCATTTCTATCCCATATTTCTTAATAAAGTATCACAAAAACCTACACATACCCAAGAGAAATGGAACACCATAAATCTTAACCATAATGATTGGCAACACATTTACAAACAAACTTTTTGGAAAACAGATGATACATATCTACAAAGTTTACAATATAAGATTAACCACAAAATCCTATTCACAAAATCTAAACTCTTTAAATGTGGACTTTCGGAAACAGAGCTGGGCTCCTTCTGTGGAAATACGAAGGAAACGATCGCACATCTATTTTACGATTGTTCTTTATCAAAAAGCAGCTGTATTTTCACTACATGAAAAAGGTTAACCTTAATCCGGATCTTCAAGTTCAACTAAACATATATACAAGAGAAATAATTTTAGACGCAACTTCGAGTATGCCTATCCAAATGTCTGGAATACCTGTCTTCTCATCTACAAAAAGTATATTTATACCAGCAGCCGAAGTAATACCCTCCCCTTATTCTCAGGTCTAGCAAGAACTTTAAAATCCTGCAGAAATATTGAAATGAATTCTCTACACATGTACTCAAACGGCAAGGCTAAGCGTATTAAGAAAAATGGAACTACCAAATTGATGCATGTTTTGAATAATTGGAGAACTGCTCTGTATGTATATATATCGAGTCAAAAAAGAAAGTATAATAGAAACAAATGTGAAAAAATAACATAAAGGATGAAATATAGTAGTTCTAATGTTGCATGTGTGTGGGCAAGAAGGCGTTCAAAAAGATTAATGACATGTTGTTGTTGTCCACCCAACCGTATACAATTTTGCTTCGGATTTCAAAATAGAGTCTGGGTTATTGAGAAAACACGCTAGGTTTTGTCTTCCGATATTTTAAAAAAAAATGCCAAGGTAAACCGAAAATCTGAGGTTGCGTGCCATGGGTATGCAAGACACTGGGATGTCTCCAGATGAGCGCGCGGCTGAGTTCGGAGTCACTGTGGTCACTATCTACCGTCTTACTGGAAGGTATAGAACCACTGGATCTACTGCCGAGCGACCGCGTTCAGGTCGACCAAGATTTACGACCTCTGCACAAGACCGACACATCAGGACGTCTCACTTGCGGGATCGCTTCCATCCGGCGACGAGGACAGCAGCAATTACTCTTGGTAGAACTAACAATAGAATTAGTGAACAAACTGTCCGCAACAGACTCGCTGAACACGGCATCCGAAGTAGGCGTCCATACCACGAACCAATCCTTATCCAACGTCATCGTACCGTCAGAATGGAATGGGAACGTCAGTGTGTTCGCTGGATCCAGCAGCGTTGGAGTACAGTTCTTTTTAGTGATGAACCACGATTTTGTCTACAGCGCGCTGATGGTAGGGCAAGAGTGCATCGCCGACGAGGAGAACCGTTTTCTGATGCTTGCGTGCTGGAATGCGACCGTTTCGGCGGGGGTAGTGTAATGATTTGGGTAGGAATTTCCTTGCCCCAGCGAACGCAGTTGATCTTCATCGATGGTAATCTGAATGGACAGCGATATAGGGACGAAATTCTTAACGCTGTTGTTGTCCCGTTGTTCAACGCTAACGTCGGATTGCAGTTATTCCAGCAAGACAATGCTCGATGTCACGTGGCGCGTATCTGTCGTGACTTTCTTGAGGAGCAGAGCATCGAACTTCTTCTCTGGTCCGCACTTTCACCAGATTTGTCGTCATTTGAGCATCTTTGGGATCAATTGGACCGTCGGGTACGACTTCATGATCTTCATACGTTAGGCGATTTACGTAATGTTCTACGGCAGGAGTGGAACGCAATACCACAGGGTGACATTCAGAGACTTATCAAGTCCATGCGCCGTCGATGTCTTCCCATCCAAGAGGCAAACTGTGGACATAGAGCGAAAATGGTTGAACATGGCGCCAGGGTAACACGCCACCTGGATGTCCGGGTGGGGATTTCGATCAATGCGTCCTAAATTTGTACTACCATTCATAAGGATGTTTTTACAAACATCGGGGAGGCGCCAGCTCTTTTTGTCAAAATTAACTCCGCTCTTATGCCGAAACTGGGAGAATTTAGAATCAAATGAGCTGCCCGAGTTGCGGCTCGGTGATTTGACTTTGTCTGAGTACGATATACCTGGTTGAACCACACTAGAGGCAAGAGAAGGAGGAGAAGAAACAGAGGCAGGAGAAGAGAGAAGTAGAGGAAGCAGGAGGAGTTCTAGTAAGAACGCTAGGAGAACCGAAGAAAGAAGGTTGAGGAGGAGTAGGAGGTAGAGAAGCAAGACGAGGCGAGACAGCGTAATAATAATAATAACACTTTGGCCAGCCGCTGATTTGTCGCGGTTCTCGGACGAGAAGGCCATGGTTACCCCTGTACTCCCAACTGCCTCCCTATTCCCTCGCTTCTCCTCTCCTCCCAACACTCGGAGACGAACTGCTTGATGTTACCCCTTGTCCCATTCTTCCCAATCTCTCCGATTAGCATATTAACCCTCTCCTTTGAGTCTCCCCCTAACCACATGTCCTTCATTCTCCCATCCCGCTTCCCCATTATACTCCCAGTGAATGTCATTCTTTTAGACTGATACTTTGGGCATTCTAGAAGAAAGTGTTCCAGGGTCTCCACCATGTCCAAGTTACACATCTGGCACTCCCTTTCGCCGTCTTTCCCAATTTTTCCCCTCAGCTCCAGGGATCGCGACCTCAGCTTGAACAACAGTGACCCCCTCCCCCCCCCCCTAAAGGTGCCATCAAGGTACTCTTCAAAACCTGGCTTCTCTTTATCACACAGGCCACCCAAAGACCTCTTTGATTTGACCCCCTCTCGCCAATTACGGTTACAATCCTCCATGACCCTTTCTCTGACGATTTTTTTACCCTGGTTTGCCCCAACGCCCAGGTCCGAGATCTCCAGTGAGTAGTTCTCTACTAGCTCCCTCACTTGGACCATCCACCCCGTTTTGATATTTGAGTTGAAAATTCTCAGGAACATTACTTTACACCATCGACTGTCGGGGAGATTTACCAAATAATTAAGATAACCGAGCTTCAACAGGTCTATCCTGTCCTTGATCCTCATCCACCCAAGCTCACCCCTGATTAATTCTAGCGCTGCGGCATTACTCGACCCCGTTATGCATCGGCCTGCAGGATTTCCAAGCTCTTTACAGCAGTCTGGTTTAGGGGTACCACTTCCGTACCGTATGTTATACTTGGCAGCCCAACCATTTCCCAAATGGTTTTCCCCGCGAAAACCTTATTGAAACTGTTTCTCCCTATAAGTTTCATTTGGTTAAGGATTCGCTTCCCCTTCAGAATCAATTTATTTGTGTGGTTCCGGCAGATGCCTCTGCCTGTAATGTTTATATTTACCCCCAAATACTCGTAATCACCTGTCTCTCCCACACTGAGAAGTTTGCTGCTCCCTTCCGGAATGCAGAACTCACCCACTCTCCACCTTCGAGTGGGGTCCACTTTGCGGCCCACATGTATAACTTTGCTCTTGCTTTCATTAAGTTCGAGTCTCCATTTGCTCCCATATTTCCCAACAATTCCCAGCATTTTCGTTAGCCCCTCTTCGTTTTGTAACACTAGAACCATATCGTCTGCACAAAATAGCCCTGGGATCTTCAAGTCCCCAATTGCTACCCCCTCCTCGCTACGCAGGAGTTCATCTCCTAAACCTTTGATGTACAATGCAAACAGGATCGGCGAAAGGATACACCCCTGTTTTAGGCCTATCTCCATAGGCACACGTTTCGTTGTAATGTTTCCCAGGCTAAGTTCTCTCTGTACATCTTTATATAATGCTTTCATAATTCCAACAAACTCGCCTTCCCTCCATACTCTATTGTATGCCTTTTTGATATCCAAAAAAGCCGTTACTCAATTTGCGAGCATCTTCAGTAGCAATATGGACAATATGTTTGCAAATTGAGGCGCTCACTCTGAGAGAAGGCAGAAGTAGAAGGAAAAGAAGAGGGAGAAGTGCTTTGCCGTGATTTTTACTTATTAGTTTTTCGCGTTGGGGTAGAGGGACAACACGGGTGGGAGTTTGCTTGCTCCCTCCTGTATTGTTCCTTACTCCAGACGCTGGGCGAAGTTCCGAAATATAACACGCATGGGCCGAAATCGTCTTATCTGTCAGCTTATGCTTAAAGTTTTTTTGAGCCCAGATCAAGGCACGCGTCAGGAGATGGTCGCATAGCCAAAGTTATCTTAGACTTCAACTGGTTTAAATTTATCTTGTAATGCTCAATTAAAGCATTTCACGTTTGATTGGCCCACCCTACACTAATCTGTCGAAAAACGAAAAAAAAAAAAAACTGTGTGGGATGGGAAGAGCTGGATTTAGAAAGCCACCTAACTCATTTACTTTCTTCTCCAACTGTTTTGGTAAATCCCGATTTGCCAAATGGTGCTCTAAGAGCCCAATGTGGTTCAAACACTGAAGGACCTGAAGCTAAGCCTTGACCAGCCTAGAAAAGGCCTGGAGCGATTGTTCCTTCCAGACTGGGCAACTCACTGCTTCTGATGCCTCTGCCCTTTCTTGTCATTGTATAATAATAATAACTCTTTGGCCAGCCGCTGATTTGTCGCGGTCCTCATAAGAGAAGGCCATCATTCCCCCTGCACCCCACCCCCTCTTCCCCTCCTCTCCTCCCAGCATTCAGATATAAACTGCTTAATAGTGTCCCTCACTTCCTCTTTTTCAATTTCTTCAATAAGCATTCCTACCCTCTCCCTCGTGTCCCCCTTCAGCCATCTATCCTTTGTTTCTTCACCCCACTTCTGCATTATTCTTCCAGTAAATTTTATTCTATGAGGTATATACTGTGGGCATTCCAAGAGAAAATGTTCCAGGGTCTCCACTACTCCAGAGTGGCACATTTGGCATCCCTTTTCTCCATCTCTCCCAATTTTCCCCCGAAGCTCCAGTGATCTTGATCTCAGTTTGAACAGCAGTGACCCTCCAAAGGTGCCATCTAGGTACTTCTCAAAAGCTGGCTTTTCTTTATATTGTAACCCCTGCAGTGATCTTTTCACGCTAACCCCTACTCGCCAGTTTCGATTGCAATCTTCCATGACTCTCTCTTTGACAAATCTTTTGCCTTCTTTCATTCCTACGTCTATGTTTGTGACCTCTATAGAGTAATTGTCCATTAGTTCCCTCACATGTTTTGACCACCCCGTATCTATATTAGAATTCCAAATGGTATCGAGCATCAGTTTGCACCACCGGTTGTCAGGCAGGTTTCTCAAGTAGTTAAAGTAACACAGTTTTCCCAAATCTACCCTGTCCTTGATTTTCATCCACCCAAGCTCCCCCCTTACTGCTTCCAAAGCTGCAGCATTACTCGACCCTGTTATCCATCTGCCGGCATCATTCTGAGTACTTTCCAACTTCTTAATAACGGTTTGGTTTAATGGAATCACGTCCGTGCCATACGTTATACTTGGTAAACCCACCCTCTCCCACAGTGTTTTCCCCACAAAGACCTTGTTGAAACTATTTTTCCCTAAAAGTTTTAGTTGGTTCAGAATTCTTTTCCCCTTCAGAATCAGTTTGGCTGAGTAATTTCTGTACACCCCTCTTCCCGTTATATTTATGCTTACCCCTAGATACTCATACTCTCCCGTTTCTCCTACAGTGATTTGTTTGCTTTCCCCTTCGGGGATTGAGAACTCCCCCACTCTCCATCTCTTCGTCATATCTACCTTGCGTCCAACGGGTATTACCTTGCTTTTATTTTCATTTAGTTCGAGCCGCCAAGTGTTCCCATATCTACCAACAATTTCCAGCAATTTCTCTAGCCCCTGTTCAGTTCTAGACATTAACACCATGTCGTCCGCAAAGAATAAGCCTGGTACCTTTATGTCTCCAACATTTACCCCCTCCGCACTCTGAATTAGTTCGTCCCCTAAATCTTTAACATACAATGCAAACAAAATCGGTGAAAAGATACACCCCTGCTTGAGGCCTATATCCATAGGGACTCGTTTTGTAGTGATACTCCCTAGACTGAGTTGGCTTTGCACATCTGTATACAGTGCTTTCATGATTCCCACAAAGTCACCCCCCAGTCCGATGCCCTCGAGCTTTCGCCACATACCTTCCCTCCACACTCGGTCGTACGCTTTTTTCACATCTAGAAATGCCAGAAACATCTTTTTCTTTTCAGCCTTTGTTGATTCTATCAGTTGGGTGAGTGTAAATAAATGATCAGTGACTCTTCGACCTTTCCTGAAACCATTTTGATTTTCTCCTAAAAAACCTTTCTCTTCAATAACTTCCTCAAGTCTACCGTATATGACCTTACAGAATACTTTTCCGATGTTACTACTAACTGATATCCCCCTATAGTTATCTAGAACTTCCTTATCCCCCTTTTTGTGTATGAACGACACCTTACTTTCCCTCCACTCTCTGGGGACCTTTTGCTTTCGCAGAGCCAGGTTGAAAAGGTTTGTCAGGACTTCAACAAGTGCCTCCCCTCCATTTTTGAGAAATTCGTTCGGAATTTCATCAGTCCCTCCCGCTTTACCATTTTTTAATTTCGAGACCACGTTCCGCACTTCTTCTGCCGTTATTTCGCTACATACACGATTGGATAGGTTCTCCTCCACCAGTGTATTTCTTTTTGGTGGGGACCCACTGCCCCATCGCCTATCGTTTATCTTTTCCCAGTGCTTGACTAACTCTGAAGCGATACGGCCTTTATCTTCTGTACTTTCCCCATCCACTTTGATACTCTGCACACTACTTTTCCCCCGTTTATTTACCCAGTTCCAAAATACGTTTGAGCTCGAACCCCCCGTTTTCTTTATTGTTCTGGCAAGACTGCAATTGCGCTCCTTCCTATTATTATTCTTTATCTCATTCACCTTTTTCCGTGCCAGTTCATATTCTCCTTTCATTAGTCTCGTGTCATTGTTATCCACCCCTTTAAGCTTCCTACTTCTTCTGTAAGCAGCGCATTTTACCTTCCTTTCTTTTATAGCCTTTTTCAGTCTCTCGTTAACCCTGTATCCGAGCTCTCTCGTTGGGACCCTCACCCTTCCTATACAATCCTTCCCTGCCTCTGTTAGGCTATTTACTATGCCATCTGAAATACTCTGGACATTTGCATCCCTAGGTATACATTCAAGACTTGGTTTTAGTTTTTCCCGAAACTGCTTCCAGTCGGCTCCTTGTTTTAGTCCCCAAACTTCCTTGAAGGTATTTCTGTCTCTATTCGTCTTTTTGCCCATAATCTTAACTGTTATCAGGTTGTGATCACTACCCAAGTCATTTTTTCCCTCGTCATCTATTTCTACATCTATAACCTCCCTCCATACGCTAACGTCAGTGAGTATATAATCAATTATTGTTTTCTTATCGTTCCTCTCCCAGGTCCATTTACCCTTACATTTCGCATCCCTGTTCAGGATCTTTAAACCAAGCTCTTTTGATAGGTCCAACATCTTCCTCCCATTCGTGTTAATTTTCCTATCACCTCCCTGTATGCCCTCCTCCTTATCCCCGATGTGCCCATTGAAGTCCCCCATTAGGACAATACTGAACCCTCTGCTTTCAAGCTCTGTGATATTCGATCTAAGAGTTGTATATATTGAATCATTCCACTCGGGCTTACTTCCCTCCACTGCTAAGTATACAACACCAACGGCAACACTCCTGCTTCCTAACTTGATTTTTGCCCAGACTATTTCGTTGGATACTGGAATCTGAGTCCTTGCTTCTGTGAGATCTGTAATCAATGAGGGCTGTAATTCCTCTTTAGCGTAGATGCCAACACCCCCACCCCGTTTCTGACCCTCAGTTCGCCCAGCTCCTATCCACACGCAACCCTTCATCTGATCAACCCGCTCATCCCGTCGTATCCACGTCTCACTTAGACCCATTATATCGAAGTCTCCTTCGTCCATCATTGTTGATATTTCGCTTACTTTCTTGTGCAGACCCTGGATGTTGCAGTACCCAAACTTAATGAATCTTTGTTTTTTTGTTCTCACTGGCACATTATTATACCCCTGGTATGTCCCTGTGTTGTGCATGTTTGTTGTTCTTCCTATGTTCCCAGCATTTGTGCCCCTCTGGGTTATCGGCTGTGGTCCCCTACCCCCCTTTTCTCCAAAAAAGGCCCAGCCACCTGTAAAATTTTTTGGCCCAACAGGTCTGTACCCATCCTACGTAAATGCAATCCGTCTCGCCCATACAACTCTCCTTGTCCCCAGAATGAATCCCAGTGGTCAATGAAATGTATAATCAAATAGATCAATTAAGCACAAAAAAATATAAAGTACTGAAAGAAATGAAAATGAAAGCCTACATATTACCTATTCAAGAAGATACCTGGATTGGTTGTAATCTTCAGTAAAGGTAGAAAATAATCCATCTGTCTCGACGCGTTTCGCTTAGTTTAGCTTCTTCAAAGAGACTTTGAGGCCAGATCAAGGCACGCGCGGCAGCGTTGTTGAAGTCTATTTTTTCGAGGCCAGGAGGTGAATGAATGAATGAAAGGTTTTAGCGCGCCGAAGGCGCGAAGGGACGATGTGGGATTTCCCAATCCCTTGCGACCGGTTAACCTTATTTTATTTGACTTGCATCACACAGGCCTAGCTTCCTATTGCCGGGGTCTGAGGTGGTATGCACGCGGTTAGAATTTCTGGCAGATTACGTTGGAGTGATAGATTGTCAATAATCAACCCCTCAACGCCATTAAGACTATTAGAGAGTGGGCTTTATTCAGTTCCAGCTTGGCGATGGTAGAGGTTTGATTTCTACCATGGTGGCTAGTCAGAATATAATTTTGTGTGATGGCAAATTTAAGGGAAGAAGAGAAAAGAAAACCAAACAGCAACGCCGGTTTGGTAACGGCCTCGGTATATGACCATAGCGGTTACAAAAAAGGAATGGAGAAAGCTCCAGCAGTTCAGTTTTGAAAAACCGAAAGTCACCCATCAAGCCTTCTGGGAGATAGGATGCCCTATGTGATTATGAGGTATCTGGTTATCCTTCGGGAATTTCAAATGACCTCCCCCCCACCCCCACCCCCTCGCCCCCCCCCCCCCACAAGAAACCCTAAATAAATAACAAAAAAGCCTTCAAAAGGGCGGTTTACTGGCAAGATTGTTTCAATCCTTGCCTTCGTCTTATTTAGGTTTTCTGCACATCTTTGCATGAGGATTGTTTCAATCCCTCATAGTTTGTTATCCAGTTTTGGTCGTGTGTCTGATGAGATAGAGGAGGTAGAGAGCTGGAAATTAGAGCAATTCGGTTTTTAATTTACAACTGTTCCGTCCGTAACGACCAGTGACATGTGGATGGGGAAGCAAGCATTATTTCCCCGAAATTTATATCTCGGGGAGGGGAGACCGGCAGCAGGTGGAGATTTTCCTCGCTGTTTGCAACTCCCACTGGTAACAGAGGCAAGCTTTCGTGCGTATCGTGTCTCCCGCAGCCAGTTCTGAATTTTTGTCACCGAGTGCCTGGCTCACCCCATCGCAATGATGTAATATTTAACCCTTTCGATGGATACGCACCAAATTATTTAGTTTTCCTATTGAGGATGCGATGCGCATTGAGTTCAATTATTAATTCGCTGTCTTGAAGTCTATTTTGAGTTTTACTTCGAAGATCTTTTAAGCGCATTGCTATAGTGTCTATTTTTGCTATCTCGTGAAGTTGTTTTATCGATGTCCACGTGGGCTTACTTACGCAGAGCCACGCGCAAGGCATGATTTTGGACCCGTTGTAGTTTTTCAATGTTGGTTTTATTCAGGTCACTCGTTATTATGATGGCCCCATACTCTTGTACTGGGCGTATATATGATTTGTTGCTTGATGAGAACTTCTTTATTGGCTCCCCAATTTTTTCCTCTAATCATTTTCAGGAAATTGATGCGTTTAGTGGCTTTGACAATGACTGAGTTAATGTGATTGTTTAGATTGAGACTGCTATCCAGGGTGAATCCCAGAAACTTTGCCTCATTACTAGCTTCAAGTTTGTGGTCGTAAAGCTTAAGCTCAATATGAGGGACAGCTTTTTTCCTTTGCTTTTTATAGAATGAGATTCTTTGTGTTTTCGCGGCATTTAGCTTGATGCGCCACAGAGCGCACAATTCTTGCAGGTCACGGATGGTATCCTGCAGGCGGTTTTGTATTATGTTTCGAGACTTACTGGCCGTCCACATTCCTTTGTCGTCTGAGAATTGAGATAGTTCAACATGGTTCTTCCCTACTTTGTCAATGTCATTCACATATATTATAAATAGAAGCGGGCTAAGGATCAACCCTGTGGACTGCCCGTCGCAACTTGTGGGGGGCATAGCTGGTATACATCCATATGTGGGCTGGGGTGTTTTTCGCAGCTTAGTACATAATTAAACTCGGTGACAAGCTGACAAATGTCACTCATCTAGTAATTCATTTCAATCTGAGATGTTCTTAGTTTGTTTTTTACAACTCAGTTTGTGTCGTCCAGACAATTAGATAAAACCCTATTGATTGGCTTTCGTTAAATTTTAATCAATCAGGGAGTGGTTTGCTTTATTGACCTAATTAAGTCCTATTGGTTGGCTTTGATTCAAGTTTAACCAATCAGGGAGCTTTACTGGCTTCCGACAGGTGTGTAAAAATAATATGAAAACTGGTTATATAAAATATATTAAGATTGGAGAAATAAATAAATTTTCTGTGTATCTTTTTGTATCACTGTAAGTGTTTACTTTTTTCTCTTGCTATTTTTATCTGCATTTTTCCGCTAAAAACGAATATTTAAGTCAAGACAATTAAATTAAAATCTCTAATAACCTAAAAAATAAATTTTAGAATTATTTACAAATATAAACAATAGATAAACAAAGTCAAATTCAGGTAAAAAGTTCTGTCTTTAATTCTGGCAGTCTAAGCAACAGTGAAAATTCCACTAACACAGACATGGCATCGATGATGTCGATAATGTCTGGCTTCCAGAAAGAAATAGTCAGATTGAATGACACAATAGAGGGTTTGCGGCCAGAGCTTTAAGCCCAGAAGCGGCAGGCAGATAAAGAAAAGGCTAAATTGAGAAGTGAATTGAAAAAGGAAATTCTGAGAACCAACCAGGTAAGGAGGACCATGCTCCTCCAGCTCCCGAGTCACCATATATTGACGCCGCTACAGAAACGGAAAGATCTGCGTCGGCCGGCTCACTGGCGGAGGTATCTGAAATAGATTCAGATCTAATTACCCCAGCCAGGATAACTGGCTGCGTTCCATAGTAGAAGAAGCCACCAACACGGCCGCAGCCTCCCCCGCTGAGGCGGTTGAAATTCAATTGGATAAAAATTCAGCTAAAATCCCCAAATTGCAGCGACAGAAAAAAATCTCCAAACCAAAATCGGTCGAAAAGGAAACTCTCCAATGAGTTCCAGGCAAATGATGAAACCGTGGACGTCGAAGGCGAAAATGGGTTCTGTATCACTACTGATCTGCACGTCAAAAAGACAAAAACTATCAAGCAAAATTCACTGAGCACCGCTCCTGAAAAGGACTTGGTGGTCACACCAAGAAATGAGGGCGCTGTTAACGCAACAGAGCCTACATCACCGGAAATAGCGAATGCGACAGCGACAGCTACCCCAACCGGTAGCGGGACGTACGCCGATAAAGTAAAAGCAAAAACGCCCCCTAAGGTGACCAATAAAACCAACAAGACATAGAGCCATCCGCAACCAAACCCCTGTGTCGTAACCACACGCGTCCACCCCAAAACGGAAAAAACTCGATTGATAAAGCCCTTCCAGGATGCTCGTGGGAGAGAATAATCTCCAAAGCCACGGGCAACCATACCTGGGAAATGAAAGTAAAATGCCTTAATAGAGCAACAAAATTAAATACATTAAATCTGATAAGCAAAGGGGTGATTATCAACGGCAAAAAATACGAAACCGAGGAATATCGTGTTCTTCCGCAACCCGTTCAGTGTCACAAGTGTCAGAAATTTGGGCACTTGTCACACAAATGCAACGGGGAGCAACGATGTATGAAATGCGGTGACAAACATATCGCGAAGGAATGTAGTGCTACGACTCTGAAATGCCCCAATTGCGGTGGTCAACACCCCAGCACCTACCAGGGGTGTAGCCACTTCAAAAAAGTTAAAACAAACATCCAGCTTAAAGCTCTAAATGTAAGTAATGTCGAGAACTCATCTCCCCCTTATTCCACGTGTACTCTAAGGGCTGGCTCTATTTTCAGCATAACGAAGAAACACATGGACACCAGTCTTTCGGACGTTTACAAAGAGATTATTAAAACAGTCTCTAAGTTATAAAATACTCAAATATCTCGCACGCTATTAAAAGCGGCCGTCAACAAAATATAATTATGTAACAATATTACAAATGGTAATTAAACTTAAATAAACTTAGTACAGTTATTCCTAAACCATTCATGAATATACTAAAAATAGTTCAGTGGAACGCTGGAAGCGTTAATCAGAAAAACTTGCAAATGTCACATTATTTCAAAAATACGGACGTAATTGGAATTAGCGAAACATGGCTTAAAACAAACAAAAAATTCTCGTTATGTGGTTTTGATATTATTAGAAGAAATCGCCCCGTCCAAAAAGGTGGCGGTGTCGCTCTGCTAATAAGGCGGGAGATTAAATAAAAAACAATACCATGCGACCACCTCAATGCTGAGGTGATTGCAGCTGAAATTGAACTTGACCACAAACACTTGGCCATCATATCATATTATAACAAGCCGCAAGCAGCAGTAGACAGTAATGTATTTGAATTCTTTACCAAAAAGTACAAGCACTGCATATTCTTGAGCCATTACAATTCGGGTATTCGGTTGTCATAAGACTGAGCCTAATGTTGACGCCCTTTTCAACATCATTGAAGAAGTCGATCTATTCGTGGTAAATAACGATCAAGACGTACCATACATAAACAACAACCCACTCCATCAATCAGATATCCTAGACTTGATTATCACCAGCAAATCACTAACCAGCCAAATACAAGACACATTTGTAGGGGATGATGAGCTAGGCAGTGATCACCTGCCGGTTCACGCCACTTTGAAATGTAATACTGGTCCCGCAAGGTATCCTCCCGTGAATAGGAGGAACCTATCAAAAATTGACTGGAACGTCTTCAGAAACATTATCAAAGTAAAAATAAAGGCAATTGACCCCTTAAGTGCTCAGGAACTAGAAAAGGCTTGCACTCATCTTAACGAGGTTATCAACTGTACACTAGGTGAAATTTGTCCCAAGCAAACAGTAAAAACGCGGATAAACAGAATAAGCCAAACAACTCATCAAATAATCAAACAAAAAAGAAAAGCCTCCCCGGCTTACCAATCAGAGAATGATCAAGTGAAAAGAGCAGAACTTAAAACCGCGCATAATCGCCAACATGGAGAAGTAAAAAAGACCATAGCTAACGACAATCGCGTGAGATTGGAAAAGCAACAGGAAACCTAAATGGGCTGAGAGAACCTAAGTGGTTGTGGGATACATTTAAAACTCTTACTGGCCAAAAGAGCAAAAGTGCCAATAATAATGCACTGAAGACTAGCGACGGAACTATGGCCATGGACGACAAGGCAAAGGCCAGCGCTTTTGCCGAACTTCTAAAGAAAGCACATCGTCTACAAGAAGGGAACAGATATAACAACGATTTTAAGGTAAAAGTAAATAAATTTGTCCAAGATAACAACTCAATTTTCAATCAACCGAACTTCGACCAAAGGCATGAAGACGGGGACGACCATGAATTAACCGAACCAATAAGCGTAGAAGAGGTCACGGGTATAATCGGAAAATGCAAGTCATCTTCGTCCCCAGGAGAAGTCTCTTACAAAATAATGAAACAGTGCCCCAACATCTTCTACTGCAGACTTACCAAACTCCTAAACTGCCGTCTCTCCTGTGGGTACTTCCCAAAATGATGGAAAGTGGCTACAGGAGTCATGATACCTAAACCGACAAAGACCTTACCAACTCTTCTAACTACCGCCCAATCAGCTTGCTTAGCTGTGTTGGAAATATATTTGAGCGGATTCTCACTACGAGACTTTGCAGCTATCTCGAATCAATCAGCTTTTTCAACAAATGGCAAGGAGCATATAGGAGTCAGAAAGAGGGAATCGAACACGTATATAGACTGGTCGATTATATGAAAACGGCATTTAGTCAAAACGAAATCGGAACAGTGCTTTTCTTGGATGTAGAAAAAGCGTTCGACTCGGTATGGCACAATGGCGTGAGATATAAACTAGCGAAAACGGGATTACCCACTAAAATTCTGAGGATCATATCATCATTTCTAACTGACCGAAAAATCAAGGTGAGTGTCAATCGCGAGGTGTCGGAGGAAGTAATACTCGAAGCGGGAACACCACAAGGGTCGGTTCTAAGTCCGCTTCTTTTCATAATATATGTGAATGACATAGAAAAAGTAGGGAAAACTGTGTTGAACTATCGCAGTTCTCAGACTACAAAGGCATTTGGACGGCCAACAAGTCCCGAAACATAATTAAAAATCGTCTACAGGATACCATTCGCGATCTTGAGAGCTGGTGCGCTCTGTGGCGCATCAAACTCAATGCCGTCAAAACTCAAAAAGTTACGTTCTTCAAGAAGCAAAGGAAAAAACCAGTCCCCAGTTTCGATCTCCAGTTATACGATCACAAATTAGAAGCAAACAAAGAGGCCAATTTGGGGGGATTTATCCTTGATAGCAATCTCAGTCTAAACAGTCACGTAAACTCCATTACGGTCAGAGCTACAAAACGTATCAATTTTCTGAAGATGATCAGAGGCAGAAATTGGGGAGCAAACAAAGATGTGCTTCTCAAGCTCTACAAAACATTTATACGTCCGGTACTAGAATATGGTGCCATAATAACAAGTAACCTGAGCAAAACCAACATTCAGAAGCTACAGAGGGTTCAAAATTATGCCCCGCGTGTGGCACTATGCAAACCCAAATGGACACCGATAAAGGAACTTCACGAGTTTAACAAAAATAGAAACTATTAATACGCGATTAAAAGACAGCAAAACAAAACCCTCAACAGACTCCAAGACAGTGAATTAATGGTTGAGCTGAACGAACACCGATCCCTTAACAGAAAAACAAAATAAGTTTCCAGAAAATTAAAAAAAAAAAAAAAAAAAAAAAAAAAAAAAAAAAAAAAAAAAAAAAAAAATTATAGAATATAACAAAATTGCGTGGAGTCAGTGAGGATTGCCTCGCTACTCATTGAGAACTTTAGGATAGAGTCTGTGAGGGCTGCCTCGCAACTCTGCTGAAGCGCGATTGAAATGCGTTTAATAAGATCTATATAACAAAACCCTCCACATACTTCAGGATAGTGAATCAATGGTGAAGCTGAACGAACACCGAACCCTTAACAGAAAAACAAAATAAGCCACAGTAAATTAAAATTACTCAATAGAATTAAACTGCGTGGAGTCAGTGAGGATTGCCTCGCTACTCATTGAGAGATTTAGGATTGAATCTGTGAGGATTGCCTCGCAACTCTGCGTGTGGGGAGTGGGCTCCGAAGAAACACACCCCTTACCCCATCCATAGCAACAATCACACAACAGTCACAATATACAATAGAGGATACCTATCTTTCTCTCTACCTATAACTTTTCTAATTGAACATTCTCAAATTTTCTTGCAACGCTCTTATCAATAAGACGCATGGAAATGGTAGACAAAGCGTAGGAGGAATTGGTGCAACCTACCTTTCTGCAACATACACAAGAAACCACCAAACACCAGGCAAGGATTGAAACAAGTGTACATTTTATATAAATAAACATTTGAATAAAGATTTAACAGCCCTTTTAAGGGCTTGAGGGTATGTGTCTGTGAGAGGGTGTGGGTTTTTTTTTGGGGGGGGGATTGTTTTTGTTTTGTTTTTTTTTGGGGGGGGTGGGGTGGGGTTGAGGTGGGGAGGTCATTTGGAATTCCCGAAGGATAACCAGATACCTCATAATCACATACAGCATCCTATTTCCCAGAAAGCTTGATGGATGACTCCCGGTTTTTCAAAACTGAACTCTTGGGGCTTTCTCCACTCCTTTTTTGTAATCGCTATGGTCATATACCGGGGCCGCTACCAAACCGGCGTTGCTGTTTGGTTTTCTTTTCTCTTCTTCCCTTAAATTTGCCATCGCACAACATTATATTCTGGCTCGCCACCATGGTGGGAATCAAACCTCTACCATCGCCGAGCTGGAACCGAATAGAGTTCACTCTTTAATAGTCTTAATGGCGTTGAGGGATTGAGTATTGACAAACTATCACTCCAACGTAAACTGCCGGGAATTCGAACCGCGTGCATACCCCCTCAGACCCCATTTGAGGCAATAGGAAAGCTAGGCCTGTGTGATCCAAGTGAAATAAAATAAGGTTAACCGGGTCGCAAGGGATTTGTAAATCCCACATCGTCCCTTCGCGCCTGCGGTGTGCTAAAACCTTTCATTCATTCAGAAATAAATAATAAACAGCGCCAAAGATTATGATGCCTCACGATCGGTATTGGAATGAGTATTCCCTCACGGAGGTTTATGACGGGAAATACATTACATAACGTAGAAATTGTGTGTCTCACCGTCGGAAAATCTTCATTGAGTGAAAGTTATAAAAAATTAAAACTAAAATATAATGAAAATAAATAAATGAATAATAATAGAAACAAAAATAAAATAAAAAATAATAAATAAATCGTGTCCACAGTTGTTCTGCAGGCGGACACAAAGCTCTCTAAAATCGGCTTGTTGCAGTACAAGCTTGGAGGATTTCGATGATGTCCAGTGGTAAAGCTCATCAGGTGAGCGCATGCCGTATTCCATCACCGCAAAATGTTCGTTCAAAAAGTGTGGGTGTAAATCAACTAATAGATATCTCAAATAAAATGCTAATTCCATTACAACAACTTTTGGACAACTCCGACTCAAGGATTTGTAATATTAATAACCTGTTTAGGGATCTTGGTAATTAGCGACTAAAACAAATCTGCCCCAAACCGCCCAAAGCATTCCAAAAGTGCTAATGATCAACCAAAAACTCGGCCAATCCCGACTAAAAACTTGACTGACACCGACCAAACTATAATGAAATATTCGAACACTTCAGTAGGAGAAGTCGACCTCTCGGAGAAGTTGGCCCCAAACGAAGTCGACCGATGTGAGAAATCGGACCACGAGAGAAGTCGGCCCATAATAGAAGTGCTACGCTAGGGTAGTCATAAGTTATTTTTTTCATATTATTTTGCAATTATTTACTAAAAAATACCAATTAGTACTCTTCGGGAAATAAATGCAAAATAATTCCAGGCTTTGTCGTGATGCTAATATATTATATACAGAACTTTAAAAGTCAGTCCAATTTCAGAAATTGTCTTTTTCGTTTTATTTTGCAATTATTTGCTGAAAAATACCAACCGTCCTACAAAGTCTTCCAAAACCAATTAAAGCCACACAAAAGTGGTAATTAACGATCGTACCTTGAAATATTTTGAACCTCAGAAATATTTCTGAGTGGTTTTGGATGGTACGAGAGATGCTCGGTTCGATACGACCGAATAAAAGTACGATATTGTTCAAGCTTTTGGTCGGTATTGATCATACTTTTGATCGGTAATTTGCACCTTTGGGTGGGTTTGGGCGACTTTGGTCGATTTTGGACGGTTATAGGCGGTTAAGATCGGTAATTAATAGGATCAGTGTTTAGTCTGAAAAATAGCCTCTGAGAACTGATAGCATTTCTTGCCTTATATTGCCTATATATGTGTGAGTGTGTTCTTGTAATAAAGGACACATACACAATTTAACATGCGACATCATCCGTGTGTTAAGGGGTCTGTTTTCCTGATTTTGTGAGCACCTAGACAATAATCTTAGCGTCACCACAAGGATTTCCTTTGTTTTCTCCATGTGATATCCCGATTTTGTGGAGACTTGTTCGTCTTTGTTTGTCTCCAAGAACAAAAGAAAAAAGAACAAGTCATCATAACGTCGGTTAAAGAAGACTCTATGTGTGTAGTAGAGAATGTGTAGGCCATGAAGTTGCCGCTGTGAAGGTCATCCCACACACCTGCGCCATTGGGCCAAGAAGAGGCATTAATATAAGTTGCATAATTTGTTCGCCAATCCTTGTAAAACAAATAAGATTAAATAAATAGATGTGTAGGTGTGTGTGAGGGTATGTAAGTGTGTGTTTGTGTGAGTCTGTATTCCTCTTACCCAAATCGAGACAGACAACTCAAATTATCAATGAATATTCACGAGAACATCTCACTCATCATATTAAGCGACTGTATTGTGACCCAAAATGGCTTAAAATCCGATGATTTATGTTTGGAGGTATATGATTATTACGGAACTAAATGAATTTTATTTTCAAGAAATGAGTAATGTGATATATATAATTATGCAACAATGATATTTTATAACATGTGACTAATGAAGAATTGAAATTTTCCAAAAATGATGCTTTTGATTTTCATCAAACGTTCCCTGCACAAGTTAATAAATGTCTAAATGTCCCCAACAGAATGGTAAAAGTTGCACAAGAAAACGCACAACAATAACAGAGTCACAAAAACTGTGAAATCTGTTTACTTGAATTGATGAAAAAAATTAGCTGTTTCTGTATAACGTTGTAGATGACGGTCATCCGTTCTATTTATAGCGTATGTGTCTGTTTAATGTGATTTTGGATTGTGCTGTGGGTTTTATTGGAAGCATAACTGTGTTTATTTAAAATAACTGTTGATCGAATAATGTCCAATTATTGCTTTACTAATAATAACATAGTTGTTGTTAGTTGCGGCCATTCTTTCGGATTGTAGCAAAAGTAAAATTATTTCCACGTGTATACAGAAAGAATGTTCGATCATATTCGGCCAACTCCATTTATCTCTTCGCAGTGTCGTATCATCTTCAGAACATTTGTCTGAATTAAAGTGTTTTAATTACAGATTTGATTAAGTTCAGTATGTTTCTGATGTCTTTCACGTTGCATTCAGCGGTGTTTACAAATATTCTTTCACATACAAGCAAAATCAAGGAGTGAACATTTTTATCAAATTAGCGGTTTATTGTCCCTATAACCAACAATAATTAATCGAGGAGGGTCACTAATTTTTATTCATACAACCCAATTGGTCTGTACGATTAAATCATTACTGATCCTCAACTATTTTAGAACCCCCTACGAAACCGAAATGTACTGTCCCAATTTTTGTAGAAAGTAGTATTACATCGGACATTGTAACGCAGGCACTTGGGATTGAACTGGTTAAGGCAGACAACAAGATTTCGATCGGCAGGTTTTTCTTAAAAAAATATAGCTCTTTGATCGGACCCTAATGAAAAGATATCAGAAATTTTTTTCCTTACATCAAACAAGGTCAATGTGTGCCCCACAGACCAAAGTGGTGGTAGGGATGGTTTCCAATACCCTTGTGAGAAATGCCTGAGTTTCCCGACTATAGCCGTTGGATAGGAGGAAACCTTTGATTATTCCATATATCTCAACACGTGTAGAGAATTACTATTTCTCATGCGATGTCACCATGTTCCCAACAATTAAACTCATACTTTAAAAGCGATCGTACAACAACATTCAGAAAGTAGCCCCTGTTGGACGCTGTTGTATTCTTGCGCGAAACTTGAACCATGCTTTTGTACGCTGCGTACATGTAAAAACAATATGGCTTTTGAAGCTTTATTTCAATAACTTTCTCTTTGTTTGAATGGGGAATATTTTGGACCGAAAGCTTTTCTGAACAGTGTACTGTTTGCAACAACATAATGCGCGGTATTCTTGTCTCTCGGTCCATTTCGGTATCTTTTTTGTATTTTGGATCAGGTGCTAAGAAGATCTCTAATTGGTCACAATGATATGAAATTTCTGAACCGAGTCTACTAAAATTGACCTCCGCCAAGGTTTACAGAGGTTTACGTTTACCGAGGTTCAGTTCAATTTGAGTGAACGCAGTTCAGAAATTTCATGTCAAATTGTGACAAATTTGATATTCTTTTTATCACAGCATGTGTAATTTAATCTTTTACCGCACGTTACGATTAAAATTAGTTGGCACTGTTCACAGAAATTACCAACCTAATAGTATTATTTTTTCTGTTTTTGCCTGGAAAACATATCTTATAGCCCCTCGTTGGAACGACCTCATTGAGCTCGTTCCAATGAGGGGCATAAGCTTTGTTTTCCAGGCAAAAATCTTTTAAAAAAGGGTTATTCCGGAAAAGTTGTTTTGAAAATGTCGTTTATTATTCGTATTTGACGAACAATTCATGAAATATAAAAGATTAATTCAATTCTACATTCGAAACCAACTAGCTAAAAATGTTCGACGTCGACGTTAACTTCTGACGTCACCTGTTTATTAGACAATTTGCGAACGATATTTCTGTTGTGAGCTATTGGACGGCGATTATGCGATAAACAGTATGTCCCAGTTATGGGTAAAATTTACGACAGTCGCCCAGTAGTTTTGGTCTTCGACCTCGCCACAAGCTCGGCTATCACCTAATTTTTGGAACTTGTTTCGTAAGATTCACTATAACCCGGGGACTCGTGGGTAACCCTTTATCAATTACTAAGCCTGGTAGACAGCTGACACCGGCAATTCAGCGCGCCATGAAGAGCCCCTGTTGTGTAAAATTTTTCAATAGTATATACGTGTGTTTAAACTAAAAAGATGAGCACTGGCACAGACATTTCCTTTTGAAATGAATTTTCTTGTAACATTCCACCGAAATATTGTTTAATATATATATATACTCGCCCAAAAAAGAAAGTGTGCATTGCAGAAATTGATCAAACTCCAAAAAAATAATTTCGTAGGTGTAAAGGGTGTTAACCTGTTCATGAATAAGTTATATTGAACACAAAAATAGCTTTCCCCGTTAAAATTGCATTAACGTTAAATGACGTGCTGTACGTTTGTGAAAAGGCATGTTTTGCACGTGGAGAGTCGGAAAAGTCATGCAGCAGTGTGAATCCTTGGGTATTTAAACACTAAAGTAAGGCCTTCCTATCGTTCACATTCAAACTTGCGCTGCTCTTAAAACGACTCCACATTAGCATGCCAAGATTGACAATGAATCA
This sequence comes from Pictodentalium vernedei, assembly GCA_031216915.1. Taxonomy (NCBI): domain Eukaryota; kingdom Metazoa; phylum Mollusca; class Scaphopoda; order Dentaliida; family Dentaliidae; genus Pictodentalium; species Pictodentalium vernedei. The sequence continues at coordinate 376,433,369 of CM062294.1, read as the reverse complement.
ACGTCTCCTTGCCCTGGGTATGATAAGAGCTGGCAGAACACACAGAGAGGTTGCCCAGCATTTGAACTGCCACCGTAACACTGTAGACAGGCTAGTCCATCGACATGCACAACATGATGACGTTCGAGACCGACACCGCTCCGGGAGACCCCGATTTACCACCCCTGCACAAGATCGGTATATCCGTGTCGTCCATCTCCGGAACCGGCAACAAACGGCAACGACGACAGCCAGGAACATCCCTAACCTGAGAAGGATACAACCTCAAACAGTAATCAACCGGCTGAGAGAATACGGCTTACGTCCTCGAAGACCTGCAATTCGTCCGATTTTGACGTTACGTCATCGTCGTGTTCGACTGCAGTGGAGTAGACAACATCTCAGGCATCCCTTACACTGGTGTCGACGTGATTTATTCATAGATGAATGTCGTTTCCATCTTTCATCATCAAATGGCTGCCAGAGAGTGTACAGACGTCGAAACGAACGCTACGCAGATCCATGTGTCGTGGAGCGAAACCGTTATGGGGAGGGTCTCTCATGGTGTGAGGTGGCATCACTGCCCGTAACAGAACTGAGCTGGTCATTATTGACGGCAATCTCAATGCAGCCAGATATCGTGATGAAGTGCTTACACCTGTTGTTGTCCCATTTCAGCAACGTCACGGCCCCGGCGTCATTCTACGGCAGGACAACGCCCGACCCCACGCAGCTCGTGTTGTTCAACAGTATCTGCAGCAACAACAAGTGGATGTTCTTCCCTGGCCCGCAAATTCGACCGATATCTCACCCATTGACCACGTATGGGACGAAATGAAACGTCAGCTACGCCGGCTTCCCCATGCACCGTCAACGCTTGTGGAACTCCAAAGACAGCTTATCAGAATATGGAACAACATCCCACAACACTTCCATGCTAACTTGTTCGCTTCCATGAGGAGTAGATGCACAGCAGTAGTCGATGCATACGGAGGTCATATCAGATATTGAGTGTGTGGCTTTTATGTTTGACCCTTAGTGTCTTTGGCTCTCCATGGCACCAAGAGTATTCGTCGTATCGTAATGAAATTTCTCGTGTTGATCACAAATTGATTCATCTGTGATTGAATAAAATTTCCATGAATGAAAATGATATATATCTTTTTTTAGTGTTATTTTTTAGCATGCACACTTTCTTTTTTGGGAGAGTAAATATTGAACCGTAATGCATTTCAAACATGACAAAAAATACTCAGGTCTGGTTTAAACTGAGTGTTGAATTTACGAACTGGTATCAAAATGTCAGTTGCAATAAAGTGAACTGACATGATGATCTGGATAGATGAAATAAGAACAGGAGAACTCGGAATAGGGTTAGAACTAGCCTGAACACGCCAGAAAAAGCTAAGTATAGTAATAAATAAGCACAACTCTTCTAACTGATAAGCTCCACTTCCGTATACTCCAGAACAAACGAACAACGTCAGATAGAGAGAAACTATAGTGTAGCTTATAGGTTAAGAAAGCCTAAAAAATCCTATTTACCACAGGGCAAACCTTCCACTCCCTGTACAACAAACCAAGTTGTTTTGAAAAAAATACCTATACATCCACAAAGTATATCATCTCTTGAAAATATTAAACTGGAAAAAAATACATGTTGCCATATCTCAAATCAGTTTAAATTTCAAATTTTCACTACAACCGTATGGTCTTGCACTGAATGACCTTGGCACGTTTTTTCCATACCTCATATTTTTGAGAGATTCTCACACATTCCGGCACACAATTACAAACCAACTTTTTAATCTTCACACATTTTTAATTAATAGTTTCAAAGCCAACTGATATTGAATGAATCAATCAGCCAATCTGCCCTATTTAAATCCTACTCACAACTTTGGGTGTCAAATGCAGTGAATCACGTGCTCACTTATTTAGGCTCTCATAACCTAAAGAAATACCAAAGTTGATTAAAATATCTGTATTTTGTGATTTAATTTCAAAATAAAATACAGCCATGTTGATTCCAAACATTTAAAAAAAAATTCTTTGTCTTTTTCTCTGACCTCACAGTATTTCATTTAACCCACCCTGTTTTTTGAGTAAAAAAAAACAAACAATTCTGAGACATTTTCAGCCTTTCACTCATTAGAATTAATCCTAGTAAAAAAATCATTGAAAAGACATTCTTCAAATTGACATCATTTTGTATCAATGCATTAGTAGATCAGCCTCGTGTTTACCTCAAGGCCCAATTATTCTAAAAAAACTGAGTGCTAGAATATTTTAACCCCTTTATTTTTCTCAAAATAAAGATGAAAAAACATACTTTTCCTTAAACAAATGTTTGTATACAGCACATATTTACAAAGCAAAAACACCATGTGACAGCACATCTTGACTCCAAATGACCATATAATTTGAGTGGAATATAGAGATAAAAGAACAAGCATGGATTGTTCTTTGACCCCTACCGTACCAACCAGTTCAGTGAAAAAGCCAACCCCAGTGCACATGAGTCCATCCATAACAGTTTTAGTGGAAGACGTTTATAGCGTTTCCAGATGCATATCTTACTGAGATAAGAAGCATCTTAGAAATCAATAAATCACACATATATTTTATCTTTTCACAGACAGAGTGACCTCCGGGTGGAAAATGCCCTTGATGACGTATTGCAAAGACATAAAAAACTCCACATGTATCCTACCCAAATGGAATATTTCTTTGACACTGCAGGAATTTTGGGGCAAATCAACCACATGACTCCTTGTATTATACTCATGGTTGTCAGGACCTGAATTCAAAATAAGGAGCAGAAACAATTTGGGTGGGGGTGGGGGTGGGGGAGCAGAATAATAAAATCTTACAAATGAATCCAGATATAAGTTTTTGGAGGTCATACAAATACATAGAGTGGCACAGCACTTTTTCTCCCACCTGATATTGAGGACTACTGACCCAGTCTAGTTACTGCTAAACCTTTCCCCACCTCAGCCTATCTCCAATTGTTTCACCTTTTCAAAAATAAATAGTTGTTGAACCCTCATCGAATCAACAAAGCTGCTGATTCCAGAGAGATTCAACAACATATTTTTACTGGAATACACCCGGAACATTAATCTTAGGAGGGGTTAGGTATTTCTATTTACCGATTTAAGTTAGTTACTTTATCCTTATTTGACATTTTGACATTTTTTATTCCATCAAAACAGGACACATGGCACCTGCTGTAGGGTGGCACAAATGAAGTCGAATTGATTGACATGTTGCCCGTTCTCATATGACCCCTCTTTATGGGGCAACCAAGTCCCTAAAAGTGACAACCTCCCAGAAAACCTTCTAGATGGACAAATCTGATCAAATGAAAGGTGCTGTAGGTTAACTCGAGTTTAAAGCGAGTTTATTGGCGATATTAACGCAAATTTATTCGCGCGGTGGTTATCGCGACTTTATCCGCGTTGTTAGCGAGAGTTAATTCGCCAGGTTACCGCGAGTTTGTCGCGAGTTTATCCGCGAGGTTAGCGCGAGTTTTACGCGAGTTTATCCGCAAGGTTAACGTAAGTATACGAGTTGAACCACCAGGTTAATAAAGGTCAAATAAAAGGTGCTGTAGGGTGGCACAAATGAAGACGAGTTGATTGACATGTTGCCCGTCCCCATATGACCCATCTTTATGGGGCAACCAAGGCCCTAAAAGTGACAACCTCCCAAAAACCCTTCTAGATGGGCAAATCTGATCAAATAAAATGTGCTGTAGGGAGGCACAAATGAAGACGAGTTGATTGACATATTGCCAGTATTGACATCACGGATAAACTTGAACTTGCGTTAACCCAGCAGATAGACTCCGCGAGTATATCCCCGAGTTTAACACGAGATTAACGCGAGTTAATCCGCGATGTCAACGCGTGTTTATCCGTGCGGTTAAAGCGAGTTTATCTGCGAGGTAATCCGTGAGGTTAAGGTGACTTTATTCCCGAGGTTAACGCGAGTTTATCCCGGAGGTTAACGCGAGTTTATCCGAGAGTTAATAAACAAGATTAACACGACTTTAATCCGAGTTTATCCACGTGATTAATACGTGTTTAACGCATGTTTAACGCGTAGACACGCGTGTTTAACGCATGTTGTGTTTAACGCTATGTAATCCTCGTGGTTCACTCGAGTTTATCCGCGAGATTAATACGAGTTTAACTGGAGTCTGTTTGCGAGGTTAACGCGAGTCTATCCGCAAGGTTAACGCCATTTTGGTGCCAGTTTAATTGAGTTAAACGCGAGTTTATCCGCGATGTTAACGCGAGTATATGCCCGAGTTTAGTGCGTGGTCGTCCGCGAGTTTGGCGCCAGCTTATACGTGAGGTTAACGCGAGTTTATTCGCGAGGTTAACATGAGTTTAACGCGAGTTTATCGGCGATGGTAACGCGAGGTTATCACGACTTTATCTGCGAGCATAACGCGAGTTTGGCGCGAGTTTATACGCGAGGTTAACACGAGTTTATCCGCGAGGCTACCTCGCGTTTAACGCGAGTTTATCGGCGATGTTAACGCGAGGTTATGCGCGAGGTTATTACGAGTTTATCCACGTTGTTAGCGCGATTAAAACGCGAGGTTAACTCGAGGTTAACTCGAGGTTAACGCGAATTTGTCCGCGAGGTTATTGCGAGTTTATGCGCGTTGTTAGCAAGAGTTAAGCCGCGATGTTAACTCGAGATTAACGCGAGTTTTTCCGAGTTTATCCGCGATATTATTTGGCGCGAGTTTATCCGGGAGGTTAACGTGAGTTTATCCCCGAGGTTAACTCGAGTTTAACGCGCATGTATCGGCGATGTTAACACGAGGTTAATACGAGTCCATGAACGAGGTTAACGCGACTTGGGCGCGAGTTTATCGGCGATGTTAACGTGAGATTATGTGCGAGGTTATCGCGAAGTTATCCGCGTTGTTAGCGCGAGTTAAACGCGATGTTACGCGAGTATGAGGCGAGTTTATCCGCGAGGTCATCGCGAGTTTGGCGCGAATATATCCGCGACGTTAACGCGAGTTTGACGCGAGTTAATCCGCGAGGTTAACGCGAATGCATCCGCGAGGTTAACTCGAGTTTAACGTGCGTTTATATGCGAGATTAACGCGATTTTGACGTGTGTTCATCCGCGGGTTAACGCAGGTTTATCTCCGAGGTTAACGCGAGATTTACGCGAGTTTAACGCGAGTTAATCACCGAGATTGACGTGTGTTTATCGGCGCAGTCAGCGCGAGTTTATGCGCGACGTTAACCCGAATTTTTCCGCCAGTTTAACGCGAGTTTTTCCGCGACATTAATGCGAGTTTGTGCGCGAGGTAATCGCGAGTTTATCCGCTTTAATAGCGAGAGTTTAACTTGAATTTATCCACGAGGTTAACGCGAGTTTGGCGCGAATTTATCCGCGAGATTAACACGAGTTTATCGGTGAGGTTAACTCGAGTTTGACGCGAGTTTATCCGCGATTATAACGCGAGTTTATGCTCGACGTTAACACGAGTTCATCCTGAGGTTAAATCGAGTACATCTCGAGTTTATCGGCGACGTTAACACGAGTTAATGCGCCAGGTTATCGCGGATTTATCCGCGTTATTATCGCAAGTTTATCCGCGAGTTAATCCGCGAGTTAATCCGCGAAGTTAACGCAAATTTAACGCGTGTTTGTCCGCGAGTTTAACACGAGTTTATCCCCGAGGTTAACGTGAGATTAACGAGTATCCGTGAGATTAGCGAGAGTTTATGCGCGACGCTAACCCGAGTTTATCCGCGAACTTAACGCGAATCTAACTACTAGGTTAATGCGTGTTTAACGCAAAGTTTATCGAGTTTAATGCGAGTTTATCCACGTTGTTAGTGCCAGTTTATTTGCAAGGTTATCGCGAGTTTATCCGCAATGTGAGCGCGAGTTAAACGCAAGGTTAACGCAAGTTTAAAGCGAATTTGTCCGCGGGGTTATTATGTGTTTATCCGGGTTGTTAGTAACAGTTAATCCGCGAGGTTAACGCGTGGTTATCGCGAGATGATCCGTGAGGTTAACGCGTGTTTAACGCTAGTTTATTCGCAAGGTTAGCGGGAGTTTAAGACGAGTTTATCAACGAGGTTAACTCGAGCTTAACGCGAGTTTATCGGCGATGTTGACGCGCGTTTATGGCGAGGTTACCGCGAATTTACCCGGTTTATCAGCGCGAGTTAAACGCGATGTTAACGCGAGTAAGAGGCGAGTTTAACCGCTGGGTTATCGCGAGTTTGGCGCGAGTATATCCACGATGTCAACGCGAGATTAACGTGAGTTTCTCCGCGAGGTTACTACGAATTTATCCGCGAGGTTAACTCCAGTTTAGCGGGCGTTTATGCGCGAAGTTAACGCGATTTGGCGCGTGTTCATCCACGAGTGTAACGCGAGTTTATCAGCGAAGTTAACGCGAGCGTTAAGCGAGTTTAACGCGCGTTAATCCGCGAGGTTAACTTGTGTTTATCGGCGCGGTCAGCGCGAGTTTATGCGCGACGTTAACGCGAGTTTTTCCGCCAGATTAACGCGAGTCTATCCGCGATATTAGTGCGAGTTTGTGCGAAAGGTTATCGCGAGTTTATTCACGTTATTAGCTTTTATGAGTTTAATGTGCGTTTATCCACGAGGTTAACGCGAGTTTGGCGCGAATTCATGCGCGACGTTAACGCGAGTTTATCCGCGAGGTTAACTCGAGTTTATCGGCGATGTTAACACGAATTTACGCGTGAGGTTATCGTGAGTTTATACGCGTTGTTATCGCGAGTTTATCCGCGAGTGAATCCTCGAATTTAACGCGAATTTAACGTGTGTTTGTTCGTGAGTTTCACACGAGTTTATCGCCGCGGTTAACGCGAGGTTAACGCGAGTCCATTCGCGTGGTTAACGGGGTGAGCACGAGTTTATGCGCGATGCTAACGCGAGCTTAACGCGAGTTTATCTGCAAGATTAACGGGAGTCTAACCGATAGGTTAAAGTGAATGTAACTCAAGGTTAACTCGAGTTTAACGGGAATTAATCTGGGAGGTTAGCGCATGTTCATCTGCGAGGTTAACGCGTGTTTATCGCGAGGTTAACGTGAGTGTAACGCAACTTAAACGCGAGTTAATCCGCGATGTTAACGTGTGTTTACCCGCGAGTTTAACGTGAATTTATCCCCTATGTTAAGGCAAGTTTAACGCAAGTTTAACGCTACTTAATCCGCGTGGTTAACGTGCGTTTATTCCCGGGGATAATGCAAGATTAATGCGAGTTAAATCCCGTGGTTAGCTCGTGTTCAACCGCGGGATTAGCGCGAGTCTATGTGCGACGCTAACGCGAGTTTATTCGCGAGATTAACGCGAGTTTATCCGCTAGGTTTACGCGAGTTTAAAGTGAGGTTAACTCGAGTTTAACGCGAGTTCATCCGGGAGGTGAATTCGAGTTTAACGGGAGTTTATTCGCGTTGTTTGTGCGAGGTAGACGCGAGGTTAACGTGAGAGTATCCGTGAAATTAGCGCCTGTTTAACGCGAGTGTATCCGCAAGGATAACGCGAGATTAACACAAGCGTTAATCTCGCGTCAACCTTGTGGATCAACTTGCGTAAAATGCGCGTTAAACTCGCGTTAACCTCGCGTATAAACACGCGTTCAATTTTGCGGATAAACTCGCGTTAACCTCGCGGTTAAACTGGCATTAACCTCGCGAAAAAAACTCCCGCCAAATTCGCGATAGCCTAGCGGATAAACTCCTGCCAAACTCGCGTTAACCTCGCGTACAACTAGCGTTAAACTCGTGGGTAAACTCTTGTCAAACTCCCGCTAACCGCTCGGATTAACATCCGATATACTTGTAGCTCAACTAGCGTTAATCTCGCGTCAACCTAGCGGATAAACTCCTGACAAACTCGCGTTAACCTTGCGTTAACCTCGCGTTAAACTCGGGTTAACCTCGTGGATCAACTCGTATACTCGCGTTAACCTTGCGGATAAACTCGCGTAAAACTCGCGCTAACCTCGCGGACAAACTCGCGACAAACTCGCGTTAACCTGGCAAATTAACTCTCGCTAACAACGCTGATAAAGTCGCGATAATCACAGCGCGGGTAAATTTGAGTTAGTATCGCCGATAAACTCGCTTTAGACTCGAATTAACCTACAGCACCTTTTATTTGATCACATTTGTCCATCTAGAAGGTTTTCTGGGAGGTTGTCACTTTTAGGGCCTTGGTTGCGCCATAAAGAGGCGCCTTATGGGGATGGGAAACATGTCAATTAACTCGACTTCATTTGTGCCACCACACAGCACATTTTATTTGATCAGATTTGCCCATCTAGAAGGTTTTCTGGGAGGTTGTCACTTTTGGGTCCTTGGTTGCCCCACAAAGAGGAGCCCTATAGGTACGGGCAACATATCAATCAACTCGTTTTCATTTGTGCTACACTACAGCACATTTTATTTGATCAGATGCGCCCATCTAGAAGGTCTTCTGGGAGGTTGTCACTTTTAGGGCCTTGGTTGCCCCCATAAAGAGGGGCCATATGGGGACGGGCAACATGTCAATCAACTTGTCATCATTTGTGCCACCCTACAGAACCTTTTATTTGATCGATTTGCCCATCTAGAAGGTTTTCACTTTTAGGGCGTTGGTTGCCCCATAAAGAGGGGTCATATCGGGACGGGCAACAAGTCAATCAACTCGTCTTCATTTGTGCCACCCTACAGCATCTTTTATTTGATCAGATTTGCCCATCTAGAAGGGTTTCTGGGAGGTTGTCACTTTAAGGGTCTTGGTTGTCCAATAAAATGGGGCCAAATGTCGACTGGCAACATGTCAATCAACTCGACTTCATTTGTTCCACCTCACTGCACCTTTTATTTGATCAGATTTGCCCATGTAGAAGGTTTTCTGGTAGGTTGTTACTTTTAGGGCCTTGGCTGCCCCATAAAGAGGGGTCATATGGGGACGGGCAACATGTCAATCAAATCGTCTTCATTTGAGCCACCCTGCATCACCTTATTTGATCAGATTTGCCCATTCAGAAGGTTTTCTGGGAGGTTGTCACTTTTAGGGCCTTGGTTGTCCCATAAAGAGGGGCCATATGGGGACAGGCAACATGTCAATCAAACCATCTTTATTTGTGCGACCCTACAGCACCTTTTATTTGATCAGATTTGCCCATCTAGAAGGTTTTATGGGAGTTGTCACTTTTAGGGCCTTGGTTGCCTCATAAACAGGTGCCATATGGAGACGAGCAACATGTCAATCAACTCATCTTCATTTGTGCCACCCTACAGCGCGTTTTATTTGATCAGATTTGCTCATCTAGAAGGATTTTTGGAAGGTTGTCACTTTTAGGGCCTTGGTTGCCTCATAAACAGCTGCGATATGGGGACGAGTAACATGTCAATCAACTCATCTTCATTTGTGCCACCCTACAGCGCCTTTTATTTGGTCAGATTTGCTCATCCAGAAGGATTGTTGGAAGGTTGTCATTTTCAGGGCCTTGGTTGCCCCATAAACAGCGGTCATATGGGGACGGCCACCAAGTCAATCAAATCGTCTTCATTCGTGCCACCCTACAGCACCTTTTATTTCATCAGATTTGCCCATATAGAAGGTTTTCTGGGAGGTTGTCACTTTTAGGGCCTCGGTTGCCCCATAAAGAGGGGGTCATATGGGAGCGGTCAATATGTCAATCAACTCGCCTTCATTTGTGACCCCCCCCCCCCCCCCCCCCACACTGCACCTTTTATTTGACCAGATTTGCCCATCGGGAAGTTTTTCTGGGAGGTTGTCACTTTTAGGGTCTTGGTTGCCCAATAAAGAGGGGGGGGGGGGGGGTCATATGGGGACGGGCAACATGTCAATCAACTCATCTTCATTTGTACCACCCTGTAGCACCTTTTATTTGATCAGATTTGCCCATCTAGAAGGTTTTCTTGAAAGGTGTCATATTTAGGGCCTTCATTGCCCCATAAAGGGGGGCCATATGGGCATGGGCAACATGTCAATCAACTCGTCGTCACTTGTGCCACCCTACAGTACGTTTTATTTGATCAGATTTGCCCATCTAGAAGGTTTTCTGGGAGGTTGTCACCTTCAGGGCTTTGGTTGCCCCATAAAGAAGGGTCAAATGGGGACGGGCAACATGTCAATCAACTCGTCTCCATTTGTGCCACCCAACAGCACCTTTTATTTGATCAGATTTGCACATCTAGAATGCTTTTTGGAAGGTTGTCAGTTTGAGGGCCTTGGTTGCCCCATAAAAAAGGGCCATATTGGAACGGGCAACATATCAACACGTCTTCATATGTGCAACCCTACAGCTCCTTTTATTTGATCAGATTTGCCCATCTAGAAGGTTTTCTGGGAGGTTGTCACTTTTAGGGCCATGTTTGGCCCATAAAGAGGGGTCATATGGGGATGCACAACATGTCAATCAACTATTCTTTATTACTGCCACCCTACAGTGCCTTTTATTTGATCAGATTTGCCCATATAGAAGATTTTCTGGGAAACTGTCACTCTTAGGGCCTTGGTTGCCCCATAAACAGGCGTCATATGGGGACGGGCAACATGTCAGTCAACTCGTCCTCATTTGTGCCACCCAACACAACCTTTTATTTGTTCAGATTTGCCCATCTAGAAGGTTTTCTGGTAGGTTGTCACTTTTTGGGCTTTGGTTGCCCCATAAAGAGGGGCCATATGGGGACGGGCTATATTTCAATCAACTCATCTTCATTTGTGCCACCCTACAGCGGCGTCTTCTATTTGATCCAATTTGCCCATCTAGAAGGTTTTTTGGGAGGTTGTCACTTTTAGGGCCTTGGTTGTCCCATAAAGAAGAGTCATATGTGGACGGCCAACATGTAAATCAACTCGACTTCATTTGTGCCACCCTACAGCACCTTTTCTTTGATCAGATTTGCCCATCTAGAAAGACTTCTGGGAGGTAGTCACCTTTAGGGCCTTGGTGGCCCCATAAACATTGATCATATGGGGACGGGCAATATGTCAATCAACTAGACTTCATCTGTACCACCCTACAACACCTTTTGTTTGATCAGATTTTCCCATCTAGAAGGTTTTCTGGGAGGTTGTCACTTTTAGGGCCTTGGTTGCTCCATAAAGAGGGATCATATGGGGACGGACAACATGTCAGTCAACTCGTCTTCATTTGTGCCACCCTACAGCACCTTTTATTTGATCAGATTATCCGATCTAGAAGGTTTTCCTGGAAGTTTTCACATTGGGTCACGTGCGGACGGGCAACATGTCAATCAAATCGACTTCATTTGTGTCACCCAACATCATCTTTTGTTTGATCAGATTTGCCCATCTAGAAGGTTTTCTGAGAGGTTGTCACTTTTAGGGCATTGTTTGCCCCATAAAGGCAGGCCATACGGGGTCGGGCAACATGTCAATCAACTCATCTTCATTCGTGCCAGGCTACAGCACATTTTATTTGATCAGATTTGTCCATCTAGGATTTCTGTGAAGATGCCACTTTTAAGGCCTTGGTTGCCTCATAAGGAGGAGTCACATGGGGACGGGCAACATGTCAATCAACTCGCCTTCATTTGTGCCTCCCTACAGCATCTTTTTTGGTCATATTTCTCCATCTAGAAGGTTCTCTGTGAGGATGCCACTTTTAGGGCCTTGGTTGACCCATAAAAATTGGTTATTTGCAGATGGGCAACATGTCAGTCAACTCGTCTTCATTTGTGCCATCCCAGAGCACCTTTTATTTGATCAGATTTGCCCATCTAGAAGGTATTCTGGGAGTGTGTCATATTTAGGGCTTTGGTTGCGAAATAAAGAAGTGTCATATGGGGATAGGCAACATGTCAATTAACTCGTCTTCATTTGTGCCACCCTACAGCACATTTTATTTGATCAGACTTGCCCATCTAGAAGGTTTTCTGGGAGGTAGTCACCTTCAGGGCCTTGGTTGTCCCATAAAAAGGGGTCTTATTCGAACAGACTATATTTCAATCAACTTGTATTCATTTGTGCCACCCTACATCATATTTTCTTTGATTCGATTTGCCCATCTAGAAGTTTTTCTGGGAGGTTGTCACTTTTAGGGCCTTCGTTGTCCCATAAAGAGGGGTCATGAGGGGACGGGCAACATGTAAATCAACTCATCTTCATTTGTGCCACCCTACAGCACCTTTTATTTTACCAGATTTTCCCATCTAGAAGGTTTTCTTTGAGGTTGTCACTTTTAGGGCCTTGGTTGACCCATAAAGAGGAGTCATATGGGGACGGGCAACATGTCAATCAACTCGCCTTCATTTGTGCCCCCCCCCCCCCTCAGCACCTTTCATTTGATCAGATTTGCCCATCTAGAAGGTTTTCTGGGAGGTTGTCACTTTTAGCGCCTTGGTTGCCCAATAAAGAGGGGGGGGGGGGGTCATATGGGGACGGGCAACATGTCAATCAACTCGTCTTCATTTGTGCCACCCTACATCACCTTTTATTTGATCAGATTTGCCCATCTAGAAGGTTTTCTGGGAGGGTGTCATATTTTGGGCCTTGGTTGCCCCATAAAGAGGGGCCATATGGGGACGGGCAACATGTCAATCAACTTGCCTTCATTTGTGCCACCCTACAGTACGTTTTATTTGATCAGATTTGCCCATCTAGAAGGTTTTCTGGGAGGTTGACACCTTTAGGGCATTGGTTGCCCCATAAAGAAGGGTCACATGGGGACGTGCAACATGTCAATCAACTCGTCTTCATTTGTGCCACGCAACAGCACCTTTTATTTGATCAGATTTGCACATCTAGAAGGTTTTCTGGGAGGTTGTCACTTTTAGGGCCTTGATTGCCCCATAAAGAGGGGGCATATGGAGACAGGCAACATGTTAACACGTCTCCATATGTGCAACCCAACAGCACTTTTTATTTGATCAGATTTGCCCATCTAGAAGGTTTTCTGTGAGCTTGTCACTTTTAGGGCCGTGTTTCCCCATAAAGAGGGGTCATAGGGGGAAGGGCAACATGTAAATCAACTCATCTTCATTCGTAACACACTACAGCTCCTTTCATGTCATCAGACTTGCCCATCTAGAAGATTTTCTGGTAGGTTGTCACATTTAGGGCCTTGGTTGCCCGATAAGCAGGGGTCATATGGGGACGGGCAACATGTCAGTCAACTCATCTTCATTTTTGCCACACAACACCACATTGTATTTTTTCAGATCTGCCCATCTAGAAGGTTTTCTGGGAGGTTGTCACTTTTAGGGCTTTGGTTGCCCCATAAAAAGGGGCCATATGGGAATGGGCTATATTTCAATCAACTCTTCATTTGTGCCACCCTACAGTGGCGTCTTTTATTTGATCAGATTTGCCCATCTAGAAGGTTTTTTGGGAGGTTTTCACTTTTAGGGCCTTGGTTTCCCCATAAAGAAGGGTCATATGGGGACGGCCAACATGTCAATCAACTTGCCTTCATTTGTGCCACCCTACAGCCCCTTTTATGTGATCAGATTTGCCCATCTAGAAAGTTTTCAGGGAGGTTGTCACATTTAGGGCCTTGGTTGCCCCATAAAGATTGATCATATGGGGCCAGGCAACATGTCAATCAACTCGTCGTCATTTGTACCACCCTACAACACCTTTTGTTTGATCAGATTTGCCCATCTAGAAGGTTTTCCGGGAGGTTGTCACATTTAGGGCCTTGGTTGCCCCATAAAGAGGGATCATATGGGGACGGGCAAAATGTCAATGAACTTGTCGTCATTTGTGCCACTCTGCAGCACCTTTTATTTGATCAGATTTGTCAGTCTACAAGGTTTTCTGGGAGGTGGTCAGATTTAGGGCCTTGGTTGCCCCATAAAGAGGGGTCACGTTCGGACGGACAACATGTAAATCAAATCGTCTTCATTTGTGCCACTCTACATCATCTTTTGATTGATCAGATTTGCCCATCTAGAAGGTTTTCTGGGAGGTTGTCACTTTTAGGGCCTTGTTTGCCCCATAAAGACAGGTCATACGGGGATGGGCAACATGTCAATCAACTCATCTTCATTTGTGCCAGGCTACAGCACCTTTTATTTGATCAGATTTGCCCATCTAGGTTTTCTGTGAGAATGCCGCTTTTAAGGCCTTGGTTGCCCCATAAAGATTGATCATATGGGGCCAGGCAACATGTCAATCAACTCGTCGTCATTTGTACCACCCTACAACACCTTTTGTTTGATCAGATTTGCCCATCTAGAAGGTTTTCCGGGAGGTTGTCACATTTAGGCCCTTGGTTGCCCCATAAAGAGGGATCATATGGGGACGGGCAAAATGTCAATGAACTCGTCGTCATTTGTGCCACTCTGCAGCACCTTTTATTTGATCAGATTTGTCAGTCTACAAGGTTTTCTGGGAGGTGGTCAGATTTAGGGCCTTGGTTGCCCCATAAAGAGGGGTCACGTGCAGACGGACAACATGTAAATCAAATCGTCTTCATTTGTGCCACCCTACATCATCTTTTGTTTGATCAGATTTGCCCATCTAGAAAGTTTTCAGGGAGGTTGTCACATTTAGGGCCTTGGTTGCCCCATAAAGATTGATCATATGGGGCCAGGCAACACGTCAATCAACTCGTCGTCATTTGTACCACCCTACAACACCTTTTGTTTGATCAGATTTGCCCATCTAGAAGGTTTTCCGGGAGGTTGTCACATTTAGGGCCTTGGTTGCCCCATAAAGAGGGATCATATGGGGACGGGCAAAATGTCAATGAACTCGTCGTCATTTGTGCCACTCTGCAGCACCTTTTATTTGATCAGATTTGTCAGTCTACAAGGTTTTCTGGGAGGTGGTCAGATTTAGGGCCTTGGTTGCCCCATAAAGAGGGGTCACGTGCAGACGGACAACATGCAAATCAAATCGTCTTCATTTGTGCCACCCTACATCGTCTTTTGTTTGATCAGATTTGCCCATCTTGAAGGTTTTCTGGGAGGTTGTCATTTTTAGGGCCTTGTTTGCCCCATAAAGACAGGCCATACGGGGACGGGCAACATGTCAGTCAACTCATCGTCATTCGTGCCAGGCTACAACACCTTTTATTTGATCAGATTTGCCAATCTAGGTTTTCTGTGAGGATGCCACTTTTAGGGCCTTGGTTGCCAAATAAAGAAATGTCATAAGGGGACGGCGAACATGCCAATCCACTCGTCTTCATTTGTGCCACCCTATAGCACCTTTTATTTCATCAAATTTGCCCATCTAGAAGATTTTCTGGGAGTGTGTCATATTTAGGGCTTTGGTTGCCAAATAAAGATGTGTCATATGTGGACGGGCAACATGGCAATCAACTCGTCTTCATTTGTGCCACCCTACAGCACCTTTTATGTGATCAGATTTGCCCATTCAGAATGTTTTCTGGGAGGTTGTCACCTTTAGGGCCTTGGTTGTTCCATAAAAAGGGTCAAATGGGAAGGGCAACATGTCAATCAACTCGTCTTCATTTGTGCCACCCAACAGCACCTTTTATTTGATCAGATTTGCACATCTAGAAGGTTCTCTGGGAGGTTGTCACTTTTAGGGTCTTTGTTGCCCCGTAAAGAGGTGCCATATGGGGACAGGCTACATGTCAACTCGTCTTCATATGTGCCACCATACAGCACCTTTTATTTGATCAGATTTGTCCATCTAGAAGGTTTTCTGGGAGCTTGTCCCATTTAGGGCCGTGTTTGTTCCATAAAGAGGGGTCATATGGGGATGGGCAACACGTCAATCAACTCATCTCATTTGTGCCACCCTACAGCACCTTTTATTTGATCATATTTGCCAATTTAGAAGATTTTTCTGGGAGGATGTCACTTTTAGGGCCTTGGTTGCCCATAAACAGGGGTCATATGGTGACAGGTGACATGTCAGTCAACTCGTCTTCATTTGTGCCACCCAACAGCACTTTTTATTTGTTCAGATTTTCCCATCTAGATGGTTTTCTGGGAGGTTGTCACTTTTAGGGCCTTGGTTGCCCCATAAGCAGTGGCCATATGGGGCCGGGCTATATTTCAATCAACCCATCTTCACTTGCGCTACCCTACAGCGTCTTTTATTTGATCAGATTTGCCCATCTAGAAGGTTTTTTGGGAGGTTGTCACATTTAGGGCCTTGGTTGCCCCATAAAGAAGGGTCATATGGGGACGGCCAACATGTCAATCAACTCATCTTCATTCGTGCCACCCCCACAGTGCCTTTTATTTGATCAGATTTGCCTATCTAGAAGATATTCTGGGAGGTTATCACTTTTTGGGCCTTGGTTCCACCATAAACCTGGGTCATAAGGGGACGGGCAACATGTCAATCAACTCGTCTTCATTTGTGCCACCCAACAGCAACATTTATTTGTCCATATTTGCCCATCTAGAAGGTTCTCTGGGTGGCTGTCACTTTTAGGGACTTGGTTGCCCCATAAAGAAGGGCCACATGGGGACGGGCTATATTTCAATCAACTCATCTTCATTTGTGCCACCCTACTGCGTCTTTTATTTGATCAGATTTGCCCATCTAGAAGGTTTTTGGGAGGTTGTCACTTTTACGGCCTTGGTTGCCCCATAAAGAAGGGTC
Organism: Pictodentalium vernedei; assembly: GCA_031216915.1. Classification (NCBI taxonomy): domain Eukaryota; kingdom Metazoa; phylum Mollusca; class Scaphopoda; order Dentaliida; family Dentaliidae; genus Pictodentalium; species Pictodentalium vernedei. The sequence goes on along the minus strand of CM062294.1, from coordinate 376,416,798 downwards.
ATATAGGGACGGCCAACATGTCTATCAACTCGTCTTCATTTGTTCCACCCTACCGCACTTTTTATTTGATCAGATTTGCCCATGTAGAAGGTTTGCTAGCAGGTTGTCACTTTTTGGGCCTTGGTTGCCACATAAAGAGGGATCATATCGGGCCGGGAAACATGTCAATCAACTCATCTTCATTTGTGCCACCCTACAGCACCTTTTATTTGTTCAGATTTGATCATCCAGAAGGTTTTCTGGGTGGCTGTCACATTTAGGGACTTGGTTGCCCCATAAAGAAGGGCCATATGGGGACGGGCTATATTTCAATCAACTGATCTTCATTTGTGCCACCCTCCTGCGTCTTTTATTTGATCAGATTTGCCCATCTGGAAGGTTTTCTGGGAGGTTGTCACTTTTAGGGCCTTGGTTTCCCCATGAAGATTGATTATATCAGGACGTGCAACATGTCAATCAACTCGTCTTCATTTGTACCACCCTAAAGCACCTTTTGTTTGATCAGATTTGCCCATCTAGAAGGCTTTCTAGCAGGTTGTCACTTTTTGGGCCTTCGTTGCCACATAAAGAGGGATCATATCGGGCCGGGCAACATAACAATCAACTCGTCTTCATTTGTGCCACCCTACAACACATTCATTTGTTTAGATTTGACCATCTAGAAGGTTTTCTGAGGGGTTGTCACTTTAAGGCCTTGGTTGCCCCATAAAGAGGGGCCATATGGGAACGGGCAACTTGTCAATCAACTCATCCTCATTTGTGCCACCCTACAGCATCTTTTATTTGTTCAGATTTGACCATCTAGAAGGTTTTCTGAGAGGTTGTCACATTTAGGGCCTTGGTTGCCCCATAAAGAAGGGCCATATGGGGACGGGCTATATTTCAATCAACTCATCTTCATTTGTGCCACCCTACTGCGTCTTTTATTTGATCAGATTAGCCCATCTAGAAGGTTTTCTGGGAGGTTGTCACTTTTAAGGCCTTGGTTTCCCCATGAAGATTGATTATATCAGGACGTGCAACATGTCAATCAAATCGTCTTCATTTGTGCCACCCTACATCATCTTCTATTTGAACAGATTTGCCCATCTAGACGGTTTTTGAGAGGTTGTGACTTTTAGGACCTTGTTTGCCCCATGAAGACAGGTCATACGGGGAAGGGCAACATGTCAATGAACTCATCTTCATTCATGCCACCCTACAGCACCTTTTATTTGATCAGATTTGCCCAACTAGAAGGTTTTGTGTTAGGATGCCACTTTTAGGGCTTTGGTTGCCCCATAAGGAGGGGTCACATGGGGATGGGCAACATGTCATTCAACTCGTCTTCATTTGTGCCTCCCTGTAGCACATTTTGTTTGATCAGATTTGCCCATCAAGAAGGTTTTCTGCAAGGATGCCACTTTTAGGGCCTTGGTTGCCACACAAAGAGGGGTTATATGGCTACGGGCAACATGTCATTCAACTCGTCTTCATTTGTGCCACCCTACAGCACCTTTTATTTGATCAGATTTGCCCAACAAGAAGGTTTTCTGGGAGGTTGTCACTTTTAGGGCCTTGTTTGGCCCATAAAGAGGGGTCATGTGGGGACGGGCAACATGTAAATCAACTCATCTTCCTTCGTGCCACCCTTCAGCACCTTTTATTTGACCAGGTATGCCCACCTGGAAGGTTTTCTGGAAGGTTGTCACTCTTAGGGCCTTGGTTGCCCCATAAATAGGGGTAATATGGGGTCGGGCAACATGTCAATCACCTAGAAGGTTTTCTGGGAGATTTTCACTTTTAGTGCCATGGTTGCCCCATAACGAGGTGCCATATTTTGACGGGCTATATTTAAATCAACTCGTCTTCATTTGTGCCACCCTGAAGCACCTTTTATTTGATCAGATTTGCCCATCTAGAAGGTTTCTGGGAGGTTGTCACTCTCAAAGCCTCCGTTGCCCATAAAGAGGGGCCCATATGGGGATGTACAACATGTCATTAAACTCGTTTTCATTTGTGCCACCCTACACCTTTTATTTGATCAGATTTGGACATCTAGAAGGTTTTCTGGGAGATTGTTACTTTTATGGTCTTAGTTGTCCCATAAAGAGGGGTCATATGGGGACGGGCAACATGTCAATCAACTCGTCTTAACTTGTTCCACCCTACAACACCTTTTTTCGATCAGATTTGCTCATCTAGAAGGTTTTCGTGGAGGTTGTCACTTTTAGGGCCTTGGTTGCCCCATAAAGAGGGGCCATTAGGGGACGGGCTATATTTCAATCAACTCGTCTTCATTTGTGCCACCCTACAGTGCCTTTTTTGAAGAGATTTGGCCATCTAGAAGGTTTTTTAGGTGGTTGTCACTTTTAAGGCCTTGGTTGCCCCATAAAGAGGGGTCATATGGGGACGGCCAATATGTCAATCAACTCATCGTCATGCGTACCACCATACAGCACCTTTTATTTGAAAAGATTTACCCATCTAGAAGGTTTTCTGGGAGGTTCTCACTTTTAGGGCCTTGGTTGCCCCATAAAGAAGGGTCATATGGGGACGGGCTATATCTCAATCAACTCGTCTTCATTTGTACCACCCTGCAGTACCTTTTATTTGATCAGATTTGCCCATCTAGAAGGTTTTCTGGGAGGTTTTCACTTTTAGGGCCTTGGTTTCCCCATAACTAGGGATGATATGGGGACGGGCAACATGTCAATCAACTCGTCTTCATTTGTGCCATCCTGCAGCTCCTTTTATTTGATCAGATTTTCCCATCTAGAAGGTTTTCTGGGAGGTTGTCACTTTTAAGGCCTTGGTTTCCCCATGAAGATTGATTATATCAGGACGTGCAACATGTCAATCAAATCGTCATCATTTGTGCCACCCTACATCATCTTTTGTTTGATCAGATTTGCCCATCTAGACGGTTTTCTGAGAGGTTGTGACTTTTAGGACCTTGTTTGCCCCATGAAGACAGGTCATACGTGGAAGGGCAACATGTCAATGAACTCATCTTCATTCATGCCACCCTACAGCACCTTTTATTTGATCAGATTTGCCCAACTAGAAGGTTTTGTGTTAGGATGCCACTTTTAGGGCTTTGGTTGCCCCATAAGGAGGGGTCACATGGGGATGGGCAACATGTCATTCAACTCGTCTTCATTTGTGCCTCCCTGTAGCACATTTTGTTTGATCAGATTTGCCCATCAAGAAGGTTTTCTGCAAGGATGCCACTTTTAGGGCCTTGGTTTCCACACAAAGAGGGGTTATATGGCTACGGGCAACATGTCATTCAACTCGTCTTCATTTGTGCCACCCTACAGCACCTTTTATTTGATCAGATTTGCCCAACAAGAAGGTTTTCTGGGAGGTTGTCACTTTTAGGGCCTTGTTTGGCCCATAAAGAGGAGTCATGTGGGGACGGGCAACATGTAAATCAACTCATCTTCCTTCGTGCCACCCTACAGCACCTTTTATTTGACCAGGTATGCCCACCTGGAAGGTTTTCTGGAAGGTTGTCACTTTTAGGGCCTTGGTTGCCCCATAAATAGGGGTAATATGGGGTCGGGCAACATGTCAATCACCTAGAAGGTTTTCTGGGAGATTTTCACTTTTAGTGCCATGGTTGCCCCATAACGAGGTGCCATATTTTGACGGGCTATATTTAAATCAACTCGTCTTCATTTGTGCCACCCTGAAGCACCTTTTATTTGATCAGATTTGCCCATCTAGAAGGTTTCTGGGAGGTTGTCACTCTCAAAGCCTCCGTTGCCCATAAAGAGGGGCCCATATGGGGATGTACAACATGTCATTAAACTCGTTTTCATTTGTGCCACCCTACACCTTTTATTTGATCAGATTTGGACATCTAGAAGGTTTTCTGGGAGATTGTTACTTTTATGGTCTTGGTTGTCCCATAAAGAGGGGTCATATGGGGACGGGCAACATGTCAATCAACTCGTCTTAACTTGTTCCACCCTACAACACCTTTTTTCGATCAGATTTGCCCATCTAGAATGTTTTCGTGGAGGTTGTCACTTTTAGGGCCTTGGTTGCCCCATAAAGAGGGGCCATTAGGGGACGGGCTATATTTCAATCAACTCGTCTTCATTTGTGCCACCCTACAGTGCCTTTTTTGAAGAGATTTGGCCATCTAGAAGGTTTTTTAGGTGGTTGTCACTTTTAGGGCCTTGGTTGCCCCATAAAGAGGGGTCATATGGGGACGGCCAATATGTCAATCAACTCATCGTCATGCGTACCACCATACAGCACCTTTTATTTGAAGAGATTTACCCATCTAGAAGGTTTTCTGGGAGGTTCCACTTTTAGGGCCTTGGTTGCCCCATAAAGAAGGGTCATATGGGGACGGGCTATATCTCAATCAACTCGTCTTCATTTGTACCACCCTGCAGTACCTTTTATTTGATCAGATTTGCCCATCTAGAAGGTTTTCTGGGAGGTTTTCACTTTTAGGGCCTTGGTTTCCCCATAACTAGGGGTGATATGGGGACGGGCAACATGTCAATCAACTCGTCTTCATTTGTGCCATCCTGCAGCTCCTTTTATTTGATCAGATTTTCCCATCTAGAAGGTTTTCTGGGAGGTTGTCTCTTTTACGGCCTCGGTTGCTCCATAATGAGGGGTCATATGGGGATGGGCAACATGTCAATCATCCCTTCTTCATTTGTGACACCCTACATCACCTTTTATTTGATCAGATTTGCCCATCTAGAAGGTTTTCTGGGAGGTTGTCACATTCAGCGCCTTGGTTGCCCCATAACGATGGATCATATGGGGACGGGTTATATTTCAATCGACTTGTCTCCATTTGTGCCACCCAGCAGCACCTTTTTTTGATCAGATTTGCCAATCTAGAAGGTTTTCTAGGAGGTTGTCACTTTTAGGGCCTTAGTTTCCCCATAAGGAGGGGCCATATGGAGACGGACAACATGACAATCAACGCGTCTTCATTTGTGTCACCCTACAGCAACATTTATTTGATCAGATTTGCCAATGTAGAAGGTTTTCTGGGAGGGTGTTACTTTTAGGGCCTTGGTTGCCCCATAAAGAGGGGTCATATGGGGACGAGCAACTTGCCAATCAACTCGTCTATATTTGTGCCACCCTGCAGCACCTTTTATTTGATCAGATTTGCCAATCTAGAAGGTTTTCTGGGAGGTTGTCACTTTTAGTGCCTTGCTTTCCCCATAAAGAGGGGCCATGAAGGGAAGTGCCATATTTCAATCAACTCGTCTTCATTTGTGCCACCCTACAGTGGCGTCTTTTATTTGACCAGATTTTCCCATCTAGAAAGGTTTTCTGGGAGGTTATCACTTTTAGGGCCTTTGTTGCTCCATAAAGAGGGGTCATATGGGGACGGGCTTCATGTCAATCAACTCATCTTTATTTGTGCCACCCTACAGCACCTTTCATTTGATCCGATTTGCACATCGAGAATGTTTTCTGAGAGGTTGTCACTTTTAGGGCCTTTGTTGCCCCATAAAGAGGGGTCATATCGGGACGGGCAACGTGTCAATCAAGTCGTCTTCATGTATGCCACCCTACAGCACCTTTTCTTTGATCAGATTTGCCCATCTAGAAGGTTTTCTGGGAGATTGTTACTTTTATGATCTTGGTTGTCCCATAAAGATGGGTAATATGGGGACGGGCAACATGTCAATCAACTCGTCTTCACCAGTCCCATTCTACAACACTTTTTATTTGATCAGATTTGCCCATCTAGAAGGTTTTCTGGGAGGTTGTCACATTTTAGGCATTTGTTGCCCCTTGAAGAGGGGCCATATGGGGACGAGCAACATGTCAATCAACTCGTCTTCATTTGTGCCACTCTACAGCAGCTTTTATTTAATCAGATTTGCCCATCTAGAAGGTTTTTTTGGAGACTGTTACTTTCATGGTCTTGGTTGTCCCATAAAGAGGGGACATATGGGGACGGGAAGCACGTCAGTCAACTCGTCTTCACTTGTCCCACCCTACAACACCGTTTATTTGATCAGATTTGCCCATCTAGAAGGTTTTCTGGGAGGTTGTCACATTTTGGGCATTGGTTGCCCCATAAAGAGGGGCCATATGGGGACGAGCAAGATGTCATTCAACTCGACTTCATTTGTGCCACCCTACAGCACCTTTTATTTGATCAGATTTGCCCATCTGGAAGGTTTTCTGGGAGATTGTAACTTTTATGGTCTTGGTTGTCCCATAAAGAGGGGTCATATGGGGACGGGCAACATGTCAATCAACTCGTCTTAACTTGTCCCATCCTACAACACCTTTCTTCGATCAGATTTGCCCATCTAGAAGGTTTTCTGGGAGGTTGTCACTTTTAGGGCCTCGGTTGTGAAAAAAGATGGGTCATATGGGGTCGGGCAACATGTCAAAAAAACTCTTCTACATTTGTTCCACCCTACAGCACCTTTTATTTGATCACATTTGCCATGTAGAAGGTTATTTGGGAGGTTATCACTTTTAGGGCATTGGTTGCCCCATAAAGAGGGGCCATATAGGGGCGGGCTATATTTCAATCAACTCATCTTCATTTGTGCCACCCTACAGCGCCTTTTATTTGATGAGATTTACCCATCTAGAAGTTTTTGGGGGAAATTGTCTCTTTTAGGGTCTTCGTTCCCCCATAAAGAGGGGTCCTATGGGGACGGCCAATATGTCAATCAACTCGTCTTCATTCGTACCACCCTACAGCACCTTTTATTTGATCAGATTTGCCCATCCAGAAGGTTTTCTGGAAGGTTGTTACATTTAGGGCCTTGGTTGCCCCATAAAGAAGGGTCATATGGGGATGGGCAACATATCAATCAACTCGTTTTTATTTGTGCCACCCTACAGCACCTTTTATTTGAAGAGATTTGGCCATCTAGAAGGTTTTTTGGGAGGTTGTCATTTTTAGGTCCTTGGTTGACCCATAAGGAGGGGTCATATATGGACGGCCAATATGTCACTCAACTCGTCTTCATTCGTACCACCCTACAGCGCCTTTTATTTGATCAGATGTGCCCATCTAGAAGGTTTTCTGGGAGGTTGTCACTTTTAGGGTCTTGGTTTCCCCATAAAGAGTGATGATATGGGGACGGGCGACATGTCAATCAACTCGTCTTCATTTGTGCCACCCTACAGTACGTTTTATCTGATCACACTTGCCCATCTAGAAGGTTTTCTGGGAGGTTGTCACCTTTAGGGCCTTGGTTGCCCCATAAAGAAGGGTCACATGGGGACGTGCAACATGTCAATCAACTCGTCTTCATTTGTGCCATGCAACAGCACCTTTTATTTGATCAGATTTGCACATCTAGAAGGTTTTCTGGGAGGTTGTCACTTTTAGGGCCTTGATTGCCCCATAAAGAGGGAGCATATGGGGACGGGCAACATGTTAACACGTCTCCATATGTGCAACCCAACAGCACTTTTTATTTGATCAGATTTGCCCATCTAGAAGGTTTTCTGTGAGGTTGTCACTTTTAGGGCCGTGTTTCCCCATAAAGAGGGGGCATATGGTGAAGGGCAACATGTAAATCAACTCATCTTCATTCGTAACACACTACAGCTCCTTTTATGTGATCAGACTTGCCCATCTAGAAGATTTTCTGGTAGGTTGTCACATTTAGGGCCTTGGTTGCCCCATAAGCAGGGGTCATATGGGGACGGGCAACATGTCAGTCAACTCATCTTCATTTTTGCCACCCAACACCACATTGTATTTGTTCAGATCTGCCCATTTAGAAGGTTTTCTGGGAGGTTGTCACTTTTAGGGCTTTGGTTGCCCCATAAAAAGGGGCCATATGGGGATGGGCTATATTTCAATCAACTCTTCATTTGTGCCACCCTACAGTGGCGTCTTTTATTTGATCAGATTTGCCCATCTAGAAGGTTTTTTGGGAGGTTGTCTCTTTTAGGGTCCTGGTTTCCCCATAAAGAAGGGTCATATGGGGACGGCCAACATGTCAATCAACTTGCCTTCATTTGTGCCACCCTACAGCCCCTTTTATGTGATCAGATTTGCCCATCTAGAAAGTTTTCAGGGAGGTTGTCACATTTAGAGCCTTGGTTGCCTCATAAAGATTGATCATATGGGGCCGGGCAACATGTCAATCAACTCGTCCTTATTTGTACCACCCTACAGTACCTTTTATTTGATCAGATTTGCCCATCTAGAAGGTTTTCCGGGAGGTTGTCACATTTAGGGCCTTGGCTGCCCCATAAAGAGGGATCATATGGGGACGGGCAAAAAGTCAATGAACTCGTCGTCATTTGTGCCACTCTGCAGCACCTTTTATTTGATCAGATTTGTCAGTCTACAAGGTTTTCTGGGAGATGGTCAGATTTAGGGCCTTGGTTGCCCCATAAAGAGGGGCCACGTGCGGACGGACAACATGTAGATCAAATCGTCTTAATTTGTGCCACCCTACATCATCTTTTGTTTGATCAGATTTACCCATCTAGAAGGTTTTCTGCTAGGTTGTCTTTTTTAGGGCCTTGTTTGCCCCATAAAGACAGGTCATACGGGGACGGGCAACATGTCAATCAACTCATCTTCATTCGCGCCAGGCTACAGCACCTTTTATTTGATTAGATCTCCCCATCTAGGTTTTCTGTGAGGATGCCACTTTTAGGGCCTTGGTTGCCAAATAAAGAAGTGTCATAATGAGACGGCGAACATGCCAATCCACTCGTCTTCATTTGTGCCACCCTATAGCACCTTTTATTTCATCAGATGTGCCCATCTAGAAGGTTTTCTGGGAGTGTGTCATATTTAGGGCTTTGGTTGCCATATAAAGATGTGTCATATGGGGACGGGCAACATGTCAATCAACTCGTCTTCATTTGTGCCACCCTACAGCACCTTTTATGTGATCAGATTTGCCCATTCAGAATGTTTTCTGGGAGGTTGTCACCTTTAGGGCCTTGGATGTCCCATAAAAAAGGGTCAAATGGGGACGGGCAACATGTCAATCAACTCGTCTTCATTTGTGCCACCCAACAGCACCTTTTATTTGATCAGATTTGTCCATCTAGAAGGTTTTCTGGGAGCTTGTCCCATTTAGGGCCGTGTTTGTTCCATAAAGAGCGGTCATATGGGGATGGGCAACACGTCAATCAACTCATCCTCATTTGTGCCACCCTACAGCACCTTTTATTTGATCATATTTGCCCATTTGGAAGATTTTTCTGGGAGGTTGTCACTTTTAGGGCCTTGGTTGCCCATAAACAGGGGTCATATGGTGACAGGTGACATGTCAGTCAACTCGTCTTCATTTGTGCCACCCAACAGCACTTTTTATTTGTTCAGATTTGCCCAACTAGATGGTTTTCTGGGAGGTTGTCACTTTTAGGGCCTTGGTTGCCCCATAAGCAGTGGCCATATGGGGACGGGCTATATTTCAATCAACCCGTCTTCACTTGTGCCATCCTACAGAGTCTTTTATTTGATCAGATTTGCCCATCTAGAAGGTCTTTTGGGAGGTTGTCACATTTAGGGCCTTAGTTGCCCCATAAAGAAGGGTCATATGGGGACGGCCAACATGTCAATCAACTCATCTTCATTCGTGCCGCCCGACAGTGCCTTTTATTTGATCAGATTTGCCTATCTAGAAGATTTTCTGAGAGGTTGTCACTTTTTGGGCCTTGGTTCCACCATAAACCTGGGTCATAAGGGGACGGGCAACATGTCAATCAACTCGTCTTCATTTGTGCCACCCAACAGCAACTTTTATTTGTCCATATTTGCCGATCTAGAAGGTTCTCTGGGTGGCTGTCACTTTTAGGGACTTGGTTGCCCCATAAAGAAGGGCCATATGGGGACGGGCTATATTTTAATCAACTCATCTACATTTGTGCCACCCTACTGCGTCTTTTATTTGATCAGATTTGCCCATCTAGAAGGTTTTTGGGAGGTTGTCCCTTTTAGGGCCTTGGTTGCCCCATAAAGAAGGGTCATATGGGGACGGCCAACATGTCAATCAACTCGTCTTCATTTGTTCCACCCTACCGCACTTTTTATTTGATCAGATTTGCCCATGTAGAAGGTTTGCTAGCAGGTTGTCACTTTTTGGGCCTTGGTTGCCACATAAAGAGGGATCATATCGGGCCGGGCAACATGTCAATCAACTCGTCTTCATTTGTGCCACCCTACAGCACCTTTTATTTGTTCAAATTTGATCATCCAGAAGGTTTTCTGGGTGGCTGTCACTTTTAGGGACTTGGTTGCCCCATAAAGAAGGGCCATCTGGGGACGGGCTATATTTCAATCAAGTCATCTTCATTTGTGCCCCCCTACTGCGTCTTTTATTTGATCAGATTTGCCCATCTAGAAGGTTTTCTGGGAGGTTGTCACTTTTAGGGCCTTGGTTTCCCCATGAAGATTGATTATATCAGGACGTGCAACAAGTCAGTCAACTCGTCTTCATTTGTGCCACCCTACAACACATTTATTTGTTCAGAATTGACCATCTAGAAAGTTTTCTGAGAGGTTGTCACATTTAGGGCCTTGGTTGCCCCATAAAGAGGGGCCATATGGGAACGGGCAACTTGTCATTCAACTCATCCTCATTTGTGCCACCCTACAGCAACTTTTAATTTGTTCAGATTTGACCATCTAGAAGGTTTTCTGAGAGGTTGTCACATTTAGGGCCTTGGTTGCCCCATAAAGAAGGGCCATATGGGGACGGGCTATATTTCAATCAACTCATCTTCATTTGTGCCACCTACTGCGTCTTTTATTTGATCAGATTTGCCCATCTAGAAGGTTTTCTGGGAGGTTGTCACTTTTAAGGCCTTGGTTTCCCCATGAAGATTGATTATATCAGGACATGCAACATGTCAATGAACTCATCTTCATTCATGCCACCCTACAACACCTTTTATTTGATCAGATTTGCCCATCTAGAAGGTTTTGTGTTAGGATGCCACTTTTAGGGCCTTGGTTGCCCCATAAGGAGGGGTCACATGGGGATGGGCAACATGTCAATCAACTCGCCTTCATTTGTGCCTCCCTACAGCACATTTTGTTTGATCAGATTTGCCCATCAAGAAGGTTTTCTGCAAGGATGCCACTTTTAGGGCCTTGGTTGCCACATAAAGAGTGTTTATATGGCTACGGGCAACATGTCATTCAACTCGTCTTCATTTGTGCCACCCTACAGCGCCTTTTATTTGATCAGATTTGCCCAACAAGAAGGTTTTCTGGGAGGTTGTCACCTTTAGGGCCTTGTTTGGCACATAAAGAGGGGTCATGTGGGGACGGGCAACATGTAAATCAACTCATCTTCCTTTGTGCCACCCTACTGCGTCTTTTATTTGACCAGGTTTGCCCATCTGGAAGGTTTTCTGGAAGGTTGTCACTTTTAGGGCCTTGGTTGCCCCATAAAGAGGGGTAATATGGGGACGGGCAACATGTCAATCAATCCATCTTCATTTGTGCCACCCTACAGTATCTTTTATTTTATCAGATTTGCCCATCTAGAAGTTTTTCTGGGAGATTTTCACTTTTAGTGCCATGGTTGCCCCATAACGAGGGGCCATATTTGGACGGGCTATATTTAAATCAACTCGTCTTCATTTGTGCCACCCTGAAGCACCTTTTATTTGATCAGATTTGCCCATCTAGAAGGTTTCTGGGAGGTTGTTACTCTCAAAGCCTTCGTTGCCCCATAAAGAGGGGCCCATATGGGGATGGACAACATGTCATTAAACTCGTTTTCATTTGTGCCACCCTACACCTTTCATTTGATCAGATTTGGACATCTAGAAGGTTTTCTGGGAGATTGTTACTTTTATGGTCTTTGTTGTCCCATAAAGAGGGGTCATATAGGGATGGGCAACATGTCAATCAACTCGTCTTAACTTGTTCCACCCTACAACACCTTTTTTCGATCAGATTTGCCCATCTAGAAGGTTTTCTTGGAGGTTGTCAGTTTTAGGGCCTTGGTTACCCCATAAAGTGGGGCCATTAGGGGACGGGCTATATTTCAATCAACTCGCCTTCATTTGTGCCACCCTACAGTGCCTTTTTTGAAGAGATTTGGCCATCTAGAAGGTTTTTTAGGTGGTTGTCACTTTTAGGGCCTTGGTTGCCCCATAAAGTGGGGTCATATGGGGACGGCCAATATGTCAATCAACTCATCATCATGCGTACCACCATACAGCACCTTTTATTTGAAGAGATTTACCCATCTAGAAGTTTTTCTGGGAGGTTCTCACGTTTAGGGCCTTGTTTGCCCCATAAAGAAGGGTCATATGGGGACGGGCTATATCTCAATCAACACATCTTCATTTGTACCACCCTGCAGTACCTTTTATTTGATCAGATTTGCCCATCTAGAAGGTCTTCTGGGAGGTTGTCACTTTTAGGGCCTTGGTTTCCCCATAACTAGGGATGATATGGGGACGGGCAACATGTCAATCAACTCGTCTTCATTTGTGCCATCCTGCAGCACCTTTTATTTGATCAGATTTTCCCATCTAGAAGGTTTTCTGGGAGGTTGTCTCTTTTCCGGCCTCGGTTGCTCCATAATGAGGGGTCATATGGGGATGGGCAACATGTCAATCAACCCTTCTTCATTTGTGCCACCCTACAGCACCTTTTATTTGATCAGATTTGCCCATCTAGAAGGTTTTCTGGGAGGTTGTCACCTTCAGCGCCTTGGTTGCCCCATAACGAGGGATCATATGGGGACGGGCTATATTTAAATCGACTTGTCTCCATTTGTGCCACCCAGCAGCACCTTTTATTTGATCAGATTTGCCAATCTAGAAGGTTTTCTAGGAGGTTGTCACTTTTAGGGCCTTAGTTGCCCCATAAGGAGGGGCCATATGGAGACGGACAACATGACAATCAACACGTCTTCATTTGTGTCACCCTACAGCAACATTTATTTGATCAGATTTGCCAATGTAGAAGGTTTTCTGGGAGGGTGTTACTTTTAGGGCCTTGGTTGTCCCATAACGAGTGGTCATATGGGGACGAGCAACTTGTCAATCAACTCGTCTATATTTGTGCCACCCTGCAGCACCTTTTATTTGATCAGATTTGCCCATCTAGAAGGTTTTCTGGGAGGTTGTCACTTTTAGTGCCTTGCTTGCCCCATAAAGAGGGACCATATAGGGAAGTGCCATATTTCAATCAACTCGTCTTCATTTGTGCCACCCTACAGTGGCGTCTTTTATTTGACCAGATTTTCCCACCTAGAAAGGTTTTCTGGGAGGTTATCACTTTTAGGGCCTTTGTTGCCCCATAAAGAAGGGTCATATGGGGACGGGCTTCATGTCAATCAACTCATCTTTATTTGTGCCACCCTACAGCACCTTTCATTTGATCCGATTTGCACATCGAGAATGTTTTCTGAGAGGTTGTCACTTTTAGGGCCTTAGTTGCCCCATAAAGAGGGGTCATATCGGGACGGGCAACATGTCAATCAAGTCGTCTTCATTTATGCCACCCTACAGCACCTTTTCTTTGATCAGATTTGCCCATCTAGAAGGTTTTCTGGGAGAATGTTACTTTTATGATCTTGGTTGTCCCATAGAGATGGGTAATATGGGGACGGGCAACATGTCAATCAACTCGTCTTCACTTGTCCCATTCTACAACACCTTTTATTTGATCAGATTTGTCCATCTAGAAGGTTTTCTGGGAGGTTGTCACATTTAAGGCATTTGTTGCCCCATGAAGAGGGGCCATATGGGGACGAGCAACATGTCAATCAACTCGTCTTCATTTGTGCCACCCTACAGCAGCTTTTATTTGATCAGATTTGCCCATATAGAAGGTTTTCTGGGAGATTGTTACTTTCATGGTCTTGGTTGTCCCATAAAGAGGGGACATATGGGGACGGGAAACACGTCAATCAACTAGTCTTCAGTTGTCCCACCCTACAACACCTTTTATTTGATCAGATTTGCCCATCTAGAAGGTTTTCTGGGAGGTTATCACATTTTGGGCATTGGTTGCCCCATAAAGAGGGGCCATATGGGGACGAGCAACATGTCATTCAACTCGTCTTCATTTGTGCCACCCTACAGCACCTTTTATTTGATCAGATTTGCCCATCTGGAAGGTTTTCTGGGAGATTGTTACGTTTATGGTCTTGGTTGTCCCATAAAGGGGGGTCATATGGGGACAGGCAACATGTCAATCAACTCGTCTTAACTTGTCCCACCCTACAACACCTTTCTTCGCCCAGATTTTCCCATCTAGGAGGTTTTCTGGGATGTTGTCAGTTTTAGGGCATTGCTTTCCTCATAAACAGTGGTCACACGGGGACGGGGAACATGTCAGTCAACTCGTTTTCATTTGTCCCGCCATACAGCACCTTTTATTTGATAAGATTTGTCCATCTAGAAGGTTTTCTGGGAGGTTGTCACTTTTAGGGCCTCGGTTGCCCGATAAAGTTGGGTCATATGGGGTCGGGCAACATACCAATCAACTCGTCTTCATTTGTGCCATCCTACAGCAGGTTTTATTTGTTGAGATTTGCCCGTGTAGAAGGTTTTTTGGGGGAGGGCTTGTCACTTTTAGGGCCTTGGTTGCCCAGAAAGAGGGGCCATATGGGGGCGTGCTATATTTCAATCAACTCGTCTTCATCTGTACCATCCTGCAGCACCTTTTATTTGATCAGATTTGCCCATCTAGAAGGTTTTCTGGGAGATTGTATCTTTTAGCGCCTCGGTTGCCCCATAAAGAGGGGTCATATGGGGACGAGCAACTCGTCTTCACTTGTCGCACCCTACAACACCTTTTATTCGATCAGATTTGCCCATCCAGAAGGTCTTCTGTGAGGTTGTCACATTTTGGACATTGGTTGCCCCATAAAGAGCGGCCATATCGGGACGAGCAATATGTCAATCAACTTGTCTTCATTTGTGCCACCCTGCAGCACATTTTATTTGATCAGATTTGCCCATCTAGAAGGTTTTCTGGGAGATTGTTACTTTTATGATCTTGGTTGTCCCATAAAGATGGGTAATATGGGGACGGGCAACATATCAATCAACTCGTCTTCACTTGTCCCACACTACAACACATTTTATTTGATCAGATTTGCCCATCTAGAATGTTTTCTGGGAGGTTGTCACATTTAAGGCATTTGTTGCCCCATGAAGAGGGGCCATATGGGGACGAGCAACATGTCAATCAACTCGTCTTCATTTGTGCCACCCCACAGCACCTTTTATTTGATCAGATTTGCCCATCTAGAAGGTTTTATGGGAGATTGTTACTTTTATGGTCTTGGTTGTCCCATAAAGAGGGGTCATATGGGGACGGGAAACCCGTCAATCAACTCGCGTTCAGTTGTCCCACCCTACAACACCTTTTATTGGATCAGATTTGCCCATCTAGAAGGTTTTCTGGGAGGTTGTCACATTTTGAGCATTGGCTGCCCCATACAGAGGGGCCATATGGGGACGAGCAATATGTCAATCAACTCGTCTTTATTTGTGTCACCCTACTGCGCCTTTTATTTGATCAGATTTGCCCATCTAGAAGGTTTTCTGGGATGTTGTCAGTTTTAGGGCCTTGCTTTCCCCATAAAGAGGGGTCACATGGGGATGGGTAACATGTCAATCAACTCAACTTCATTTGTCCCACCCTACAACACCTTTTATTTGATAAGATTTGCCCATCTAGAAGGTTTTCTGGGATGTTGTCAGTTTTAGGGCCTTGCTTTCCCCATAAAGAGGGGTCATATGGGGTCGGGCAACATGTCAATCAACTCGTCTACATTTGTTCCACCCTACAGCACCTTTTATTTGATCATATTTGCCATGTAGAAGGTTATTTGGGAGGTTATCACTTTTAGGGCATTGGTTGCCCCATAAAGAGGGGCCATATAGGGGCGGGCTATATTTCAATGAACTCGTTTTCATTTGTGCCACCCTACAGCGCCTTTTATTTGATGAGATTTACCCATCTATAAGTTTTTGGGGGAAATTGTCTCTTTTAGGGCCTTCGTTCCCCAATAAAGAGGGGTCCTATGGGGATGGCCAATATGTGAATCAACTCGTCTTCATTTGTACCACCCTACAGCACCTTTTATTTGATCAGATTTGCCCATCCAGAAGGTTTTCTGGAAGGTTGTCACATTTAGGGCCTTGGTTGCCCGATAAAGAAGGGTCATATGGGGCTGGGCAACATATCAATCAACTCGTTTTTATTTGTGCCACCCTACGGCACCTTTTATTTGAAGAGATTTGGCCATCTGGAAGGTTTTTTGGGAGGTTGTCACTTTTATGGCCTTGGTTGACCCATAAAGAGGGGTCATATGGGGACGGCCAATGTGTCACTCAACTCGTCTTCATTCGTACCACCCTACAGCGCCTTTGATTTGATCAGATTTGCCCATCTAGAAGGTTTTCTGGGAGGTTGTCACTTTTAGGGTCATGGTTTCCCCACAAAGAGTGATGATATGGGGACGGGCGACATGTCAATCAACTCGTCTTCATTTGGGCCACCCTTCAGCACCTTTTATTTGATCAGATTTTCCCATCTAGAAGGTTTTCTCGGAGGTTGTCACTTTTAGGGCCTCGGTTGCCTCATAAAGAGGGGTCATATGGGGATGGGCAACATGTCAATCAACCCTTCTTCATTTGTGCCACCCTACAGCACCTTTTATTTGATCAGACTTGCACATCTAGAAGGTTTTCTGGGAGATTGTCACCTTCAGTGCCTTAGTTGCCCCATAAAGAGGGGTCATACGGGGACGGGCTATATTTCAATCAACTTGACTTATTTTGTGCCACCCCCAGGCACCTTTTATTTGATCAGATTTGCAAGTCTAGAAGGTTTTCTGGGAGGTTGTCACTTGTAGAGTCTTGGTTTCCCCATAAAGAGAGATGATATGGGGACGGGTGACATGGCAATCAACTCGTCTTCATTTGGGCCACCCTACAGCACCTTTTATTTGATCAGATTTTCCCATCTAGAAGGTTTTCTCGGAGGTTGTCACTTTTAGGGCCTCGGTTGCCTCATAAGGAGGGGTCATATGGGGATGGGCAACATGTCAATCAACCCTTCTTCATTTGTGCCACCCTACAGCACCTTTTATTTGATCAGATTTGCCCAATCTAGAAGGTTTTCTAGGAGATTGTCACCTTCAGTGGCTTAGTTGCCCCATAAAGAGCGGTCATACAGGGACGGGCTATATTTCAATCAACTTGTCTTCATTTGTGCCACCTTCAGGCACCTTTTATTTGATCAGATTTGCAAATCTAGAAGGTTTTCTGGGAGGTTGTCACTTTTAGGGTCTTGGTTGCCCCATAAAAATGGGCCATATGGGGCGGACAACATGAAAATCAACTCGTCTTCATTTGTGTCACCCTACAGCATCTTTTGTTTACCAGATTTGCCCATTAGAAGGTTTTCTGGGAGGGTGTTACTTTTAGGGCCTTGATTGCCCCATAAAGTGGGGTCATGTGGGGACGAGCAACATGTCAATCAACTCTTCTTTATTCGTGCCACCCTACAGCACCTTTTATTTGATCAGATTTGCCCATCTAGAATGTTTTCTGGGAGGTTGTCACTTTTAGTGCCTTGCTTGCCCCATAAAGAGGGGCCATATGGGGACGGGCTATATTTTAATCAACTCGCCTTGATTTCTGCCACCCTGCATCACCTTTTATTTGACCAGATTTTCCAATCTAGAAAGGTTTTCTGGGAGGTTGTCAATTTTAGGGCCTTTGTTGCCCCATAAAGAGGTGTCATATGGGGACGGGCATCATGTCAATCAACTCAACTTCATTTGTGCCACCCTACAGCACCTTTTGTTTGATCTGATTTCCCCATCGAGAATGTTTCCTGAGAGGTTGTCACTTTTAGGGCCTTGGTTGCGAAAGAAGATGGGTCATATGGGGTCGGGCGACATGTCAATCAACTCGTCTACATTTGTTCCACCCTACAGCACCTTTTATTTGATCACATTTGCCATGTAGAAGGTTATTTGGGAGGTTATCACTTTTAGGGCATTGGTGCCCCATAAAGAGGGGCCATATAGGGGCGGGCTATATTTCAATCAAGTCGTCTTCATTTGTGCCACCCTACTGCGCCTTTTATTTGATCAGATTTGCCCATCCAGAAG
This sequence comes from Pictodentalium vernedei, assembly GCA_031216915.1. Taxonomy (NCBI): domain Eukaryota; kingdom Metazoa; phylum Mollusca; class Scaphopoda; order Dentaliida; family Dentaliidae; genus Pictodentalium; species Pictodentalium vernedei. The sequence goes on along the minus strand of CM062294.1, from coordinate 376,398,718 downwards.
GTTTTCTGGAAGGTTGTCATATTTAGGGCCTTGGTTGCCCCATAAAGAAGGGTCATATGGGGATGGGCAACATATCAATCAACTCGTTTTTATTTGTGCCACCCTACAGCACCTTTTATTTGAAGAGATTTGGCCATCTAGAAGGTTTTTTGGGAGGTTGTCACTTTTAGGGCCTTGGTTGACCCATAAGGAGGGATCATATGGGGACGGCCAATATGTCACTCAACTCGTCTTCATTCGTACCACCCTACAGCGCCTTTTATTTGATCAGATGTGCCCATCTAGAAGGTTTTCTGGGAGGTTGTCACTTTTAGGGTCTTGGTTTCCCCATAAAGAGTGATGATATGGGGACGGGTGACATGTCAATCAACTTGTCTTCATTTGGGCCACCATACAGCACCTTTTATTTGATCAGATTTTCCCATCTAGAAGGTTTTCTCGGAGGTTGTCACTTTTAGGGCCTCGGTTGCCTCATAAAGAGGGGTCATATGGGGATGGGCAACATGTCAATCAACCCTTCTTCATTTGTGCCACCCTACAGCACCTTTTATTTGATCAGATTTGCCCATCTAGAAGGTTTTCTGGGATGTTGTCAGTTTTAGGGCCTTGCTTTCCCCATAAAGAGGGGTCACATGGGGACGGGGAACATGTCAATCAACTCAACTTCATTTGTCCCACCCTACAGCACCTTTTATTTGATAAGATTTGCCCATCTAGAAGGTTTTCTGGGAGGTTGTCACTTTTAGGGCCTTGGTTGTGAAAAAAGATGGGTCATATGGGGTCGGGCAACATGTCAATCAACTCGTCTACATTTGTTCCACCCTACAGCGCCTTTTATTTGATCACATTTGACATGTAGAAGGTTATTTGGGAGGTTATCACTTTTAGGGCATTGGTTGCCCCATAAAGAGGGGCCATATAGGGGCGGGCTATATTTCAATCAACTCGTCTTCATTTGTGCCACCCTACAGCGCCTTTTATTTGATGAGATTTACCCATCTAGAAGTTTTTGGGGGAAATTGTCTCTTTTAGGGCCTTCGTTCCCCAATAAAGAGGGGTCCTATGGGGATGGCCAATATGTGAATCAACTCGTCTTCATTCGTACCACCCTACAGCACCTTTTATTTGATCAGATTTGCCCATCCAGAAGGTTTTCTGGAAGGCTGTCACATTTAGGGCCTTGGTTGCCCGATAAAGAAGGGTCATATGGGGCTGGGCAACATATCAATCAACTCGTTTTTATTTGTGCCACCCTACGGCACCTTTTATTTGAAGAGATTTGGCCATCTAGAAGGTTTTTGGGAGGTTGTCACTTTTATGGCCTTGGTTGACCCATAAAGAGGGGTCATATGGGGACGGCCAATGTGTCACTCAACTCGTCTTCATTCGTACCACCCTACAGCGCCTTTGATTTGATCAGATTTGCCCATCTAGAAGGTTTTCTGGGAGGTTGTCACTTTTAGGGTCTTGGTTTCCCCACAAAGAGTGATGATATGGGGACGGGCGACATGTCAATCAACTCGTCTTCATTTGGGCCACCCTTCAGCACCTTTTATTTGATCAGATTTTCCCATCTAGAAGGTTTTCTCGGAGGTTGTCACTTTTAGGGCCTCGGTTGCCTCATAAAGAGGGGTCATATGGGGATGGGCAACATGTCAATCAACCCTTCTTCATTTGTGCCACCCTACAGCACCTTTTATTTGATCAGACTTGCACATCTAGAAGGTTTTCTGGGAGATTGTCACCTTCAGTGCCTTAGTTGCCCCATAAAGAGGGGTCATACGGGGACGGGCTATATTTCCATCGACTTGTCTTCATTTGTGCCACCCCCAGGCACCTTTTATTTGATCAGATTTGCAAGTCTAGAAGGTTTTCTGGGAGGTTGTCACTTGTAGAGTCTTGGTTTCCCCATAAAGAGAGATGATATGGGGACGGGTGACATGGCAATCAACTCGTCTTCATTTGGGCCACCCTACAGCACCTTTTATTTGATCAGATTTTCCCATCTAGAAGGTTTTCTCGGAGGTTGTCACTTTTAGGGCCTCGGTTGCCTCATAAGGAGGGGTCATATGGGGATGGGCAACATGTCAATCAACCCTTCTTCATTTGTGCCACCCTACAGCACCTTTTATTTGATCAGATTTGCCCAATCTAGAAGGTTTTCTAGGAGATTGTCACCTTCAGTGGCTTAGTTGCCCCATAAAGAGCGGTCATACAGGGACGGGCTATATTTCAATCAACTTGTCTTCATTTGTGCCACCCTCAGGCACCTTTTATTTGATCAGATTTGCAAATCTAGAAGGTTTTCTGGGAGGTTGTCACTTTTAGGGTCTTGGTTGCCCCATAAAAATGGGCCATATGGGGCGGACAACATGAAAATCAACTCGTCTTCATTTGTGTCACCCTACAGCATCTTTTGTTTACCAGATTTGCCCATTAGAAGGTTTTCTGGGAGGGTGTTACTTTTAGGGCCTTGATTGCCCCATAAAGTGGGGTCATATGGGGACGAGCAACATGTCAATCAACTCTTCTTTATTCGTGCCACCCTACAGCACCTTTTATTTGATCAGATTTGCCCATCTAGAATGTTTTCTGGGAGGTTGTCACTTTTAGTGCCTTGCTTGCCCCATAAAGAGGGGCCATGTGGGGAAGGGCTATATTTTAATCAACTCGCCTTGATTTCTGCCACCCTGCATCACCTTTTATTTGACCAGATTTTCCAATCTAAAAAGGTTTTCTGGGAGGTTGTCAATTTTAGGGCCTTTGTTGCCCCATAAAGAGGTGTCATATGGGGACGGGCATCATGTCAATCAACTCAACTTCATTTGTGCCACCCTACAGCACCTTTTGTTTGATCTGATTTCCCCAGCGAGAATGTTTCCTGAGAGGTTGTCACCTTTAGGGCCTTGGTTGCGAAAGAAGATGGGTCATATGGGGTCGGGCAACATGTCAATCAACTCGTCTACATTTGTTCCACCCTACAGCACCTTTTATTTGATCACATTTGCCATGTAGAAGGTTATTTGGGAGGTTATCACTTTTAGGGCATTGGTGCCCCATAAAGAGGGGCCATATAGGGGCGGGCTATATTTCAATCAAGTCGTCTTCATTTGTGCCACCCTACTGTGCCTTTTATTTGATCAGATTTGCCCATCCAGAAGGTTTTCTGGAAGGTTGTTACATTTAGGGCCTTGGTTGCCCCATAAAGAAGGGTCATATGGGGATGGGCAACATATCAATCAACTCGTTTTTATTTGTGCCACCCTACAGCACCTTTTATTTGAAGAGATTTGGCCATCTAGAAGGTTTTTTGGGAGGTTGTCACTTTTAGGGCCTTGGTTGACCCATAAGGAGGGATTATATGGGGACGGCCAATATGTCACTCAACTCGTCTTCATTCGTACCACCCTACAGCGCCTTTTATTTGATCAGATGTGCCCATCTAGAAGGTTTTCTGGGAGGTTGTCACTTTTAGGGTCTTGGTTTCCCCATAAAGAGTGATGATATGGGGACGGGTGACATGTCAATCAACTTGTCTTCATTTGGGCCACCATACAGAACCTTTTATTTGATCAGATTTTCCCATCTAGAAGGTTTTCTCGGAGGTTGTCACTTTTAGGGCCTCGGTTGCCTCATAAAGAGGGGTCATATGGGGATGGGCAACATGTCAATCAACCCTTCTTCATTTGTGCCACCCTACAGCACCTTTTATTTGATCAGATTTGAACATCTAGAAGGTTTTCTGGGATGTTGTCAGTTTTAGGGCCTTGCTTTCCCCATAAAGAGGGGTCACATGGGGACGGGGAACATGTCAATCAACTCAACTTCATTTGTCCCACCCTACAGCACCTTTTATTTGATAAGATTTGCCCATCTAGAAGGTTTTCTGGGAGGTTGTCACTTTTAGGGCCTTGGTTGTGAAAAAAGATGGGTCATATGGGGTCGGGCAACATGTCAATCAACTCGTCTACATTTGTTCCACCCTACAGCGCCTTTTATTTGATCACATTTGACATGTAGAAGGTTATTTGGGAGGTTATCACTTTTAGGGCATTGGTTGCCCCATAAAGAGGGGCCATATAGGGGCGGGCTATATTTCAATCAACTCGTCTTCATTTGTGCCACCCTACAGCGCCTTTTATTTGATGAGATTTACCCATCTAGAAGTTTTTGGGGGAAATTGTCTCTTTTAGGGCCTTCGTTCCCCAATAAAGAGGGGTCCTATGGGGATGGCCAATATGTGAATCAACTCGTCTTCATTCGTACCACCCTACAGCACCTTTTATTTGATCAGATTTGCCCATCCAGAAGGTTTTCTGGAAGGCTGTCACATTTAGGGCCTTGGTTGCCCGATAAAGAAGGGTCATATGGGGCTGGGCAACATATCAATCAACTCGTTTTTATTTGTGCCACCCTACGGCACCTTTTATTTGAAGAGATTTGGCCATCTAGAAGGTTTTTGGGAGGTTGTCACTTTTATGGCCTTGGTTGACCCATAAAGAGGGGTCATATGGGGACGGCCAATGTGTCACTCAACTCGTCTTCATTCGTACCACCCTACAGCGCCTTTGATTTGATCAGATTTGCCCATCTAGAAGGTTTTCTGGGAGGTTGTCACTTTTAGGGTCTTGGTTTCCCCACAAAGAGTGATGATATGGGGACGGGCGACATGTCAATCAACTCGTCTTCATTTGGGCCACCCTTCAGCACCTTTTATTTGATCAGATTTTCCCATCTAGAAGGTTTTCTCGGAGGTTGTCACTTTTAGGGCCTCGGTTGCCTCATAAAGAGGGGTCATATGGGGATGGGCAACATGTCAATCAACCCTTCTTCATTTGTGCCACCCTACAGCACCTTTTATTTGATCAGACTTGCACATCTAGAAGGTTTTCTGGGAGATTGTCACCTTCAGTGCCTTAGTTGCCCCATAAAGAGGGGTCATACGGGGACGGGCTATATTTCCATCGACTTGTCTTCATTTGTGCCACCCCCAGGCACCTTTTATTTGATCAGATTTGCAAGTCTAGAAGGTTTTCTGGGAGGTTGTCACTTGTAGAGTCTTGGTTTCCCCATAAAGAGAGATGATATGGGGACGGGTGACATGTCAATCAACTCGTCTTCATTTGGGCCACCCTACAGCACCTTTTATTTGATCAGATTTTCCCATCTAGAAGGTTTTCTCGGAGGTTGTCACTTTTAGGGCCTCGGTTGCCTCATAAGGAGGGGTCATATGGGGATGGGCAACATGTCAATCAACCCTTCTTCATTTGTGCCACCCTACAGCACCTTTTATTTGATCAGATTTGCCCAATCTAGAAGGTTTTCTAGGAGATTGTCACCTTCAGTGGCTTAGTTGCCCCATAAAGAGCGGTCATACAGGGACGGGCTATATTTCAATCAACTTGTCTTCATTTGTGCCACCCTCAGGCACCTTTTATTTGATCAGATTTGCAAATCTAGAAGGTTTTCTGGGAGGTTGTCACTTTTAGGGTCTTGGTTGCCCCATAAAAATGGGCCATATGGGGCGGACAACATGAAAATCAACTCGTCTTCATTTGTGTCACCCTACAGCATCTTTTGTTTACCAGATTTGCCCATTAGAAGGTTTTCTGGGAGGGTGTTACTTTTAGGGCCTTGATTGCCCCATAAAGTGGGGTCATATGGGGACGAGCAACATGTCAATCAACTCTTCTTTATTCGTGCCACCCTACAGCACCTTTTATTTGATCAGATTTGCCCATCTAGAATGTTTTCTGGGAGGTTGTCACTTTTAGTGCCTTGCTTGCCCCATAAAGAGGGGCCATGTGGGGAAGGGCTATATTTTAATCAACTCGCCTTGATTTCTGCCACCCTGCATCACCTTTTATTTGACCAGATTTTCCAATCTAAAAAGGTTTTCTGGCAGGTTGTCAATTTTAGGGCCTTTGTTGCCCCATAAAGAGGTGTCATATGGGGACGGGCATCATGTCAATCAACTCAACTTCATTTGTGCCACCCTACAGCACCTTTTGTTTGATCTGATTTCCCCAGCGAGAATGTTTCCTGAGAGGTTGTCACCTTTAGGGCCTTGGTTGCGAAAGAAGATGGGTCATATGGGGTCGGGCAACATGTCAATCAACTCGTCTACATTTGTTCCACCCTACAGCACCTTTTATTTGATCACATTTGCCATGTAGAAGGTTATTTGGGAGGTTATCACTTTTAGGGCATTGGTGCCCCATAAAGAGGGGCCATATAGGGGCGGGCTATATTTCAATCAAGTCGTCTTCATTTGTGCCACCCTACTGTGCCTTTTATTTGATCAGATTTGCCCATCCAGAAGGTTTTCTGGAAGGTTGTTACATTTAGGGCCTTGGTTGCCCCATAAAGAAGGGTCATATGGGGATGGGCAACATATCAATCAACTCGTTTTTATTTGTGCCACCCTACAGCACCTTTTATTTGAAGAGATTTGGCCATCTAGAAGGTTTTTTGGGAGGTTGTCACTTTTAGGGCCTTGGTTGACCCATAAGGAGGGATTATATGGGGACGGCCAATATGTCACTCAACTCGTCTTCATTCGTACCACCCTACAGCGCCTTTTATTTGATCAGATGTGCCCATCTAGAAGGTTTTCTGGGAGGTTGTCACTTTTAGGGTCTTGGTTTCCCCATAAAGAGTGATGATATGGGGACGGGTGACATGTCAATCAACTTGTCTACATTTGGGCCACCATACAGCACCTTTTATTTGATCAGATTTTCCCATCTAGAAGGTTTTCTCGGAGGTTGTCACTTTTAGGGCCTCGGTTGCCTCATAAAGAGGGGTCATATGGGGATGGGCAACATGTCAATCAACCCTTCTTCATTTGTGCCACCCTACAGCACCTTTTATTTGATCAGATTTGAACATCTAGAAGGTTTTCTGGGATGTTGTCAGTTTTAGGGCCTTGCTTTCCCCATAAAGAGGGGTCACATGGGGACGGGGAACATGTCAATCAACTCAACTTCATTTGTCCCACCCTACAGCACCTTTCATTTGATAAGATTTGCCCATCTAGAAGGTTTTCTGGGAGGTTGTCACTTTTAGGGCCTTGGTTGTGAAAAAAGATGGGTCATATGGGGTCGGGCAACATGTCAATCAACTCGTCTACATTTGTTCCACCCTACAGCGCCTTTTATTTGATCACATTTGCCATGTAGAAGGTTATTTGGGAGGTTATCACTTTTAGGGCATTGGTTGCCCCATAAAGAGGGGCCATATAGGGGCGGGCTATATTTCAATCAACTCGTCTTCATTTGTGCCACCCTACAACGCCTTTTATTTGATGAGATTTACCCATCTAGAAGTTTTTGGGGGAAATTGTCTCTTTTAGGGCCTTCGTTCCCCAATAAAGAGGGGTCCTATGGGGATGGCCAATATGTGAATCAACTCGTCTTCATTCGTACCACCCTACAGCACCTTTTATTTGATCAGATTTGCCCATCCAGAAGGTTTTCTGGAAGGTTGTCACATTTAGGGCCTTGGTTGCCCCATAAAGAAGGGTCATATGGGGCTGGGCAACATATCAATCAACTCGTTTTTATTTGTGCCACCCTACAGCACCTTTTATTTGAAGAGATTTGGCCATCTAGAAGGTTTTTTGGGAGGTTGTCACTTTTAGGGCCTTGGTTGACCCATAAGGAGGGATCATATGGGGACGGCCAATATGTCACTCAACTCGTCTTCATTCGTACCACCCTACAGCGCCTTTTATTTGATCAGATGTGCCCATCTAGAAGGTTTTCTGGGAGGTTGTCACTTTTAGGGTCTTGGTTTCCCCATAAAGAGTGATGATATGGGGACGGGTGACATGTCAATCAACTTGTCTTCATTTGGGCCACCATACAGCACCTTTTATTTGATCAGATTTTCCCATCTAGAAGGTTTTCTCGGAGGTTGTCACTTTTAGGGCCTCGGTTGCCTCATAAAGAGGGGTCATATGGGGATGGGCAACATGTCAATCAACCCTTCTTCATTTGTGCCACCCTACAGCACCTTTTATTTGATCAGATTTGCCCATCTAGAAGGTTTTCTGGGAGATTGTCAGCTTCAGTGGCTTAGTTGCCCCATAAAGAGGGGTCATACAGGGACGGGCTATATTTCAATCAACTTGTCTTCATTTGTGCCACCCCTAGGCACCTTTTATTTGATCAGATTTGCAAATCTAGAAGGTTTTCTGGGAGGTTGTCACTTTTAGGGTCTTGTTGCCCCATAAAGATGGGCCAGATGGGGCGGACAACATGAAAATCAACTCGTCTTCATTTGTGTCACCCTACAGCATCTTTTGTTTAGCAGATTTGCCCATTAGAGGGTTTTCTGGGAGGGTGTTACTTTTAGGGCCTTGATTGCCCCATAAAGTGGGGTCATATGGGGACGAGCAACACGTCAATCAACTCTTCTTTATTCGTGCCACCCTGCAGCACCTTTTATTTGATCAGGTTTGCCCATCTAGAATGTTTTCTGGGAGGTTGTCACTTTTAGTGCCTTGCTTGCCCCATAAAGAGGGGCCATATGGGGACGGGCTATATTTCAATCAACTCGTCTTGATTTCTGCCACCCTGCAGCTCCTTTTATTTGACCAGATTTTCCCATCTAGGAAGGTTTTCTGGGAGGTTGTCAATTTTAGGGCCTTTGTTGCCCCATAAAGAGGTGTCATATGGGGACGGGCATCATGTCAATCAACTCAACTTCATTTGTGCCGCCCTACAGCACCTTTTGTTTGATCTGATTTCCCCATCGAGAATGTTTTCTGAGAGGTTGTCACTTTTAGGGCCTTGGTTGACCCGTTAAGAGGGTTCATATGGGACAGGCAATATGTCGATGAACTCGTCTTCATTTGTGCCACCCTACACCGCCTTTTATTTTATCAGATTTGCCAATCTAGAAAATTTTCTGGGTGGTTGTCACTCTTAGGGCCTTGGTTGCCCCATACAAAAGGGTCATATGGGGACGGGCAACATGTCAATCAACTCGTTTTTATTTGTGCCACCCTACAGCACTTTTATTTGATCAGATTTGCCCATATAGAAGGTTTTCTGGGAGGTTGTCGCTTTTAGGGACTTGGTTGCCCCATAAAGAGGGGTCATATGGGGACGGGCAACATGTCAATCAACTCGTCTTCATTTGTGCCACCCTACAGCATCTTTTATTTGATAATATTTGCCCATCTAGAAGGGTTTCTGGGAGGTTGTCACTTTTAGGGCCTCGGTTGCCCAATAAGGATGTGTCATATGGGGCCGGGCAACATGTCAATCAACTCGTCTTCATTTGTGCCACCCTACACCACCTTTTATTTCATCAGATATGCCCATCTAAAAGGTTTTCTGGGAGGATGTCACTTTTAAGGACTTGGTTGCCCCATAAAGAGGGGTCATATGGGGATGGGCAACATGTCAGTCAATCCTTCTTCATTTGTGCCACCCTACAGCATCTTTTATTTGATCAGATTTGCCCATCTGGAAGGTTTTTTGGGAGATTGTCACCTTCAGAGCATTGGTTGCCCCACAAAGAGGGGTCATATGGGGACGGGCTATATTTCAATCAACTTGTCTTCATTTGTGCCACCCTGCATGACCTTTTATTTGATCAGATTTGCAAATCTAAAAGGTTTTCTGGAGGTTGTCACTTTTAGGGCGTTGGTTGCCCCATAAAGAGGGCCATATGGGATGGCCAATATGTCAATCAACTCGTCTTTATTTGTACCATCCTGCAGCACCTTTTATTTGATCAGATTTGCCATCTAGAAGGTTTCCTGGTATGTTGTCACTTTTAGGTCCTTCGTTGACCCATAAAGAGGGGGCCATATGGGGACAGGCTATACTTCAATCAACTCGTCTTCATTTGTGCCACCCTGCAGCACCTTTTACTTGATCAGATTTGCCCATCTAGAAGGTTTTTTGAGAGGTTGTCTCTTTTAGGGCCTTGGTTGCCTCATAAAGAGGGGTCATATGGTGACGGCCAATATGTCAATCAACTTGTCTTCACTCGTACCACCCTGCAGCACCTTTTTTTGATCAGATTTGCAAATCTAGAAGGTTTTCTGGGAGGTTGTCACTTTCAGGGTCTTGGTTGCCCCATAAAAATGGGCCATATGGGGCGGACAACATGAAAATCAACTCGTCTTCATTTGTGTCACCCTACAGCATCTTTTGTTTACCAGATTTGCCCATTAGAAGGTTTTCTGGGAGGGTGTTACTTTTAGATCCTTGATTGCCCCATAAAGTGGGGTCATATGGGGACGAGCAACATGTCAATCAACTCTTCTTTATTCGTGCCACCCTACAGCACCTTTTATTTGATCAGATTTGCCCATCTAGAATGTTTTCTGGGAGGTTGTTACTTTTAGTGCCTTGCTTGCCCCATAAAGAGGGGCCATATGGGGACGGGCTATATTTCAATCAACTCGCCTTGATTTCTGCCACCCTGCATCATCTTTTATTTGACCAGATTTTCCAATCTAGAAAGGTTTTCTGGGAGGTTGTCAATTTTAGGGCCTTTGTTGCCCCATAAAGAGGTGTCATATGGGGACGGGCATCATGTCAATCAACTCAACTTCATTTGTGCCACCCTACAGCACCTTTTGTTTGATCTGATTTCCCCATCGAGAATGTTTCCTGAGAGGTTGTCACTTTTAGGGCCTTGGTTGCGAAAGAAGATGGGTCATATGGGGTCGGGCAACATGTCAATCAACTCGTCTACATTTGTTCCACCCTACAGCACCTTTTATTTGATCACATTTGCCATGTATAAGGTTATTTGGGAGGTTATCACTTTTAGGGCATTGGTGCCCCATAAAGAGGGGCCATATAGGGGCGGGCTATATTTCAATCAAGTCGTCTTCATTTGTGCCACCCTACTGCGCCTTTTATTTGATCAGATTTGCCCATCCAGAAGGTTTTCTGGAAGGTTGTCACATTTAGGGCCTTGGTTGCCCCATAAAGAAGGGTCATATGGGGATGGGCAACATATCAATCAACTCGTTTTTATTTGTGCCACCCTACAGCACCTTTTATTTGAAGAGATTTGGCCATCTAGAAGGTTTTTTGGGCGGTTGTCACTTTTAGGCCCTTGGTTGACCCATAAGGAGGGATCATATGGGGACGGCCAATATGTCACTCAACTCGTCTTCATTCGTACCACCCTACAGCGCCTTTTATTTGATCAGATGTGCCCATCTAGAAGGTTTTCTGGGAGGTTGTCACTTTTAGGGTCTTGGTTTCCCCATAAAGAGTGATGATATGGGGACGGGTGACATGTCAATCAACTTGTCTTCATTTGGGCCACCATACAGCACCTTTTATTTGATCAGATTTTCCCATCTAGAAGGTTTTCTCGGAGGTTGTCACTTTTAGGGCCTCGGTTGCCTCATAAAGAGGGGTCATATGGGGATGGGCAACATGTCAATCAACCCTTCTTCATTTGTGCCACCCTACAGCACCTTTTATTTGATCAGATTTGCCCATCTAGAAGGTTTTCTGGGAGATTGTCAGCTTCAGTGGCTTAGTTGCCCCATAAAGAGGGGTCATACAGGGACGGGCTATATTTCAATCAACTTGTCTTCATTTGTGCCACCCCTAGGCACCTTTTATTTGATCAGATTTGCAAATCTAGAAGGTTTTCTGGGAGGTTGTCACTTTTAGGGTCTTGTTGCCCCATAAAGATGGGCCAGATGGGGCGGACAACATGAAAATCAACTCGTCTTCATTTGTGTCACCCTACAGCATCTTTTGTTTAGCAGATTTGCCCATTAAAAGGTTTTCTGGGAGGGTGTTACTTTTAGGGCCTTGATTGCCCCATAAAGTGGGGTCATATGGGGACGAGCAACACGTCAATCAACTCTTCTTTATTCGTGCCACCCTGCAGCACCTTTTATTTGATCAGGTTTGCCCATCTAGAATGTTTTCTGGGAGGTTGTCACTTTTAGTGCCTTGCTTGCCCCATAAAGAAGGGCCATATGGGGACGGGCTATATTGCAATCAACTCGCCTTGATTTCTGCCACCCTGCAGCTCCTTTTATTTGACCAGATTTTCCCATCTAGGAAGGTTTTCTGGGAGGTTGTCAATTTTAGGGCCTTTGTTGCCCCATAAAGAGGTGTCATATGGGGACGGGCATCATGTCAATCAACTCAACTTCATTTGTGCCGCCCTACAGCACCTTTTGTTTGATCTGATTTCCCCATCGAGAATGTTTTCTGAGAGGTTGTCACTTTTAGGGCCTTGGTTGACCCGTTAAGAGGGTTCATATGGGACAGGCAATATGTCGATGAACTCGTCTTCATTTGTGCCACCCTACACCGCCTTTTATTTTATCAGATTTGCCAATCTAGAAAATTTTCTGGGTGGCTGTCACTCTTACGGCCTTGGTTGCCCCATACAAAAGGGTCATATGGGGACGGGCAACATGTCAATCAACTCGTTTTTATTTGTGCCACCCTACAGCACTTTTATTTGATCAGATTTGCCCATATAGAAGGTTTTCTGGGAGGTTGTCGCTTTTAGGGACTTGGTTGCCCCATAAAGAGGGGTCATATGGGGACGGGCAACATGTCAATCAACTCGTCTTCATTTGTGCCACCCTACAGCATCTTTTATTTGATAATATTTGCCCATCTAGAAGGGTTTCTGGGAGGTTGTCACTTTTAGGGCCTCGGTTGCCCAATAAGGATGGGTCATATGGGGCCGGGCAACATGTCAATCAACTCGTCTTCATTTGTGCCACCCTACACCACCTTTTATTTCATCAGATATGCCCATCTAAAAGGTTTTCTGGGAGGATGTCACTTTTAAGGACTTGGTTGCCCCATAAAGAGGGGTCATATGGGGATGGGCAACATGTCAATCAACCCTTCTTCATTTGTGCCACCCTACAGCACCTTTTATTTGATCAGACTTGCACATCTAGAAGGTTTTCTGGGAGATTGTCACCTTCAGTGCCTTAGTTGCCCCATAAAGAGGGGTCATACGGGGACGGGCTATATTTCAATCAACTTGTCTTCATTTGTGCCACCCCCAGGCACCTTTTATTTGATCAGATTTGCAAGTCTAGAAGGTTTTCTGGGAGGTTGTCACTTGTAGAGTCTTGGTTTCCCCATAAAGAGAGATGATATGGGGACGGGTGACATGTCAATCAACTCGTCTTCATTTGGGCCACCCTACAGCACCTTTTATTTGATCAGATTTTCCCATCTAGAAGGTTTTCTCGGAGGTTGTCACTTTTAGGGCCTCGGTTGCCTCATAAGGAGGGGTCATATGGGGATGGGCAACATGTCAATCAACCCTTCTTCATTTGTGCCACCCTACAGCACCTTTTATTTGATCAGATTTGCCCAATCTAGAAGGTTTTCTAGGAGATTGTCACCTTCAGTGGCTTAGTTGCCCCATGAAGAGCGGTCATACAGGGACGGGCTATATTTCAATCAACTTGTCTTCATTTGTGCCACCCTCAGGCACCTTTTATTTGATCAGATTTGCAAATCTAGAAGGTTTTCTGGGAGGTTGTCACTTTCAGGGTCTTGGTTGCCCCATAAAAATGGGCCATATGGGGCGGACAACATGAAAATCAACTCGTCTTCATTTGTGTCACCCTACAGCATCTTTTGTTTACCAGATTTGCCCATTAGAAGGTTTTCTGGGAGGGTGTTACTTTTAGGGCCTTGATTGCCCCATAAAGTGGGGTCATATGGGGACGAGCAACATGTCAATCAACTCTTCTTTATTCGTGCCACCCTACAGCACCTTTTATTTGATCAGATTTGCCCATCTAGAATGTTTTCTGGGAGGTTGTCACTTTTAGTGCCTTGCTTGCCCCATAAAGAGGGGCCATATGGGGACGGGCTATATTTCAATCAACTCGCCTTGATTTCTGCCACCCTGCATCACCTTTTATTTGACCAGATTTTCCAATCTAGAAAGGTTTTCTGGGAGGTTGTCAATTTTAGGGCCTTTGTTGCCCCATAAAGAGGTGTCATATGGGGACGGGCATCATGTCAGTCAACTCAACTTCATTTGTGCCACCCTACAGCACCTTTTGTTTGATCTGATTTCCCCATCGAGAATGTTTCCTGAGAGGTTGTCACTTTTAGGGCCTTGGTTGCGAAAGAAGATGGGTCATATGGGGTCGGGCAACATGTCAATCAACTCGTCTACATTTGTTCCACCCTACAGCACCTTTTATTTGATCACATTTGCCATGTAGAAGGTTATTTGGGAGGTTATCACTTTTAGGGCATTGGTGCCCCATAAAGAGGGGCCATATAGGGGCGGGCTATATTTCAATCAAGTCGTCTTCATTTGTGCCACCCTACTGCGCCTTTTATTTGATCAGATTTGCCCATCCAGAAGGTTTTCTGGAAGGTTGTCACATTTAGGGCCTTGGTCGCCCCATAAAGAAGGGTCATATGGGGATGGGCAACATATCAATCAACTCGTTTTTATTTGTGCCACCCTACAGCACCTTTTATTTGAAGAGATTTGGCCATCTAGAAGGTTTTTTGGGAGGTTGTCACTTTTAGGGCCTTGGTTGACCCATAAGGAGGGATCATATGGGGACGGCCAATATGTCACTCAACTCGTCTTCATTCGTACCACCCTACAGCGCCTTTTATTTGATCAGATGTGCCCATCTAGAAGGTTTTCTGGGAGGTTGTCACTTTTAGGGTCTTGGTTTCCCCATAAAGAGTGATGATATGGGGACGGGTGACATGTCAATCAACTTGTCTTCATTTGGGCCACCATACAGCACCTTTTATTTGATCAGATTTTCCCATCTAGAAGGTTTTCTCGGAGGTTGTCACTTTTAGGGCCTCGGTTGCCTCATAAAGAGGGGTCATATGGGGATGGGCAACATGTCAATCAACCCTTCTTCATTTGTGCCACCCTACAGCACCTTTTATTTGATCAGATTTGCCCATCTAGAAGGTTTTCTGGGAGATTGTCAGCTTCAGTGGCTTAGTTGCCCCATAAAGAGGGGTCATACAGGGACGGGCTATATTTCAATCAACTTGTCTTCATTTGTGCCACCCCTAGGCACCTTTTATTTGATCAGATTTGCAAATCTAGAAGGTTTTCTGGGAGGTTGTCACTTTTAGGGTCTTGTTGCCCCATAAAGATGGGCCAGATGGGGCGGACAACATGAAAATCAACTCGTCTTCATTTGTGTCACCCTACAGCATCTTTTGTTTAGCAGATTTGCCCATTAGAAGGTTTTCTGGGAGGGTGTTACTTTTAGGGCCTTGATTGCCCCATAAAGTGGGGTCATATGGGGACGAGCAACACGTCAATCAACTCTTCTTTATTCGTGCCACCCTGCAGCACCTTTTATTTGATCAGGTTTGCCCATCTAGAATGTTTTCTGGGAGGTTGTCACATTTAGTGCCTTGCTTGCCCCATAAAGAAGGGCCATATGGGGACGGGCTATATTTCAATCAACTCGCCTTGATTTCTGCCACCCTGCAGCTCCTTTTATTTGACCAGATTTTCCCATCTAGGAAGGTTTTCTGGGAGGTTGTCAATTTTAGGGCCTTTGTTGCCCCATAAAGAGGTATCATATGGGGACGGGCATCATGTCAATCAACTCAACTTCATTTGTGCCGCCCTACAGCACCTTTTGTTTGATCTGATTTCCCCATCGAGAATGTTTTCTGAGAGGTTGTCACTTTTAGGGCCTTGGTTGACCCGTTAAGAGGGTTCATATGGGACAGGCAATATGTCGATGAACTCGTCTTCATTTGTGCCACCCTACACCGCCTTTTATTTTATCAGATTTGCCAATCTAGAAAATTTTCTGGGTGGTTGTCACTCTTAGGGCCTTGGTTGCCCCATACAAAAGGGTCATATGGGGACGGGCAACATGTCAATCAACTCGTTTTTATTTGTGCCACCCTACAGCACTTTTATTTGATCAGATTTGCCCATATAGAAGGTTTTCTGGGAGGTTGTCGCTTTTAGGGACTTGGTTGCCCCATAAAGAGGGGTCATATGGGGACGGGCAACATGTCAATCAACTCGTCTTCATTTGTGCCACCCTACAGCATCTTTTATTTGATAATATTTGCCCATCTAGAAGGGTTTCTGGGAGGTTGTCACTTTTAGGGCCTCGGTTGCCCAATAAGGATGGGTCATATGGGGCCGGGCAACATGTCAATCAACTCGTCTTCATTTGTGCCACCCTACACCACCTTTTATTTCATCAGATATGCCCATCTAAAAGGTTTTCTGGGAGGATGTCACTTTTAAGGACTTGGTTGCCCCATAAAGAGGGGTCATATGGGGATGGGCAACATGTCAATCAACCCTTCTTCATTTGTGCCACCCTACAGCACCTTTTATTTGATCAGACTTGCACAACTAGAAGGTTTTCTGGGAGATTGTCACCTTCAGTGCCTTAGTTGCCCCATAAAGAGGGGTCATACGGGGACGGGCTATATTTCAATCAACTTGTCTTCATTTGTGCCACCCCCAGGCACCTTTTATTTGATCAGATTTGCAAGTCTAGAAGGTTTTCTGGGAGGTTGTCACTTGTAGAGTCTTGGTTTCCCCATAAAGAGAGATGATATGGGGACGGGTGACATGTCAATCAACTCGTCTTCATTTGGGCCACCCTACAGCACCTTTTATTTGATCAGATTTTCCCATCTAGAAGGTTTTCTCGGAGGTTGTCACTTTTAGGGCCTCGGTTGCCTCATAAGGAGGGGTCATATCGGGATGGGCAACATGTCAATCAACCCTTCTTCATTTGTGCCACCCTACAGCACCTTTTATTTGATCAGATTTGCCCAATCTAGAAGGTTTTCTAGGAGATTGTCACCTTCAGTGGCTTAGTTGCCCCATAAAGAGCGGTCATACAGGGACGGGCTATATTTCAATCAACTTGTCTTCATTTGTGCCACCCTCAGGCACCTTTTATTTGATCAGATTTGCAAATCTAGAAGGTTTTCTGGGAGGTTGTCACTTTCAGGGTCTTGGTTGCCCCATAAAAATGGGCCATATGGGGCGGACAACATGAAAATCAACTCGTCTTCATTTGTGTCACCCTACAGCATCTTTTGTTTACCAGATTTGCCCATTAGAAGGTTTTCTGGGAGGGTGTTACTTTTAGGGCCTTGATTGCCCCATAAAGTGGGGTCATATGGGGACGAGCAACATGTCAATCAACTCTTCTTTATTCGTGCCACCCTACAGCACCTTTTATTTGATCAGATTTGCCCATCTAGAATGTTTTCTGGGAGGTTGTCACTTTTAGTGCCTTGCTTGCCCCATAAAGAGGGGCCATATGGGGACGGGCTATATTTCAATCAACTCGCCTTGATTTCTGCCACCCTGCATCACCTTTTATTTGACCAGATTTTCCAATCTAGAAAGGTTTTCTGGGAGGTTGTCAATTTTAGGGCCTTTGTTGCCCCATAAAGAGGTGTCATATGGGGACGGGCATCATGTCAGTCAACTCAACTTCATTTGTGCCACCCTACAGCACCTTTTGTTTGATCTGATTTCCCCATCGAGAATGTTTCCTGAGAGGTTGTCACTTTTAGGGCCTTGGTTGCGAAAGAAGATGGGTCATATGGGGTCGGGCAACATGTCAATCAACTCGTCTACATTTGTTCCACCCTACAGCACCTTTTATTTGATCACATTTGCCATGTAGAAGGTTATTTGGGAGGTTATCACTTTTAGGGCATTGGTGCCCCATAAAGAGGGGCCATATAGGGGCGGGCTATATTTCAATCAAGTCGTCTTCATTTGTGCCACCCTACTGCGCCTTTTATTTGATCAGATTTGCCCATCCAGAAGGTTTTCTGGAAGGTTGTCACATTTAGGGCCTTGGTCGCCCCATAAAGAAGGGTCATATGGGGATGGGCAACATATCAATCAACTCGTTTTTATTTGTGCCACCCTACAGCACCTTTTATTTGAAGAGATTTGGCCATCTAGAAGGTTTTTTGGGAGGTTGTCACTTTTAGGGCCTTGGTTGACCCATAAGGAGGGATCATATGGGGACGGCCAATATGTCACTCAACTCGTCTTCATTCGTACCACCCTACAGCGCCTTTTATTTGATCAGATGTGCCCATCTAGAAGGTTTTCTGGGAGGTTGTCACTTTTAGGGTCTTGGTTTCCCCATAAAGAGTGATGATATGGGGACGGGTGACATGTCAATCAACTTGTCTTCATTTGGGCCACCATACAGCACCTTTTATTTGATCAGATTTTCCCATCTAGAAGGTTTTCTCGGAGGTTGTCACTTTTAGGGCCTCGGTTGCCTCATAAAGAGGGGTCATATGGGGATGGGCAACATGTCAATCAACCCTTCTTCATTTGTGCCACCCTACAGCACCTTTTATTTGATCAGATTTGCCCATCTAGAAGGTTTTCTGGGAGATTGTCAGCTTCAGTGGCTTAGTTGCCCCATAAAGAGGGGTCATACAGGGACGGGCTATATTTCAATCAACTTGTCTTCATTTGTGCCACCCCTAGGCACCTTTTATTTGATCAGATTTGCAAATCTAGAAGGTTTTCTGGGAGGTTGTCACTTTTAGGGTCTTGTTGCCCCATAAAGATGGGCCAGATGGGGCGGACAACATGAAAATCAACTCGTCTTCATTTGTGTCACCCTACAGCATCTTTTGTTTAGCAGATTTGCCCATTAGAAGGTTTTCTGGGAGGGTGTTACTTTTAGGGCCTTGATTGCCCCATAAAGTGGGGTCATATGGGGACGAGCAACACGTCAATCAACTCTTCTTTATTCGTGCCACCCTGCAGCACCTTTTATTTGATCAGGTTTGCCCATCTAGAAGGTTTTCTGGGAGGTTGTCAATTTTAGGGCCTTTGTTGCCCCATAAAGAGGTGTCATATGGGGACGGTCATCATGTCAATCAACTCAACTTCATTTGTGCCGCCCTACAGCACCTTTTGTTTGATCTGATTTCCCCATCGAGAATGTTTTCTGAGAGGTTGTCACTTTTAGGGCCTTGGTTGACCCGTTAAGAGGGTTCATATGGGACAGGCAATATGTCGATGAACTCGTCTTCATTTGTGCCACCCTACACCGCCTTTTATTTTATCAGATTTGCCAATCTAGAAAATTTTCTGGGTGGTTGTCACTCTTAGGGCCTTGGTTGCCCCATACAAAAGGGTCATATGGGGACGGGCAACATGTCAATCAACTCGTTTTTATTTGTGCCACCCTACAGCACTTTTATTTGATCAGATTTGCCCATATAGAAGGTTTTCTGGGAGGTTGTCGCTTTTAGGGACTTGGTTGCCCCATAAAGAGGGGTCATATGGGGACGGGCAACATGTCAATCAACTCGTCTTCATTTGTGCCACCCTACAGCATCTTTTATTTGATAATATTTGCCCATCTAGAAGGGTTTCTGGGAGGTTGTCACTTTTAGGGCCTCGGTTGCCCAATAAGGATGGGTCATATGGGGCCGGGCAACATGTCAATCAACTCGTCTTCATTTGTGCCACCCTACACCACCTTTTATTTCATCAGATATGCCCATCTAAAAGGTTTTCTGGGAGGATGTCACTTTTAAGGACTTGGTTGCCCCATAAAGAGGGGTCATATGGGGATGGGCAACATTTCAGTCAATCCTTCTTCATTTGTGCCACCCTACAGCATCTTTTATTTGATCAGATTTGCCCATCTGGAAGGTTTTTTGGGAGATTGTCACCTTCAGAGCATTGGTTGCCCCACAAAGAGGGGTCATATGGGGACGGGCTATATTTCAATCAACTTGTCTTCATTTGTGCCACCCTGCATGACCTTTTATTTGATCAGATTTGCAAATCTAAAAGGTTTTCTGGAGGTTGTCACTTTTAGGGCGTTGGTTGCCCCATAAAGAAGGCCATATGCGGATGGCCAATATGTCAATCAACTCGTCTTTATTTGTACCATCCTGCAGCACCTTTTATTTGATCAGATTTGCCATCTAGAAGGTTTCCTGGTATGTTGTCACTTTTAGGTCCTTCGTTGACCCATAAAGAGGGGGCCATATGGGGACAGGCTATACTTCAATCAACTCGTCTTCATTTGTGCCACCCTGCAGCACCTTTTACTTGATCAGATTTGCCCATCTAGAAGGTTTTTTGGGAGGTTGTCTCTTTTAGGGCCTTGGTTGCCCCATAAAGAGGGGTCATATGGTGACGGCCAATATGTCAATCAACTTGTCTTCACTCGTACCACCTTGCAGCACCTTTTTTTGATCAGATTTGCCAATCTAGAAGGTTTTCTGGGAGGTTGTCTCTTATAGGGCCTGGGTTGCCCCATAAAGAAGGGTCATATGGGGATGGGCAACATGTCAATCAACTCTTTTTTTATTTGTGCCACCCTACAACACCTTTTATTTGGTCAGATTTGCCCATCTAGAAGGTTTTCTGGGAGGTTGTCTCGTTTAGGGTCTTGGTTGAGCGATAAAGAGGGGCCATATGGGGACGGGCTATATTTTAATCAACTCATCTTCACTTGCGCCACCCTACATTGGCGTCTTCTATTTCATCAGATTTGCCCATCTAGAAGGATTTCTGGGAGGTTGTCTCTTTTAGGGTCTTGGTTTCCCCATAAAGAGCGATGATATGGAGACGGGCAACATGTCAATCAAATCGTCTTCATTTGTGCCACCCTACAGCACCTTTTATTTAATCATATTTTCCAATTAAGAAGGTTTTCTGGGAGGTTGTCGCTTTTAGGGCCTCAGTTGCCCCATAAAGAGGGGTCATATGGGGATGGGCAACATGTCAACCAACCCTTCGTCATTTGTGCCACCCTACAGCACCTTTTATTTGATCAGATTTGCCCATCTGGAAGGTTTTCTGTGAGATTGTCACCTTCAGAGCATTGTTTGCCCCACAAAAAAGGGTCATATGGGGACGGGCTATATTTCAATCAACTTGTCTTCATTTGTGCCACCCTACAGAACCATTTATTTGATCAGATTTGCAAATCCAGAAGGTTTTCTGGAGGTTGTCACTTTTAGGGTGTTGGTTGCCCCATAAAGAGGGGCCATATGGGGATGGCCAATATGTCAATCAACTCGTCTTTATTTGTACCACCCTGCAGCACCTTTTATTTGATCAGATTTGCCATCTAGAAGGTTTCCTGGTATGTTGTCACTTTTTGGTCCTTGCTTGACCCATGAAAAGGGGGCCATATGGGGACAGGCTATACTTCGATCAACTCGTCTTCATTTGTGCCACCCTACAGTGCCTTTAATTTGATCAGATTTGCCCATCTAGAAGGTTTTTTGGGAGATTGTCACTTTTAGGGCCTTGGTTGCCCCATAAAGAGGGGTCATATGGTGACGGCCAATATGTCAATCAACTCGTCTTCACTCGTACCACCCCACAGCACCTTTTATTTGATCAGATTTGCCAATCTAGAAGGTTTTCTGGGAGGTTGTCACTTATAGGGCCTGGGTTGTCACATAAAGAAGGTTCGTATGGGGACGGGAAACATGTCAATCAACTCTTTTTTTTTATTTGTGCCACCCTACAATACCTTTTATTTGATCAGATTTGCCCGTCTAGAAGGTTTTCTGGGAGGTTGTCACTTTTTGGGGCTTGGTTGACACATAAAGAGGGGCCAGACGGGGACGGGCTATATTTCAATCAACTCATCTTCATTTGTGCCACCCTACAGCGGCGTCTTCTATTTGATCAGATTTGCCCATCTAGAAGGTTTTCTGGGAGGTTGTCACTTTTAGGGTCTTGGTTTCCCCATAAAGAGTGATGATATGGAGATGGGCAACATGTCAATCAACTCGTCTTCATTTGTGCCACCCTACAGCACCTTTTATTTGATCAGATTTTCCCATCAAGGTTTTCTGGGAGGTTGTCACTTTTAGGGCCTGGGTTGCCCCATAAAGACGGGTCATATGGGGATGGGCAACATGTCAATCAACCATTCCTCATTTGTGCCACCCTACAGCACCTTTTATTTGATCAGATTTGGCCATCTAGTAGATTTTCTGGGAGGTTGTCACATTTTGGGTATTGGTTGCCTCATAGAGAGGAGCCATATGGGGACGAGCAACATGTCAATCAACTCGTCTTCATTTGTGCCACCCTACAGCACCTTTTATTTGATCAGATTTGCAAATCTAGAGAAGGTTTTCTGGAGGTTGACACTTTTAGGGCGTTGGTTGCCCCATAGAGGGGGGCCATATGGGTATGGACAATATGTCAATCAACTCGTCTTTATTTGTACCACCCTGCAGCACCTTTTATTTGATCAGATTTGCCATCTAGAAGTTTTCCTGGTATGTTGTCACTTTTAGGTCCTTGGTTGACCCTTAAAGAGGGGGACATATGGGGACAGGCTATATTTTAATCAACTCGTCTTCATTTGTGCCACCCTACAGCGCCTGTTATTGGATCAGATTTGGCCATCTAAAAGGTTTTTTTGGAGGTTGTCACTTTTAGGACCTTGGTTGCCTCATAAAGAGGGGTCATATGGTGATGGCCAATATGTCAACCAACTCGTCTTCACTCGTACCTCCCTACAGCACCTTTTATTTGATCGGATTTGCCCCTCTAGAAGGTTTTCTGGGAGGGTGTTACTTTTAGGGCCTTGGTTGCCCCATAAAGAGGGGTCATATGGGTCGAGCAACATGTCAATCAACTCCTCTTTATTTGTGCCACCCTGTAGCACCTTTTATTTGGTCAGATTTGCCCATCTGGAAGGTTTTCTGTAAGGTTGTCACTTTTAGGGCCTTGTATGCCCCCATAAAGAGGGATCCTATGGGGACGGCCAACATGTCAATCAACTCGTCTTCATTTGTGCCACCCTGAAGCACCTTTCATTTGATCAGATTTGCCCATCTGGAAGGTTTTCTGGGAGGTTGTCACTTTCAGGGCCTTGGTTGCCCCATAAAGAGGGGCCCATATGGGGGATGGACAACATGTCAATAAACTCGTCTTCATTTGTGCCACCCTACAGCACCTTTTATTTGATCAGATTTGCCCATATAGAAGGTTTTCTGGTAGTGTGTTACTTTTAAGGCCTTATTTGCCCCATAAAGAGGGGTCATATGGGTCGAGCAACATGTCAATCAACTCCTCTTTATTTGTGCCACCCTGTAGCACCTTTTATTTGGTCAGATTTGCCCATCTGGAAGGTTTTCTGTAAGGTTGTCACTTTTAGGGCCTTGTATGCCCCCATAAAGAGGGATCCTATGGGGACGGCCAACATGTCAATCAACTCGTCTTCATTTGTGCCACCCTGAAGCACCTTTCATTTGATCAGATTTGCCCATCTGGAAGGTTTTCTGGGAGGTTGTCACTTTCAGGGCCTTGGTTGCCCCATAAAGAGGGGCCCATATGGGGGATGGACAACATGTCAATAAACTCGTCTTCATTTGTGCCACCCTACAGCACCTTTTATTTGATCAGATTTGCCCATCTAGAAGGTTTTCTGGTATGTTGTCACTTTTAGGGCCTTGGTTGCCCCATAAAGAGGGGTCATATGGGGATGGGCAACATGTCAATCAACTCGTCTTCATTTATCCCACCCTACAGTGCCTTTTATTTGGTTAGATTTGCCCATCTAGAAGGCTTTCTGAAAGGTTGTCACTTTTAGTGCCTTACTTGCCCCATAAAAAGGGGCCATATGGCGATGGGCTCTATTTCCATCAACTCGTCTTCATTTGTGCCACACTGCAGCACCTTTTATTTGTCCAGATTTTCCCATCTAGAAAGGTTTTCTGGAACGTTGTCACTTTTAGGGCCTTTGTTGCTCCGTAAAGAGGGATCCTATGAGGGCGGGCAACATGTCAATCAACTCGTCTTCATTTGTGCCACCCTGAAGCACTTTTTATTTGATCAGATTTGCCCATCTAGAAGGTTTTCTGGGAGGTTGTCACTTTCAGGGCCATGGTTTCCCCATAAAGAGGGGCCCATATGGGGACGGACAGCATGTCAATAAACTTGTCTTTATTTGTACCACCCTACAGTACCTTTTATTTGATCAGATTTACCCATCTAGAAGGTTTTCTGGGAGATTGTTACTTTTAAGGTCTTGGTTGTCCCATAAAGAGGGGTCATATGGGTACGGCTATATTTCATTCAACTCATCTTCATTTGTGCCACCCTGCAGCACCTTTTATTTGACCAGATTTTCACATCTAGAAAGGTTTTCTGGGAGGTTGTCACTTTTAGGGCCTTTGTTGCCCCTAAAAGAGGGGTCATATGGGGATGGGCATCATGTCAGTCAACTCATCTTCATTTGTGCCACCCTACAGCACCTTTCATTTCATCCGATGTGCACATCGAGAAGGTTCTCCGAGAGGTTGTCACTTTTAGGGCCTTGCTTGACCAGTAATGTGGGTTCTTATGTCAACGGGCAACATGTCGATGAATTCGTCTTCACTTGTTCCTCCCTACAGCGCCTTTTGTTTGATCAGACTTGCCAATCTAGAAGATTTTCTGGGTGGTTGTCACTTTTAGGGCCATGGTTGCCCCATAAAGAAGGGTCATATGGGGACGGGCAACATATCAGTCAACTCGTTTTTATTTGTGCCACCCTACAGCACCTTTTATTTGATCAGATTTGCCCATCTAGAAGGTTTTCTGGGAGGTTCTCACATTTAGGGCCTTGTTTGGTCCATAAAGAGGGGTCATGTGGGGACGGGCAACATGTAAATCAACTCATCTTCGTTCGTGCCACCCTACAGTGAGTTTTATTTGACCAGATTTGCCCATCTGGAAGGTTTTCTGGAAGGTTGTCACTTTTAGGGCCTAGGTTGCCCCATAAAGAGAGATCCTATGGGGACGGGTAACATGTCAATCAACTCGTCTTCATTTGTGCCACCCTGAAGCACCTTTTATTTGATCAGATTTGCCAATCTGGAAGGTTTTCTGGGAGGTTGTCACATTCAGGGCCTTGGTTGCCCCATAAAGAGGGGCCCATATGGGGACGGACAACATGTCAATAAACTCGTCTTCATTTGTGCCACCCTACAGCACCTTTTATTTGATCAAACTTGCCCATCTAGAAGGTTTCTGGGAGATTATTACTTTTATGGTCCTTGTTGTCCCATTAAGAGGGGCCATATGGGGGCGGGCAACATGTCAATCAACTCGTCTTCACTTGCCCCACCCTACAGTACCTTTTATTTGATCAGATTTGCCCATCTAGAAGGTTTTCTCGGAGGTTGTCACTTTTAGGGGCTTGGTTGACCCATAAAGAGGGGCCATACGGGGATGGGCTATATTTCAATCAACTCATCTTTATTTGTGCCACCCTACAGCGGCATCTTCTATTTGATCAGATTTGCCCATCTAGAAGATTTTCTGGGAGGTTGTCACATTTAGGGTCTTGGTTTCCACGTAAAGAGTGATGATATGGAGACGGGCAACATGTCAATCAACTCGTCTTCATTTGTGCCACCCTACAGCACCTTTTATTTGATCAGATTTTCCCATCAAGGTTTTCTGGGAGGTTGTCACTTTTAGGGCCTGGGTTGCCCCATAAAGACGGGTCATATGGGGATGGGCAACATGTCAATCGAGCATTCTTCATTTGTGCCACCATACAGCACCTTTTATTTGATCAGATTTGCCCATCTGGAAGGTTTTATGGGAGATTGTCACCTTCAGAGCATTGGTTGCCCCACAAAGAGGGGTCATATGGGGACGGGCTATATTTCAATCAACTTGTCGTCACTTGTCCCAACTTACAACACCTTTTATTTGATCAGATTTGCCCATCTAGTAGGTTTTCTGAGAGGTTGTCACATTTTGGGTATTGGTTGCCCCATAGAGAGGAGCCATATGGGGACGAGCAACATGTCAATCAATTCGTCTTCATTTGTGCCACCCTACAGCACCTTTTATTTGATCGGATTTGCAAATCTAGAAGGTTTTCTGGAGGTTGACACTTTTAGGGCGTTGGTTGCCCCATAGAGAGGGGCCATAGGAGATGGACAATATGTCAATCAACTCGTCTTTATTTGTACCGCCCTGCAGCACCTTTTATTTGATCAGATTTGCCATCTAGAAGTTTTCCTGGTATGTTGTCACTTTTAGGTCCTTGGTTGACCCTTAAAGAGGGGGACATATGGGGACAGGCTATATTTCAATCAACTCTTATTCATTTGTGCAACCCTACAGCACCTTTTATTGGATCAGATTTGGCCATCTAGAAGGTTTTTTTGGAGGTTGTCACTTTTAGGGCCTTGGTTGCCCCATAAAGAGGGGTCATATGGTGACGGCCAATATGTCAACCAACTCGTCTTCATTCGTACCTCCCTACAGCACCTTTTATTTGATCAGATTTGCTAATCTAGGAGGTTTCCTGGGAGGTTGTCACTTATAGGGCCTTGGTTGCCCCATAAAGAAGGGTCATATGGGGATGGGCAACATGTCAATCAACTCTTTTTTGATTTGTGCAACCCTACAACACATTTTATTTGATCAGATTTGCCCATCTAGAAGGTTTTCTGGGAGGTTGTCACTTTTAGGGGCTTGGTTGACCCATAAAGAGGGGCCATATGGGGACGGGCTATATTTCAATCATCTCATCTTCATTTGTGTCACCATACAGCAGCATCTTCTATTTGATCCAATTTGCCCATCTAGAAGGTTTTTTGGGAGGTTGTCACTTTTAGGGCCTTGATTGCCCCATAAAGAAGAGTCATATGGGGACGGCCAACATGTAAATCAACTCGTTTTCATTTGTGCCACCCCACAGCAACTTTTATTTGATCAGATTTGCCCCTCTAGAAGGTTTTCTGGTAGGGTGTTACTTTTAAGGCCTTGGTTGCCCCATAAAGAGGGGTCATATGGGTCGAGCAACATGTCAATCAACTCCTCTTTATTTGTGCCACCCTGCAGCACCTTTTATTTGGTCAGATTTGCCCATCTGGAAGGTTTTCTGGAAGGTTGTCACTTTTAGGGCCTTGTATGCCCCATAAAGAGGGATCCTATGGGGATGGGCAACATGTCAATCAACTCGTCTTCATCTGTGCCACCCTGAAGCACCTTTTATTTGATCAGATTTGCCCATCTGGAAGGTTTTCTGGGAGGTTGTCACTTTCAGGGCCTTGGTTGCCCCATAAAGAGGGGCCCATATGGGGACGGACAACATGTCAATAAACTCGTCTTCAATTGTGCGACCCTACAGCACCTTTAATTTGATCAGATTTGCCCATCTAGAAGGTTTTCTGGGAGGGTGTTACTTTTAGGGCCTTGGTTGCTCCATAAAGAGGGGTCATATGGGTCGAGCAACATGACAATCAACTCCTCTTTATTTGTGCCCCCCTGCAGCACCTTTTATTTGATCAGATTTGCCCATCTAGAAGGTTTTCTGGTATGTTGTCACTTTTAGGGCCTTGGTTGCCCCATAAAGAGGGGTCATATGGGGACGGGCAACATGTCAATCAACTCGTCTTCATTTATGCCACCCTACAGTGCCTTTTATTTGGTTAGATTTGCCCATCTATAAGGCTTTCTGAAAGGTTGTCACTTTTAGTGCCTTACTTGCCCCCCAAAAAGTAGCCATATGGGGATGGGTTCTATTTCCATCAACTCGACTTCATTTGTGCCACACTGCAGAACCTTTTATTTGACAGATTTTCCCATCTAGAAAGGTTTTCTGGGACGTTGTCACTTTTAGGGCCTTTGTTGCCCCGTAAAGAGGGATCCTATGAGGACGGGCAACATGTCAATCAACTCGTCTTCATTTGTGCCTCCCTGAAACACTTTTTATTTGATCAGATTTGCCCATCTAGAAGGTTTTCTGGGAGGTTGTCACTTTCAGGGCCGTGGTTTCCCTGTAAACAGGGGCCCATATCGGGACGGACAACATGTCAATAAACTTGTCTTTATTTGTACCACCCTACAGCACCTTTTATTTGATCAGATTTGCCCATCTAGAAGGTTTTCTGGGAGATTGTTAGTTTTAAGATCTTGGTTGTCCCATAAAGAGGGGTCATATGGGTACGGGCTATATTTCAATCAACTCATCTTCATTTGTGCCACCCTGCAGCACCTTTTATTTGACCAGATTTTCACATCTAGAAAGGTTTTCTGGGAGGTTGTCACTTTTAGGGCCTTTGTTGCCCCAAAAAGAGGGGTCATATGGGGATGGGCATCATGTCAGTCAACTCATCTTCATTTGTGCCACCCTACAGCACCTTTCATTTCATCAGATGTGCACATCGAGAAGGTTCTCTGAGAGGTTGTCACTTTTAGGGCCTTGCTTGACCAGTAAGGTGGGTTCATATGTCGACGGGCAACATGTCGATGAACTCGTCTTCATTTTTTCCTCCCTACAGCGCCTTTTATTTGATCAGATTTGCCAATCTAGAAGATTTTCAGGGTGATTGTCACTTTTAGGGCCATGGTTGCCGCATAAAGAAGGGTCATATGGGGACGGGCAACATGTCAGTCAACTCGTTTTTATTTGTGCCACCCTACAGCACCTTTTATTTGATCAGATTTGCCCATCTAGAAGGTTTTCTGGGAGGATCTTATATTTAGGGCCTTGTTTGGTCCATAAAGAGGGGTCATGTGGGGACGGGCAACATGTAAATCAACTCATCTTCGTTCGTGCCACCCTACAGTGAGTTTTATTTGACCAGATTTGCCCATCTGGAAGGTTTTCTGGAAGGTTGTCACTTTTAGGGCCTAGGTTGCCCCATAAAGAGAGATCCTATGGGGACGGGTAACATGTCAATCAACCCGTATTCATTTGTGCCATCCTGAAGCACCTTTTATTTGATCAGATTTGCCCATCTGGAAGGTTTTCTGGGAGGTTGTCACATTCAGGGCCTTGGTTGCCCCATAAAGAGGGGCCCATATGGGGACGGACAACATGTCAATAAACTCGTCTTCATTTGTGCCACCCTACAGCACCTTTTGTTTGATCAGATTTGCCCATCTAGAAGATTTTCTGGGAGATTATTACTTTTATGGACCTTGTTGTCCCATTAAGAGGGGCCATATGGGGACGGGCAACATGTCAATCAACTCGTCTTCACTTGCCCCACCCTACAGTACCTTTTATTTGATCAGATTTGCCCATCTAGAAGGTTTTCTGGAAGGTTGTCACATTTTGGGCATTGGTTGCCCCATAGAGAGGGGCAATATGGGGACAAGCTATATGTCAATCAACTCGTCTTCATTTGTGCCACCCTACAGCACCTTTTATTTGATCAGATTTGCCCATCTAGAAGGTTTTCTGGGATGTTGTCAGTTTTAGGGCCTTGGGTTCCCCATAAAGAGGGGTCACATGGGGACGGGGAAGATGTCAATCAACTCGTCTTCATTTGCCCCACCATACAGCACCTTTTATTTGATCAGATTTTCCCATCTAGAAGGTTTTCTGGGAGGTTCTCACTTTTAGGGACTTGTTTGGTCCGTAAAGAGGGGTCATGTGGGGACGGGCAACATGTAAATTAACTCATCTTCGTTCGTGCCACCCTACAGCACCTTTTATTTGACCAGATTTTCCCATCTGGAAGGTTTTCTGGAAGGTTGTCACTTTTAGGGCCTTGGTTGCCCCATAAAGAGGGATCCAATGGGGACGGGCAACATGTCAATCAACTCGTCTTCATTTGTGCCACCCTGAAGCACCTTTTATTTCATCAGATTTGCCCATCTGGAAGGTTTTCTGGGAGGTTGTCACTTTCAGGGCCTTGGTTGCCCCATAATGAGGGCCCCATATGGGGATGGACAACCTGTCAATAAACTCGTCTTCATTTGTGCCATCCCACTGCACCTTTTGTTTGATCAGATTCGCCCATCTAGAAGGTTTTGTGGGAGATTGTTACTTTTATGGTCTTGCTTGTCCCATAAAGAGGGGTCATATGGTACCAGGCAACATGTCAATCAACTCGTCTACACTTGTCCCACCCCACAACACCTTTTATTTGATCAGATTTGCCCATCTAGAAGGTTTTGTGGGAGATTGTTACTTTTATGGTCTTGCTTGTCCCATAAAGAGGGGTCATATGGTACCAGGCAACATGTCAATCAACTTGTCTACACTTGTCCCACCCCACAACACCTTTTATTTGATCAGATTTGCCCATCTAGAAGGTTTTGTGGGAGATTGTTACTTTTATGGTCTTGGTTGTCCCATAAAGAGGTGTCATATAGGCCCGAGCAACATGTCAATCAACTCGTCTTCATTCGTGTCACCCTACAGCACTTTTTATTTGATCAGATTTGCCCATCAAGAAGGTTTTCTGGGAGATTGTTACTTTTATGGTCTTGGTTGTCCCATAAAGAGGGGTCATATGGGGACGGACAACATGTCAATCAACTCGTCTTCACTTGTCCCACCTTACAACACATTTTATTTGATCAGATTTGCCCATCTAGTAGATTTTCAGGGAGGTTGTCACATTTTGGGCATTGGTTGTCCCATAGAGAGGGGCAATATGGGGACGAGCTATATGTCAATCAACTCGTCTTCATTTGTGCCACCCTACAGCACCTTTTATTTGATCAGATTTGCCCGTTTAGTAGGTTTTCTGAGATGTTGTCAGTTTTAGGGCCTTGGTTTCCCCATAAAGAGGGGTCACATGGGGACGGGGAACATGTCAATCAATTCGTCTTCATTTGTCCCACCATACAGCACCTTTTATTTGATCAGATTTTCCCATCTAGAAGGTTTTCTGGGAGGTTCTCACATTTAGGGCCTTGTTTGGTCCATAAAGAGGGGTCATGTGGGGACGGGCAACATGTAAATCAAATCATCTTCGTTCGTGCCACCCTACAGCGCCTTTTATTTGTCAAGATTTGCCCATCTGGAAGGTTTTCTGGAAGGTTGTCACTTCTAGGGCCTTGGTTGCCCCATAAAGAGGGATCCTATGGGGATGGGCAACATGTCAATCAACTTGTCTTCATTTGTGCCACCCTGAAGCACCTTTTATTTCATCAGATTTGCCCATCTGGAAGGTTTTCTGGGAGGTTGTCACTTTCAGGGCCTTGGTTGCCCCATAATGAGGGCCCTATATGGGGATGGACAACCAGTCAATAAACTCGTCTTCATTTGTGCCATCCCACTGCACCTTTGTTTGATCAGATTCGCCCATCTAGAAGGTTTTGTGGGAGATTGTTACTTTTATGGTCTTGCTTGTCCCATAAAGAGGGGTCATATGGTACTGGGCAACATGTCAATCAACTCGTCTACACTTGTCCCACCCTACAACACCTTTTATTTGATCAGATTTGCCCGTTTAGTAGGTTTTCTGAGATGTTGTCAGTTTTAGGGCCTTGGTTTCCCCATAAAGAGGGGTCACATGGGGACGGGGAACATGTCAATCAATTCGTCTTCATTTGTCCCACCATACAGCACCTTTTATTTGATCAGATTTGCCCATCTAGAAGGTTTTCTGGGAGGTTGTCACTTTCAGGGCCCTGGTTGCCCCATAATGAAGGGCCCATAAGGGGATGAACAACATGTCAATAGACTCGTCTTCATTTGTGCCATCCTACCACACCTATTATTTGATCAGATTTGCCCATCTAGAAGGTTTTCTGGGAGATTATTACTTTTATGGTCTTGGTTGTCCCATAAACAGGGGCCATATGGGGACGGGCAACATTTCAATCAACTCGTCTTCACTTGTCCCACCCTACCACACCTTTTATTTGATCAGATTTGCCCATCTAGAAGGTTTTCTGGGAGGTTGTCACATTTTGGGCATTGCTTGCCCCATAGAGAGGAGCCATACAGGGACGAGCAACATGTCAATCAACTCGTCTTCATTTGTGCCACCATACAGCACCTTTTATTTGATCAGATTTGCCCATCTAGAAGGTTTTCTGGGATGTTGTCAGTTTTAGGGCCTTGGGTTCCCCATAAAGAGGGGTCACATGGGGACGGGGAAGATGTCAATCAACTCGTCTTCATTTGTCCCACCATACAGCACCTTTTATTTGATCAGATTTTCCCATCTAGAAGGTTTTCTGGGAGGTTCTCACTTTTAGGGACTTGTTTGGTCCATAAAGAGGGGTCATGTGGGGACGGGCAACATGTAAATTAACTCATCTTCGTTCGTGCCACCCTACAGCGCCTTTTATTTGACCAGATTTTCCCCTCTGGAAGGTTTTCTGGAAGGTTGTCACTTTTAGGGCCTTGGTTGCCCCATAAAGAGGGATCCAATGGGGACGGGCAACATGTCAATCCACTCGTCTTCATTTGTGCCACCCTGAAGCACCTTTTATTTCATCAGATTTGCCCATCTGGAAGGTTTTCTGGGAGGTTGTCACTTTCAGGGCCTTGGTTGCCCCATAATGAGGGCCCTATATGGGGATGGACAACCAGTCAATAAACTCGTCTTCATTTGTGCCATCCCACTGCACCTTTGTTTGATCAGATTCGCCCATCTAGAAGGTTTTGTTGGAGATTGTTACTTTTAAGGTCTTGCTTGTCCCATAAAGAGGGGTCATATGGTACTGGGCAACATGTCAATCAACTCGTCTACACTTGTCCCACCCTACAACACCTTTTATTTGATCAGATTTGCCCATCTAGAAGGTTTTCTGGGAGATTGTTACTTTTATGGTCTTGGTTGTCCCATAAAGAGGGGTCATATAGGCACGAGCAACATGCCAATCAACTCGTCTTCATTCGTGTCACCCTACAGCACTTTTTATTTGATCAGATTTGCCCATCAAGAAGGTTTTCTGGGAGATTGTTACTTTTATGGTCTTGGTTGTCCCATAAAGAGGGGTCATATGGGGACGGACAACATGTCAATCAACTCGTCTTCACTTGTCCCACCTTACAACACATTTTATTTGATCAGATTTGCCCATCTAGTAGATTTTCAGGGAGGTTGTCACATTTTGGGCATTGGTTGTCCCATGGAGAGGGGCAATATGGGGACGAGCTATATGTCAATCAACTCGTCTTCATTTGTGCCACCCTACAGCACCTTTTATTTGATCAGATTTGCCCGTTTAGTAGGTTTTCTGAGATGTTGTCAGTTTTAGGGCCTTCGTTTCCACATAAAGAGGGGTCACATGGGGACGGGGAACATGTCAATCAATTCGTCTTCATTTGTCCCACCATACAGCACCTTTTATTTGATCAGATTTTCCCATCTAGAAGGTTTTCTGGGAGGTTCTCACATTTAGGGCCTTGTTTGGTCCATAAAGAGGGGTCATGTGGGGACGGGCAACATGTAAATCAAATCATCTTCGTTCGTGCCACCCTACAGCGCCTTTTATTTGTCCAGATTTGCCCATCTGGAAGGTTTTCTGGAAGGTTGTCACTTCTAGGGCCTTGGTTGCCCCATAAAGACGGATCCTATGGGGATGGGCAACATGTCAATCAACTTGTCTTCATTTGTGCCATCCTGAAGCACCTTTTATTTGATCAGATTTGCCCATCTAGAAGGTTTTCTGGGAGGTTGTCACTTTCAGGGCCTTGGTTGCCCCATAATGAAGGGCCCATAAGGGGATGGACAACATGTCAATCGACTCGTCTTCATTTGTGCCATCCTACCACACCTTTTATTTGATCAGATTTGCCCATCTAGAAGGTTTTCTGGGAGATTATTACTTTTATGGTCTTGGTTGTCCCATAAACAGGGGCCATATGGGGACGGGCAACATGTCAATCAACTCGTCTTCACTTGTCCCACCCTACCACACCTTTTATTTGATCAGATTTGCCCATCTAGAAGGTTTTGTGGGAGGTTGTCACATTTTGGGCATTGGTTGCCGCATAAAGAGGAGCCATATGGGAACGAGCAACATGTCAATCAACTCGTCTTCATTTGTTGCACCCTACAGCGGCTTTTATTTGATCAGATTTGCCCATCTAGAAGGTTTTCTGGGAGATTGTTACTTTTATGGTCTTGGTTGTCCCATAAAGAGGGGTCATAAGGGGACGGACAACATGTCAATCAACTCATCCTCACTTGTCCCACCCTACAACACCTTATATTTGATCAGATTTGCCCATCTAGTAGGTTTTCTGGGAGGTTGTCACATTTTGGGCATTGGCTGCCCCATAGAGAGGAGCCATATGGGGACGAGCAACATGTCAATCAACTCGTCTTCATTTGTGCCACCATACAGCACCTTTTATTTGATCAGATTTGCCCATCTAGAAGGTTTTCTGGGATGTTGTCAGTTTTAGGGCCTTGGTTTCCCCATAAAGAGGGGTCACATGGGGATGGAGAACATGTCAATCAACTCGTCTTCATTTGTCCCACCATACAGCACCTTTCATTTGATCAGATTTGCCCATCTAGAAGGTTCTCTGGGAGATTATTACTTTTATGGTCTTGGTTGTCCCATAAAGAAGGGCCATATGGGGGACGGGCAACATGTCAGGGACGGGGCAACATGTCAATCAACTCGTCTTCACTTGTCCCACCCTACAACACCTTTTATTTCATCAGATTTGCACATCTAGAAGGTTTTCTGGGAGGTTGTCGCATTTTGGGCATTGGTTGCCCCATAAAGAGGAGCCATATGGGGACGAGCAACATGTCAACCAACTCGTCTTCATCTGTTCCACCCTAGAGCGCCTTTTATTTGATCAGATTTGCCCATCTGGAAGGTTTTCTGGGAGATTGTTACTTTTATGGTCTTGGGGGGACGGACAACATGTCAATCAACTCGTCTTCACTTGTCCCACCGTACAACACCTTTTATTTGATCAGATTTGCCCATCTACTAGATTTTCTGGGAGGTTGTCACATTTTGGGCATTGGTTGCCCCATAGAGGGGGGCAATATGGGGACGAGCTATATGTCAATCAACTCGTCTTCATTTGTGCCATGCTACAGCACCTTTTATTTGATCAGATTTGCCCATCTAGAAGGTTTTCTGGGATGTTGTCAGTTTTAGGGCCTTGGTTTCCCCATAAAGAGGGGTCACATGGGGACGGGGAACATGTCAATCAACTCGTCCTCATTTGTCCCACCTTACAGCACCTTTTATTTGATCAGATTTGCCCATCTAAAAGGTTTTCTGGGAGGTTCTCACATTTAGGGCCATGTTTGGTCCATAAAGAAGGGCCATGTGGGGACGAGCAACATGTAAATCAACACATCTTCGTTCGTGCCACCCTACAATACATTTTATTTGACCAGATTTGCCCATCTGGAAGGTTTTCTGGAAGGTTGTCACTTTTAGGGCCTTGGTTGCCCCATAAAGAGGGATCCTATGGGGACGGGCAACATGTCAATCAACTCGTCTTCATTTGTGCCACCCTGAAGCACCTTTTATTTCATCACATTTGCCCATCTAGGTTTTCTGGGAGGTTTTAACTTTCAGGGTCTTGGTTGCCCCATAAAGAGGGGCCCACATGGGGATGGACAACATGTCAATAAACTCGTCTTCATTTGTGCCACCCTACAGCACCTTTTGTTTGATCAGATTCGCCCATCTAGAAGGTTTTCTGGGAGATTGTTACTTTTATGTTCTTGCTTGACCCATAAAGAGGGGTCATATGGTGCCGGGCAACATGTCAATCAACTCGTCTTCACTTGTCCCACCCTACAACACCTTTTATTTGATCAGATTTGCCCATCTAGAAGATTTTCTGGGACGTTGTAACATTTTGGGCATTGGTTGCCCATAAAGAGGAGCCAAATCAGGACGAGTAACATGTCAATCAACTCGTCTTCATTTGTGCCACCGTACAACACGTTTTATTTGATCAGATTTGCCCATCTAGAAGGTTTTCTGGGAGAATGTTACTTTTATGGTCTTGGTTGTCCCATAAAGAGGGGTCATATGGGGACGGGCAACATGTCAATCAACTCGTCTTCACTTGTCCCACCTTACAATACCTTTTTTTTGATCAGATTTGCCCATCTAGAAGGTTTTCTGGGAGGTTGTCACTTTTAGGGCCTTGGTTGACCCATAAAAAGGGGCCATATGGGGACGGGCTATATTTCAATCAACTCGTCTTCATTTGTGCCACCCTGCAGTACCTTTTATTTGATCAGATTTGTCTATCTAGACGGTTTTCTGGGAGGTTCTCACTTTTAGGGCCTTCTTTGGTCCATAAAGATGGGTCATGTGGGGACGGGCAACATGTAAATCAACTCATCTTCGTTCGTGCCACCCTACAGCACCTTTTATTTGATCAGATTTTCCCATCTAGATGGTTTTCTGGGAGGCTGTCTCTTTTAGGGCCTCGGTTGTCCCATAAAAAGGGGTCCTATGGGGATGGGCTATATTTCAATCAACTCGTCTTCATTTGTGCCACCCTGCAGCACCTTTTATTTGATCAGATTTGCCCAACTAGATGGTTTTCTGGTAGGTTGTCACTTTTAGGGCCTTGGTTTCCTGATAAAGAGGGATGATATGGGGACAGGCAACATGTCAATCAACTCATCTTCATTTGTGCCACCCTACATCACCTTTTATTTAATCAGATCTGCCCATCTAGAAGGTTTTCTGGGAGGGTGTTACTTTTAGGGCCTTGGCTGTCCCATAAAGATGGGCCATGTGAATCGAATCGACTTTATTTGTGCCACCCTGCAGCACATTTTATTTGATCAGATTTGCCCATCTAGAAGGTTTTCTGGTATGTTGTCACTTTTAGGGCCTTGTGTGCCCCATAACTCCTCTTCATTTATGCCACCCTACAGTGAATCGAATCGACTTTATTTGTGCCACCCTGCAGCACATTTTATTTGATCAGATTTGCCCATCTAGAAGGTTTTCTGGTATGTTGTCACTTTTAGGGCCTTGTGTGCCCCATAACTCCTCTTCATTTATGCCACCCTACAGTGCCTTTTATTTGATTAGATATGGGGACGGGCAACATGTCAATCAACTCGTCTTCACTTGTCCCACCTTACAATACCTTTTATTTGATCAGATTTGCCCATCTAGAAGGTTTTCTGGGAGGTTGTCACTTTTAGGGCCTTGGTTGACCCATAAAAAGGGGCCATATGGGGACGGGCTATATTTCAATCAACTCGTCTTCATTTGTGCCTCCCTGCAGTACCTTTTATTTGATCAGATTTGTCTATCTAGACGGTTTTCTGGGAGGTTCTCACTTTTAGGGCCTTCTTTGGTCCATAAAGAGGGGTCATGTGGGGACGGGCAACATGTAAATCAACTCATCTTCGTTCGTGCCACCCTACAGCACCTTTTATTTGATCAGATTTTCCCATCTAGATGGTTTTCTGGGAGGCTGTCTCTTTTAGGGCCTCGGTTGTCCCATAAAAAGGGGGTCCTATGGGGATGGGCTATATTTCAATCAACTCGTCTTCATTTGTGCCACCCTGCAGCACCTTTTATTTGATCAGATTTGCCCAACTAGATGGTTTTCTGGTAGGTTGTCACTTTTAGGGCCTTGGTTTCCTGATAAAGAGGGATGATATGGGGACAGGCAACATGTCAATCAACTCATCTTCATTTGTGCCACCCTACATCACCTTTTATTTAATCAGATCTGCCCATCTAGAAGGTTTTCTGGGAGGGTGTTACTTTTAGGGCCTTGGCTGTCCCATAAAGATGGGCCATGTGAATCGAATCGACTTTATTTGTGCCACCCTGCAGCACATTTTATTTGATCAGATTTGCCCATCTAGAAGGTTTTCTGGTATGTTGTCACTTTTAGGGCCTTGTGTGCCCCATAACTCCTCTTCATTTATGCCACCCTACAGTGAATCGAATCGACTTTATTTGTGCCACCCTGCAGCACATTTTATTTGATCAGATTTGCCCATCTAGAAGGTTTTCTGGTATGTTGTCACTTTTAGGGCCTTGTGTGCCCCATAACTCCTCTTCATTTATGCCACCCTACAGTGCCTTTTATTTGATTAGATATGGGGACGGGCAACATGTCAATCAACTCGTCTTCACTTGTCCCACCTTACAATACCTTTTATTTGATCAGATTTGCCCATCTAGAAGGTTTTCTGGGAGGTTGTCACTTTTAGGGCCTTGGTTGACCCATAAAGAGGGGCCATATGGGGACGGGCTATATTTCAATCAACTCGTCTTCATTTGTGCCACCCTGCAGTACCTTTTATTTGATCAGATTTGTCTATCTAGACGGTTTTCTGGGAGGTTCTCACTTTTAGGGCCTTCTTTGGTCCATTAAGAGGGGTCATGTGGGGACGGGCAACATGTAAATCAACTCATCTTCGTTCGTGCCACCCTACAGCACCTTTTATTTGATCAGATTTTCCCATCTAGATGGTTTTCTGGGAGGCTGTCTCTTTTAGGGCCTCGGTTGTCCCATAAAAAGGGGTCCTATGGGGATGGGCTATATTTCAATCAACTCGTCTTCATTTGTGCCACCCTGCAGCACCTTTTATTTGATCAGATTTGCCCAACTAGATGGTTTTCTGGTAGGTTGTCACTTTTAGGGCCTTGGTTTCCTGATAAAGAGGGATGATATGGGGACAGGCAACATGTTAATCAACTCATCTTCATTTGTGCCACCCTACATCACCTTTTATTTAATCAGATCTGCCCATCTAGAAGGTTTTCTGGGAGGGTGTTACTTTTAGGGCCTTGGCTGTCCCATAAAGATGGGCCATGTGAATCGAATCGACTTTATTTGTGCCACCCTGCAGCACATTTTATTTGATCAGATTTGCCCATCTAGAAGGTTTTCTGGTATGTTGTCACTTTTAGGGCCTTGTGTGCCCCATAACTCCTCTTCATTTATGCCACCCTACAGTAAATCGAATCGACTTTATTTGTGCCACCCTGCAGCACATTTTATTTCATCAGATTTGCCCATCTAGAAGGTTTTCTGGTATGTTGTCACTTTTAGGGCCTTGTGTGCCCCATAACTCCTCTTCATTTATGCCACCCTACAATGCCTTTTATTTGATTAGATATGGGGACGGGCAACATGTCAATCAACTCGTCTTCACTTGTCCCACCTTACAATACCTTTTATTTGATCAGATTTGCCCATCTAGAAGGTTTTCTGGGAGGTTGTCACTTTTAGGGCCTTGGTTGACCCATAAAGAGGGGCCATATGGGGACGGGCTATATTTCAATCAACTCGTCTTCATTTGTGCCACCCTGCAGTACCTTTTATTTGATCAGATTTGTCTATCTAGACGGTTTTCTGGGAGGTTCTCACTTTTTGGGCCTTCTTTGGTCCATAAAGAGGGGTCATGTGGGGACGGGCAACATGTAAATCAACTCATCTTCGTTCGTGCCACCCTACAGCACCTTTTATTTGATTAGATTTGCCCATCTAGAAGGTTTTCTAGGAGGTTGTCACATTTTGGGCATTGGTTTCCTGATAAAGAGGGATGATATGGGGATGGGCAACATGTCAATCAACTCATCTTCACTTGTCCCACCTTACAATACCTTTTATTTGATCAAATTTGCCCATCTAGAAGGTTTTCTGGGAGGTTCTCACTTTTAGGGCCTTCTTTGGTCCATAAAGAGGGGTCATGTCGGGACGGGCAACATGTAAATCAACTCATCTTTGTTCGTGCCACCCTACAGCACCTTTTATTTGATTAGATTTGCCCATCTAGAAGGTTTTCTAGGAGGTTGTCACATTTTGGGCATTGGTTTCCTGATAAAGAGGGATGATATGGGGATGGGCAACATGTCAATCAACTCGTCTTCACTATTCCCACCTTACAATACCTTTTATTTGATCAGATTTGCCCATCTAGAAGGTTTTCTGGGAGGTTGTCACATTTTGGGCGTTGGTTTCCCCATAAAGAGGGGTCACATGGGGACGGGGAACATGTCAATGAACTCGTCTTCGTTTGTCCCACCATACAGCCCCTTTTATTTGATCAGATTTGCCCGTCTAGAAGATTTTCTCGGAGGCTGTCACTTTTAGGGCCTTGGTTGCCCCATAAAGAGGGGGCATATGTGGACGGGCAACAAATCACTCAACTCGCCTTCATTTGTGCCACCCTACAGCACGTTTTATTTGATAAGATTTGCCCATCTAGAAGGTTTTCTGGAAGGTTGTCACTTTTGGAGCCTTGGTTGCCCCATAAAGAGGGATCCTATGGGGACGGGCAACATGTCAATCAACTCGTCTTCATTTGTGCCACCCTGAAGCACCTTTTATTTCATCAGATTTGCCCATCTAGGTTTTCTGGGAGGTTTTAACTTTCAGGGTCTTGGTTGCCCCATAAAGAGGGGCCCATATGGGGACGGACAACATGTCAATAAACTCGTCTTCATTTGTGACACCCTACAGCACCCTTTGTTTGATCAGATTCGCCCATCTAGAAGGTTTTCTGGGAGATTGTTACTTTTATGTTCTTGCTTGACCCATAAAGAGGGGTCATATGGTGCCGGGCAACATGTCAATCAACTCGTCTTCAGTTGTCCCACCCTACAACACCTTTTATTTGATCAGATTTGCCCATCTAGAAGATTTTCTGGGAGATTATTACTTTTATGGTCCTTGTTGTCCCATTAAGAGGGGCCATATGGGGACGGGCAACATGTCAATCAACTCGTCTTCACTTGCCCCACCCTACAGTACCTTTTATTTGATCAGATTTGCCCATCTAGAAGGTTTTCTGGGAGGTTGTCACATTTTGGGCATTGGTTGCCCCATAGAGAGGGGCAATATGGGGACGAGCTATATGTCAATCAACTCGTCTTCATTTGTGCCACCCTACAGCACCTTTTATTTGATCAGATTTGCCCATCTAGAAGGTTTTCTGGGATGTTGTCAGTTTTAGGGCCTTGGGTTCCCCATAAAGAGGGGTCACATGAGGACGGGGAAGATGTCAATCAACTCGTCTTCATTTGTCCCACCATACAGCACCTTTTATTTGATCAGATTTTCCCATCTAGAAGGTTTTCTGGGAGGTTCTCACTTTTAGGGACTTGTTTGGTCCATAAAGAGGGGTCATGTGGGGACGGGCAACATGTAAATTAACTCATCTTCGTTCGTGCCACCCTACAGCGCCTTTTATTTGACCAGATTTGCCCATCTGGAAGGTTTTCTGGAAGGTTGTCACTTTTAGGGCCTTGGTTGCCCCATAAAGAGGGATCCTATGGGGACGGGCAACATACCAATCAACTCGTCTTCACTTGTCCCACCCTACAACACCTTTTATTTGATCAGATTTGCCCATCTAGAAGGTTTTCTGAGAGGTTCTCACATTTTCGGCATTGGTTGCCCCATAAAGAGGAGCCATATGTGGACGAGCAACATGTCAATCAACTCGTCTTCATTTGTGCCACCCTACAGTGGCTTTTATTTGATCAGATTTGCCCATCTAGAAGGTTTTCTGGGAGATTGTTACTTTTATGGTCTTGGTTGTCCCATAAAGAGGGGTCATATGGGGACGGACAACATGTCAATCAACTCGTCTTCACTTGTCCCACCTTACAACACCTTTTATTTGATCAGATTTGACCATCTACTAGGTTTACTGGGAGGTTGTCACATTTTGGGCATTGGTTGCCCCATAGAGAGGGGCAATATGGGGACGAGCTATATGTCAATCAACTCGTCTTCATTTGTTCCACCCTACAGCACATTTTATATGATCAGATTTGTCCATCTAGAAGGCTTTCTGGGAGATTATTACTTTTATAGTCTTGGTTGTCCCATTAAGAGGGGCCATATGGGGACGGGCAACATGTCAATCAACTCGTCTTCACTTGCCCCACCTTTCAACACCTTTTATTTGATCAGATTTGCCCGTCTAGAAGATTTTCTGGGAGATTATTACTTTTATGGTCCTTGTTGTCCTATTAAGAGGGGCCATATGGGGACGGGCAACATGTCAATCAACTCGTCTTCACTTGCCCCACCTTTCAACACCTTTTATTTGAGCAGATTTGTCCATCTAGAAGGTTTTCTTGGAGGTTGTCACATTTTGGGCATTGGTTGCCCCATAGAGAGGGGCAATATGGGGACGAGCTATATGTCAATCAACTCGTCTTCATTTGTTCCACCCTACAGCACCTTTTATTTGATCAGATTTGCCCATCTAGAAGGTTTTCTGGGATGTTGTTAGTTTTAGGGCCTTTGTTTCCCCATAAAGAGGGGTCACATGGGGACGGGGAACATATCAATCACCTCGTCTTCACTTGTCCCACCATACAGCACCTTTTATTTGATCAGATTTTCCCATCTAGAAGGTTTTCTGGGAGGTTCTCACTTTCAGGGCCTTGTTTGATCCATAAAGAAGGGTCATGTGGGGACGGGCAACAGGTAAATCAACTCATCTTCGTTCGTGCCACCCTACAGCACCTTTTATTTGACCAGATTTGCCCCTCTGGAACGTTTTCTGGAAGGTTGTCACTTTTGGGGCCTTGGTTGCCCCATAAAGAGGGATCCTATGGGGACAGGCAACATGTCAATCAACTCGTCTTCATTTGTGCCACCCTTAAGCACCTTTTATTTGATCAGATTTGCCCATCTAGAAGGTTTCCGGGAGGTTGTAACTTTCAGGGTCTAGGTTGCCCCATAAAGAGCGGCCTATATGGGGATGAACAACATGTCAATAAACTCGTCTTCATTTGTGCCACCCTACAGCATCTTTTGTTTGATCGGATTCGCCCATCTAGAAGGTTTTCTGGGAGATTGTTACTTTTATGGTCTTGCTTGTCCCATAAAGAGGGTTCATATGGTTCCTGGCAACATGTCAATCAACTCGTCTTCACTTGTCCCACCCTACAACACCTTTTATTTGATCAGATTTGCCCATCTAGAAGATTTTCGGGGAGGTTGTAACATTTTGGGCACTGGTTGCCCATAAAGAGGGGCCTAATCGGGACAAGCAACATGTCAATCAACTTGTCTTCATTTGTGCCACCCTACAACACGTTTTATTTGATCAGATTTGCCCATTTAGAAGGTTTTCTGGGAGGTTGTTACTTTTATGGTCTTGTTTGTCCCATAAAGAGGGGTCATATGGGGACGGACAAGATGTCAATCAACTCGTCTTCGCTTGTCCCACCTTACAACACCTTTTATTTGATCAGATTTGCCCATCTAGAAGATTTTCTGCGAGGTTGTAACATTTTGGGCATTGGTTGCCCATAAAGAGGGGCCAAATCGGATCTAACAACATGTCAATCAACTCGTCTTCATTTGTGCCACCCTACAACATGTTTTATTTGATCAGATTTGCCCATCTAGAAGGTTTTCTGGGAG
Organism: Pictodentalium vernedei; assembly: GCA_031216915.1. NCBI lineage: Eukaryota > Metazoa > Mollusca > Scaphopoda > Dentaliida > Dentaliidae > Pictodentalium > Pictodentalium vernedei. The sequence continues at coordinate 376,355,646 of CM062294.1, read as the reverse complement.
ATTGTTACTTTTATGGTCTTGGTTGTCCCATAAAGAGGGGTCATATGGGGACGAGCAACATGTCGATCAACTCGTCTTCACTTGTCCCACCTTACAACAAATTTTATTTCATCAGATTTGCCCATCTAGTAGTTTTCTGGGAGGTTGTCACATTTTGGGCATTGGTTGCCCCATACAGAGGGGCAATATGGGGACGAGCTATATGTCAATCAACTCGCCTTCATTTGTGCCACCCTACAGCACCTTTTATTTGATCAGATTTGCCCATCTAGAAGGTTTTCTGGGATGTTGTCAGTTTTAGGGCCTTGGTCTCCCAATTAAGAGGGGTCACATGGGGACGGGGAACATGTCAATCAACTCGTCTTCATTTGTCCCACCATACAGCACCTTTTATTTGATCAGATTTGCCCATCTAGAAGGATTTCTGGGAGGTTCTCACTTTTAGGGCCTTATTTGGTCCATAAAGAAGGGTCATGTGGGGTCGGGCAACATGTAAATCAACTCATCTTCGTTCGTGCCACCCAACAGCACCTTTTATTTGACCAGATTTTCCCATCTGGAAGGTTTTCTGGAAGGTTGTCTTTTTTGGGGCCTTGGTTGCCCCATAAAGACGGATCCTATGGGGACAGACAACATGTCAATCAACTCGTGTCACCCGGAAGCACCTTTTATTTCATCGGATTTGCCCATCTAGAAGGATTTCTGGGAGGTTGTAACTTTCCGGGTCTTGGTTGCCCCATAAAGAGGGGCCCATATGGGGATGGACAACATGTGAATAAACTCGTCTTCATTTGTGCCACCCTACAGCACCTTTTGTTCGATCAGATTCGCCCATCTAGAAGGTTTTCTGGGAGATTGTTACTTTTATGGTCTTGCTTGTCCCATAAAGAGGGGACATATGGTACCGGGCAACATGTCAATCAACTCGTCTTCACTTGTCCCACCCTACAACACCTTTTATTTGATCATATTTGCCAATGTAGAAGATTTTCTGGGAGGTTGTAACATTTTGGGCATTGGTTGCCCATAAGCAGGGGCCAAATAAGGACGAGCAACATGTCAATCATCTCGTCTTCATTTTTGCCACCCTACAACACGTTTATTTGATCAGATTTGCCCATCTAGAAGGTTTTCTGGGAGGATGTTACTTTTATGGTCTTGGTTGTCCCATAAAGAAGGGTCATATGAGGACGGTCAACATGTCAATCAACTCGTCTTCACGTGTTCCACCTTACAATACCTTTTATTTGATCAGATTTGCCCATCTAGAATGTTTTCTGGGAGATTGTCACTTTTAGGGCCTTGGTTGACCCATAAAGAGTGGCCATATGGGGACGGGCTATATTTCAATCAACTCGTCTTCATTTGTGCCACCCTGCAGCACCTTTTATTTGATCAGATTTGTCCATCTAGATGGTTTTCTGGGAGGTTGTCACTTTTAGGGCCTTGGCTTCCTCATACAGAGGGATGATATGGGGACGGGCAACATGCCAATCAACTCGTAATCATTTGTGCCACCCTACAGCACCTTTTATTTAATTTCTAGATTTTCCCATCTAGAAGGTTTTCTGGGAGGCTGACTCTTTTAGGGCCTCGGTTGTCCTGTAAAAAGGGGTCATATGGGGACGGAATATATTTCAATCAACTCGTCTTCATTTGTGCCACCCTGCAGCACCTTTTATTTGATCAGATTTGCCCATCTAGACGGTTTTCTGGGAGGTTGTCACTTTTAGGGGCTTGGTTTCCTCATGAAGAGGGATGATATGGGGACGGGCAACATCTCAATCAACGCGTCTTCACTTGTGCCACCCTGCAGCACCTTTTATTTAATCAGATTTGCCCATCTGGAAGGTTTTCTGGGAGGGTGTTACTTTTAGGGCCTTGGCTGTCCCATAAAGAGGGGTCATATGGGGACGGGCAACGTGGGAATCAACTCGTCTTCATTTGTGCCACCCTGCAGCACATTTTATTTGATCAGATTTGCCCATCCAGAAGGTTTTCTGGTATGTTGTCACTTTTAGGGCCTTGTTTGCCCCATAACTCGTCTTCATTTATGCCACCCTATAGTGCCTGTTATTTGATTAGATTTGCCCATCTAGAAGGTTTTCTGGGAGGTTGTCACATTTTGGACATTGGTTGCCCCATAAAGAGGAGCCATATGGGGACGAGCAACATGTCAATCAACTCCTCTACATTTGTCCCACCATACAGCACCTTTTATTTGATCAGATTTGCCCATCTAGAAGGTTTTCTGGGAGGTTAGCACTTTTAGGGCCTTGTTTGATCCATAAAGAAGGGTCATGTGGGGACGGGCAACAGGTAAATCAACTCATCTTCGTTCGTGCCACCCTACAGCACCTTTTGTTTGACCAGATTTGCCCATCTGGAAGGTTTTCTGGAAGGTTGTCACTTTTGGGGCCTTGGTTGCCCCATAAAGAGGGATCCTATTGGGACGGGCAACATGTCAATCAACTCGTCTTCATTTGTGTCACCCTACAGCACCTTTTGTTTAATCGGATTCGCCCATCTAGAAGGTTTTCTGGGAGATTGTTACTTTTATGGTCTTGCTTGTCCCATAAAGAGGGGTCATATGGTTCCTGGCAACATGTCAATCAACTCGTCTCCACTTGTCCCACCCTACAACACCTTTTATTTGATCAGATTTGCCCATCTAGAAGATTTTCTGGGAGGTTGTAACATTTTGGTCATTGGTTGCCCATAAAGAGGGGGCCAAATCGGGACAAGCAACATGTCAATCAACTCGTCTTCACTTGTCCCACCTTACAACAAATTTTATTTCATCAGATTTGCCCATCTAGTAGTTTTCTGGGAGGTTGTCACATTTTGGGCATTGGTTGCCCCATACAGAGGGGCAATATGGGGACGAGCTATATGTCAGTCAACTCGCCTTCATTTGTGCCACCCTACAGCACCTTTTATTTGATCAGATTTGCCCATCTAGAAGGTTTTCTGGGATGTTGTCAATTTTAGGGCCTTGGTCTCCCAATTAAGAGGGGTCACATGGGGACGGGGAACATGTCAATCAACTCGTCTTCATTTGTCCCACCATACAGCACCTTTTATTTGATCAGATTTTCCCATCTAGAAGGTTTTCTGGGAGGTTCTCAATTTTAGGGCCTTGTTTGGTCCGGAAAGAGGGGGTCATGTGGGGACGGGCAACATGTAAATCAACTCATCTTCATTCGTGCCACCCTACAGAGCCTTTTATTTGACCAGATTTGCCCATCTGGAAGGTTTTCTGGAAGGTTGTCACTATTAGGGCCTTGGTTGCCCCATAAAAAGGGATCCTATGGGGATGGGCAACATGTCAATGAACTCGTTTTTATTTGTGCCACCCTGAAGCACCTTTCATTTGATCAGATTTGCCCATCTGGAAGGTTTTCTGGGAGGTTGTCACTTTCAGGGCCTCGGTTGCCCCATAATTAGGGGCCCATATGGGGATGGACAACATGTCAATAAACTCGTCTTCATTTGTGCCATCCTACAGCACCTTTTATTTGATCAGATTTGCCGATCTAGAAGGTTTTCTGGGAGATTATTACTTTTATGGTCTTGGTTGTCCCACAAAGAGGGGCCATATGGGGGACGGGCAACATGTCAATCAACTCGTCTTCACTTGTCCCACCCTACAACACCTTTTATTTGATCAGATTTGCCCATCTAGTAGGTTTTCTGGGAGGTTGTCACATTTTGGGCATTGGTTGCCCCATAGAGAGGGGCAAAATGGGGACGAGCTATATGTCAATCAACTCGTCTTCATTTGTGCCAGCCTACAGCACCTTTTATTTGATCAGATTTGCCCATCTAGAAGGTTTTCTTGGAGAGATTATTACTTTTATGGCCTTGGTTGTCCCATAAAGAGGGGCCATATGGGGACGGGCAACATGTCAATCAACTCGTCTTCACTTGTCCCACCCTACAACACCTTTTATTTGATCAGATTTGCCCATCTAGAAGGTTTTCTGGGAGGTTGTCACATTTTGGGCATTGGTTGCCCCATAAACAGGAGCCATATAGGGACGAGCAACATGTCAATCAACTCGTCTCCATTTGTTCCACCCTACAGCGCCTTTTATTTGATCAGATTGGTCCATCTAGAAGGTTTTCTGGGAGATTGTTACATTTATGGTCTTGGTTGTCCCCATAAAGAGGGGTCATATGGGGACGGACAACCTGTCAATCAACTCGTCTTCACTTGTCCCACCTTACAACACCTTTTATTTGATCAGATTTGCCCATCTAGTAGGATTTCTGGGAGGTTGTCACATTTTGGGCATTGGTTGCCCCATAGAGAGGGGCAATATGGGGACGAGCTATATGTCAATCAACTCGTCTTCATTTGTGCCAGCCTACAGCACCTTTTATTTGATCAGATTTGCCCATCTAGAAGCTTTTCTGGGATGTTGTCAGTTTTAGGGCCTTGGTTTCCCCATAAAGAGGGGTCACATGGGGATGCGCAATATGTCAATCAACTCGTCTTCATTTGTCCCACCATACAGCACCTTTTATTTGATCAGATTTGCCCATCTAGAAGGATTTCTGGAAGGTTCTCACTTTTAGGGCCTTATTTGGTCCATAAAGAAGGGTCATGTGGGGTCGGGCAACATGTAAATCAACTCATCTTCGTTCGTGCCACCCTACAGCACCTTTTATTTGACCAGATTTTCCCATCTGGAAGGTTTTCTGGAAGGTTGTCACTTTTGGGGCCTTGGTTGCCCCATAAAGACGGATCCTATGGGGACAGGCAACATGTCAATCAACTCGTCTTCATTTGTGTCACCCGGAAGCACCTTTTATTTCATCAGATTTGCCCATCTGGAAGGATTTCTGGGAGGTTGTAACTTTCCGGGTCTTGGTTGCCCCATAAAGAGGGGCACATATGGGGATGGACAACATGTGAATAAACTCGTCTTCATTTGTGCCACCCTACAGCACCTTTTGTTTGATCAGATTCGCCCATCTGGAAGGTTTTCTGGGAGATTGTTACTTTTATGGTCTTGCTTGTCCCATAAAGAGGGGACATATGGTACCAGGCAACATGTCAATCAACTCGTCTTCACTTGTCCCACCCTACAACACCTTTTATTTGATCATATTTGCCAATCTAGAAGATTTTCTGGGAGGTTGTAACATTTTGGGCATTGGTTGCCCATAAGCAGGGGCCAAATAAGGACGAGCAACATGTCAATTATCTCGTCTTCATTTTTGCCACCCTACAACACGTTTATTTGATCAGATTTGCCCATCTAGAAGGTTTTCTGGGAGGATGTTACTTTTATGGTCTTGGTTGTCCCATAAAGAAGGGTCATATGAGGACGGGCAACATGTCAATCAACTCGTCTTCACGTGTCCCACCTTACAATACCTTTTATTTGATCAGATTTGCCCATCTAGAAGGTTTTCTGGGAGATTGTCACTTTTAGGGCCTTGGTTGACCCATAAAGAGTGGGCCATATGGGGACGGGCTATATTTGAATCAACTCGTCTTCATTTGTGCCACCCTGCAGCACCTTTTATTTGATCAGATTTGTCCATCTAGATGGTTTTCTGGGAGGTTGTCACTTTTAGGGCCTTGGCTTCCTCATACAGAGGGATGATATGGGACGGGCAACATGCCAATCAACTCGTCATCATTTGTGCCACCCTACAGCACCTTTTATTTGATCAGATTTTCCCATCTAGAAGGTTTTCTGGGAGGCTGTCTCTTTTAGGGCCTCGGTTGTCCTGTAAAAAGGGGTCATATGGGGACGGAATATATTTCAATCAACTCGTCTTCATTTGTGCCACCCTGCAGCACCTTTTATTTGATCAGATTTGCCCATCTAGACGGTTTTCTGGGAGGTTGTCACTTTTAGGGGCTTGGTTTCCTCATAAAGAGGGATGATATGGGGACGGGCAACATGTCAATCAACTCGTCTTCACTTGTGCCACCCTGCAGCACCTTTTATTTAATCAGATTTGCCCATCTGGAATGTTTTCTGGGAGGGTGTTACTTTATGGGCCTCCCATAAAGAGGGGTCATATGGGGACGGGCAACGTGGGAATCAACTCGTCTTTATTTGTGCCACCCTGCAGCACATTTTGTTTGATCAGATTTGCCCATCCAGAAGGTTTTCTGGTATGTTGTCACTTTTAGGGCCTTGTTTGCCCCATAACTCGTCTTCATTTATGCCACCCTATAGTGCCTTTTATTTGATTAGGTTTGCCCATCTAGAAGGTTTTCTGGGAGGTTGTCACGTTTTGGGCATTGGTTGCCCCATAAAGAGGAGCCATATGGGGACGAGCAACATGTCAATCAACTCCTCTACATTTGTCCCACCATACAGCACCTTTTATTTGATCAGATTTGCCCATCTAGAAGGTTTTCTGGGGGGTTAGCAGTTTAGGGCCTTGTTTGATCCATAAAGAAGGGTCATGTGGGGACGGGCAACAGGTAAATCAACTCATCTTCGTTCGTGCCACCCTACAGCACCTTTTATTTGACCAGATTTGCCCATCTGGAAGGTTTTCTGGAAGGTTGTCACTTTTGGGGCCTTAGTTGCCCCATAAAGAGGGATCCTATTGGGACGGGCAACGTGTTAATCAACTCGTCTTCATTTGTGCCACCCTACAGCACCTTTTGTTTAATCGGATTCGCCCATCTAGAAGGTTTTCTGGGAGATTGTTACTTTTATGGTCTTGCTTGTCCCATAAAGAGGGGTCATATGGTTCCTGGCAACATGTCAATCAACTCGTCTTCACTTGTCCCACCCTACAACACCTTTTATTTGATCAGATTTGCCCATCTAGAAGATTTTCTGGGAGGTTGTAACATTTTGGTCATTGGTTGCCCATAAAGAGGGGCCAAATCGGGACAAGCAACATGTCAATCAACTCGTCTTCATTTGTGCCACCCTACAACACGTTTTATTTGATCAGATTTGCCCATCTAGAATGTTTTCTGGGAGGTTGTTACTTTTATGGTCTTGGTTGTCCCATAAAGAGGGGTCATATGGGGAAGGACAAGATCTCAATCAACTCGTCTTCACTTGTCCCACCTTACAACACCTTTTATTTGATCAGATTTGCCCATCTAGAAGATTTTCTGGGATGTTGTAACATTTTGGGCATTGGTTGCCCATAAAGAGGGGCCAAATCGGATCGAGCAACATGTCAATCAACTCGTCTTCATTTGTGCCACCCTACAACACGTTTTATTTGATCAGGTTTGCCCATCTAGAAGGTTTTCTGGGAGATTGTTACTCTTAAGGTCTTGGTTGTCCCATAAAAAGGGGTCATATGGGGACGAGCTACATGTCAATCAACTCGTCTTCATTTGGGCCACCCTACAGCGCCTTTTATTTGATCAGATTTGCCCATCTAGAAGGTTTTCTGGGAGATTGTTACTTTTATGGTCTTGGTTGTCCCATAAAGAGGGTTCATATGGAGACGGACAACATGTCAATCAACTCGTCTTCACTTGTCCCACCTTACAACACCTTTTATTTGATCAGATTTGCCCATCTAGTAGTTTTCTGGGAGGTTGACACATTTTGGGCATTGGTTGCCCCATAGAGAGGGGCAATATGGGGACGAGCTATATGTCAATGAACTCGTCTTCATTTGTGCCACCCTACAGCACCTTTTATTTGATCAGATTTGCCCATCTAGAAGGTTTTCTGGGAGGTTCTCACTTTTAGGGCCTTGTTTGGTCCATAAAAAGGGGTCATGTGGGGACGGGCAACATGTAAATCAACTCATCTTCATTCGTGCCACCCTACAGAGCCTTTTATTTGACCAGATTTGCCCATCTGGAAGGTTTTCTGGAAGGTTGTCACTATTAGGGCCTTGGTTGCCCCATAAAAAGGGATCCTATGGGGACGGGCAACATGTCAATCAACTCGTCTTTATTTGTGCCACCCTGAAGCACCTTTCATTTGATCAGATTTGCCCATCTGGAAGGTTTTCTGGGAGGCTGTCACTTTCAGGGCCTTGGTTGCCCCATAATTAGGGGCCCATATGGGGATGGAAAACATGTCAATAAACTCGTCTTCATTTGTGCCATCCTACAGCACCTTTTATTTGATCAGAGTTGCCCATCTAGAAGGTTTTCTGGGAGATTATTACTTTTATGGTCTTGGTTGTCCCATAAAGAGGGGCCATATGGGGACGGGCAACATGTCAATCAACTCATCTTCACTTGTCCCACCCTACAACACCTTTTATTTGATCAGATTTGCCGATCTAGAAGGTTTTCTGGGAGGTTGTCACATTTTGGGCATTGTTTGCCCCATAAAGAGGAGCCATATGGGGACGAGCAACATGTCAATCAACTCGTCTTCATTTGTTCCACCCTAGAGCGCCTTTTATTTGACCAGATTTGCCCATCTAGAAGGTTTTCTGCGAAATTGTTACTTTTATGGTCTTGGTTGTCCCATAAAGAGGGGTCATATGGGGATGGTCAACATGTCAATCAACTCGTCGTCACTTGTCCCACCTTACAACACCTTTTATTTGATCAGATTTGCCCATCTAGTAGGTTTTCTGGGAGGTTGTCACATTTTGGGCATTGGTTGCCCCATAGAAAGGGGCAATATGGGGACGAGCTATATGTCAATCAACTCGTCTTCATTTGTTCCACCCTACAGCACCTTTTATTTGATCAGATTTGCCCATCTAGAAGGTTTTCTGGGATGTTGTCAGTTTTAGAGCCTTGGTTTCCCCATAAAGAGGGGTCACATGGGGACGGGGAACATGTCAATCAACTCGTCTTCACTTGTCCCACCTTACAACACCTTTTATTTGATCAGATTTGACCATCTACTAGGTTTACTGGGAGGTTGTCACATTTTGGGCATTGGTTGCCCCATAGGGAGGGGCAATATGGGGACGAGCTATATGTCAATCAACTCGTCTTCATTTGTCCCACCATACAGCACCTTTTATTTGATCAAATTTTCCCATCTAGAAGGTTTTCTGGGAGGTTCTCACTTTTAGGGCCTTGTTTGGTCCATAAAGAGGGGTCATGTGGGGACGGGCAACATGTAAATCAACTCATCTTCGTTTGTGCCACCCTACAGCGCCTTTTATTCGACCAGATTTGCCCATCTGGAAGGTTTTCTGGAAGGTTGCCACTTTTAGGGCCTTGGTTGCCCCATAAAGAGGGATCCTATGGGGACGGGCAACATGTCAATCAACTCGTCTTCATTTGTGCCACCCAGAAGAACCTTTTATTTGATCAGATTTGCCCATCTGGAAGGTTTTCTGGGAGGTTGCCACTTTCTGGGCCTTGGTTGCCCCATAATGAGGGGCCCATATGGGGATGGACAACATGTCAATAGACTCGTCTTTATTTGTGCCATCCTACAGCACATTTTATTTGATCAGATTTGTCCATCTAGAAGGTTTTCTGGGAGATTATTACTTTTATAGTCTTGGTTGACCCATATAGAGGGGCCATATGGGGATGGGCAACATGTCAATCAACTCGTCTTCACTTGCCCCACCTTTCAACACCTTTTATTTGAGCAGATTTGTCCATCTAGAAGGTTTTCTGGGAGGTTGTCACATTTTGGGCATTGGTTGCCCCATAGAGAGGGGCAATATGGGGACGAGCTATATGTCAATCAACTCGTCTTCATTTGTGCCACCCTACAGCACCTTTTATTTGATCAGATTTGCCCATCTAGAAGGTTTTCTGGGATGTTGTTAGTTTTAGGGCCTTTGTTTCCCCATAAAGAGGGGTCACATGGGGATGGGGAACATGTCAGTCACCTCGTCTTCACTTGTCCCACCATACAGCCCCTTTTATTTGATCAGATTTTCCCATCTAGAAGGTTTTCTGGGAGGTTCTTACTTTTAGGGCCTTGTTTGGTCCATAGAGAGGGGTCATGTGGGGACGGGCAACATGTAAATCAACTCATCTTCATTCGTGCCACCCTACAGGTCCTTTTATTTGACCAGATTTGCCCATCTGGAAGATTTTCTGGAAGGTTGTCACTTTTAGGGCCTTGGTTGCCCCATAAAGAGGGATCATATGGGGACGGGCAACATGTCAATCAACTCGTCTTCATTTGTGCCACCCTGAAGCACCTTTTATTTGATCAGATTTGCCCATCTGGAAGGTTTTCTGGGAGGTTGTCACTTTCAGGGCCTTGTTTGCCCCATAATTAGGGGCCCATATGGGGATGGACAGCATGTCAATAAACTCGTCTTCATTTGTGCCATCCTGCAGCCCCTTTTATTTGATCAGATTTGCCAATCTAGAAGGTTTTCTGGGAGATTATTACTTTTATGGTCTTGGTTGTCCCATAAAGAGGGGTCATATGGGGACGGGCAACATGTCAATCAACTCGTCTTCACTTGTCCCACCCTACAACACCTTTTATTTGATCAGATTTGCCCATCTAGAAGGTTTTCTGGGAGGTTGTCACATTTTGGGCATTGGTTGCCCCATAAAGAGGAGCCATATGGGGACGAGCAACATGTCAATCAACTCGTCTTCATTTGTTCCACCCTACAGTACCTTTTATTTGATCTGATTTGCCCATCTAGAAGGTTTTCTGGGAGATTGTTACTTTTATGGTCTTGGTTGTCCCATAAAGAGGGGTCATATGGGGATGGACAACATGTCAATCAACTCGTCTTCACTTGTCCCTCCTTACAACCCATTTTATTTGATCAGATTTTCCCATCTAGTAGGTTTTCTGGGAGGTTGTCACATTTTGGGCAATGGTTGCCCCATAGAGAAGGGCAATATGGTGATGAGCTATATGTCAATCAACTTGTCTTCATTTGGGCCACCCTACAGCACCTTTTATTTGATAAGATTTGCCCATCTAGAAAGTTTCTGGGATGTTGTTAGTTTTAGGGCCTTTGTTTCCCCATAAAGAGGGGTCACATGGGGATGGGGCACATGTCAATCAACTCGTCTTCATTTGTCCCACCATACAGCACCTTTTATTTGATCAGATTTGCCAATCTGGAAGGTTTTCTGGGAGGTTCTCACTTTTAGGGCCTTGTTTGATCCATAAAGAAGGTTCATGTGGGGACGGGCAACCGGTAAATCAACTCATCTTCGTTCGTGCCACCCTACAGCACCTTTTATTTGACCAGATTTGCCCCTCTGGAACGTTTTCTGGAAGGTTGTCACTTTTGGGGCCTTGGTTGCCTCATAAAGAGGGATCCTATGGGGACGGGCAACATGTCAATCAACTCGTCTTCATTTGTGCCACCCTGAAGCACCTTTTATTTGATCAGATTTGCCCATCTAGAAGGTTTTCCGGGAGGTTGTAACTTTCAGGGTCTAGGTTGCCCCATAAAGAGCGGCCTATATGGGGATGAACAACATGTCAATAAACTCGTCTTCATTTGTGCCACCCTACAGCATCTTTTGTTTGATCGGATTCCCCCATCTAGAAGGTTTTCTGGGAGATTGTTACTTTTATGGTCTTGCTTGTCCCATAAAGAGGGTTCATATGGTTCCTGGCAACATGTCAATCAACTCGTCTTCACTTGTCCCACCCTACAACACCTTTTATTTGATCAGATTTGCCCATCTAGAAGATTTCCGGCGAGGTTGTAACATTTTGGGCATTGGTTGCCCATAAAGAGGGGCCTAATCGGGACAAGCAACATGTCAATCAACTCGTCTTCATTTGTGCCACCCTACAACACGTTTTGTTTGATCAGATTTGCCCATTTAGAAGGTTTTCTGGGAGGTTGTTACTTTTATGGTCTTGTTTGTCCCATTAAGACGGGTCATATGGGGACGGACAAGATGTCAATCAACTCTTCTTCGCTTGTCCCACCTTACAACACCTTTTATTTGATCAGATTTGCCCATCTTGAAGATTTTCTGCGAGGTTGTAACATTTTGGGCATTGGTTGCCCATAAAGAGGGGCCAAATCGGATCGAGCAACATGCCAATAAACTCGTCTTCATTTGTGCCACCCTACAACACGTTTTATTTGATCAGATTTGCCCATCTAGAAGGTTTTCTGGGAGATTGTTACTTTTATGTTCTTGGTTGTCCCATAAAGAGGGGTCATATGGGGACGAGCAACATGTCAATCAACTCGTCTTCACTTGTCCCACCTTACAACAAATTTTATTTGATCAGATTTGCCCATCTAGTAGTTTTCTGGGAGGTTGTCACATTTTGGGCATTGGTTGCCCCATACAGAGGGGCAATATGGGGACGAGCTATATGTCAATCAACTCACCTTCATTTGTGCCACCCTACAGCACCTTTTATTTGATCAGATTTGCCCATCTAGAAGGTTTTCTGGGATGTTGTCAGTTTTAGGGCCTTGGTTTCCCAATTAAGAGGGGTCACATGGGGACGGGGAACATGTCAATCAACTCGTCTTCATTTGTCCAACCATACAGCACCTTTTATTTGATCAGATTTTCCCATCTAGAAGGTTTTCTGGGAGGTTCTCAATTTCAGGACCTTGTTTGGTCCATAAAGAGGGGGTCATGTGGGGACGGGCAACATGTAAATCAACTCATCTTCATTCGTGCCACCCTACAGAGCCTTTTATTTGACCAGATTTGCCCATCTGGAAGGTTTTCTGGAAGGTTGTCACTATTAGGGCCTTGGTTGCCCCATAAAAATGGATCCTATGGGTACGGGCAACATGTCAATCAACTCGTTTTTATTTGTGCCACCCTGAAGCACCTTTCATTTGATCAGATTTGCCCATCTGGGAGGTTTTCTGGGAGGTTGTCACTTTCAGGGCCTTGGTTGCCCCATAATTAGGAGCCCATATGGGGATGGACAACATGTCAATAAACTCGTCTTCATTTGTGCCATCCTACAGCACCTTTTATTTGATCAGATTTGCCCATCTTGAAGGTTTTCTGGGAGGTTGTCACATTTTGGACATTGGTTGCCCCATAAACACGAGCCATATAGGGACGAGCAACATGTCAATCAACTCGTCTTCATTTCTTCCACCCCACAGCGCCTTTTATTTGATCAGATTTGTCCATCTAGAAGGTTTTCTGGGAGATTGTTACATTTATGGTCTTGGTTGTCCCATAAAGAGGGGTCATATGGGGACGGACAACCTGTCAATCAACTCGTCTTCACTTGTCCCACCTTACAACACCTTTTATTTGATCAGATTTGCCCATCTAGTAGGATTTCTGGGAGGTTGTCACATTTTGGGCATTGGTTGCCCCATAGAGAGGGGCAATATGGGGACGAGCTATATGTCAATCAACTCGTCTTCATTTGTGCCAGCCTACAGCACCTTTTATTTGATCAGATTTGCCCATCTAGAAGGTTTTCTTGGAGATTATTACTTTTATGGCCTTGGTTGTCCCATAAAGAGGGGCCATATGGGGACGGGCAAGATGTCAATCAACTCGTCTTCAATTGGCCCACCCTACAACACCTTTTATTTGATCAGATTTGCCCATCTAGAAGGTTTTCTGGGAGGTTGTCACATTTTGGACATTGGTTGCCCCATAAACAGGAGCCATATAGGGACGAGCAACATGTCAATCAACTCGTCTTCATTTGTTCCACCCTACAGCGCCTTTTATTTGATCAGATTTGTCCATCTAGAAGGTTTTCTGGGAGATTGTTACATTTATGGTCTTGGTTGTCCCATAAAGAGGGGTCATATGGGGACGGACAACCTGTCAATCAACTCGTCTTCACTTGTCCCACCTTACAACACCTTTTATTTGATCAGATTTGCCCATCTAGTAGGATTTCTGGGAGGTTGTCACATTTTGGGCATTGGTTGCCCCATAGAGAGGGGCAATATGGGGACGAGCTATATGTCAATCAACTCGTCTTCATTTGTGCCAGCCTACAGCACCTTTTATTTGATCAGATTTGCCCATCTAGAAGCTTTTCTGGGATGTTGTCAGTTTTAGGGCCTTGGTTTCCCCATAAAGAGGGGTCACATGGGGATGGGCAATATGTCAATCAACTCGTCTTCATTTGTCCCACCATACAGCACCTTTTATTTGATCAGATTTGCCCATCTAGAAGGATTTCTGGGAGGTTCTCACTTTTAGGGCCTTATTTGGTCCATAAAGAAGGGTCATGTGGGGTCGGGCAACATGTAAATCAACTCATCTTCGTTCGTGCCACCCTACAGCACCTTTTATTTGACCAGATTTTCCCATCTGGAAGGTTTTCTGGAAGGTTGTCACTTTTGGGGCCTTGGTTGCCCCATAAAGACGGATCCTATGGGGACAGGCAACATGTCAATCAACTCGTCTTCATTTGTGTCACCCGGAAGCACCTTTTATTTCATCAGATTTGCCCATCTGGAAGGATTTCTGGGAGGTTGTAACTTTCCGGGTCTTGGTTGCCCCATAAAGAGGGGCACATATGGGGATGGACAACATGTGAATAAACTCGTCTTCATTTGTGCCACCCTACAGCACCTTTTGTTTGATCAGATTCGCCCATCTGGAAGGTTTTCTGGGAGATTGTTACTTTTATGGTCTTGCTTGTCCCATAAAGAGGGGACATATGGTACCGGGCAACATGTCAATCAACTCGTCTTCACTTGTCCCACCCTACAACACCTTTTATTTGATCATATTTGCCAATCTAGAAGATTTTCTGGGAGGTTGTAACATTTTGGGCATTGGTTGCCCATAAGCAGGGGCCAAATAAGGACGAGCAACATGTCAATCATCTCGTCTTCATTTTTGCCACCCTACAACACGTTTATTTGATCAGATTTGCCCATCTAGAAGGTTTTCTGGGAGGATGTTACTTTTATGGTCTTGGTTGTCCCATAAAGAAGGGTCATATGAGGACGGGCAACATGTCAATCAACTCGTCTTCACGTGTCCCACCTTACAATACCTTTTATTTGATCAGATTTGCCCATCTAGAAGGTTTTCTGGGAGATTGTCACTTTTAGGGCCTTGGTTGACCCATAAAGAGTGGCCATATGGGGACGGGCTATATTTGAATCAACTCGTCTTCATTTGTGCCACCCTGCAGCACCTTTTATTTGATCAGATTTGTCCATCTAGATGGTTTTCTGGGAGGTTGTCACTTTTAGGGCCTTGGCTTCCTCATACAGAGGGATGATATGGGGACGGGCAACATGCCAATCAACTCGTCATCATTTGTGCCACCCTACAGCACCTTTTATTTGATCAGATTTTCCCATCTAGAAGGTTTTCTGGGAGGCTGTCTCTTTTAGGGCCTCGGTTGTCCTGTAAAAAGGGGTCATATGGGGACGGAATATATTTCAATCAACTCGTCTTCATTTGTGCCACCCTGCAGCACCTTTTATTTGATCAGATTTGCCCATCTAGACGGTTTTCTGGGAGGTTGTCACTTTTAGGGGCTTGGTTTCCTCATAAAGAGGGATGATATGGGGACGGGCAACATGTCAATCAATTCGTCTTCACTTGTGCCACCCTGCAGCACCTTTTATTTAATCAGATTTGCCCATCTGGAATGTTTTCTGGGAGGGTGTTACTTTTAGGGCCTTGGCTGTCCCATAAAGAGGGGTCATATGGGGACGGGCAACGTGGGAATCAACTCGTCTTTATTTGTGCCACCCTGCAGCACATTTTGTTTGATCAGATTTGCCCATCCAGAAGGTTTTCTGGTATGTTGTCACTTTTAGGGCCTTGTTTGCCCCATAACTCGTCTTCATTTATGCCACCCTATAGTGCCTTTTATTTGATTGGGTTTGCCCATCTAGAAGGTTTTCTGGGAGGTTGTCACGTTTTGGGCATTGGTTGCCCCATAAAGAGGAGCCATATGGGGACGAGCAACATGTCAATCAACTCCTCTACATTTGTCCCACCATACAGCACATTTTATTTGATCAGATTTGCCCATCTAGAAGGTTTTCTGGGAGGTTAGCAGTTTAGGGCCTTGTTTGATCCATAAAGAAGGGTCATGTGGGGACGGGCAACAGGTAAATCAACTCATCTTCGTTCGTGCCACCCTACAGCACCTTTTATTTGACCAGATTTGCCCATCTGGAAGGTTTTCTGGAAGGTTGTCACTTTTGGGGCCTTAGTTGCCCCATAAAGAGGGATCCTATTGGGACGGGCAACGTGTCAATCAACTCGTCTTCATTTGTGCCACCCTACAGCACCTTTTGTTTAATCGGATTCGCCCATCTAGAAGGTTTTCTGGGAGATTGTTACTTTTATGGTCTTGCTTGTCCCATAAAGAGGGGTCATATGGTTCCTGGCAACATGTCAATCAACTCGTCTTCACTTGTCCTACCCTACAACACCTTTTATTTGATCAGATTTGCCCATCTAGAAGATTTTCTGGGAGGTTGTAACATTTTGGTCATTGGTTGCCCATAAAGAGGGGCCAAATCGGGACAAGCAACATGTCAATCAACTCGTCTTCATTTGTGCCACCCTACAACACGTTTTATTTGATCAGATTTGCCCATCTTGAATGTTTTCTGGGAGGTTGTTACTTTTATGGTCTTGGTTGTCCCATAAAGAGGGGTCATATGGGGAAGGACAAGATGTCAATCAACTCGTCTTCACTTGTCCCACCTTACAACACCTTTTATTTGATCAGATTTGCCCATCTAGAAGATTTTCTGGGAGGTTGTAACATTTTGGGCATTGGTTGCCCATAAAGAGGGGCCAAATCGGATCGAGCAACATGTCAATCAACTCGTCTTCATTTGTGCCACCCTACAACACGTTTTATTTGATCAGGTTTGCCCATCTAGAAGGTTTTCTGGGAGATTGTTACTCTTAAGGTCTTGGTTGTCCCATAAAAAGGGGTCATATGGGGACGAGCTACATGTCAATCAACTCGTCTTCATTTGGGCCACCCTACAGCGCCTTTTATTTGATCAGATTTGCCCATCTAGAAGGTTTTCTGGGAGATTGTTACTTTTATGGTCTTGGTTGTCCCATAAAGAGGGTTCATATGGAGACGGACAACATGTCAATCAACTCGTCTTCACTTGTCCCACCTTACAACACCTTTTATTTGATCAGATTTGCCCATCTAGTAGTTTTCTGGGAGGTTGACACATTTTGGGCATTGGTTGCCCCATAGAGAGGGGCAATATGGGGACGAGCTATATGTCAATGAACTCGTCTTCATTTGTGCCACCCTACAGCACCTTTTATTTGATCAGATTTGCCCATCTAGAAGGTTTTCTGGGATGTTGTCAGTTTTAGGGCCTTGGTTTCCCCATAAAGAGGGGTCACATGGGGACAGGGAACATGTCAGTCAACTCGTCTTCATTTGTCCCACCATACAGCACCTTTTATTTGATCAGATTTTCCCATCTAGAAGGTTTTCTGGGAGGTTCTCACTTTTAGGGCCTTGTTTGGTCCATAAAAAGGGGTCATGTAGGGACGGGCAACATGTAAATCAACTCATCTTCATTCGTGCCACCCTACAGAGCCTTTTATTTGACCAGATTTGCCCATCTGGAAGGTTTTCTGGAAGGTTGTCACTATTAGGGCCTTGGTTGCCCCATAAAAAGGGATCCTATGGGGACGGGCAACATGTCAATCAACTCGTCTTTATTTGTGCCACCCTGAAGCACCTTTCATTTGATCAGATTTGCCCATCTGGAAGGTTTTCTGGGAGGCTGTCACTTTCAGGGCCTTGGTTGCCCCATAATCAGGGGCCCATATGGGGATGGACAACATGTCAATAAACTCGTCTTCATTTGTGCCATCCTACAGCACCTTTTATTTGATCAGATTTGCCCATCTAGAAGGTTTTCTGGGAGATTATTACTTTTATGGTCTTGGTTGTCCCATAAAGAGGGGCCATATGGGGACGGGCAACATGTCAATCAACTCATCTTCACTTGTCCCACCCTACAACACCTTTTATTTGATCAGATTTGCCGATCTAGAAGGTTTTCTGGGAGGTTGTCACATTTTGGGCATTGTTTGCCCCATAAAGAGGAGCCATATGGGCACGAGCAACATGTCAATCAACTCGTCTTCATTTGTTCCACCCTAGAGCGCCTTTTATTTGACCAGATTTGCCCATCTAGAAGGTTTTCTGCGAAATTGTTACTTTTATGGTCTTGGTTGTCCCATAAAGAGGGGTCATATGGGGATGGTCAACATGTCAATCAACTCGTCGTCACTTGTCCCACCTTACAACACCATTTATTTGATCAGATTTGCCCATCTAGTAGGTTTTCTGGGAGGTTGTCACATTTTGGGCATTGGTTGCCCCATAGAAAGGGGCAATATGGGGACGAGCTATATGTCAATCAACTCGTCTTCATTTGTTCCACCCTACAGCACCTTTTATTTGATCAGATTTGCCCATCTAGAAGGTTTTCTGGGATGTTGTCAGTTTTAGAGCCTTGGTTTCCCCATAAAGAGGGGTCACATAGGGACGGGGAACATGTCAATCAACTCGTCTTCACTTGTCCCACCTTACAACACCTTTTATTTGATCAGATTTGACCATCTACTAGGTTTACTGGGAGGTTGTCACATTTTGGGCATTGGTTGCCCCATAGGGAGGGGCAATATGGGGACGAGCTATATGTCAATCAACTCGTCTTCATTTGTCCCACCATGCAGCACCTTTTATTTGATCAGATTTTCCCATCTAGAAGGTTTTCTGGGAGGTTCTCACTTTTAGGGCCTTGTTTGGTCCATAAAGAGGGGTCATGTGGGGACGGGCAACATGTAAATCAACTCATCTTCGTTTGTGCCACCCTACAGCGCCTTTTATTCGACCAGATTTGCCCATCTGGAAGGTTTTCTGGAAGGTTGTCACTTTCTGGGCCTTGGTTGCCCCATAATGAGAGGCCCATATGGGGATGGACAACATGTCAATAGACTCGTCTTTATTTGTGCCATCCTACAGCACATTTTATTTGATCAGATTTGTCCATCTAGAAGGCTTTCTGGGAGATTTTTACTTTTATAGTCTTGGTTGACCCATATAGAGGGGCCATATGGGGATGGGCAACATGTCAATCAACTCGTCTTCACTTGCCCCACCTTTCAACACCTTTTATTTGAGCAGATTTGTCCATCTAGAAGGTTTTCTGGGAGGTTGTCACATTTTGGGCATTGGTTGCCACATAGAGAGAGGCAATATGGGGACGAGCTATATGTCAATCAACTCGTCTTCATTTGTGCCACCCTACAGCACCTTTTATGTGATCAGATTTGCCCATCTAGAAGGTTTTCTGGGATGTTGTTAGTTTTAGGGCCTTTGTTTCCCCATAAAGAGGGGTCACATGGGGACGGGGAACATGTCAGTCACCTCGTCTTCACTTGTCCCACCATACAGCCCCTTTTATTTGATCAGATTTTCCCATCTAGAAGGTTTTCTGGGAGGTTCTTACTTTTAGGGCCTTGTTTGGTCCATAAAGAGGGGTCATGTGGGGACGGGCAACATGTAAATCAACTCATCTTCATTCGTGCCACCCTACACGTCCTTTTATTTGACCAGATTTGCCCATCTGGAAGATTTTCTGGAAGGTTGTCACTTTTAGTGCCTTGGTTGCCCCATAAAGAGGGATCATATGGGGACGGGCAACATGTCAATCAACTCGTCTTCATTTGTGCCACCCTGAAGCACCTTTTATTTGATCAGATTTGCCCATCTGGAAGGTTTTCTGGGAGGTTGTCACTTTCAGGGCCTTGTTTGCCCCATAATTAGGGGCCCATATGGGGATGGACAGCATATCAATAAACTCGTCTTCATTTGTGCCATCCTGCAGCCCCTTTTATTTGATCAGATTTGCCCATCTAGAAGGTTTTCTGGGAGATTATTACTTTTATGGTCTTGGTTGTCCCATAAAGAGGGGTCATATGGGGACGGGCAACATGTCAATCAACTCGTCTTCACTTGTCCCACCCTACAACACCTTTTATTTGATCAGATTTGCCCATCTAGAAGGTTTTCTGGGAGGTTGTCACATTTTGGGCATTGGTTGCCCCATAAAGAGGAGCCATATGGGGACGAGCAACATGTCAATCAACTCGTCTTCATTTGTTCCACCCTACAGTACCTTTTATTTGATCTGATTTGCCCATCTAGAAGGTTTTCTGGGAGATTGTTACTTTTATGGTCTTGGTTGTCCCATAAAGAGGGGTCATATGGGGATGGACAACACGTCAATCAACTCGTCTTCACTTGTCCCACCCTACAACATCTTTTATTTGATCAGATTTGCCCATCTAGAAGGTTTTCTGGGAGGTTGTCACATTTTGGACATTGGTTGCCCCATAAACACGAGCCATATAGGGACGAGCAACATGTCAATCAACTCGTCTTCATTTCTTCCACCCTACAGTGCCTTTTATTTGATCAGATTTGTCCATCTAGAAGGTTTTCTGGGAGATTGTTACATTTATGGTCTTGGTTGTCCCATAAAGAGGGGTCATATGGGGACGGACAACCTGTCAATCAACTCGTCTTCACTTGTCCCACCTTACAACACCTTTTATTTGATCAGATTTGCCCATCTAGTAGGATTTCTGGGAGGTTGTCACATTTTGGGCATTGGTTGCCCCATAGAGAGGGGCAATATGGGGACGAGCTATATGTCAATCAACTCGTCTTCATTTGTGCCAGCCTACAGCACCTTTTATTTGATCAGATTTGCCCATCTAGAAGGTTTTCTTGGAGATTATTACTTTTATGGCCTTGGTTGTCCCATAAAGAGGGGCCATATGGGGACGGGCAAGATGTCAATCAACTCGTCTTCAATTGTCCCACCCTACAACACCTTTTATTTGATCAGATTTGCCCATCTAGAAGGTTTTCTGGGAGGTTGTCACATTTTGGACATTGGTTGCCCCATAAACAGGAGCCATATAGGGACGAGCAACATGTCAATCAACTCGTCTTCATTTGTTCCACCCTACAGCGCCTTTTATTTGATCATATTTGTCGATCTAGAAGGTTTTCTGGGAGATTGTTACATTTATGGTCTTGGTTGTCCCATATGGGGACGGACAACCTGTCAATCAACTCGTCTTCACTTGTCCCACCTTACAACACCTTTTATTTGATCAGATTTGCCCATCTAGTAGGATTTCTGGGAGGTTGTCACATTTTGGGCATTGGTTGCCCCATAGAGAGGGGCAATATGGGGACGAGCTATATGTCAATCAACTCATCTTCATTTGTGCCAGCCTACAGCCCCTTTTATTTGATCAGATTTGCCCATCTAGAAGGTTCTCTTGGAGATTATTACTTTTATGGCCTTGGTTGTCCCATAAAGAGGGGCCATGTGGGGACGGGCAACATGTCAATCAACTCGTCTTCACTTGTCCCACCCTACAACACCTTTTATTTGATCAGATTTGCCCATCTAGAAGGTTTTCTGGGAGGTTGTCACATTTTGGGCATTGGTTGCCCCATAAACAGGAGCCATATAGGGACGAGCAACATGTCAATCAACTCGTCTTCATTTGTTCCACCCTACAGCGCCTTTTATTTGATCAGATTTGTCCATCTAGAAGGTTTTCTGGGAGATTGTTACATTTATGGTCTTGGTTGTCCCATAAAGAGGGGTCATATGGGGACGGACAACCTGTCAATCAACTCATCTTCACTTGTCCCACCTTACAACACCTTTTATTTGATCAGATTTGCCCATCTACTAGGATTTCTGGGAGGTTGTCACATTTTGGGCATTGGTTGCCCCATAGAGAGGGGCAATATTGGGACGAGCTATATGTCAATCAACTCGTCTTCATTTGTGGCAGCCTACAGCACCTTTTATTTGATCAGATTTGCCCATCTAGAAGCTTTTCTGGGATGTTGTCACTTTTAGGGCCTTGGTTTCCCCATAAAGAGGGGTCACATGGGGATGGGGAATATGTCAATCAACTCGTCTTCATTTGTCTCACCATACAGCACCTTTTATTTGATCAGATTTGCCCATCTAGAAGGATTTCTTGGAGGTTCTCACTTTTAGGGCCTTATTTGGTCCATAAAGAAGGGTCATGTGGGGTCGGGCAACATGTAAATCAACTCATCTTCGTTCGTGCCACCCTACAGCAACTTTTATTTGACCAGATTTTCCCATCTGGAAGGTTTTCTGGAAGGTTGTCACTTTTGGGGCCTTGGTTGCCCCATAAAGACGGATCCTATGGGGACAGGCAACATGTCAATCAACTCGTCTTCATTTGTGTCACCCGGAAGCACCTTTTATTTGATCAGATTTGCCCATCTAGAAGGTTTTCTGGGAGGTTGTAACTTTCCGGGTCTTGGTTGCCCCATAAAGAGGGGCCCATATGGGGATGGACAACATGTGAATAAACTCGTCTTCATTTGTGCCACCCTACAGCACCTTTTGTTTGATCAGATTCGCCCATCTAGAAGGTTTTCTGGGAGATTGTTACTTTTATGGTCTTGCTTGTCCCATAAAGAGGGGTCATATGGTACCGGGCAACATGTCAATCAACTCGTCTTCACTTGTCCCACCCTACAACACCTTTTATTTGATCATATTTGCCAATCTAGAAGATTTTCTGGGAGGTTGTAACATTTTGGGCATTGGTTTCCCATAAGGAGGGGCCAAATAAGGACGAGCAACATGTCAATCAACTCGTCTTCATTTGTGCCACCCTACAACACGTTTATTTGATCAGATTTGCCCATCTAGAAGGTTTTCTGGGAGGATGTTACTTTTATGGTCTTGGTTGTCCCATAAAGAAGGGTCATATGGGGACGGGCAACATGTCAATCAACTCGTCTTCACGTGTCCCACCTTACAATACCTTTTATTTGATCAGATTTGCCCATCTAGAAGGTTTTCTGGGAGATTGTCACTTTTAGGGCCTTGGTTGACCCATAAAGAGTGGCCATATGGGGACGGGCTATATTTCAATCAACTCGTCTTCATTTGTGCCACCCTGCAGCACCTTTTATTTGATCAGATTTGTCCATCTAGATGGTTTTCTGGGAGGTTGTCACTTTTAGGGCCTTGGCTTCCTCATACAGAGGGATGATATGGGGACGGGCAACATGCCAATCAACTCGTCATCATTTGTGCCACCCTACAGCACCTTTTATTTGATCAGATTTTCCCATCTAGAAGGTTTTCTGGGAGGCTGTCTCTTTTAGGGCCTCGGTTGTCCTGTAAAAAGGGGTCATATGGGGACGGAATATATTTCAATCAACTCGTCTTCATTTGTGCCACCCTGCAGCACCTTTTATTTCATCAGATTTGCCCATCTAGACGGTTTTCTGGGAGGTTGTCACTTTTAGGGGCTTGGTTTCCTCATAAAGAGGGATGATATGGGGACAGGCAACATGTCAATCAACTCGTCTTCACTTGTGCCACCTTACAGCACCTTTTATTTAATCAGATTTGCCCATCTGGAAGGTTTTCTGGGAGGGTGTTACTTTTAGGGCCTTGGCTGTCCCATAAAGAGGGGTCATATGGGGACGGGCAACGTGGGAATCAACTCGTCTTTATTTGTGCCACCCTGCAGCACATTTTATTTGATCAGATTTGCCCATCTAGAAGGTTTTCTGGTATGTTGTCACTTTTAGGGCCTTGTTTGCCCCATAACTCGTCTTCATTTATGCCACCCTATAGTGCCTTTTATTTGATTAGATTTGCCCATCTAGAAGGTTTTCTGGGATGTTGTCACATTTTGGGCATTGGTTGCCCCATAAAGAGGAGCCATATGGGGACGAGCAACATGTCAATCAACTCCTCTACATTTGTCCCACCATACAGCACCTTTTATTTGATCAGATTTGCCCATCTAGAAGGTTTTCTGGGAGGTTCGCACTTTTAGGGCCTTGTTTGATCCATACAGAAGGGTCATGTGGGGACGGGCAGCAGGTAAATCAACTCATCTTCGTTCGTGGCACCCTACAGCACCTTTTATTTGACCAGATTTGCCGATCTGGAAGGTTTTCTGGAAGGTTGTCACTTTTGGGGCCTTGGTTGCCCCATAAAGAGGAATCCTATTGGGACTGGCAACATGTCAATCAACTCGTCTTCATTTGTGCCACCCTACAGCACCTTTTGTTTGATCGGATTCGCCCATCTAGAAGGTTTTCTGGGAGATTGTTACTTTTATGGTCTTGCTTGTCCCTTAAAGAGGGGTCATATGGTTCCTGGCAACATGTCAATCAACTCGTCTTCACTTGTCCCACCCTACAACACCTTTTATTTGATCAGATTTGCCCATCTAGAAGATTTTCTGGGAGGTTGTAACATTTTGGTCATTGGTTGCCCATAAAGAGGGGCCAAATCGGGACAAGCAACATGTCAATCAACTCGTCTTCATTTGTGCCACCCTACAACACGTTTCATTTGATCAGATTTGCCCATCTAGAATGTTTTCTGGGAGGTTGTTACTTTTATGGTCTTGGTTGTCCCATAAAGAGGGGTCATATGGGGAAGGGCAAGATGTCAATCAACTCGTCTTCACTTGTCCCACCTTACAACACCTTTTATTTGATCAGATTTGCCCATCTAGAAGATTTTCTGGGAGGTTGTAACATTTTGAGCGTTGGTTGCCCATAAAGAGGGGCCAAATCGGATCGAGCAACATGTCAATCAACTCGTCTTCATTTGTGCCACCCTACAACACGTTTTATTTGATCAGATTTGCCCATCTAGAAGGTTTTCTGAGAGATTGTTACTCTTAAGGTCTTGGTTGTCCCATAAAGAGGGGTCATATGGGGACGAGCTACATGTCAATCAACTCGTCTTCATTTGGGCCACCCTACAGCGCCTTTTATTTGATCAGATTTGCCCATCTAGAAGGTTTTCTGGAAGATTGTTACTTTTATGGTCTTGGTTGTCCCATAAAGAGGGGTGATATGGAGACGGACAACATGTCAATCAACTCGTCTTCACTTGTCCCACCTTACAACACCTTTTATTTGATCAGATTTGCCCATCTAGTAGTTTTCTGGAAGGTTGACACATTTTGGGCATTGGTTGCCCCATAGAGAGGTACAATATGGGGACGAGCTATATGTCAATCAACCCGTCTTCATTTGTGCCACCCTACAGCACCTTTCATTTGATCAGATTTGCCCATCTCGTAGGTTTTCTGGGGTGTTGTTAGTTTTAGGGCCTTGGTTTCCCCATAAAGAGGGGTCACATGGGGACGGGGAACATGTCAATCAACTCGTCTTCATTTGTTCCACCATACAGCACCTTTTATTTGATCAGATTTTCCCATCTAGAATGTTTTCTGGGAGGTTCTCACTTTTAGGGCCTTGTTTGGTCCATAAAAAGGGGTCATGTGGGGACGGGCAACATGTAAATCAACTCATCTTCATTCGTGCCACCCTACAGAGCCTTTTATTTGACCAGATTTGCCCATCTGGAAGGTTGTCACTATTAGGGCCTTGGTTGCCCCATAAAAAGGGATCCTATGGGGAGGGGCAACATGTCAATCAACTCGTCTTTATTTGTGCCACCCTGAAGCACCTTTCATTTGATCAGATTTGCCCATCTGGAAGGTTTTCTGGGAGGCTGTCACTTTCAGGGCCTTGGTTGCCCCATAATTAGGGGCCCATATGGAGATGGACAACATGTCAATAAACTCGTCTTCATTTGTGCCATCCTACAGCACCTTTTATTTGATCAGATTTGCCCATCTAGAAGGTTTTCTGGGAGGTTGTCACATTTTGGGCATTGTTTGCCCCATAAAGAGGAGCCATATGGGGACGAGCAACATGTCGATCAACTCGTCTTCATTTGTTCCACCCTACAGCGCCTTTTATTTGACCAGATTTGCCCATCTAGAAGGTTTTCTGCGAGATTGTTACTTTTATGGTCTTGGTTGTCCCATAAAGAGGGGTCATATGGGGATGGTCAACATGTCAATCAACTCGTCGTCACTTGTCTCACCTTACAACACCTTTTATTTGATCAGATTTGCCCATCTAGTAGGTTTTCTGGGAGGTTGTCACATTTTGGGCATTGGTTGCCCCATAGAGAGGGGCAATATGGGGACGAGCTATATGTCAATCAACTCGTCTTCATTTGTGCCAGCCTACAGCACCTTTTATTTGATCAGATTTGCCCATCTAGAAGGTTTTCTTGGAGATTATTACTTTTATGGTCTTGGTTGTCCCATAAAGAGGGGCCATATGGGGACGGGCAACATGTCAATCAACTCGTCTTCACTTGTCCCACCCTACAACACCTTTTTTTTGATCAGATTTGCCCATCTAGAAGGTTTTCTGGGAGGTTGTCACATTTTGGGCATCGGTTGCCCCATAAACAGGAGCCATATAGGGACGAGCAACATGTCAATCAACTCGTCTTCATTTGTTCCACCCTACAGCACCTTTTATTTGATCAGATCTGCCTATCTAGAAGGTTTTCTGGGATGTTGTCAGTTTTAGGGCCTTGGTTTCTCCATAAAGAGGGGTCACATTGGGACGGGGAACATGTCAATCAACTCGTCTTCGTTTGTCCCACCATAGAGCACCTTTTATTTGATCAGATTTGCCCATCTAGAAGGTTTTCTGGGAGGCTGTCACTTTTAGGGACTTGGTTGCCCTATAAAGAGGGGTCATATGTGGACGGGCAACATGTCAATCAACTCGTCTTCATTTGTGCCACCCTGCAGATCCTTTTATTTGATAAGATTTGCCCATCTAGAAGGTTTTCTGGGAGGTTGTCACTTTTGGGGCCTTGGTTGCCCAATAAAGATGGGTCATATGGGGTCGGGCAACATGTCAATCAACTCGTCTTCATTTGTGCCACCCTGCAGCACGTTGTCTTTGATCAGATTCGTCCATGTAGAAGGTTTTTTGGGAGGTTGTCACATTTAGGGCATCGGTTGCCCCATAAACAGGAACCATATAGGGACGAGCAACATGTCAATCAACTCGTCTTCATTTGTTCCACCCTACAGCACCTTTTATTTGATCAGATCTGCCTATCTAGAAGGTTTTCTGGGATGTTGTCAGTTTTAGGGCCTTGGTTTCTCCATAAAGAGGGGTCACATTGGGACGGGGAACATGTCAATCAACTCGTCTTCGTTTGTCCCACCATAGAGCACCTTTTATTTGATCAGATTTGCCCATCTAGAAGGTTTTCTGGGAGGCTGTCACTTTTAGGGACTTGGTTGCCCTATAAAGAGGGGTCATATGTGGACGGGCAACATGTCAATCAACTCGTCTTCATTTGTGCCACCCTGCAGATCCTTTATTTGATAAGATTTGCCCATCTAGAAGGTTTTCTGGGAGGTTGTCACTTTTGGGGCCTTGGTTGCCCAATAAAGATGGGTCATATGGGGTCGGGCAACATGTCAATCAACTCGTCTTCAGTTGTGCCACCTTGCAGCACGTTGTCTTTGATCAGATTCGTCCATGTAGAAGGTTTTTTGGGAGGTTGTCACATTTAGGGCCTTGGTTGCCCCATAAAGAGTGGCCATATGGGTGCGGGCTATATTTCAATCAACTCGTCTTCATTTGTGCCACCCCACAGCGCCTTTTATTTGATGAGATTTGCCCATCTAGAAGGATTTTGGGGAAATCGTCACTTTAAGGCCTTCGTTGCCCCATAAAGAGGGGTCCTATGGGGACGACAAATATGTCAATCAACTCGTCTTCATTCGTACCACCCTACAGCACCTTTTATTTGATCAGATTTGCCCAACCAGAAGGTTTTCTGGAAGGTTGTCACATTTGGGGCCTTGGTTGCCCCATAAAGAAGGGTCATATGGGGACGGGCAACATGTCAATCAACTCGTTTTTATTTGTGCCACCTATAGCACCTTTTGTTTGATCAGATTTGCCCATCTAGAAGGTTTTCTGGAAGGTTGTCACTTTTAGAGCCTTGGTTTTCCCATAAAAAGGGATGATATGGGGACGGGCAACTTGTCAATCAACTCGTCTTCATTTGTGCCGCCCTACAGCGCCTTTTATTTGATCAGATTTTCCCATCTAGAAGGTTTTCTGGGAGGTTGTCACCTTCAGCGCCTTCGTTGCCCCATAAAGCTGGGTCATATGGGGACGGGCTATATTTCAATCAACTTGTCTTCATTTGTGCCACCCTGCAGCACCTTTTATTTGATCAGATTTGCCAATCTAGAACGTTTTCTGGTATGTTGTTACTTTTAGGGCCTTGCTTGCCCCATAAAGAGGGCCATATGGGGACGTACAACATGACAATCAACTCGTCTTCATTTGTGTCACCCTACAGCAACTTTTATTTGATCAGATTTGCCCATCTAGAAGGTTTTCT
Source organism: Pictodentalium vernedei (assembly GCA_031216915.1). Taxonomy (NCBI): domain Eukaryota; kingdom Metazoa; phylum Mollusca; class Scaphopoda; order Dentaliida; family Dentaliidae; genus Pictodentalium; species Pictodentalium vernedei. The sequence goes on along the minus strand of CM062294.1, from coordinate 376,327,479 downwards.
GGGAGGGTGTTACTTTTAGGGCCTTGGTTCCCCCATAAATTGGGGTCAAATGGGGACGAGCAACATGTCAATCAACTCGTCTTTATTTGTGCCACCCTGTAGCACCTTTTATTTGATCAGATTTGCCCATCTAGAAGGTTTTCTGGGAGGTTGTCACTTTTAGTGCCTTGCTTTCCCCATAAAGAGGGGTCATATGGGAATGGGCTATATTTCAATCAACTCGTCTTGATTTGTGCTACCTTGCAGCACATTTTATTTGACCAGATTTTCCCATCTAGAAAGGTTTTCTGGGAGGTTGTCACTTTTAGGGCCTCTGTTGCCCCATAAAGAGGTGTCATATGGGGACGGGCATCATGTCAGTCAACTCATCTTCATTTGTGCCACCCTACAGCACCTTTCGTTTGATCCGATTTGCCCATCGAGAATGTTTTCTGAGAGGTTGTCACTTTTAGGGCCTTGCTTGACCTATTGAGAGGGTTCTTATGGGGACGGGCAACATGTCGATGAACTCGACTTCATTTGTGCCACCCTACAGTGCATTTCATTTGATCAGATTTGCCAATCTAGAAGATTTTCTGGGTGGTTGTCACTTTTAGGGCCTTGGTTGCCCCATAAAGAGGGGTCATATGGGGACGGGCAACATGTCAATCAACTCGTTTTATTTGTGCCACCCTCCAGCACCTTTTATTTGATCAGATTTGCCCATCTAGAAGGTTTTCTGGGAGGTTGTCACTTTTAGGGACTTGGTTGACCCATAAAGAGGGGTCATATGGGGACGGCCAATATGTCAATCAACTCGTCTTTATTTGTGCCACCCTGCAGCACCTTTTATTTGATCATATTTGCCCATCTGGAAGGTTTTCTAGTATGTTGTCACTTTTAGGGCCTTGGTTGACCCATAAAGAGGGGGCCATATGGGGACAGGCTATACTTCAATCAACTCGTCTTCATTTGTGCCACCCTACAGCGCCTTTACTTGATGAGATTTTGCCATCTAGAAGGTTTTTTTGGAAGGTTGTCACTTTTAAGGCCTGGTTGCCCCATAAAGAGGGGTCATGTGGACGGCCAATATGTCAATCAACTCGTCTTCATTCGTACCACCCTACTGCACCTTTTATTTGATCAGATTTGCCCATCTAGAAGGTTTTCGGGGAGGTTGTCACCTTTATGGCCTTGGTTGCCCATAAAGAAGGGTCATATGGGGGCGGGCAACTTGTCAGTCAACTCGTTTTTATTTGTGCCATCCTACAGCACCTTTTATTTGATCAGATTCGCCCATCAAGAAGGTTTTCTGGGAGGTTGTCACTTTTAGGGCCTTGGTTGACCCATAAAGAGAGGCCATATGGGGACGGGCTATATTTCAATCAACTCGTCTTCATTTGTGCCACCCTGCAGCACCTCTTATTTGATTAGATTTGCCCATCTAGATGGTTTTCTGGAAGGTTGTCACTTTTAGGGCCTTGGTTTCCTCATAAAGAGGGATGATATGGGGACGGGCAACATGCCAATCAATCGTCTTCATTTGTGCCATCCTACAGCACCTTTTATTTGATCAGATTTGCCCATCTAGAAGGTTTTCTGGGAGGGTGTTACTTTTAGGGCCTTGGCTGTCCCATAAAGAGGGGTCATATGGGGACGGGCAACATGTGAGTCAACTCGTCTTTATTTGTGCCACCCTGCAGCACATTTTATTTGATCAGATTTGCCCATCTAGAAGGTTTTCTATTATGTTGTCACTTTTAGGGCCTTGGTTGACCCATAAAGAGGGAGGGGGCCATATGGGGACAGGCTATATTTCAATCAACTCGTTTTCATTTGTGCCACCCTACAGCACCTTTTATTTGATGGGATTTGGCCATCTAGTAGGTTTTTTGGAAGGTTGTCACTTTTAGGGCATGGTTGCCCCATAAAGAGGGGTCATATGGGGACGGCCAATATGTCTATCAACTCGTCTTCATTCGTGCCACCCTACAGAGCCTTTTATTTGACCAGATTTGCCCATCTGGAAGGTTGTCACTATTAGGGCCTTGGTTGCCCCATAAAAAGGGATCCTATGGGGAGGGGCAACATGTCAATCAACTCGTCTTTATTTGTGCCACCCTGAAGCACCTTTCATTTGATCAGATTTGCCCATCTGGAAGGTTTTCTGGGAGGCTGTCACTTTCAGGGCCTTGGTTGCCCCATAATTAGGGGCCCATATGGAGATGGACAACATGTCAATAAACTCGTCTTCATTTGTGCCATCCTACAGCACCTTTTATTTGATCAGATTTGCCCATCTAGAAGGTTTTCTGGGAGGTTGTCACATTTTGGGCATTGTTTGCCCCATAAAGAGGAGCCATATGGGGACGAGCAACATGTCGATCAACTCGTCTTCATTTGTTCCACCCTACAGCGCCTTTTATTTGACCAGATTTGCCCATCTAGAAGGTTTTCTGCGAGATTGTTACTTTTATGGTCTTGGTTGTCCCATAAAGAGGGGTCATATGGGGATGGTCAATCAACTCGTCGTCACTTGTCTCACCTTACAACACCTTTTATTTGATCAGATTTGCCCATCTAGTAGGTTTTCTGGGAGGTTGTCACATTTTGGGCATTGGTTGCCCCATAGAGAGGGGCAATATGGGGACGAGCTATATGTCAATCAACTCGTCTTCATTTGTGCCAGCCTACAGCACCTTTTATTTGATCAGATTTGCCCATCTAGAAGGTTTTCTTGGAGATTAGTACTTTTATGGTCTTGGTTGTCCCATAAAGAGGGGCCATATGGGGACGGGCAACATGTCAATCAACTCGTCTTCACTTGTCCCACCCTACAACACCTTTTTTTTAATCAGATTTGCCCATCTAGAAGGTTTTCTGGGAGGTTGTCACATTTTGGGCATCGGTTGCCCCATAAACAGGAGCCATATAGGGACGAGCAACATGTCAATCAACTCGTCTTCATTTGTTCCACCCTACAGCACCTTTTATTTGATCAGATCTGCCTATCTAGAAGGTTTTCTGGGATGTTGTCAGTTTTAGGGCCTTGGTTTCTCCATAAAGAGGGGTCACATTGGGACGGGGAACATGTCAATCAACTCGTCTTCGTTTGTCCCACCATAGAGCACCTTTTATTTGATCAGATTTGCCCATCTAGAAGGTTTTCTGGGAGGCTGTCACTTTTAGGGACTTGGTTGCCCTATAAAGAGGGGTCATATGTGGACGGGCAACATGTCAATCAACTCGTCTTCATTTGTGCCACCCCGCAGCTCCTTTTATTTGATAAGATTTGCCCATCTAGAAGGTTTTCTGGGAGGTTGTCACTTTTGGGGCCTTGGTTGCCCAATAAAGATGGGTCATATGGGGTCGGGCAACATGTCAATCAACTCGTCTTCATTTGTGCCACCCTGCAGCACGTTGTCTTTGATCAGATTCGTCCATGTAGAAGGTTTTTTGGGAGGTTGTCACATTTAGGGCCTTGGTTGCCCCATAAAGAGTGGCCATATGGGTGCGGGCTATATTTCAATCAACTCGTCTTCATTTGTGCCACCCTACAGCGCCTTTTATTTGATGAGATTTGCCCATCTAGAAGGATTTTGGGGAAATCGTCACTTTAAGGCCTTCGTTGCCCCATAAAGAGGGGTCCTATGGGGACGACAAATATGTCAATCAACTCGTCTTCATTCGTACCACCCTACAGCACCTTTTATTTGATCAGATTTGCCCAACCAGAAGGTTTTCTGGAAGGTTGTCACATTTGGGGCCTTGGTTGCCCCATAAAGAAGGGTCATATGGGGACGGGCAATATGTCAATCAACTCGTTTTTATTTGTGCCACCTATAGCACCTTTTGTTTGATCAGATTTGCCCATCTAGAAGGTTTTCTGGGAGGTTGTCACTTTTAGAGCCTTGGTTTTCCCATAAAAAGGGATGATATGGGGACGGGCAACTTGTCAATCAACTCGTCTTCATTTGTGCCACCCTACAGCGCCTTTTATTTGATCAGATTTTCCCATCTAGAAGGTTTTCTGGGAGGTTGTCACCTTCAGCGCCTTCGTTGCCCCATAAAGCTGGGTCATATGGGGACGGGCTATATTTCAATCAACTTGTCTTCATTTGTGCCACCCTGCAGCACCTTTTATTTGATCAGATTTGCCAATCTAGAACGTTTTCTGGTATGTTGTTACTTTTAGGGCCTTGCTTGCCCCATAAAGAGGGCCATATGGGGACGTACAACATGACAATCAACTCGTCTTCATTTGTGTCACCCTACAGCAACTTTTATTTGATCAGATTTGCCCATCTAGAAGGTTTTCTGGGAGGGTGTTACTTTTAGGGCCTTGGTTCCCCCATAAAGTGGGGTCAAATGGGGACGAGCAACATGTCAATCAACTCGTCTTTATTTGTGCCACCCTGTAGCACCTTTTATTTGATCAGATTTGCCCATCTAGAAGGTTTTCTGGGAGGTTGTCACTTTTAGTGCCTTGCTTTCCCCATAAAGAGGGGTCATATGGGAATGGGCTATATTTCAATCAACTCGTCTTGATTTGTGCTACCTTGCAGCACATTTTATTTGACCAGATTTTCCCATCTAGAAAGGTTTTCTGGGAGGTTGTCACTTTTAGGGCCTCTGTTGCCCCATAAAGAGGTGTCATATGGGGACGGGCATCATGTCAGTCAACTCATCTTCATTTGTGCCACCCTACAGCACCTTTCGTTTGATCCGATTTGCCCATCGAGAATGTTTTCTGAGAGGTTGTCACTTTTAGGGCCTTGCTTGACCTATTGAGAGGGTTCTTATGGGGACGGGCAACATGTCGATGAACTCGACTTCATTTGTGCCACCCTACAGTGCATTTCATTTGATCAGATTTGCCAATCTAGAAGATTTTCTGGGTGGTTGTCACTTTTAGGGCCTTGGTTGCCCCATAAAGAGGGGTCATATGGGGACGGGCAACATGTCAATCAACTCGTTTTATTTGTGCCACCCTCCAGCACCTTTTATTTGATCAGATTTGCCCATCTAGAAGGTTTTCTGGGAGGTTGTCACTTTTAGGGACTTGGTTGACCCATAAAGAGGGGTCATATGGGGACGGCCAATATGTCAATCAACTCGTCTTTATTTGTGCCACCCTGCAGCACCTTTTATTTGATCATATTTGCCCATCTGGAAGGTTTTCTAGTATGTTGTCACTTTTAGGGCCTTGGTTGACCCATAAAGAGGGGGCCATATGGGGACAGGCTATACTTCAATCAACTCGTCTTCATTTGTGCCACCCTACAGCGCCTTTACTTGATGAGATTTTGCCATCTAGAAGGTTTTTTTGGAAGGTTGTCACTTTTAGGGCCTGGTTGCCCCATAAAGAGGGGTCATGTGGACGGCCAATATGTCAATCAACTCGTCTTCATTCGTACCCCCCTACTGCACCTTTTATTTGATCAGATTTGCCCATCTAGAAGGTTTTCGGGGAGGTTGTCACCTTTATGGCCTTGGTTGCCCATAAAGAAGGGTCATATGGGGGCGGGCAACTTGTCAGTCAACTCGTTTTTATTTGTGCCATCCTACAGCACCTTTTATTTGATCAGATTCGCCCATCAAGAAGGTTTTCTGGGAGGTTGTCACTTTTAGGGCCTTGGTTGACCCATAAAGAGAGGCCATATGGGGACGGGCTATATTTCAATCAACTCGTCTTCATTTGTGCCACCCTGCAGCACCTCTTATTTGATTAGATTTGCCCATCTAGATGGTTTTCTGGAAGGTTGTCACTTTTAGGGCCTTGGTTTCCTCATAAAGAGGGATGATATGGGGACGGGCAACATGCCAATCAATCGTCTTCATTTGTGCCATCCTACAGCACCTTTTATTTGATCAGATTTGCCCATCTAGAAGGTTTTCTGGGAGGGTGTTACTTTTAGAGCCTTGGCTGTCCCATAAAGAGGGGTCATATGGGGTCGGGCAACATGTGAGTCAACTCGTCTTTATTTGTACCACCCTGCAGCACATTTTATTTGATCAGATTTGCCCACCTAGAAGGTTTTCTATTATGTTGTCACTTTTAGGGCCTTGGTTGACCCATAAAGAGGGAGGGGGCCATATGGGGACAGGCTATATTTCAATCAACTCGTTTTCATTTGTGCCACCCTACAGCACCTTTTATTTGATGGGATTTGGCCATCTAGTAGGTTTTTTGGAAGGTTGTCACTTTTAGGGCATGGTTGCCCCATAAAGAGGGGTCATATGGGGACGGCCAATATGTCTATCAACTCGTCTTCATTCGTACCACCCTACAGCACCTTTTATTTGATCAGATTTGCCCATCTAGAAGGTTTTCTGGGAGGTTGTCACTTTTAGGGCCTTGGTTGCCCATAAAGAAGGGTCATATGGGGACGGACAACTTGTCAATCAACTCGTTTTTATTTGTGCCATCCTACAGCACCTTTTATTTGATCAGATTCGCCCATCTAGAAGGTTTTCTGGGAGGCTGTCTCTTTTAGGGCCTCGGTTGTCCCATAAAAGGGATCATACGGGGACGGGCTATATTTCAATCAACTCGTCTTCATTTGTGCCACCCTGCAGCACCTTTTATTTGATTAGATTTGCCCATCTAGACGGTTTTCTTGAAGGTTGTCACTTTTAGGGCCTTGGTTTCCTCATAAAGAGGGGTGATATGGGGACGGGCAACATGCCAATCAATCGTCTTCATTTGTGGCACCCTACAGCACCTTTTATTTGATCAGATTTGCCCATCTAGAAGGTTTTCTGGGAGGGTGTTACTTTTAGGGCCTTGGCTGTCCCATAAAGAGGGGTCATATGGGGACGGGCAACATGTGAATCAACTCGTCTTTATTTGTGCCACCCTGCAGCACATTTTATTTCATCAGATTTGCCCATCTAGAAGGTTTTCTAGTATGTTGTCACTTTTAGGGCCTTGGGTGACCCATAAAGAGGGGGCCATATGGGGACAGGCTATATTTCAATCAACTCGTTTTCATTTGTACCACCCTACAGCGCCTTTTATTTGATGAGATTTGGCCATCTAGAAGGTTTTTTTGGATGGTTGTCACTTTTAGGGCCTGGTTGCCCCATAGTGAGGGGTCATATGGGGACCGCCAATATGTCAATCAATTCGTCTTCATTCGTACCACCCTACAGCACCTTTTATTTGATCAGATTTGCCCATCTAGAAGATTTTCTGGGAGGTTGTCACTTTTAGGGCCTTGGTTGCCCATAAAGAAGGGCCATATGGGGACGGGCAACTTGTCAATCAACTCGTTGTTATTTGTGCCATCCTACAGCACCTTTTATTTGATCAGATTCGCCCATCTAGAAGGTTTTCTGGGAGGCTGTCTCTTTTAGGGCCTCGGTTGTCCCATAAAAAGGGATCATATGGGGACGGGCTATATTTCAATCAACTCGTCTTCATTTGTGCCACCCTGCAGCACCTTTTATTTGATCAGATTTGCCCATCTAGAAGGTTTTCTGGGAGGGTGTTACTTTTAGGGCCTTGGCTGTCCCATAAAGAGGGGTCATATGGGGACGGGCAACATGTGAATCAACTCGTCTTTATTTGTGCCACCCTGCAGCACATTTTATTTGATCAGATTTGCCCATCTAGAAGGTTTTCTGGTATGTTGTCACTTTTGGGGCCTTGTTTGCCCCATAAAGATGAATCCTAAGGGGACGGGCAACATGTCAATCAACTCGTCTTCATTTATGCCACCCTACAGTGCCTTTTATTTGATTAGATTTGCCCATCTAGAAGGTTTTCTGGAAGGCTGTCACTTTTAGCGCATTGCTTGCCCCATAAGGAGGGGCCATATGAGGACGGGCTATATTTCAATCAGCTCGTCTTCATTTGTGCCACCCTGCAGCACCTTTTATTTGACCAGATTTTCCAATGTAGAAAAGGTTTTCTGGGAGGTTGTCACTTTTAGGACCTTTGTTGCCCCATAAAGAGGGCTCATATGGGGACGGGCATCATGTCAATCAACTCATCTTCATTTGTGCCACCCTCCAGCACCTTTCATTTGATTCGATTTGCCCATCGAGAAGGTTTTCTGGTATGTTTTCACTTTTAGGGCCTTGGTTGTCCCATAAAGAGGGGCCATATGGGGACGGGCTATATTTCAATCAACTCGTCTTCAGTTGTGCCACCCTGCAGCACCTTTTATTTGTTCAGATTTGCCCATGTAGACGGTTTTCTGGGAGGTTGTCACTTTTAGGGCCTTGGTTTCCTCATAAAGAGGGATGATATGGGGACGGGCAACATGCCAATCAACTCGTCTTCATTTGTGCCCCCCTACAGCACCTTTTATTTGATGAGATTTGCCCATCTCGAAGGTGTCTGGAAGGTTGTCACCTTTGGGGACTTGGTTGCCCCATAAAGAGGGATCCTATGGGGACGGGCAACATGTCAATCAACTCGTCTTCATTTGTGCCACCCTACAGCACCATTTATTTGATCAGATTTGCCCATCTAGATGTTTTTTTCTGGGAGGTTGTCACTTTTAGGGCCTTGGTTGCCCCATAAATAGGAGTCATATGGGGACGGGCGACATGTCAATCAACTCGTCTTCATTTGTGCCACCCTATAGCAGGTGCCGTTTTTCCCATTTTGATGGAATAAAAAAATGTCAAATAAGGAATAAGTAACTAACTTCACATCGGTGATTTAAGATATAATATGCCGTATTGTCCACTACAGTATAACATTAACAAAAAGCAAATCTTTGAGAGACTTCTTGGTAAAACAATAATGACAGAGAAACCAATCACAGAGACAAGAGACAAAATTCAATTTCCAGGCATACGTTTTTATTTTTGGGAAATTCCCACTTTGTAAGGAACACTGTACTTATGATAGACCCATCTAGTACGGAGACTGAAAGACTTCTGCTGAATCTTTTGGGGTGAAAACAGGATGGAAGTTCATACAGTGTGAATGCCCCCAGGCATGGCAAAAGGCAATAAAATGAGGTTACCTATGGTGTCATGATTTTCAAATCGGAAAAAAACTCCCGGCATAGTTATTGGCATCTGATATTCAGAACACTTCAAGGCTGAAGGTGTTTGCTCAAAAATAACTGGAATAAGTTTCCACTTGTTATCAATCGAAGGTAGGTAATCCATTTTCAGTTCCTATTAAACAGAAAGGAAATTCAGCTGTCTCTCATGAAAACTATAAGTTACTCCATACCAAAACTGCTCAAATGGAGTGAAAACCTATTACAAACCCCATAACGCACATGTAATTCATTTCACATGATTAAACAGGCTTTTTCCCATTTGATTCACTAACTGATGAGCCCATAAGAAGAATAGTCTCCATCCCATGCTGTCTCTGAAGCCTTGGCATGGCAGGGGTTAAAATGTCAGAATGAAAGAGAGGAGACATGCAGTAATTAAATGTGGATTGAGCGCTTGGGTGGCAGGTGGAAAAACAAATTTGATTAATTGTGTTTCAAGTTTGCAAAACAGTTTATTTAAACTCCACCCGGTATATGATTAAAAAGATTTATTCTGCAGAAATGGCTGTGTTTGTCAAAGCCATCTGATATTAAACCAATCAGCCAATATGCCCTATTTAATCCTACTCAAATGCACTGGGTCTCGTGTTCACTTATTTAGGCTTTCATAATCTATAGATATATAGATAGAAGCAGAGGATTTGGGGAAAACCCGAACTAGTTAAATTTGTCGTGTCTATTTGGGTAATTAGATTGACTCTTATACAAAGAAATGAGCCTTATAGAACTACGTGCTACTCCTATAAGCCCAGAATGGGGAAAATCCGTACCAAATAAAAGAATTTGGGATGCTTTTTGGTGATTTGGAGGGATTGTCGGGTTGTTTGTGGTAAATAGATTTACTCCGGTTAAATCAAACACACCTCTGTTCTATTATAGGATTTTGGGTCCATAGCAACCACGTTCTACCAAGATGGCTGCCTCCAATATACAAAATGGACAACGGTAACACGTATCACCATAATAACACGGGATGCGCATGCATAATAACACGGGATGCGCATGCATCACAATATGACCGCTCACGCGGGTACCATGACAACAAAACACGACATAACTATGTCACGTGATCATGACGTTAAATGAAATTCCAGATGAGATCCCCCAAATTAGGGTAGGTTGGCCTCTCACATATCATGCAACTGGGATTAATCTTTGCTTTTCACTGGTGGGCTCCAGTTTAGTCCTTACAAGAATGTTACGCAAGCTTTGGTTTTTATTGTAGGCGATGACAGGTCCACGATTCAAAAGTTCTTTTAATTGAAAATTGCTTAATTTGAATTCATCTTTCAATAATTTTTGCTGTTTCGACATTAATTCTGTTGTATGATAAAGTGAAAGGAACGATGGACCTCCTTTCGCATTCTCCTTCCAATATATTCATGCTAGAGGGCTTTAAGCGTATTTATCCAAAAGGCTTCTCGTTTTTTATTAAATTCATCTGGTTTCTCTGATATACCCTTTGTTTAATTGGATGGATTTCAAAATCGTCCAAAGAATGGCCAGGAAGGTGCTGGTTTGGCAGCATTATGTTTTATAATTATGATTTTGAGTCTGACCCACATTCTGGTTCACAACGCGTTTTCAAGTGATAAGGTAAATGACATTGAATAAATCAGAAGGATGTGATAATGGTTTTTCGTTTGTTCCGAGGAAAATTTCTCTGTAATCAAGCATACATTTATGCAATCTACAACAAGGCTTTTTTTACTTCAATACCTTATCACTATAATTCTACAACGGTCTGTTGTGCTCAATTTTCAGTGGTTCTAAATCATGAATTTCTGCAGATGTTCCTTGTTTTTTTTCAGAGTCTTGAGTTTTCGGACTACGCAATAAGCGCAGAGAAAACACCCGGATAATAGGGTATGACAATCCGCGTTCAAATTTACCTTATCACTCGAATTGCTGTGGAAACGAATGAGCTGTGATTTGATGATAATTTTAAATGTATGTGGTGGATGAAATAATTTTGTATGTGACAACGGATGCGAACCAGGTGATTTAAAATACACTCGATAATATAATTGACCGGATGCCTGGAACTTTTTGCCTTTTTACACGGTTACATCGAGAAAATCAATAGAATCTTCACTGATTGTGGCTTTCAATTTGATATTTGGATCATATTTGTTTAAAATTTCAAAAAATTCACACAAATCTACTATTAAAGTTCCTAAATGATAAAAATGTCATCAAAGTATCTGACGTATACGAGAAGATATTATTTGCTCACAGCATTTCAATTCCACTCCCTAAATGCGTGCATAATTACCATTATTATGTCATTGAACGAAGTTGAACTGAGTTACTGAGATCATCAGCCTGTTTTTTGTTCAGCACTCGACAGTCACATTTTTAAAGGTAATAAGGTATAGTGACTTCGTGACTAAATTTGGTACACTTGTTAATGGTGGCTTCGAATTATACAATTAGACATTCATTTTCTGATGTCCGACCTTTGTCAAAATAACTTCACTTCTAACGTTTTTTCTCTCTCTTTTAATATCAGCTCCTGTATCAACTCACCCTCTTTCATATTTTGGATACATCACCTCCAACAAACACCATATCTAAAAATATGGTACCGACCTGGCAAATTGTCAACGGTTATAGCCGAATTTTCAGGTAACGTACTTCACGTCAATGCCACAAAAATTTAAATGTTGACCGATTTTCATGAAAGTTTTGTATTTTGTAGAGCTCGTCAAAATAGGAGATACGATATTTTTGGTTTTTCGATTTATAGCCATTTTGACGTTTTTACGTCAATTCAAACTTTATGCTATTTTCGGTAAAAACGCTACTTTTGTGATTTCATTATCTCCGTACCTATATATTGCATAGCAACTTCACATGCCATTTTATGGCCATTTGTTATTGTGCACATCTATTTTTGGAATTGAAATGTCGCCCCGATGCCAGCGTTTCCAATTTTACGTCATTTTCTTGACCTTTTAGTTTAAACCTCCTTTTGAGCCTCTGTCTTTTGTAAATTCGGAAATTTAATCTTCAATGAAAACACTATCTAAAAATCTGGTATAATTCTAGGAAATTCCAACGGTTATGACCGAACTCTGAGGTGACATCATAAGGGGTTCAAAGGTTAAAAATTAAAATGCGCCCGATTTGTTTAAAATTTTAGTACCTTATAAAGCTAAGAAAAATTAGGAGATAACTGTTTGGGTTTTTTTAGGGTGGGGGGGGGGGGGTCGATTTACTGCCATTTTTACGTTTTCACGACACTTCAAAGTTTAGGCTATTTTTGTCACATTTCAATAAAAACTCTACTTTTGCAATTCCAGTTGCCTGCATATACTAATTACACATCTATGGACCTTCAAAGATCGTTTCCTATTCATTTGAAATTATTAACTTCCATTTTGAAATTTGACCCCCGATGCCAGCGATGACAATTTTACTTTTTTGTATTTACCTTCTCTTTTCTCTCCAGTTTTTAACATTTCCATTTTGAAATTTTATTGGTAAATAATTTTCTTCACGGAACTGGAAGTCATTGCCTTTAAGCTCCTCCCTAAAAGATCCAAAATTTGTTCATGCGGGCGTTGTACATCAGGATATTTTCGAATGCCTTTTTTATAGATTGAACTCCTTTATCAGTATCAATGTTGGTATGCATGCTGTCAATTTCCAAAGTAGCCAAAATTGCATTCTTCGATATTTTGAACTTAGAAATATTTTCGACAGGAAATCCTGTGTATTTTCTTTTAGATAGCCCGGATTGTTTTCTTATCAAAGATCCACAAGGAACGTTCTTAACTAACGTTAAGAACGGTCCTTGTGGATCTTTGGTAGGATGTAAAATTGTCTTTTAGATAGCCCGGATTGTTTTCTTATCAAAGATCCACAAGGAACGTTCTTAACTAACGTTAAGAACGGTCCTTGTGGATCTTTGGTAGGATGTAAAATTGTCCTGTCCGAGCACTGAGCTCAGCTGTTAAATATTTCAATTATTTTATGTTCATATAACTTCCGTCGAGGAGAAACTTTAAGATCTTATTGAATTTTACAATATGACTTGGCCAGTTAAGTTAATATATTTTCTTGTAATGTTTGGAATTGCTGTGTTATCTCGTGGCTTCCTTTATATAAGTATCCCGAGATATAATTGCAACTGACCCACCTTATTTTTTCGAAGTTTCGTGGGGGCTCTCCGTTCGTGGTTCACCAGCTGATGAATTGTTTTTAGTCGAGCAAATGTACATACTGAACGATTTGTGTGTTTTCCTCAATATTTTCGGGATGTAGGCCTACTGATCTACTTCACTATCGGGAGTAAGCAATCAAATGATTGCAAAAGGAAGTTTTGTGACGATGAGATGAAGAGAGAGAGAGAGAGAGAGAGAGAGAGAGAGAGAGAGAGAGAGAGAGAGAGAGAGAGAGAGAGAGAGAGCGAGCGAGCGAGCGAGAGAGAGAGTGCGTGCGTGCGTGCGTGCGTGCGTGCGTGCGTGCGTGCGTGCGTGCGTGCGTGCGTGCGTGCGTGCGTGCGTGCGTGCGTGCGTGCGTGCGTGCGTGCGTGCGTGCGTGCGTGAGTGCGTGCGTGCGTCTCCCTCCCCTGACCCACTTTATCTTGAGTATAAAAAATATTTCACTGGTGCCATAAAAGCTTACCGTCGCACAGGATCTGTTTCAGTTGAAGTACGCTCTCATCCAAGTGGAGTTCGGTAATATTTGAAACTTTATGAACAGCAAGATTTCCGATTTCTTTCAGTTCGTAGTCGAATACAGCGTCGCCTATGCCAATAGAAATCATTCCAGCGGTCTCGTGCGTCTTTTTGGCTTCTGCGATTGTCAAATCTGGTTGCGCAGACCGACCATCCGTCAATACCATGCCAATCTTTACAGCATTCGGTCTTCCTGCTTTCAAGTAGTTCCGAATTTTCACAATAGCTTTCTCCGTGTTCGTGCCGCCTTTCAGAAATGTGAAGCTATTGAGATTGTTAACTATATCTGTTATCGACCACGTCAGTCCGAATTCATCTTGGATATGACTACTGAATGCCAGTGCACACATGTTGATATTATCTTTTGAAATATTTAGTCGCTGAGCAAGATCAACTAAATACGCTATTTCGCCTTCGAACCCGGCCTCAGTCATGCTGCCCGATGAGTCGAAGGCTATGCATAAATCCGTTGGAATGTCACATGCTGAAAAAAACAAAAAGAAAAAATTAATTGAGTTTCGTAATTATTAATAACAAAGATAGGACCCTGCAATGCTTCGAAATTCGAGTCGATTCGAAATCGTCCTGATGATTCGATTTGCGTTGCACTGATTCTGAAATTTTCGAATCGTCGAGATGTTCTAAAAATCTTACCAAATGTTTCCCTTGAATTCTTCCTTCACCGGGGAGAAGAGTGGTAAAAGAAGAGTTCAAGGAGGTTCCGCTACCGAAATTACTACTTTGATACGTTTTGGAATATCCACTTTTTTGAGTGACTCACCGAAACAGACAGGTCGTATGACGTACGAACAGGATCATAAATCCGTGAATTAAGCATGTTGCTAAAATAATATAGCATGATTCTAAAATAATATAGCATGATTCCTAAATAACATAGAATGATGCCGAATTAATTTAGAGATGATGCTGAACAACGGTAAGATCATGCTCTTTTATTGAGCATGATGCCTAATTATTTAAGCATGGTGCTGTATTATTTGGTATGATTTCACGAATGCTGCATTAATAATATAGCATGATGCTGAAATCAGGTCCGCGTACGTGAGTGTTATAAGTTTCATTTTAACATCATACTCAAATAATTAAGTATGATGCTATATTGTTTGGTATGATTTCATGAATGCTGCAAAATAATTAAGTATGATGCCTAAATAATTAAGCATGATGCTTAATTAAGCATCATGGTATATTATTTAGGCATCATACTTAATTATTTAAGCATCATGATTAATTCACTGGTTTATGATCCTGTTCGTACGTCGTAGAGTCGTCTTATTTATTTATTTATTGGAGTTTAAGGTCACATATTTATGCACAATGGCTAATCATGACCGTGACAGTTTTACGGGTGGAGGAAGCCGGAGTACCCGGAGAGAACCACCGAGCAACGGCGAGCAACTGTCAGCTCCCCAACATACCAACTCCACACAAGCAGGGTTAGCATTGGTTGAAGACAAGTGCACCATCGACGTGCAGTACGCCTTAGTACACAACGCCACCGTGCCCCCACGCGGGCAATGGAGATGAAGTGTCTTGCCCAAGGACACAACGCGGTTGCCGCAGGTGGGATTCGAACCGAGGACCTCTCGGCTTGCAGCCTGCACCTCTACCTACTGAGCCACCGCGATCCCCTGGCAATATATATTGTTGTAGGAAAGTGCAATATTTACAATCTGAAGAGCCGTGAGAACCGATTCGAGATTCAATTCGTTTCGACTCAAAATTCTCTGCCTTCTTCGATTCGTGATTCTATTCGACCCAAAATTAGAGATTCGCAAAGTTCGAACCAAAGATCTGTTAAAATAAGTTTATCACACGCGTGTTAGAGAACACATGGGGGAAATCAAACTCTGCCCTAAATACTTTATCAAAAATGTTAAAAAGCCAATTACCTTCATACATGACCCTTGAAAACATCTGCTCATTGACTAAAAATTGCTGAAGTTTAAGAACAAATACTCTCATCCACATAGGACTTGCCCAAAAACATCATTTTCTTACCTTGAAACTGCTGGGTTGGGAGGTAGCCTTTAGCCACCCTCCCAAGTTTCGTCCGGGGTGTGGTTTGTAAAGATGGCAAAGGAAGCACATTACCTCCCTATGACAAGACAAGAACGTCGTGATGTATTGCTATACTTACTCTTTTGGGTCAAGAGGTATGGTACTTCAAACCATAAGCGTATTGGGGAACATTGCGTTATGCTGGATCGGAGGGCGGGGGTTGTCAAATTTTGCCCTGAAATTATTTTTCAAAATTCCTTTACCTATCTTGAATTTGCCATGTCAGCCTCCTGAAAATATTCTGCTCATGTCCTGAACATTGCTAAAATAAAAAAAGACACAGATGGTTTCGGTATTTAATGACCGTTTCGGTTCGGTTTTTCGGTATCCCCAAGATATCGTTAGCGGTTCGGTTTTTCGGTATATTGTCCATCTCTAGTTACCAACGTAGCAACCACCTGGGTCCTGTGACAGTTTTCTGGCCATGCGGAGGTGTGTGGTCATGCTAGCGGTGGGGTGGAGTGGTTCCACCCTTCCCCGGGTTTTACGCCTCTTGATTATAGAACTTCAGAATATTTGCAAGCAAAAAGATAACGTGGATAGGTAACCAGGCGGATGAGTTGTTTGGTTGATTGAATAATTGTGTGTTGAGTGGGGCGGGTGGTTGGATGATTGAATAATTGTGTGTGAAGTGGGGCGGGTGAGGGGTAGGTAGAAAGTAAAATTCCCCCATTCTCCAGACTGCCTGAAATGTAGACCCTAAAAAGTTGTGTTGATGTTCTGCTAGTTGGCTCAATGTTTGAGGACTGCAAAGAGAATGGAGATAATAAACTGAGAACTTACAGGTTGTTTAAAAATGACTATTCAATGGAAACGTACTTAGTGAAAACGAACTCGGTGGAAGACCGGGAAATTTTTACTAAGCTTCGTATCAGCTATGATAAGTTAGCTATTGAAAAAGGACGACATTATCAACCGCCGAAGCTTGTTATCGACAGAATATGTACTTACTGTGAAGCAAACTCTGGGAAAATAGAAAACGAATACCATTTTCTTATGGAATGTTCACATTACTCAGAGCTTCGATCAGAACTATTTGTTCTGATCAACAGTGTGATTGACGGTTTTATTGATCTGAGTAAATCTGAGAAATTCAAATTAATATTTGAAAACAGAACCCCCAGTTTATCCCATAAAATCTGCAGCGTGATCCTGGATTTTTTCGTCAGACGATTATGATATGTTTAGTGATGTGTATTGGAAATTCTAGTTCACATATCCACGATCTTTTGCGTATCAAATTAATAAAAAAAAACATATATAGTACTTTGATCATGGAAAATTGGTGGATGAAATTGTAATATTTTGAGTTCTACTTTTGTTCATGTTACTTGTAGATTATCGCATACTGTTCTGTTTGGATGTTTTATGCTAATAAATGTTATGAGCCTGGATTCCAAATAAAAACAACCTCACAGTTCCGCGTATTTGTTGAATTCGCCAATCCGGTTCTTTTGCCATTGAACAGGACTAATCTGGACTTACTGACATGCCCTGTGCTCGCATTGATATCTGCTAACATCTGTTGACATCTTTTCTTATTGCTGAACACTTACACTGTGACGTCACATCGATTAACTGGCAACTGAATGTGGTAATCACCAAAATCAAGGACAACACATTTTCCATTCTTGCAATTGGTCAACGTCAAATCTGAAAATAGTTGTTAAAATTGATTGAATGTTTGAATAAATGCGAAATACAAATCTGGTGTCTCCTCAAAATTTCACTTCTGAAGTTTTGTTAACAAGGGTGACACTTGGAAGTGGCAAGTATGCGTAAAGAGCCCCGTCGTAGACACTCAACTTATCCTCCACCCTGTCAGGCAAAAAGTCAAAACTCGTCATCCATGCTGGTTAACCATTTACTCAACGCAGACGATATCAAAATTTATTATTTTTACATATAATGTTTTGATTTTTTCAACTGCTAAATTTGTATTTTACGCGGTGGCATGTTTCCAATTCGTTTAGCCAAAGGGTTAAGTGTAAATAACTGATCAATGTTGTTAGTGAGGAACTGTGCGTTCGTCAAAATATGTATCACAACGAGGTTGAATTGCAGATAACATACATCGACATGAGGTTATAATAATCTCGGCTACATTCCGTATTAGTACATTTATCCTAATTCAGGGCGTAACCATACGCGCGTGTGTGTGTGTGTGTGGGGGGGGGGGGGGGGGCACACCGACTTCTCCCAAAAATTTTCCGACCGGGAAATTATCATCTGGTTTGGTTTCTTAGATGTCCAGTCGTGACAGTCGGGACAAGTTGGGTTTAACACCCCACCCCCGACAATCTTCGCGACGTCCCTGCCATCATTACGAGTGGTTTTACATCAGCCGATCTTCGAGCATATTTCATGAACAGAAAACGTTACATTTTTGTCAACTTTTGTCATTAAAATTTTAACAAAACAGAAAAAAAGTCTATATTCTAAAAAAATCACGTTCACCGCATGCTTAGACAGGCCGATGGAACTTACTCAGCATCCTTTCAGCCACCGATACAGTGACGACGAAAACGGGTGGTGTTAAGGGGGGGGGGGGGGGGCATGACCCCCACTTTTTAAGATCATCCACTCTCCCAAACACTTTTGATGAATGGAAATTACCTATGGGCGCTGCGCTTTCAATCAAATCTAGTTTTTATTCAGAAGGCAAAAAGACAATTGCCCCAAAATTATGAAATAACGAAACAATTTTCTTTTTTTGTCCCCAAAAGGATAGCCTGTGACCACTCATTGGAACGAGTTTAAAGAGCTCGTTCCAGTGATTGGTCACAAGCCACGTTCTTTTGGCGCAAATTAAATAAAAATCCCCCCCCCCCCCCTCCACCAATCACCACCATCACATTTTCATGCTTCATGTCCGTTTGTTCTGTTGTTTTGGACGTGATATTTTTCAAATCGTACCTAGTCCAAATTTCGACGGAAAGCGCTCATGGTAATTTTGAGTACGGTGCGTCATTAACCCTTTACCCAACGTAACGACAAAACCGGCCAGCGCTATTCTCAAATATCGCCAATTAATTTTCATTATTTTTTCATTTTTTTTCTCAAAAACATAGGTTGCGTTGTGTACTAAGGCGTACTGCACGTTAATGATGCTCTTGTCTTCAACCAATGCTAACCCTGATTGTGTGGAGTTAGTACGCTGGGGAGACTGACAGTTGTTTGCCGCTGTTCGGTGATTCACTCCGGTTATTCGGATCCCTCCACCCGTAAAACTGCCCGACAGTAGGTGATCCGGGCTGTCGTGTCGAAAGTGTCATGTCGTTAAACCCCAATAAATAAATAAATAAATAAATAAATAAATAAATAAATAAGCGATTCTTAAAATTGTCTGTTATTCATAAGAGCACGCACAAAACTATGGTTCGCGTGTTTATGGACGAGTTGTTTTGGGTTATGGGCAAGTGCACTGTGTCATGAATATGTCCGCTTGTGCTGGTTTGAACGGTTTTTACTTTCCTCTGCCTCGTGCACATTTTTGAAGCAGCTGAGAACATAAATGCCAGCAAAATGCATTCGGTTCACAGTAAACACTTGATGTCCAAGAGCCCCGGATTTTACCAGCGTGAGGTGGAAATCTCTGTTCATCTCAGTGATCCACGTGTCGGGAACAGTTACGTCACATTTTAGTATTCCGTCAGGCTAATGCAGCATCTCTGGGAGAAATAATTTAAATGAGTTTCTGTACTACAGATATTGTATTACAAGACCTCCATCAAGAAGATAAAATGACAATGTTGTTCGCCTACTAGCACCGAGGGGTGGGGATGGGATGTGGTGGGGTGGGGGTGGGGGAACTGCGCCGGGATTTGGGGTGTTTTTAAAAAGTGTAGGCTGACCTACTGATACATCTGAGCTGAAAGTCGTGGGAAGGCTTTTGGTGCGCGTCCCCGACGCTGGTGAAGGTGGCAAGAGTTCGTAGTTCCATTACTGACAAGGTTCCATTCATATGAAAAAAACACTTGTTCCAGTTTTCCACCGGTCTTTCCTACATCGTGGTTGTCACGATTATCTTTGGAGAAAAAATGCACCATACACACAGGTAATAAATTACCCAAATTGTAAAGAAACAATTAAGTAGATACTGTCATGAAAATGCAGGAGATTGCTTCACCAAACATTAGTTTAAAAAAAACAATTCAGGGGGGGGGGGGGGACCCCGCAGACCCCCGGCAGACACCCGCTGATCGCTTCGCGCCTTCGGTGCCCATAATGCTCTTTCTACGCACTGCCCCAGGCCCGTCCTCGCTCTCTGCGATCCTGGCTTCGCAATGTCCACCTTCCTTAAGTTGGATATTACGCAGTAGAATATTGCCAGTTACGTGAACGAAATTTTGAAACACAGTGACACATTTTGATTATTGTGAAATAATGTCGGTATGGATGACATCGCTGGGTTGGTTCTAGTATGGGGCGGATCCGGCAACTCCTATTTTTGCAAATTGGCTTTTAAAAAGCGCCGAGACAAAGGGCACGATATTACCCGCGATAACACACGGACATCCACTATCGGGGGTCAGACTACCGGAGATAGTGGATAACTGGATGTCCATGTGCTATCGCAGAAAATACCGCATCCTAAGTATGCAACTAGTGCTCTGCGAAAAGGCCACCAGAGGGCCGCACTGATCTTCCATTTTTCAAAATTTTTCCGGGAGACCCCCAGACAACGTAGACGAGAATGGAACATCCCTCTCATGCACGCCCCCATCCCGTCCTACGGACGTCAGGTGATATTTGAATGGCCGATGATTGAAATGTGATGCCTCCAAACCCAGAATCTGGGTAGGAGTAATTTATTCATTACGCCGATATCATGTCCGTAAAAACGGATAATTGGCAGCTCATAAAGCTACAACCAAGTGGAGTTTTAAAACTCGACCTTGTGATCTTATAACCTCTTCACGTCATTTATCACGTGATCTGATTTTTTTTTTTCACTGTGAAACTGAAACTTTAGAAATTGTAAAGCACAATCAAACAATATTTATCAACTTGTATTTTTTCGACGATGAACACAGACAACAACAACAGCTGCTTCTGCTCTACTACTGTTGCTACTGCTAC
This sequence comes from Pictodentalium vernedei, assembly GCA_031216915.1. Classification (NCBI taxonomy): domain Eukaryota; kingdom Metazoa; phylum Mollusca; class Scaphopoda; order Dentaliida; family Dentaliidae; genus Pictodentalium; species Pictodentalium vernedei. The sequence goes on along the minus strand of CM062294.1, from coordinate 376,306,622 downwards.
TACTCTGGTAGAGTAGTGTAGCCGTTGGGGGACAATGGCGCTCCCAAAATACCCCAACCCCCCAAAAATAAATAAATAAATAAATAAATAAATAAATAAATAAAAAATTCTGAATTCTATAATCGACATGGGACGTCACCTAATGAAATTCCATATGACATACCACGATTGACGTTCCATCGAGTCTCAAAATAGAATATTTTTCAAAATTTCTCGCGGGAGGCCCAATCCTGAAATTTTTGAAAATACACTTCCCGACCGACGAAGGCGAGAGGGACACCACCTTGATATCTCTCCCCAACTCGAGACTTCTTGATATGCCTACAGCATAAAAAATATTGCAACCCCACCCCCCCCCCCCCCAAAAAAAAAAAAAAAAAAAAATACAGATCCATGTGCTCTCCCAATATAGATTCCTGGCTGCGCGCCTCCTCTATTGTTCTAGTTTCTCCATCCTTTAGACTCTTTTGGAAACGATTTGAGCCTGGGTACTGAATGTTATATTAAACCCTAAAGAACAAAGAAACGAGTATTACGACTACTAATTAGTCTTTGGCTCCGGAGTAAATAGATCGACACGAAAACAAAGAAGAATAACGAAAAATTCTCCCGGCGCCGGGATCGAGAATGGCGCTTCTTTGTACAATTATGATGTCCAACTAACTTGAAACATGAGTTTCTGTAACAATGTCGTGGATTCTTTTGAGTGTCTACGGGTTCAAATATGGGACCCTTTCCCAATGGCATTTGGGGATTTTTTCCCCCAACTCCAACCCGAAACTACCGAGTCTCTACTCAAATAAAACTTTAATTCACAAAATTAGTGGTATTCTGAAATTGACGGTTATTAAGACCCCAGAAAACCAATAATTACCAACGAGGCGTAGAAAGCATCTGAATTAAGGGAAAAGAACCAGTTCTTTTTTAAACCTTAAATATCTAATTCAAACTTTTCTGCAACATAACAGGTGTCCCAACATGCAGTCTTTGGATACAATTTCAAGTTACATTCTATGAACCTTTTCAGCTGTCTGCCAGCAAGTCTTAGCTTCCTGCATAGGCAGCCAAGACTTGTCTCGAAACAACTGCAAAGTCACAGAACGTAAACGGTAAAGTGTACCAAAAATGATTAGATATCTCAAGGGTTAATAGAGTGAAAACAGTTTAATAGAGATTACTGAGATTGGATTAATTATGATTTGAATTAGGCCTTGCCTTTAACCCTTTACCTAACATGAAAAGCAAAAGACACTTGCAAAAAAGATTCTTGAATAACTAATTTTTTTCATTTTTTGTCTCACAAACATAGGTTATGACCCCTCGTTGGAACGAGCTCGACGAGCTCGTTCCAACGAGGGGTCAAAACCTAAGTTTTTGAGACAAAAAAAAAGAAGAAAATATATTGAAAGTTAATTGGCGATATTTGAGAATAGCGCTGGCCGGTTTTGGCCGTTCCGCTAGGTAAAGGGTTAAGGACTAGTCTAGAAACAACTGCATAATCAGTGATGTTATCCCACCTGCGGCAACCGCGTTGTGTCCTTGGGCAAGACACTTCATCTCCATTGCCCGAGTGGGGGCACCATGACGCCGTGTGCTAAGGCATACTGCACATCGATGGTACGCATGTCTTCAACCAATCTAACCCTGCCTGTGCTGCAGTGCGGAGTTACAATGTTGGGGAGCTGGCAGCTGCTCGTCGTTGCTCGGTGGTTCTCTCCAGGTACTCCGGCTTCCTCCACCCGTAAAACTGTCACGGTCGTGATTAGCCATTGTGGATAAATATGTGACCTTAAACATCAATAAATAAATAAATAAATAAATAGTGATGTTATCAGTTCAATTCGAAGGCAAGATTTTTTATTCTTTGTAGGTTTCTTTTCCCACAAACAAATTCCCAACTGGAGCCCACATAGCGCGGATTTTCTCAATGACATGTGAACTGGATCCTTTCCAAAAGGGGACAGAAAAAAAAATCCAATTTGAAAATAACACTTCATATATTCGGAATATAGAACATTCTAAAGACCTTCTCTTCTTCGTTCGATTAAAACTGAATATCCAAGTTAGGTAACCTCCACAATGCCCTCACGTTAGGTGTCGATAATCCAAGCTAGTCTTCTCTTCTGAACTCAATCATTTGATGAGCGAATTGTCTCTTTAAAAAGTGGTATAAATGATACATATCTTGATTTTAATGACATAAAATTTAAAATTATCGCTAACTGGTGCGCCAAAGGACAATTTCCAAGCAATCAGCAGACATCGCTTCACTAGTCTCAGTTCGATTGCCCCGAGAAAGGAGTGTTTAATTTGAATAAATAGGCATTCATTATGTACTAGACTTATATATGGGGTTGATTTATGTTAATGTCTACAATGAGACAAGGGAAAAAACAATAAAAACACCTCTCAGTGACCCAGAAAAATATGTTTGTTATTTTATTTACCAATTTGAATAATTGATCAGAGTAAAAGTAATATGTTGTGACATTAACCGCGTCACTGAGCAGAAGATTTCTATATACTCCTGCGTACAACATAGTCCGATGGTCTGATAATTTTGCCCACAATACGATCGATGTTAAAATAGGTTAGAGGGGATCCCAGTTTTGTGCGTAACACACCTTTTCCGATGTTGCGTACATTGTACCCCCATCAGAATTCGCAACTCCAGTTCAAATTGTATCTGGACTTTTCTCCGAAAGGAAATTTCGCCCAAAGGGTAGCCATGCATAAAAAGTTGACGTGACCCAGTTTGGGTTTGCGTCACTTCTCTGAGCCTTGATGCTTACACTAAGAGCAAAGTTGCACGTTGAACCCCTCTCAACAACGCCTTTCCATGCCTTCATTGGCATAGCAACAACTTGTCACCAAAGAAATTCACGATGGCGACCCAGAAAACCAAAGTGGACGACAAAAAGCGTTTGGTCGTAGCAACACACACGGTGTATGCGCACTTACTCTGCGATATCGCCGTGGTAGTAATGTCACTGCATGGCTCCTCACGCTCGCTATCATGACGACCCAAGTGAAATCCACCAAACACCAGGGTATGACGATTTCAAGAACGCCTAAAACAGTGCGGTATGGGATGGGGAATGTATCCCATTACGAAGGCCCCAGTAGAGGTGCAGTAGTAAAGACGCGAGAAAGCCTGAAAACTCGACAGAATATGAGATCCATATATTATAAGTCTAAAATGAAACAACTTGAGAAGGATTTCAAATAAAAAGCACTTTTCATTCAAATGAATTCCATCGAATGTAATTTATCAACGATTTGGGCTATACCAACTGAGGTGACCATTTACATATTTCATAGTGTTATCATCACAAATCACATTGTAACTAATATTGATGACCCGACCTGCAGTATAACCGTGATGCAAATTGTTAATTAACCAACACGTTCCGTAACTATGTTAGGCCCCCAACTGCCCGAATCAGGTCCTACAGATCCCCATTGTTTGATCGACTGTGTGATAGTATCAAATCTATTATTGTAAGAAAGTACATGATTACTAGCAAGAGGAAAGACATATCTACGTCTTTCTACGTTTCCAGTCCACGCTACCATCCTCGCTTAGCAACGTCTCCTGATAAAAATAAGAACAAAATGGTTACACCACAACTGAAATATTTTGCAATGAACACTGTATTGTCAGTGGCTTCTCGGTCGATGTTATTTCCCCATGAATACCAGTTGAGCATGTGATTTATCCCATGAATACCAGTTGATCATGTGGCATTTGAACATCGCGCATTGATATTACGCACTACATTCGATTTTCCAAAGTTTACGTTCTATAAATAGACGGTTTCCCCAACTCGAGTGTGAATTGTATTTTAGGAACTTTTTGGACAATCTGGTTTCTTATGAAGAAGTTTGTTGTAGAAAAAGTGACTCTACAGCTGACCGAGGGGATGATTCACAATTGCAATTAGTTTACACTTGTTCGTATGGGGTTTTGACACAATTATAATAGAGCAAGCCCCTGTAAAAACGGTGGGTCGGGAAAAATGCTGTGCCGCTACTGGTCCGAAGAGTGTTATATTCATTATATCTGCCCAAACCTGTATACTGGACTTCCTTGATTAAATTCTATTTTTGGGTGCGTGTTGGCATTTCGTAATGAACTGTTATAACGGAAACCTTACTTGTATTTCCTAGAAGAACTTCACGTCCAAATCTTATTCATAATGTTTCTGCCCTAGCGTTAGGGGGGGGGGGGGGGGGGGGGGCTTTTGGGAACCCTCTAATTGTAACTGTAGCAAAAGACCACTGTTGGCATGAAAATACTTCATTTCATTTCCTATTTGATATCGATCCATTGACAAACCGTCGCCTGAGTGCTACTCTTGTATATCATGTTTATAATGTTACAACGCAAACCGCGCTTGTATCTCCCAGACGACTTTTTTGTCCAAACCTTGTCCCTAGTGTTTTGGGTTTTTTTTGCCTCTTGCAAGTGGTTAGATGGGGTGGGGCGGGTGTGTGAAGGGGGGGGGGGGGGGCTCTTGTGAATCCTCCAGCTAATCCTAATCTTAATCGTAGCAAAGACCGATGTTGGCAATAAAAAATTATTAATTACATCAGCCAAAATTTGTATACATTGGACATCATTTTTATATTCCATTTGTAGGCCCACATATACATTGCGTAATGAACTGCTTTATCGCTAATCGCACTAGTATTACCCAGAGGCGCTCAACTAAAAGATTCTTGTTCTCTCTCTCTCTCTCTCTCTCTCTCTCTCTCTCTCTCTCTCTCTCTCTCTCTCTCTCTCTCTCTCTCTCTCTCTCTCTCTAGCTGACATAGCCACGATGGCTTATTCCACCACACCTCAGTTCATAAGATGTTTCTTTTTTCTCTTTTTTTCTCTATACACCTCATCCCATGAACTTGCTCTTGCTGCCAAACTATGCAGCAAAATCTTGAAATAATTCCTAAAATATTCATTAAAAATGTAACTAAATTAATTGTTAGCGAGTTTAATCCGTTGGATATTTACCTCTACATAAATTTTTATTAAAATGTTGTTACCCTCTCACAGTAATTCTACACCCCCGCCCATGATCCATACTCACCTTACATCACAACACTCTATTTTATGTTTCCTTCTTTATCTTTTTACTTTACTTTCTCTCACCCAACTGAAAATATACCCTACCCTCATAGTGTATTTCACGATTCTAATAATGATAATTTTGACATTCATCACAACTGTGTTCTTGCACATTGTAAAAGATTTAGTAATTTCATATAATTATGTCTAATGAAATCACATTAGATGAAATCCAGAGTGTAACTACTATACACCACAAGACTTCAGAAAGATGACCCGAACACAACAAAGAGTGTTTTCAGTCTTTAATTTAAACGGCCGTAGCTTCAATGCGAACTGGGAGCATCTAAAGGACTTGTTGCGTACTTTACAAAGTGACTCTAATCACTTTGACATAATAGGGCTGACGAAAACCTTTACTATTAAAGAAAACGTCACCTACACGATGTAGGGATACCACCCTCCACTCTTGCGAACACGACCTGATGATAACGATGGAAGGGATGGTGTGGGTATATTCGTTAAAGAAACCCTACCAGTAGGGGGAGAGCGATGAACCGACGGGGACCTCGGAAGTGACGTAATGTCAGGTGACCCAGTGACGCCATGTTGTGTTGTCATGGCCGTCTTGTTACGTCATCCCCATAATGATACGTGGTTTTAGTGTGCATAGCGCGTGTTGTTAGGGTGATACGTGTTTCCGACGTCCATTTTGTATACTGGAGGCCACCATCTTGGTTTCTATGGTAGCACGTGGTTGCTATGTAACCCAAAGGCTTTTTACAGGATAAGGGTATGTTCGAGGGCATGTTCCCTTGTACAAGAGTAATTTCCCGATTCGTAGAATTACCACAAACAACCCGATAAGTTGTACTATTTCGAATTCTTTCAGAATCCTCTGCTTCTGTCAATCTATGCAATAGTTTTCGTCTACCCGACCATGTTCGTTTGTCCTGGAGTTGACTCCTGTAGAGTAGAAGAGCCTATCATGTGGAACAGCTTTGCTTATTGTTGCTATATTTAGCTTTTCTGATCTGTTCTTGCTAGTTCTGACCCTATTCCGAGTACTCTTGTTGTTTCATTTATCTAGATCACCCAATCAGTTCACATCAATCTCCCCTTATTACAACGAAGTCCTATACGATTCTCACCACCTCTGTATCCAAAGGCCACGTCCCATGGAATCCCTTTTTGGAAAACGTCTCTGGTTATGGAATCCCTCTTTTATCGCATGAGCCATGAGGGCCATGATAAAATCCCTCAATGAGGCCTAATTTACTCTATCTCTTAGCCTCATCTCGGTATTTAATGGCCATATCCGATGGAGTCCCTTTTAAGAATCTCTTTTTGGAAAACGTCTCTGGTTATGGAATCCCTGTTTTATCGTATGAGGCCATGGGGGCTATGAGAAAGGCCCTCAATGGGGTCTAATTTACTATCCCTTTTCGCCTCATTTCTGCTGAGGCCATGAGGGCCATGAAAAATCCCTCAATGAGGCCTAATTTACTGAACCTCTAGCCTCATTTCAGTATTTGGGGATACCTATGTCATGGCGACGTACTATTGGAGGGTACATATCAAGGATACCTTCTGGGGATTCCCCTTTTTAGTCGTATGAGGCCATGAGTGCTATGAGAAAATCCCCCAATGAGATCTAATTTACTATCTCTCTTAATCTCATTTCGTCTGAGGTCATGAGGGCCTTGAAAATATCCCTCAATGAGGCCTAATTTACTATCCCTCTTAGCCTCATTTCGGTATTTGAGGATACCTATGGCCCGGTATTGTATTGTGTGAGGATACCCATCGAGGATACTTTCTGGTGAATCCATTTTTTTTGTCATATGAGGCCATGAGGGCCACAAGAAAGTCCCTCAATGTGGTCTAATTTACTATCCTTCTTTACCTCATTTCCTTTGAGGCTATGAGGAACATGAAAAAATTCCTCAATGAGGCCTAATTTACTATCCCTTTTAGCCTTATTTTGGTATATGAGGATACCTATGACCCGGTATTGTATTATTTGAGGATACCTATCGAGGATACCTTTTGGAGAATACCTTTTTTGTAATATGAGGCCATGAGGTCTATTCTACTACCCCTCTTAGCCTCATTTCTGTTGAAGCCATGAGGGCCATGAAAAAACCGTCAATGAGATCTAATTTACCAGCCCTCTTAGCCTCATTTCGGTATTTTTTCATGGCCCTCATATACCAATGTAAGGCTAAAAGGGATAGTAAATTAGGGATACAGAGGTGATGAGAGTCATATTGGACTTCATGGTAATAAGGGGAGATAACTTTGCATAAAGATTATGGCGTATGAAATAATCCGATTGGTTAGTTAGTGTCAGTAAAGTGAACTGATTGGGTGATCTAGATAAATGAAACGAGTACTCGGAATAGGGCCAGAACTAACAAGAACAGCCCAGAAAAGCTAAATATAGCAACAATAAGCAAAGCTGTTAAAGGTTAATAAATTATCGCGTTAATCAAAGACTATCGGCCAAGGGTACTAATAATTTCGATCAGATTGTGAGCTAGATTGTTGACGTGTGGGTTAATCAAAAAACATATTGATTCCCCATAGTCCAAATTCCGCTCTACGTTTCAGTAAGCTATTGTGAGTGAAATACATGTTTTAATCAGAGACTCTCAGTAGTCATGGCTTCTGGTAATTCCGTTTAAATTCTAAACTCGTCTGCTGAAGTGCCATTCAGTTACGGAACAGAATGATTTGTCGTAGTCCAAACTCCACTAAATTTACACACAATTATGTTTGACCAGAAGTATACGTGATGTTTACCAACGAATCATTCTACAACCCATCTTTGGATTACTTCAAGTTTCTATTCACCAATCCAGTAATCGCATTTTTCACTGGCCTAATAATCCATTGATCTAACCCCCCCCCCCCCCCCCCCCCCATCGTCAATACTGCAGACCAAACTTTGCCCAAACTTACAACTATTGCTGTGGTGTGAATTGCTGTCAATCAATCATTAGTGCTTCCAACGAAAAAAAAACCCACTTAACAAGGCCTCAGAGAGTACAAAAGAAGTCGTTATTTGTACCCACTGCACATCGTGTATGAACACAATGTAAGGCTTCCATTTAAAGTCTAGTTTTTTCCTCCTATCCTCACATTATCCACTAAGTTCACCAGTTAAGCTTCATACCCATCCAAGATACCAAATGACGTGATGCTGAACTCAGCAAATTTATGTACATATTTTAGTGTTTTTACCATATTTGTACAGAATTATTGTGTTCCCAATCTGACTCCAAATCATATACTAAAGCTGCAACAGACTGTGACTACAAAAATAAGAACATTTTCGTTTACCAATTCACCCCCCATTAAACACTGCCACAGTGTCCGGATCTTGAACTCCTACTGTATTCACCTTGGATTAATTCTTGAATTAAAACACCCAAAGAAAATACGGTATTCTTTTTCAACGGGAAGGTACGGTAACATGTCGACACATAATGGCGAGTAGCATTGCGCTGGACGAGGTGCAGATGGAAGCGGATTACGACTTTATCCGACTCCACAGTGAAAAAGTATGTTCCCTACCAGAAAATGACGAATCCCCATTCAAAAACCACATAAACGATTGTAAATACTTTTCGCCTAGTGACTTTCGGTCTACGACTAGTAGTTTAGACGCCGGATTCTCACTATTTCACATCAACTGCCAAAGTCTTAAAAGCTCACTGGGATTCCTTTCAACACTTGTCATGCAATTTACAAACAGAAAAAAAATTCTTTCGACATAATAGGGCTTACCGAAAGATTCCGTATTCCTCCAGACACTTCGTTTAAACTTGAAGGTTATGCCCCTATTATAAAATGTATGAGACCCGATGATGATGATGGCCGGGGAGGAGTTGGGCTACACATTAAAGAAGGGATAACATATAAAGTCAGATGAGACATCTCAGTCTTCATTCGTCATGTCTTCGAATCCCTATTTATAGAAATAAAAGATAAACATAACTCCAAAAGTATTGGTATCATATATCGACTCAACACCCCACCTAAAGCCGACATCAACTTCTTCTTATCAAAATTAACTGAAATAACGGATGTTTTGAATTCCGAAAATAAAAAAAGTTTATATTATGGGAGACCTGAACCTCGACCTTTTAAAGGCATCCTCACACTCCAAGACAGAAGAATTTATTGATCTCATGTTTAGCCAAGGATTTTTACCTTCTATTACAAAGCCGACGAGAGTTTCGAGACATTCTGCTAGTTTGATAGACCATATCTTTACAAACAATACTTCACAAACAGCACTACCGGGAATAATTTTATCGGATGTATCAGACCATTTTGGGTTTTTTTTACATTGAAGTTACACCCCAAAAATATAATGCGCCACTGTTTACTCTGAAACAAATTATAAACGCAGAAAGAATCGCCGAATTCAAAATACTTCCCTCAGAGAGTGATTTTAACCCGGTAATGGAGTCGAATTGTCCCAACGAGTCATACGAAACCTTTCTTAGATTCTATATGAAAGCCTACGATAAAGCTTTCCGTACAAACGTGTTCGCCAGAATACGAAATTTATTAAGAAGCAGCCTTGGATGACAAGGGGGATTATCATATCCTCTATCAATAAAGATAAATTCTACAACAAAAAACTTAAGGCCCCCAACGGACAGAACGTATTAAATTACAAAAACTATTGTAGAATCTTCAACAAGATCAAAAAGAAGTGCAAAACCATTTATTATAGAGACATCCTAAACGAAAATAGAAACAATATGCGAAGAACATGGCAAATCTTAAACGAAGCTATAAATATGGGAATACGCGAAAGAGAATTGCATCGTTTTTTATACAGTATGATATAGAAATAAAAGAAGCAAATAACATAGCAAACGAATTCAACAAATTTTTTATCAGCATTGGAAAGGCTGTAACCGACCAGATTCAGAAACCAAACAAGTCCTATTTAGACTACATGAACACTAATATCTCCAACAACTTTTATCTGTTACCCACAGATCCCACAGACGTCAGCCGATTAGTAAATAAAATGAAGCCCAAATTATCAAAAGACTGCGATGGTATAACTAGTAGTCTTCTTAAACAAACAATAAACGAAGTATTGGATCCCCTCACACATGTTATTAATAATTCTTTTTTTAATGGCAAAGTACCTGATAGGATGAAGATAGCCAAAGTGATACCTATATTCAAAACAGGCGATGAGCATAGATTTACCAATTACAGACCTATTAGTATACTTCCCGCGTTTTCAGAGGTACTGGAAAAACTAATGGAAACGAGACTTGTAAATTTTCTAAAAAGACTCAATATTTTATACCCCCACCAGTACGGATTTAGAAAACGCCATAGCACCATTCACTCAATCCTCCAACTTCTGAAAAGCACCGCAATAGAAAACAATAAACAAGAAAAGAACAGCACAGCACTTTAGCACTGTTCTTGGATTTGTCCAAGGCCTTCGACACAATAAATCACGAAATTCTATTATGTAAACTCGAAAAGTATGGTATCCGAGGCCTCGCGAATAATTGGTTCAGAAATTACCTGTCTTACAGGCTTCAGTATGTTATGTTCGGAGAACACAAATCAGATTCAGTGAAACAAAGCTGTGGTGTCCCACAGGACTCATTTCTGGGCCCTGTACTCTTCCTTTTATATATCAACGATATTCGTAAATCAACATCACTCCATCTATTGTCGTTTGCGGATGATACCACGGTACACTGCTCCGGTTCAGACGGGAATGCCATAACACACTATTTCAACAACGAAGTTCAAAAAATATTTGAATGGTGCTCGACGAACCAACTGCTGTTGAATGCTAAAAAAAACCACTTATATTATACTTAACCCAAATAAAAGTAAGAATAACAATTTCTGTCAAGAGATAAAAATAAATAATCAAAAGATAAGCAAAGTCGGGGGAAGTGAGACAGAAAAATCTCTAAAATTTCTTGGAATAAGCATTGATGAACACTTAACCTACAAAGCTCATATATCTAGGCTATGCTCGAAAATAACGCACGCAAATTATAACCTCAAAAAAGTAAAACATATTCTCCCACGGAAAGTCATGAAAACGTTGTACTACGCCCTGGTTCATAGTCATCTGGTGTACGGGATTTTAGCATGGGGCAATTCATAAGCTATTAATAAACTAGTTATCATGCAAAAGCGCTCATTAAGAATAATAAATAACAAAAAAATACAATTCCCATACAGACCCCTTATTTAAGGAAAATAAAATACTCAAAGTAGATGATTTGTTCAAATTGCATGCATTACTGTTCGCGCATGATTGGCAAAATGACAGATTACCGGCTTCCTTTAACGATACATTCAAGGTTACTGACAATCCACTCGGTAGGACAACCAGGCAGTCGGGACATTTATACATAGAAAAAACACGTACACGAACCCTAGATAAAATTCATCTATACGCCATCACGAAACTATGGAACGCTTTAGACGACACAGTTCGAAATATCAGTAACAGGACTACATTTAAGAAAACATTGACCTCAACATTCCTTTCGTCATATTCGACTTATGTCCGTTGCGATAATCCCTACTGTCCAGACTGTACTTAGTAAATATTGATCATAGTGACCCATTAGCAAATTAAACAAATCCGCAATAGAAACATACTAGTCGTGCGATATGTCCTAATCTTGCATCCTCGTCCAATGCAACCTGCAGAGTTTTTCCCTCCAGTTGCCCCACTAACCCCGCGTAGAGCCACACACGGTTAAGAAGCTGCAAACAATACTTTTGAGGAACAAATTTCCGTTCGGGAACACGTATTTAAGTAAGTGCTTGGTCAAGTCGGTCGGCTAATCATGGGAAGTCGCATGCGGTGAACTGACCGACACCTAAATGATGTCAGCTAGTTTACCGCATTCTCCCCCATGGTGCGCCCACCGATATTGACTCCTCGTTCAATTATAAAGATCATGATCTTCTCTAGTTGGGACGATATTATCCACTCGATTTGACTGATTGTGGCTCTTGAACTTTAAGCGGAGCAATGGTGGTAATTTAGCAAGCAGGTTGCTCTCTGCGGACTCTGCCTAAACAGAAACACCACCCTCCCGCTGGCTCTTTAGCCTAGCTTCTCACACTTGAACGTAGCTTCGACCCAAGGACCGGAAAACCAGCATCCCTATCATATACCGAATAAATAGCCACATGTTTACTCATCTAGTCACAGTCTGTTCGCGAGTTCTGTTTCCTTTAGGGGGTGGCAGGTAGACAGCCAATCTGGCTATGCCACTTCCCACGGTATGCTATCTGTTACTCATGTATAATCTTTATTTTTGTTTACATCATACCTATATGCATATCGTGAATAAAGAATCTGAATCTGAATCTGCTGTTCCATGTGATAGGCTCTTCAACTCTACAGGAGTATACCCCAGGACAAACGAACATGGTGGTGTAGACGAAAACTATTGCGTAGATAGACAGAAGCAGAGGATTCTGAGAGAATTCGAAATAGTACAACTTGTCGGGTTGTTTGTGGTAATTCTACGAGTCGGGAAATTACTCTTGAACAAGGAAACATACCCTCCGAACACACCCCTATCCTATAAGGAACCTTTGGATCACATAGCAGCCACGTGCTACCATAGAAACCAAGATGGCGGCCTCCAGCATACAAAATGGACTACGGAAACACGTATCACCCTAACAACACGCGCTGCTCATGCGCACTAACACCACGTATCACTATGGGTTGACGTCAAAAGACGGCCGCTTACGCGGGTTACCATGACAACACAACATGCTCCAGTTGGGTCACGTTACATGACGTCACTTCCGGGGCTCCGCCGGTGTCCCCCAATGAGGACCGGTTCATTGCTCTCCTACTGCTCCTACCGTTTAAAATCCGCGAAGACTTGTTTATCTTCATTCCTCATATTTTTTAATCTCTCTTCATAGAACTTAATTTGAATTAAAAAACCCTAGTTGGTGTAATATATCGCCCGAATGCAGCTCCTAAAGCAGATTTAGACTCTTTTTTGAACAACCTGAACGAATTACTGGGTAAGAGCAACAAGGAACAGAAATCAACTTATCTAATGGGAGATTTCAATCTTGATCTGCTTAACTTCTATAATCATCAAAAAACTACCCAAAACGTAAATAGTGTATTTAGTCCTGGATTTCCTCCGGTCATTGTAAAGCCAACGAGAGGTACAGACTATTCAGCCACTCTTGTACATATATTTTATGTAACACAACTGGAAAAGTATTAAGATCAGGTATCATAATAACAGACGTAAGTGATCACTTTGCAACCTTTCTAGTAGATGAAAATATAGCAGAACCCATTCCCAGTCGTCAAATGATCCCTAATGGTCCTTTAAAGCGGTGAATGTTAATCACTTTAAAAGACTGCTTTTATCCTCCGATTTCTCAAACGTAACAAATGCAACATCGTCACTTGATGCGTGCTCCGATTTCCAGGAAGTTTATAAAAGAGCATTCGAGGAAGTGTTTCCATTGCGAATCATTAACACTAACAGGAAGAAAATCAAGCGAGAACCGTGGATGACGACAGGCCTTTTAGAATCCTTCTTTCAGAAACACAAACTATTCATGAAAAACTTCGGTCACCAACAGACTTCAATATAAGAACATATAAAACCTACTGTGTGAGTTTAATAAGTTAAAACGGATATGTAAGGCCAATTATTACAACTCAGTTTTAACACAGAATATTTATGATATAAAACAAACATGGGCGATCATAAAAGGTGCTATTAATAATTCAAAATAGTTAATTAGTCCAACAGCATCCTTCATTGACGGCAATAATCAGCTAACTGATAGTAAGTAGGGGCGCGGTGGCGTTGCGGTAACCGGTTTCCGTCCGTTCACCGAAGTTAAGCGATGTCGAGCCAGGTTTGTTCATAGATAGGTGGCCGTCTGAGCGATCGATTCAGACTCCGCGTTGTGTTTTTGGGCAAGGCACGTAACCCCGATTGTCCACATGGGGGCACGATGACGCAGTGTACTAAGGCATACTGCACGTCGATAGTGCCCATGCCTTCAATCAATCTAACCGTGACTGTGCTGCAGTGCGGAGTTACGATGTTGGGGAGCTGGCAGCTGCTCGTCGTTGCTTGGTGGTTCTCTCCGAGTACTCCGGCTTTCTCCACCCATAAAACTGTCACCGTCACGATGTGACCTTGGCTGTTAAAGTGTCGTTAAACCTTAATAAATAATTAAATAACTGATAGTAAGTCAATCACAAATAAGTTTAATTCATTTATTTCCTGTATCGGCAAAGTCACTAGTGAACAAATACCCACTTCCACCAATCATTTCCCAAACTTTTTAAAGAATGACAATAACAAAATGATAAACAACAACGATTGCAGAAGTAACAACAACAACAAAAGCAATAATAACATAAACAATTATAACAACGACATTAGTAACAATCGTAATCTGTTGATGTCTGTCTTCCTTTACCATACGAACATACAGAAGGTAATCCTTACAGTAAAAACTCGTAATGGCAAAACAAGCAGCGACTGTACTAATCTGTCTACCAAATTACTCAAAGAAACTGTAACAGAAAGAGCCGAACCCCTCACACATATAATAAACCTCTCATTCTCGTCTGGAGTAATACCTGACAAAATGAAAATAGTAAAGGTCGTACCTATTTACAAATCTGGAGACGCCAGAATTTCTAGTAATTACAGGCCTATCTGCATAATTCCGGTATTCTCCAAAGTTCTGGAAAGATAATGTATAGCCGTTTATCTTACTTCTTAGCTAAAAATGACATTCAGTACTAGTTTCAGTTTGGATTCAGAAAAAAAACCCTCTACTCTACACCCTATAATACAACTTATTCACGATGTTGCCTAAAGCAATGGCAAACCTACAACGGATCGAACAATGTCAGTAGCCCATAATTTTTCTAAAGCATTTGACACAAAAGACAATTCTATACTCTTATGTAAACTCGAGTACTAATGTATAAGAGAAAGGCCCAATTCATGGTTAGGAGTTATCTAACCGGAAGAAAGCAGTATGTCCAGTAAAAAGACTGTACATCAGCTTCCGCAAACATAACATGTGGGGTACCTCACGTTTCAATCCTAGGACCGATTCTTTTTTATTGTATGTAAATGATATCAATAAATCTACAACTTTAAACCTCTTATCATTTGCCGACAATACTACAACATACGCGGGAACCATATTTTCAATACACTGACAAAAAAATAAACATGGAACAACCTCCTCTAATCAATTATCACTTAATGCCACTAAAACCATTAAACAGAATTCTTTTTATTGTATGTAAATGATGTCAATAAATCTACAACTTGTGGGGGTACCTCACGTTTCAATCCTAGGACGGATTCTTTTTAATTGTATGTAAATGATATCAATAAATCTACAACTTTAAACCTCTCATCATTTGCCGACGATACTACAACATACGCGGCGAACCATATTTTCAATACATTGACAAAAAAATAAACATGAAACAACCTCCGCTAATCAATTATTACTTAATGCCACTAAAACCATTAAACACAATTCTTTTTATTGTATGTAAATGATGTCAATAAATCTACAACCAACTTTAACCCCCTTATCATTTGCCGACGATACTACAACATACGCGGCGAACCATATCTTCAATATATTGACCGAAAAAAAATAAACACGGAACTAGCTCCGCTGTTCAATTATCACTTAATGCCACGAAAACCAAATGCATGCTGCTACACCGTCCAAATGACACATGGAAGTTAGATAATAATCCCATAACTGTAAACAACACACGTGTACTACTTGTAGGCAAATCCCACGTAGGCAGAACGGTCAAATTCTTCGATGTTAATTTAGATGAAAACCTAACTTTCAAGCGCCACATCTCGAATATAAGTTCAAAATAGCTAAGTCTATTTGGGTCACTTATGAAGCAAAAAAGTTTTTACCTCTCAATACATTAAAAATTCTGTATTTTAATGTACGCAATTCACATTTGAGGCCATGCACTGGCTGCTAATAAACTAAGTACCTTACAAAAGCGAGCCAAACGAATAATCAACAATAAAAAGTTTAACGCCCACTTCGAGCCGTTATTCAAGATGAATAAAATCCTTAATTTTAGGCACGATTGGACCAATGATGCTCAAGGTTTTTCCACGCGATTATTAAAGGAAACAATACTTCATGTTGTAGCCCCACTGAACTATATTTTCAACCTTTCCTTCTCAACTAGTATGTTCCCGGACAACATGAAAATATCAAGAGTAGATCCTGTATTTAAAAATGGCGATCCACAGCAATTCAACAATTACCGACCGATCAGCATCTTACCTGTATTTTCAAAGCTGCTAGAGAAACTAATGGCTAAACGATTAATTAGCTTTCTTGACACGTACGGAATTCTGAGTGAGAACCAATATGGATTTAGAAAAAAGCATACAACCATTCATTCCATTATGCAGCTACTAAAATTTGTAGCTGAAGAAAACGATAAACTGACAAAGGATTCAACCCTAACAATATTTATTGATTTGTCGAAAACCTTTGATTCGATTAGTCATGATATTCTTCTGACCAAAATGCAATTCTACGGAATCCGGGGAGTAGGATATTCTTGGTTTGAGAGTTACCTAGATAACAGACAGCAATATGTCAGCTACCAGTCAAGTGTATCTTCTCTTTACAAAACAACATGTGGGGTGCCTCAGGGGTCTGTACTTGACCTGTACTATTCTTAATTTATGTTAATGATATTAATGCTGCCTCGGAGCTGAATATTCTTTCTTTTGCTGATGACACAACTGCTTACACGGCTGGACATGATATGAAATTACTAGAAACACAGGCAAACAAGGAAATTGCTAATCTATACAAATGGTGCTGTAGCAACAAACTTAAAATAAATGCTAATAAAAGTAAATATATGCTTCTCCACCCTCACGGTAATGATCATAAATCAAATCGAATACGATTGAAACTAAATGGACTAGATTTAAATTGTTGTGGAAATCGATATAATGAAAAATCAGTGAAATTCCTTCGTGCTATCATTGACGAGAACTTATCCTTCAAACACTATATCGAATCGGTGTGCAAGAAAATTTCCAGCGCCATTTACTGCCTAAATAAATTAAAGAGAACACTAACAGTAAGCGCCCTAAAGTCCTTATACCATGCCCTGATACATTGTCACTTCATTTATGGAATAGCGATATGGGGAAATGCCGCTAGTACAAGCCGTATTAATAATGCCCTACAAAAAAGGCAATTAGGATAATAAACCGAAAAGAATACAACAGTCATACTGACCCCATTTTAAAAAGAATAGTATATTGAAATTTCCTGACCAATTCAAATTATCGGCTCTCACCTTTGTACATGACTGGCACACTAATAAATTACCTGTATCTTTTGAGAATTTCTTCCACAGACTTGAAACAAACACGAGACAAAACGGCCAATTAGGCGCGAACAAACCAAGGACAACCTTCTCCTCCAACTTGCCAGTCCAATTGCTAACACTTTGGTGGAACAATCTCGAAGGAAATGTCAATGCTATTACTGAAAGGAATAAATTCAGAGCACAATTAATTAAAGGATATCTGGAATCATACTCGTCAACGGTACATTGTTCCAGAATTGAATGCCCGGATTGCTAACCTTCAGCCTGTTAGGAAATACAGTGGATATAGAAACGCTGGGAGGGGTGGGGGTGGTTACTGTTGATATACCCATGGAACTGTTTCTCTGCCTCCGCCCCAGCCGTTGGCACCTAGATCACTTATAGTCTCATGCGTGATTATTACCCGTGAAGCCTATAACATTATGCTGCGTTTTCTTTTCCACGGGCCAAAGCGTGGCATGTGGCAGCTTAATAGACAGACCGCCTCAGGATGCTGCCCAGGAGGGGCTGGGATCCACTGTGACCCCCGGGGTGGGGTCGCTTACCATTCTTGTATTGGAGCTCCTGAATCCTGTTAATCCACCACAAACTCCTGTTACCATTCATTGATAATTCACTCTTATTTGAATAGAAATCTGGACCCGTACTATAATATTGTATCACGGCGCTTTGCATCATAAATTGTTTTTTGTTTTTTGCGTTTCTTGTTTTCTTTTTGTTTTTTGTTTGTTTTTTTTTGTGGGGATGGCAGGAAGACAGCCAATGGCTATGTCATCCCCAAGCAATATACTCACATATATAATGTATTTATTTTATCCACAACAGAATTGTAAACACGTTGTATATTACTGAATAAACAATCATCATCGTCACCAATAGAAAACTACCACAGTCTTTAAATAGCCTTTACAGAATTAGCACAAACGAATCAGACATACTCACTATAGAAACAGGCTTAATAAAGAGACTTAAACCTGGAACACAATTCACTTCAAGTCTTCCCCTGCATACTTTTCCCAAAAAATGTGGAATGATATTGATCTAGAGGTTCATAAATACCCCAGAAACATTTTGAAAAGAATATGATTAATATGTTCCAAGCCTCATATAAAGCGCTTATCAGATGTAGTAATAGAACATGTCCCGAATGTGGGGAAGCTGACTAGTCATAATCACTTCTGCAAGTCTTGCTCTCATTAAATGTTTATAAAACCCAGAATACATACCTTTACTGACTTCTTTAAAAGTCTTTTCTTTTTTTCTGTTTGTTTGTGGTGGTTTTGGTTTCTGTTTGTGTTTTTTGTTTTGTTTTGTTTTTTCCAACTAAACTCGCTCTGGATGACATCTCACATCTTTCAAATCCCAATATAATTATGTTGTCAGGGCAAGAAAACAATCACCGTACAAGTCGTCATAATTTCCGTTTCATTTTGTTTCAGAAGCTATGTTGTTTTATGTCTTTTAAGGAACAGAACTTGACAGAATTATGGTTAGTCAAGGCGGTGCCTTTTAGATAAACCAACTCCATATTCTGTCCGGACATAGAATAATTATGTTTTATGAAAGGAATAAACATAAGAATTGAATCATCACTGTTCGAAATCCACGAGGTGATGAAACAAACAGATCACGTACAAATTTACCATCAAACGCTCTCAGAGGCTGTATACATTAGAGTAAGTTATTGTTGTTGGTTGTGTAATGCATTTTCACCAAAGACGCTTTATTTTCAAACAACAATCGAATCGTGTTGTAGGAGGATGTCGAGAGAATTTTGGGGCTTTCTCTTTGGTAATAATAAGAGTATCTAACATCGATTTTTGTTAGAAAGCCCTATTACAGAGCTCACATCATTACTGAATGAAAAAGAAAATAATTTTTTTACCCGTTCCAAGAGGTAACATCCAATTTGTCCCACATTCTAGGTGGTAACATCCAATTTGTCCCACATTCTTAATTTAAGCATGGAAATACAATGTGACGATGGGGAACTGTTAATTAATTCTCTATCTGCTTGATCAAAGTTTAAGACTTATAGTTCATTTAACTTTAGTAAATCAGGTGACTGAATAGATCACTTAATTATTTGGAATAAAAACAAACAGAACGTATATTACACGATGTTTACATTGAAACTTGCATATCTAATTAATAATAAAATTAAGTTCGCACAAATACGCACAACACTGAATAAAATGAAATCAAAATTTACATTAAAAATAGCACATTTGATATGATAAAAACAAATATTGATAATTACAAACACAAATATACACAAAATATCATAGCTTATTTACAAATTGTCCCTTGTGTGCATCAGGGTGCCATCTGCAATGCGCGCAAGGGAAGAAATATGTGATAATTGTCTACTGAAAATACTTAAAAAATAGATTGGAGTCAGCCTATTCGATGAAGACAGTATAATATAGGACGATACCAACTAGGATGTCTGGTGCTAAGAGTTCAATAGAATTTCCAAGTATTGTCAAAAGTGTCACGTGATTAGTAGTTTCCAGTCAGCTGTTAACAAGGAAGAGTGCTCATCATTTTTTTAAATGGGTTCAGCCAAACTGATGCAGACTAAACTAATGATTCTAAAACTTTTCACAAAACCAATATTATGTGGGTATATGAGATCAAGTTGTTAGAGAAATCATTATTACTAATGGATGCAATCTAAAATCAGTTGGGTTAAATGTGAACCAAAATCAACTGGGTTGAGTGAATATGAACCCCAACTGGGTCCTATTCGCTCAATCCAGTTGGGTTCATATTCACACAACCCAGTTAATTTGGGTTCATATTAACCCAACTGATTTTAGAGTGTAACATCGGGTGTAGTTTCAACAAGGATAATTCATTTAGCTCCAGTTATTATCGTCAGTTTTTGTCAACCCCATCGATGAGTTCATTATGTGTCTTAATATAATTCAAATCCTAACAGATCCATAAACGTTTATTCATCAACAAGTAATTATATAAACAGTATCATCAAACAAACTTGTTTTTACCATCCAGATACCATCATTTTCAGTGCTGTGCCCTACAATATTGTGCAAAATAATTTTTATTCATTTGTATAATTTGAGGGATTGTTATCTTTTGATGACACTGAGATGTAGATATGCTTTACCGAAGTGCACTCTGCCACAGGTAAACTCACGTTACAGGGGTGTATTGCTAGTTCGTCTATGTTTTTAGACTTTGACATTCGAACCAGGACATCAACTAACAAAAATGTTGGTGATGTAGGACGTCGGAGCGCGATGGCTCGGGCATATAATATCTAGGACATACCTAACTGCTTTTATCAAAGAATTACGCTACAAATATACTTTCCATTGATAAAATACTGTATTAAACATACAACAATTACACAACAGCTAGGTAGAGGCGACCGACCATCTGGGTGTTTTCAACGGGTCATGGCCATAAAAATCAATTGTTTTTAGTTACTCCCTCCCTGAAGTGGAATTCAACCGATATAGCGAGTCGGACATTTATTGAACTTTCTAACTTGTCAGGCAAGTAAGAGATTTTACCAAACCGAGTACTTGAAAGCGTGTGTATATTTTCGGCTGGCAAGTAAGGACGTCTGCCCAACTTAGTATTTCATAATTTCTTACCCAACCTCTGCCCGAAGAAACCAAAGATATTTTTTTCGGGGGGGGGGGGGGGGTTGGAAGTTACGCCTCTGAGTGAAATAAAAAGTGAATATAATATGGATAGATGTCACATAGCTCCCAATACTGAGTGAGAGAGAAAGCGAGACGGAAGGTCTGAAACAGTTGCCTCTGGCCCTGGGTGACACTGGGACTGAAGGCTTCCTGCCTATTTTGTTTTCCAGGCTAAACGTTATGGAAGGTCTTTTCCTCCCTAGGTGTCTGGTGACTTGGCTGATTTTTTTTGGCATAGTACCTGCACAGATGACGAAAATGCCGACCTCGCAAGAAATCGCATATTTTAATTCCATAGACACTCTCCCGTTGTCGTTCTATGGTGGAAAGAGAACTTTTGAACGCTGTGACATTAGTTAGGACGCTGCGACCTTCTCACCCTGATACCTTTGGACGCTGCGACCTTTGGACACTGTGGTAGGAGATGTTGCGACCTTGCGGCGTTGTGGCATTACGGAGTTCCGACGTTTAGACGCCATGACCCTGGGATGCTGAGAATTTTGGACACAGTGAGATTAGGACGTTTCGACCTTTGAATGTTGTGACATTACGACGCTGATATTTTTGAAGGTTGTAACATTAATCCACCACGACCTTTGGACCACGTGACATTAGGACTTTAGAACCACTTGATGCTGTGACATATTGGCGCAGCGACCGCTGGACACTATGGCATAAGGGCGCTACGACCATTGGACGTTGTAACATTAGTAAGCTGCGACATTTGGATGGTATGAATTCAGTAATTTACACTGCCTAATAAAAAAACAAATAAGTTTGAAGAACTATTTATCGGTGTAAAAAACAACCTGGGGACCTAAGAACATTAAATCAGTGTAATTTTCCAACAACAATGTGAACCCATTTTTTACTATTTCCACAGAAAAAAATGTAGCATAAAGATATTAATCCTCTTTTTGATTTAATAATAATACCAACAAGGGACCGTGATCTTTGGGAAAATCCCTTAGAGAGAGCTATCCCAGAGTCACTGTAAGCGACTAGAAAATCAATGAAAAAGAAATTAATTCCCACTGTCTCTCAATCGTAGCTCCATATCATACGTTGGGTGCAACAAAGCACCATCTGCAAAGCTTTAGCTTTGCAGCAGTAAAGCATTGCAGATGGCGCATTGTTGCCTCACATGGTTGATATCATAGAGTTCAAATACCTCACATCGCTATATCATAGAGTCCAAATGCCTCAATCTCCATGCCATAGAGTTCAAATGCCACACACCTCGATCTCACAGAGTCCAAATGCCACACATTGCGAAGTCTTAGAGTCCAAATGCCACACCTCTCGATCTCATAGAGTCCAAATGCCACCCATCTCGATATCACAGAGCCAAATGTCTCACATTGTGACATCATAGACTCCACATGCCTCATATCTCGATGATATGGAGTCCAAATACCTCGCATCTCGATGCCATAGAGTCTAAATGCCTCATATTTTCGATGCAATAGAGTCTAAATCCCACATATCTCGAAGTTATTGCGTTCAAATGCGTTCAAATGCCACACACCTTGATGTCATAGAGTCCAAGTGGTATTCATCTCGATGTCACAGTGTCAAAATGCCACACATTTGGATGTCACAGAGTACAAATGTCACACATCTCAATGTCATAGCTTCTTTGGGTTTATCATGACCGCAACGCAAGTGTAAAGTCAAGTTTATCTATCCAATCGGTTAAACCTCCGTTTCCCACATTAGGTGATCTCCAACCCAGGCGTTGGCTACCTGGCCCTATTTACCAATAAAGTGGAACTTGTTTACCACAGTATGCTAATACTTATCCATTACCCGTGGTTCTGCGGGGAATATTATTCTACACTTTCCAGCTGAAGTTTTTCAAACTCCTATTCACTTGCTGAGAGAAAGCCACGTCATCTGCAAAGAATAATCTTTGAACCCTTTTTTCCAAATGATACTCTTTTGCTCTACGTTGACGAAAGTTTACCCCCAATCACAAGGACCTATGAGAAGATGGACCCTCATTTTACGCCCGTTTCTTTTTTTTCGCCTAAACAGACTTAACACTGAGTATATATGCAGGGGCGTCGCCATAGTGGGATGTGGTAGGGGATATGACACCCTCTAATAATTTTTCCAGTCAGGGCATTTTCTTCAGGAATGGGATATAAGATATCAATTCTCTCTTGCTAGTGATCATGTACATTCTTAAAGGACTAGATTTGATACTTGGACTTGGATCAGAAAATGGAGGTCTGTAGTACCCGATTTGAATTGTTGGGCGCCCAGCGTGACTAATTGGGAGTATCGATACGAGACTTATAACTTAAGTAAGAAGTTTCGTCACAACTACTACTTGAATATTTTATTTATCCACTAATAAAGTTCCAAGAAGTCATGACTATCTTTAACCATAATGCTGACTGACTAATATTCCATCTACATCAAAGCATGCCTTCAACGATATAGGTGGCATGTTCGTCAGTCGGTACTTGACCGATTACAGTCGGAACAAATCAGGTTTACCCCCTCCCCCATGCCAATCTTCGCGACGTCCCAGCATATATGTAATAGCCGGAGTCCAACACCTTAGAAATATGGCCGCATACCTCTCTGTATAACGTCTGCTTTTTCTCATCTAAAAATGCCATGAACAACTTCTTTATGTACTATGGTTACCTATACATTAGCACGAATTATGTATACAAGTAATATGTAATACTCTTTTTGTCTCTAAAACCCAGCCAAAACCCTTCGCAGAACCTAAACAAATGCCTCTTCATGTGATCTAGAACCAGGTAAATTCATATAGAGTTGCCTGTCTTGTTCATATAAAAAAAATTGCCGTCGCCGTCGGTCGTCACGCAGCTTCAGTGTTAGGATAGCTACACTTATAGCGCCTGGAAAAGAGAAACGTTACCCTGTTCTCCTCCCATTTGGGAATGTCTTGTTTTCACACCTCCACGGAAGAACATTCTTAGGTTTATATAAGAAGTCCTCTTTCTTCTAAGATTCATTGGGAATCTAGTCTGTGTTTATTGCATTACTTGTTTTTATTTCGGTCAGCATTTTCATAACCTCGGCAAAATAAATTTTCCTTCATTGTGGCTGCCAGATCTTCTGTCACTTCTCTCCTGTGGACTCCATATCATACAGTCCAAATGACACACTACTTCATGTCGGGGAGTCCAAATGCAACATATCTCGATTCCAAAGAGTACAAATGCCTCACATCTTTATAATAAAAGGTCCAAATACCTCACATTTATTTATATTTATTTATCGGGGTTTAACGACACTTTTGACAGCCAGGGTCACCTCGTGTCGGACACTTTTACAGGTGGAGGAAGTACCAGGAGAGAACCACGGAGCAACAGCGATAAACTGTCAGACTCCCAACGTATACTAACTCACACAAGCAGGGTTAGCATTGGTTAAAGACAGATGCACTATTGACGTGCAGTACGCCTTACTACACAGTACCACCGTGGCCCCACGTGGGCAATCGGGATTAAGTAGCAAGCCCAATGCCACAACGCAGTTACCCCTGGCGGGGATCGAACCGTGGACCTCTCGGTTTGAGGTAAAAGCCTCATATCTCGATGTTATAGAGTCCAAACGCCACACATCTTGATGCCTAAGAGTCCAAATGCCACGCATATCGATGCCATAAAGTCCAAATGCCGCACATCGCGATGTCATAGAGTCCAAATACCTCTTCAATATCCCATGCCATTCAGAATTTCCCAGTGCCTGATCAATGTCGTTTCTATCTTCTCCAGATTCTAAAAACTTTCTCCTGGATGTTCAGAAAAGTCTTCTGTACTCTTGTTTTTCAAGATAAATTGGAGCTGGACTCTCACAAATATTTTATTGTGGAGATGAATTTGCTGAAACTTTTTTCCGAATTTTGTTTCATATCCGATTAACTTTATAGTTGGCTTACACATTCCGACCCTCTTCCTTCTTGTTTCAACATCATCCAAAACCCTGCTTTTCTGAACATTGCGCTTCAGTCCAATCGAAGTAAGGCGAGTTAAAATAGTAAACTTATATTAAGATGCGCTGTTTGGAGAGCTAAAATTGTCATCTCAAATCTACGTTCAAGGCAAGTGGTGCGAGTGTATTTCATTTCCTGTGGTCATGATTAGTCATTGTGCAGAAATATGTGACCTTAAACACCAATAAATAAATAAAAAATAAATGTTATTTTATTCGCACGAATCCATTTAATGCATGTTTCCCGGTAAGGTCCCTCGTTGGTGGCTGCCCAGGGTGTATGGCAAACTTCAAGCGGTGTTGTCTCCTATAGCTAAGGTGAATTCGTGGATCCAGCGAAGCGAGGGGTTACACCACTGCTTGAAGTCCGCTGTAAGATGATGAAAATAATTTGTATGATAATCGCTAGAAATATTTACGTCACACTCCGTTCTGTGAGAAGTCTGATAACAGGTTGGCGTAGCCGGGGAAATGAAATTGTCAAACGGGAACAAAACGTTCCAGTGCAAGTAATAATATCTGTAACACCACCCCCATCTCAGGACAACCTGTTCTAGATCTTCTAAAATATCAGCAGTTGGATATACATCTAATATTTCCAAGCCACGTCTCGGGTCAAGGTGGGCTCTGAGCACAGTGAACCATTGAGTTAAGAGTCACAGTTATTAGATATACCATTCTGCTGATAAGCCATGCTCTCGGGCCATCTGTCTAATTCTGCCCGGAATCCGACGTTTTCTGGGGGTTATTTGTTTACTCGCCGTTCGTGGTGTTGGCACGCAGACGACTGTTGATATAATGTGACGTTCCTTCACTAGTAAAGATATACAATTATTCTTCCGGTCTCCTGTTATAGATATTTCACTCAATAAATGATTAAATCCGCCTTGAAAATGTCACGATATTAACACAATTAGTGGAACTACGCGGCGTAATCATAAAACTGCAGCTGTGGTGAGTCTTCGTTCATAATGACAATGTCATCAAAGATTCGGTCAAATCGCGTCTCGATTAAGAAAATTTCTTGCGTTGATTCAAATACATGTTTATATATTATCACCTGGAATATTTTAGTTGGTCGAAAACACCGACTAACTGAAATAATCTAGACGATTTAATCTAAACATGAGCGTGGACTATTTAAGAGCTAGACTTGTTCGAGGCTATAACAGTGTCGACGTTCTTACTGAATTAGACTGTTGGCCGGAGAGCTTGGGAGTGTGAGAAGAAGTTTAACTCTTTTGCACATCAGGTGCATCATATTGGTTCGTTATTAGAAAAGTTTTACAGGAAAATTAGCTCCCCTAAAATTTCAAAAGCTTTCAATCCATTTAACACTTGGGATATGGGAATTTCATATAAAAAATTGAAAGTTCGAAGTGTTGGCGAACTGCGGGCATTTTCCTGCAAAGTAGGATAAAAATACAGAAGCTAGCTTTTACAATTTTACCCCAATCAGTTTGAACGTTTGACTATTATTCTCTGTTTGAAACCCATGCAAAATAAGAAAATGGCGGTTTCACCAGCTTTAGATGTACTGTAACTTCTTTTTGTTCATTTTATCAACAACGTGCACATCGTGACATATAATACAGACACTGTCATTTCCATCAATATAAAAGTCTAGGGGGTGATATTTGCTAATTTTCTTCCCAGGAAGAATACAAACTTGCAAATTACTGTAAAAACACATTCGCTAAACAAAGAGTGAAAGTGGACTTTAGTGTTGGTAGGTGTGATTCTGATAAATATTCTTAATGACGGATTATTTGAGAAGTAGTGGCTTCCAATCAGTTTGCCATAAAATGTCAAGTTTCCTTTTGTAACTTTTAATAAATGAAAACAACAGACAGCCCCAAGAGCTATCTGTTGTTTTCGTTTAGTAAAGTAACAAGGAGAGACTTTGCTTTATTTTCTGTACATGTAGATGTCATAGATGTTTTCCTCGCTCGTCTAATAATTTCAAGGTAGATAACTTTATCGAAAGTCGATTTTCGTGACGATATAAACCAGGGGTAGGTCGTTTAGAGCCCATTCTAAAAGCGTGTTATATTACATCAAATCACCATTTTAACGAATGAAACTCCAATTATGACCTTTTATATTATGGGCTGTTTGGGTCGAGCTTGGCGCTAAAACAATATAATTAACTTCTTGGTCTGTAATCTATGGGTGGCGATAAACATCCCTGTCACGAGGAGGGAGATTGCATCCCCAACCCTGTCCGCGACTGCCTACAGACAGTTCATCAAACTTGTTTTGTTTTCACGACATCAGCTTGGCAAGGAAACTTCTACCCCCACCCCTACCCACCTTTACCCTATGCATTCAAATGGCGGGGAGGGCGGTCGTTCCTACGTGCTGGCATGATCCCCCATTCTTTAGAAACCGTGACAGCTGGTGTAGGAAGGAATACGTGATAGGATGAGACGATCAGAATTTGGTTTTTGCACAGGATCGATTTGCACAACGAAATCATTGTTGGGGGAGCGTACCTTTCTCACACACACCCATCTTCGGCACTTTAAAATGTATAAATAGACAGTTGTTTAAGGTTTGTCTGTCCATAAAATACCATCATCAAGTTTTAAGTTTAGAATAGTTGAATGTTTTGGGTGTGATGAGATACAATTCAAATTAGATATCTGTCATTATCCTTGGGGCATAAATACTAAAACAGGAACAACTATAATCTTTATCGCTATGTACTCTGTGTTCTTTCCGGTGCAAAACATTGACTCTTATACCACAAATTGAAATAGCTAGGTTAATAAAAATGCTCTCAGGGAAATTTACATGCCCTATCAGCAATATGCGCACATTGATTGTGTATTTCTTTTTCATGTGTGAGAAATGTGAAGTTCACATGCCTTATCGTCAAATGTATTGTGTTACGGATCAACTGGAGACTTGTTACAGACTATTTATTTATTTATTTATTTATTTATTTATTTATTTATTTATTTATTTATTTATTTATTTATTTATTTATTTATTATTGGCACTTAAGGGTTCTTTCCAGGAGCCGATGAACAGTTTTGAAAGTGTGTGCATGGAGGGAGGTTTCTGGGACCAAACAATTGTGCCCAAGAAGCGATCTGGGTGATTTAGGAGATTAGTGGACCGATTCTGTACCAGTACTTCACTAATTCACTAAAGTCGTCCAGAACGCACAATAGGACGGCATTGTGTAATATGACGCAACTGGGATAGTCACCACTCCGACACCGATTTGGATTTTGGTAATCGCCGACTCCAAAAATAAGTTCTCTAGTAATACATTTGACAATAACAAGCAATTAATTGGTAGACTGCTAAATTATTTTTCAAAGGTGATTTCCAAGATGAGTATTTTTAAAGATAGAATGCTACGAGCAAGGGAAGCCTTAATTTAGCAACATATTCTTCATAAATAATAGTTTTATTACAATTTAGACCCTACAGTTAAAACTAGAAGTCCTGTCATGAACTGTGCGCTTATCTAGGCTTAATTGCGCGTAAGAATTGCGCACAATTGCCATATCGAATGGCATCCAAAGCACGGCAGGTTCTCCTGGTTACTCATAGCAAACACATGCAATGTTTCTGCCAATGAACCTCCGGGTTACCCGGAGGTCCATTGGCTGAGACATTGCTTGCTGACAGGCCATATGTACAGAATTTGATAGCCTTACTATGGCCATAACGCGTAGATTAAAGCGCACATCGACGTGCTATTTGTGCACATTTCATGACAGGACCTCTAGTTTTAACTGTAAGTCAATCGTAGGTCCACCGTGAGGGCATTCGTGTCTACTCTTGGTTTTTCGGCGGGGTATTCGTGGTCATTCGTGACTTTTCTTTCTATGGTTAGATCATTTTCAGCAAGGTTTCTTTGTAAATGAGGCATGTGCTGAGCAAATTGCATTTTATGAAGAGTTGTTAGGAACATTTTTGAAAAGTTTTTGAAATATACTATTCAAAACAAGTAAGGGATATCCAAACTGATGTTGATATCTTCGGAAAATGGTATTGGATAGGCGTGATTGGACACATCACTATGTTACCCAGTTTAGTGTGGATCATGAATGTCACCAGGCCACGAAAACTTCGTGCAGATTTATCGCACGAGCGCCGCGTTAATGTCTGTGGGGTACGTTTTGAAATTTTTATTTGTACTGGACGGGCTTTTTCGGAGGTCTCATTGTTCTTTTCTTCGTATAAACTCAATTAATCAATAGTTTCTGGTCGAAACGTAACTTTTGAGGTATGCGAAGACTGACACGTAAGGAACGTTTACGTGCCGTTGGCATGTAGGAAGCTAGCAACAGACAGACTGCAGTGGCTCAAATTCTCAATGTTACTCAATCGATGATTAGCAGGTTGTGGTCACGCTACCGCCAGGCAGGCAATGTTGATGACAGACGTCGATCAGGTCGTCCAAGGACGACAACTGCTAACCAGGATCGTTTCATCCGAACCACAGCATTATGTAACCGCCATCAAAGTGCCGCAGAAATTGACAGCTGCTGCACCGAGCGATGAATGTGTGAGTCATTGGTCAGACTATCCGAAATCGCCTACACAGCTGGAATTTGTACGCTCGACGAGCTCGAATAATTCCACGTTTGACTGAACGTCACATCGCTGCAAGGCTTAATTGGTGTGGAACACGACAGCGCTGGGACAATCGTCGATGGAGCAACGACATGTTTTCCGATGAATCGAGGTTCACTCTCGACTTCCATGACTGGCGAAACAGAGTGTGGCGGCGACGGAACGAACGATACCGTGATTGTTTTGGTGGAGGATGGGTTATGGTGTAGGGAGGAATAACCATGACAAGCAGAACAGCATTACATGTCATCCAAGGGCGTGTCACAGGGCAGTACTACCGTGACATGTTATCATCTCATGCGACATCACGGCCGTCAATTCATTTTCCAAGATGACAATGCAAGAGCACACATGGCCCGTGTCGCTACAGAGTTCCTCCAGGAGCAGAGCATCACTGCACTGCCTTGTCCAGCACAAAGTCCAGACCTTTCACCAATCATGCACGTCTGTGATATGCTTGGCAGGCGCCCACGACAACGCCAACAGCCTCACTAATGTCCAGGAACTCGCCGCTGAACTGCATGAAGAATGGAATAACTGATATTGGACGTTTGGTGAGGAGTATGCCACGTCGGATTCGCGCTTGTCTCGCGAACAGAGGAGGATTTACATGGTATTGGGGTCTTGGACTGAATGTGGTAAATTATCTGACTGACCGTCCATGTCTTCTACAGCTCAGTGCGTGGAATACGTGCTTGCCAGACACCCAACTATCACTGGAATCATTCTTCAGCTGTCAAAGTGCAATGCCTAACTGTCTTTCTGATGAAAATTTAAATATATTTCTTCATATATCTCACTTTTATCAAATACCCCCTACTTGTTTTGAATGGTATATATTCACAGATGTTTGCTGTTGAGTAGCTTGCTGCTGAATGACTGCTGAGCAGCTTTTCGGTCCCTTTTATACCGAATTGTCCTTGAATCGTGATGACTCGTGTTGAATCGTGATGCCTCGTGTTGAATCGTGATGACTCGTGGTGAATCTTGACCATTCTTGGTTGTTCTTGACTCAACCATCCTTCATCTTCCTTAATCTTAGGGCAGTCGTAAGTGAAACGTGATTAATCGGCTGAAATCGTGGACATTCTGGAGTATCCGCAGAGTAATCGGCTCTTATCGTGGAGCAATCGCCGGTATTGGTTGGGTATTCTTTACTCGATCGTAGCACAACCGTAGCGGAACCGAACAGAACCGTAGTAAATTGGACATTTTGTGATGATTCGGCTACCGATCCGTCATGAATAGTATCAAAACTGTGACTAATCGTAACCTCACGGTAGAAAAACCGTAGAACAAAGAAATCGTGGAGATTTTATCAAGAATCATCACGATTGCCACATCCACGGTTGATCAAGATTAATTGGCATCATCTGCAGCATTATCCTTGACAGTATGACGTGGGCTTTAGTCGACGATGGATGAGCTGGCCTTTGCGTTTGTAGCTCAGATTAAAATATACTGGTGGTTTTTGAAGATTATTATTCAACAAGCACTTAAAAACAACAGTTGTTGCACAACTTTGTGTACCAACAGAGGGCTCGTTGGAAAGCGTTTCTGATGAGTACAGAAATACACGCTGGCTTTGTGGCGATCTTCTTCTCGGTAAGGATAAATCGTGAGAATTCCTCAGGTTGTAATCTTGTGTTTGCAATACTTGTGGTGGGGATATAATTATAAAGGTACGTGTTTTAGAATCATTTTATGAAACTGGATGAGTTATTGTTTTTTACGCCGTGCTGCCAAGATTTGCCAGCCAGTTTCAACTTGAAGTCGAGCCCTAGAAACACTTTTTTTCATCGCACCTGTCACGACTCTTGATGCTTCCAATTAGATTTGTTCACATTTATTACTTTGATCAAGTGTACAGTCATCCCATACTTGGCAAGCATATTCTAACAATGGGGAGGATAAAAGAAAAGTAAGTCTGTCGGTGGCCGAGTGGTGTTCGTGGTTCAGTATAGTTTCGCTAGGCGGTTGGTGTCGAAGGAAACTCTCTCGGCGTGGGTTCGAACCCCCGCCATGCCAATGTAAACAAAAACCAACGTCCTTTCATAATTCTATGGCATCCCAGAAATTTGAAAAAAGACAAGTGTCGCTGATTTCTTCTGAGGTGCAGTTCGTAGAATTAAGTACTTAGATGCAACTATCTGATGAAAAGTAAATAGTTTGGGGAGTGGTACGACTCAACTGATATTTATACATTTTTACCCAACGTGACGGATAAAACCGACCAGCACTATTCACAAAATTCACCATTCAATTTTCATTACTTTTTCATTTTTTTTTGTCACAAAAACATTGCTTATGACCCCTCATTGGAACGAGCACATTGAGCTCGTTTCAATGAGGAGTCATAAGCAATGTTTTTGACGCAAAAAATGAGAACTAGTCATTCAAGGATTTTATTTGCAAGTGTCGTCTACTTTTCATGTTAGGTAAAGGGTTAATGATATTTATATGCTTTCATGCCTTATTGGCGATCATATCAATGTGTTATTCTCATGTTGCTGGGTTATTAAAAATAAACCTAAGGTGTTTGTGAATAGATACTTTCTGTATGGGCTGGATGAACATTTTCGGTGGTGGTTGTATCTGTATATTTCTGTTCAAGTAATAAAGTCACCCAACGAAGTTTGAATGACTACTTTGTATTATACGGATTTTTATTTTCTTTCTTTTTTTGTTCAGCACACTCTGGCCACATTTTTAAAGCTACAGAAACCAAATTTGGTGCAATTGTTAATGGTGATTTCTCGTTTTTCAATTAAGCTTTCGTTTTCTGATATCCGACCTTTATCCGAAGCGACGTCACATTTGACGCCCTTTCTCTATCTTTTAATATCAACTTGCCTATCGGGCCTTTAGGGAGCGCGGTGGCTCAGTGGTAGACTGTTGGACTTCTATGCTAGAGGTCCCGAGTTAGATCCCCGTCCGGGACTATCCGCGTTGTGTCCTTGGACAAGGCACTTTATCCCAGTCGCCTACATGTGGGCACGATGACGCCGTGTACTAAGGCGTACTGCACATCGATGGTGCACATGTCTTCAGCTGCTGTAACCCTGATTGAGCGGAGCTTGAACAGAGTTAGAATGTTGAGGAGCTCGTCGATGCTCGGTGGTTCTCTCCTGGTACTCCGGCTTCCTCCACCCGTAAAACTGTCACGGTCACGATTAGCCATTGTGCATAAGTATGTGAAATAATAATAAATAAATAATCAAGTCTTCCGTCTTTTCAGTTTTTGTAAATGTCATCTCCAACAAAAAACATATCTGAAAATAAGGGCTGTCCCAGGCTGTCCTGGAAATTCGGAACGGCTCTGGCCGAATTTTCGGTGCCTTTATTGACACTGACGTCACCAAAAATTAAATGTCGCTCGACTTTCATGAAATTTTAGTCTGTTGTAGAAATCAAAAAATTAAGAGATAGGTGGTTTTTTTGTTGTTTTTTCGATCTATCGCCATTTTTGACGTTTTACGTCACTACATACTTTAATTTATTTTCATTAAAAAACTCCACTTTTGTGATTCATATGGCTCCCAGTTTATAAATGACACGGCTAGGAAAGTCCACACACACACTGTGTTCAGGTTATTTGAAATTATGTGATTTTATATTTTCATTTCAAATTTAATCACCCGATATCTGTGATACGGATTTTACGTTTTTTCTATACCTTCTATTTTCAACCTCATGTTCAGCCTCAGCGTATCGAAATTTTGGCTTTATCATCTTCGCAAAAGAACACATCTAAAAATGTGGTTTGTCGTCCTAGGAAACTCAAACCGTTATAGTCGAACGCTGAGTAGTATGCTGTGTAGCTACAAAATTAAGAGATAGCTAGTTTTGGGTTTTTTTTATTATTATTTGGCACCATCTTGACGTTTTTACGTCACTTCAAAATTTAGCCTCTTTTTGACACATTTCATTAAAAGCGCTAACTTGTGATTCATATAGCTCTCTATTTATAAATGGCTCAGATAGGAGACTCAACACACTGTTTTCTTATACTTTCATTTAAAATTTACGCACCCGATGCTAGCGATGCGGATTTTAACTTTTTTTCTGTACCTTTTATTTCAACCTTATTTTTAGCCTCAGCCTTTTGAAACTTTTGATATATAAACTACGCGAAAAACCATATCTACAAATCTGTTGCCATTCTATGAAGTTCCAACCCTTATAGTCGAGCACTGAGGTAACATCATAGGGACGGGGTGTCATAGGGTCAAAAATTAAAATGAGTCAGATTGGTTTGAAATTTTAATATGTTGTACAGCTAAAAAAAAAGTTAAAAGATAACTAATTTTTTGTTTTTTATATGGCGCCATATTGACGTTTTTACATTACTTAAAAATGTATCCTATTTTTGGAATATCTCATTAAAAACCCTACCTTTTGATTGCTATTGCGCTCCATTTATAAATGATACGGCTAGGAAACTCCACACACTGTGTTCTGGTTATTTGGCGACTCTATATTTTCATTTCAAATTTACGTAAGTAGTAGGACAGGTACTAGACGACCCCTATCTGGTGGATCTCATCTGGTGGATCTCATATGACGTCATACCGCAATGTATTATGGGTATCACGTGGTTGCCATGGTAACCCATGTGGGCGGCCATGTTGTGACGTCATTGTTATGGTGATGGGTGATGTGAGTGCGCATGCGCAGCTCGTGTTGTTAAGGTGATACGTGTTTCCGTCGTCCATTTTGTATGAAGGGGCCGCCATCTTTGTTTCTATGGTGGCACGTGGTTGCCATGTTACCCAAAAGCTTCTTATAGGGCTAAGAGGTCTGTACCAGGTATGTTCGATTGACTGGGAGTATTTTCTGGAACGACTTCCCTAGATAATTACCCAAATAAACCCGACAATCCCTCCAAATCTCCAAAAACTACTTTATTTGATATGGATTCCCCGCAGAATCCTGCTTTTAACCGAAATGGACTTAGGTAGCACGTATTGCTATAGGTTTTTTAAAAGGTTGTGTTCGATTGAATGGGAGTATTTATGGCTCTACATAAGTACCCAAATGAGCCCGACAAACACATATTTATTTCCCCCCCAAAACAAATAACAACACTGAATATAAATTTAATTTTTTTTTATTACTAAACATCATGGAACATATATTGTCAAATATTCATAAACAGTCTTTCTACATATTGGACATCTTTTCAGTTGTTTACAACAGTCCTTGCACAGGCACAAATGATGGCATGGTCGCGGTGCGACATTGGCTTCTGCTGTTAAGCACACACAGCATTTCTGTGAATCCGTTTGAACTTTTTCTTGTAACTCGTCTTTGTTTTCCATTTCTTCATCGTCGATTGTATCAGGTAAGTTGTGAATATAACAACATTCTTGGGAATACATTTTGTGTTGTTGTATGACATTGTCTTCTGCCTGTCAGTAGCGTACAATGACCCCACAGTGAAAACATTCACTTCTGTCTTTAATTCCTAGGTAGAAAAATCCTGCTCTTGCAAGTTCTTTGGGGGTTTTCGCACATTCACTTGGTAACATTGATTCAAAAGTTTTTAGTCTGTTTGCATCCAAAGCATATTTTATATGTTTGGGTCGACGGATATCAGAGTTTCTCTGAGCAATTATCAGTCGAGGACCAGTTCCTGCGAATACCAACCCCGTTTGGCTCATTCTTTCTTCGAAACCTCTAGGAAAAATGTTTCTGGGAACTCTTTGTCCACGACAGTCGTTTAGAATAGATTGAATCAAACACGGGATTGTAAACATCTGATCTTCGGTTGCACCCCTTATTTATAGTTTTTTTCTATGACATCATTTGTTTTGATTGTCTTTCTTTTTTTAGATTTAGATTGTTCCATATTTCTTTTTTTCGCCGTTTCAACAGATTGAGTCAATTGCTCCCATTCGTTATATACAAACTTCATTCCAACATCGTTCTTGAACAGGTAAATTTGTAATTGATCATTGAATTTGAACACAGTCACTTCCGAAGACATCTTCACTCTTCGACGGATGGAACGATCATGCCGAGATGCCACGACTGGTTCTCTTTTTATACTGTTTAGGCTATGACGTCACCAGAAATAAAGTCTCTAACTAAAATATCATTGTCCAATAAATCCGCAGAAAACATGTTTACAATCGCATGCATTGGGATGCCACGAGAGCGATGTGAAAGATACAACAAACAATAATGTCCACACATGGGTAACGGTCCTTGAAAGCGTTTTGTATTGTACTTCCATCTTTGCTTTTTCAAAAAATTCTTAAATGATCTGTGCTGTGGTGGTATTCCATACGAATCAAAATATTCTATGTCCTGATGACTGAAATAGAAGGCCACCCAATGTTTCCCTTCTCTGTGGCCTGGATGCGTGTTGGCCACAAAAGCCAATGGTCTGTGCCTGGGTAATCTTCTTGGTAAGCGGTTTCTTGCAAAGACTCCCAGAGTGATATTTCTTAACACGCGATCCGAGCAGAAAATATTCTCCATTTGCAAAGTGTTCATGTCGAATAATCAAAGATGACGCTCCTGTTTTTATCTACTTCTATAATGTTCTGAAATTCGGCATACACCAGTACGTTTATGGTGGTGAGCAGCGGTTCTTCAAAATGAGTTTCTAATCTTAAATTTCCCCGTTTCACCAAATTGAAATGTTGACCATGAGACAGGTCTGGTGTCAGGTCGAAGACGAAGAGCGTGTACCCTTTTATGTACTCCTCTCTGTCGATGTGATTTCCTTCGTTCTCGTACATTTGACCAGTTCCTTGAAACAAGGTAGCATAACACCTCGCCACTTCTTGTTGATCGAATCGCGGTTGTAAGGGCTTTGCTGGAATCTGTTGTCCATCCACATACAATGCCAAGTAATTGATGCTGTAATTTTTAAAGTTAAAGGGATTCTTTGAAAAGTTTCCATTGAAAGCATCGTTGTCCACACAAACCACGACGATACGTTTAGGAAGTTGGCCTAAAAATAAATTTTCTTGTGTGATGCTCAGATTTCCCTTCGGCACCGAGAACACTTTGGTTTCTACTCTGTCAATGAGATATTTCGCAGTTGCCTTTTCCAATGCTTTAGTATGAGCCACTCTCACAAAAGGGTTGAGTCTCTCCTTTCTCACAAACAGGGATACGTCTTGGATTTGATTTTGAATGTTTCCCCATCGGCTATTAAGGCAAATGCATCTTTTGACCTATTCATTTTAATGTGAACGTGAACTCCATTTAGGAGATAACGTGTTTGAAAGAACATGTTCAAATGTAACCTCCCAGTCATATCCACGACTTTACTTTTAGCCGTAAACTTTTTTCTTGTGGCAAATCCCTTGTTGTCATCCGTCCTATCATCCATGTGTCCCGCCGTGTCCTTGTACCAGAGAGCACCAGTCAGCTGTGACTTTTTGGCATCGGAGCCATAACTTAACAAAGTCTCTATGTATGCTCTGTAGTGGTAAGTATTATTGGACGGTGACACCAGTTTCTCGTTTAGACTGATGTCGACCTGGTTGAAAAGAGAATGCAGCCAGAGATTGACGGGACCCACCTTTGCGTCGTTTGCGATAGGTCCACCACTGGAATCGATGATACATGCTTTCACGAACAGATAAGTTTAAGCCAAGTTCAGATAGTCGTCCCCAGATCCAGAAACGTTAAATTCTATCGGTCCACTATTCCCTATGTTGGCCAACGGTCGATGTTCTATCCATTGACCATGTTCTACACTAGTCTGTGTGGGTGGTATCGGAAATAAGTCGAGTTCGCTATTGACACACTCACAGGATTTTTCGTTGATCAAAGACATTATGCACCCAGAGCGTCAATTGTCTTAACAGTTCGCCTTCTTTTTATCGATCTGCCAGTTTTGCGTGGTGCTGCCCTTTTTATACCTCTGCGGTCGGGAGGATTCGACCCACCCACCACTTCGTTCAGAGCATCGATTCCAGCTTGTTTAAATCTCCCGATAGCTGCCTGTTTCACATTTTTTCCTCTGATGACATCTCCAGCAAATGCGGCTCCTTTTTTCAATAACTGTCTACCCATGGTTTTGGCTGTCGTTTTCAATAAGGGAAGGACTACATTCTTCAGTCCTCCAAGTAAACTACCCAGCCCATGACCCATCTGTATTTGTGATCCCGAAAAAGCTGGCAGACCGCTACCAGCCTGTTTCGTGTAATACTCTTCGTATAATTTAGCATTACAACAGTAAGGCATTGTTTTTTCAAAGAAAATTCAAAGATCGGCGCTTTCTGAAATGTAGTGTCACTGTCACTTTCCCAAGTTCAAATGGCACTGTGGCTCCCGTGTCGTCCCTTATATACACCTGCACGGTGCTGAAATTCTTCCTTTCAACCGGTACATAGTGCACGTTTTCAAAAGTTTGGGAAATGATGTTTCCATATTTTCCTCTCACGGGTACGATGCGAAGTAACGACACCCTAGTATCCCCCACTACCTGATCACGAACTAAGTCACAATATACGTAGAGTGAATAGAATGCTTGGTTGACATCGGCGACTCGAGAAGATTCAAAAGCTCCCGACTTGAACACACATTCATTAAAACCCAATATGTTTTGCAGAGTGGGACTCAGTGTGAATACGACCCCTTCTCGTACATTGATTCGAACTTTGCTAGTGACCTCGTCTAATTCAAACTCTATCTTATCGTGACGCGGTAGCAGCAATTCTTTAACACCATTGATGCCTCGTATCACATCGGAAGGTTCCGAATATCGACCTTCTTTCAGAATGATCTGATAATGTTTTTTCGAAGTCCAGTACACTGTGAAAAAAACTTCCTTGCCACGAATGTTAAACCAAGTGTTTGGATACTGGATCTCCGCCAAACCTACCTCCCATTCCCCCGTGAGGTTCACTGGTTGTGATAACTGGGTGGTGTACGTTGTCATCCATGGAACTGTTACTTGGTAGGGTTGTTACAACCAGTAGTGTATAAATTTACCAGTAATGTCGAAATCGACCAGTAATGTCGAAAAAATTAACCAGTAATGTCGAAATCAACCAGTAATGTCGAAAAAATCGACCAGTAATGTAAAAATCCGTAATGTCGAAAAATTAACCAGTAGTGTCAAAAAGTGACGACCAAAATGACGATTTTTCGCAAAAATTTCAATGTTTCTTCGGGTTGCTCAAATTGTTCTTTTGCCTATATTTATCGACTTTTAACCATTTTCGCGCAAGTTTAAACACATTTATCCCAGTAAATATGGAATTTTATGTTTAACAATTATTTCCCTTTTTCATATGCACAACATATCCCATCCTATTTGCTCTCTCTCTCTCTCTCTCTCTCTCTCCTCTCTCTCTCTTTCTCTCTCTCCTCTTTCTCTCTATCTATCCCCCTCTCTTTCTATCCCATGTCCCTCTGTCTTTGCCCACTCTCTCTCTCTCTCTCTCTCTCTCTCTCTCTCTCTCTCTCTCTCTCTCTCTCTCTCTCTCTCTCTCCGTCTGTGTTGCCCAGCTCTCTTTCCCCATCTCTCTCTCTCTCTCTCTCTCTCTCTCTCTCTCTCTCTCTCTCTCTCTCTCTCTCACTCTGCCTTTGCCCTATTTATCTATCTGCCTGTCTGTCTGTCTGTCTGTCTGTCTGTCTGTCTGTCTGTCTGTCTGTCTGTCTGTCTGTCTGTCTGTCTGTCTGTCTGTCTGTCTGTCCCCTGTCCCTCTGCCTTTGCCCCTACCTCTATCTCTCCTTCTCTCTCTCCCCTTCTCACTCTCTCCCTATCCCCTTTTCCCTCTGTCTTTGTCCAACTCTCTCTCTGTCTCTACCCCTATCTCTCTCCCTCCCTCTCCCTCTCTCTCTCTCTCTCCCTCCGTCCCCCTCTCTCTCTCTGGATAGATACTGAATTGATACGACACTGAAATATTTAGTCTAGTATTTAGCGCTCGCACAGATAGACATACAGTCACACATGTAGGCTGGCAAGTGTGTAGGCAGGCAGGTTAGCAGCATCCAGGCAGACGGACAGAAATCCAGACAGACAGATAGCAATGTGGCGTGTGAAAAATAACCCCTAGACGTGGATAGACAACTGAATGACGGAAAGACAGGCAGACCTACATACAAAGATTGATTGGTTGGTTGATTGATTGATTGATTTCGTTTACGACACTCAGTTTAGACACGTGTCATTTCGGCATGTGGCTTGGAACACGAAGTCAACGTGCACCTGGGATAAAGTGTCATTCCCAAGGACACAACTTAACTGACCTCGTCAGGTATAGAACCCGAATATTCATCAAATTGCATTGCGAGGCAATTTCTCGATTGAGCTAATAGTGCTCCCCACGTACATGCGGGTGACGCAGACTGACTGATTGATGGATGTAGGTAAAATGACAGGTAGCAAATTGGTAGAACTAGATGATAGACATGTAGCAAATATCGGGTAGTGACTGACATTATAATAGTCAGTCATTAAAGCACACGACCGGGGGTGCTATCGGGGGGGGGGGGGGGGTGGCTATACCTCCCTCCCCCGTCGGCAAGTGTTAGTGCTCCTCATTTTGGTCGTCACTTTTTGACACTACTGGTTAATTTTTCGACATTACGGATTTTTACATTACTGGTCGATTTTTTCGACATTACTGGTTGATTTCGACATTACTGGTTAATTTTTTCGACATTACTGGTCGATTTCGACATTACTGGTAAATTTATACACTACTGGTTGTAACAAGGGTCAGATAAAACATCACGTTTTCTTAATTGTAGGATTGGGCAATAAATATCCTATACTACTACTTAAAAGTGCCGTCCACAACTTGCTGTCCGTATTGTCGAGGGTAAGGTTAACGACGCTAGTGATGATGATTATGTATAGTATGATAATTTGGGAAAAGTAAGTAATCTCGCTCCTTGGGACTTTCTTTCCAAACAAAGGCCACGATCCGTTCGGAGTTCCTCCCTCTTCCATTTTAGTGGAAATTTAGCACGTTCACACCCTTTTATAGGCTAGCTGGCTTTGATTGATCCATGAGTTGAACGATGCTGGATACCCCAACCATTTTACAAACAGTTCTCTCTTCTTTCCGCGACCACGTTTTTTGAGTACATGTTCAATTTTATAAATGTTTTTTGATGTGACACGCTGAAGCTCTTCTGTGTAGAAGGACCCCTTCAATACTTCCCCACTATCGTCTTTTAGAACATAAGTGATGGGGTGACCTTTCTTGACAGATGTCACTGTCAATAATTCTTCTGTCCAATTGGGCAAGTAACCTTTTTCAAAAGTTTTCTTGACTTTACTAATTCTCACCCTGTCACCCACTTTGAACTTTAGAGACTTGTGTTTTATGTGGTTCCCATAAAGTTTTTGCCACACCTTTTCTTGATTTTCCAAACTCACGTCAACAGGGGACATACCGATGCTGCGATGATGGGTGTTGTTATACGATTTCACCAAAGTTTGAAGTGGGAAAGTCAGTGTGTCGTTCTTTGTAAAATATTTCCACATTTTGGTTTTCAAAGTTCTGTTAAATCTCTCAACTATGGAGCATTTTGTTTCTACGTTATGGGTTGTGAAAAATTCTACTTCTCGTTGTTTAAGAAATTTCTGGAATTTTGAATTCAAAAATTCTTTGCCTTGATCAGTTTGTAAATTTAAAGGTTTTCGCCCCTGTTTGAAAATTTTAGCAAAAGCTTGCACTATGGAATCACCAAATTTATTTTGTAATGGAATCACCCACGCATATTTACTGAAAACATCGATACAAGTCAGAAGGAATTTTGTGTTTTTATTGTATTTACTGATGCTTGTTGAATCAACTAAATCAGCTTGCCATTGTGCATCGATACCACTAACGATCACTTTCCTTCTTAGAAATGTGCGTCGAACTGGTTTGTGAAGGGTGTACGTGTCTTGACCCTGCAACCATTTTACAACTTGCTTAGTTTTTGTCTTGGATGCTCTTCGAAGAGCATCTACACCACCAAAACTCCCGGGAGCTTCGGGATCGTAATAAACGCTTTCCATTGGATTA
The DNA here is from genome assembly GCA_031216915.1 of Pictodentalium vernedei. Lineage (NCBI taxonomy): Eukaryota > Metazoa > Mollusca > Scaphopoda > Dentaliida > Dentaliidae > Pictodentalium > Pictodentalium vernedei. The sequence continues at coordinate 376,264,859 of CM062294.1, read as the reverse complement.
ATATTTCGACCACTTTGACGTGCCGGCTACGAGTCTAGCTTTTACCTTTCTTTTAGCAGAGGGGTGATTTGGGGCTTTTTTCTACTACAGGCTCACGTCGCATAAAATTCCAACGTTCCCTGTGGCCCACAAGCTCCTGGGGAATATTACTTTCTCTGAGGGCCTGTGCCAACACTTCCCATCCTTTGGGCTGAAAAGTCGTTCGCTTTCTCAAGAGATCGTTCAAGAGATCGGTTATGTTGGAACCTACGACTGTTTCATCTTTGTGGACCAACTCCCCCTTCTCATTCCAAGACAGATTGGTATCTGCTTTTATACGGTTCAGCAGCAGTTTGGCTTTTCTTTTCATGGTTATTGGAACGGAGTCTATAATATCTTCGTCTCTAGTATCTTTCTCGAATTCGACCCTAATAGGGCGAGGGGCCATGGCTTTTTCGCGAAATGTTAAAAATCTTTGAAGAATCTGATTATAATGGGTTATCTTATCAGTTTCTGTAAGGTTATTCGAATCTAAAATTTCACGCATTTCCCTGTCAAGAGAACTTGCGGCAATCTCGTTGGGCTGTTTGCTGATAGGGGACTCCTGCAAACGTTCGAGCAACCTCGGTTCTACTAAGGCCATCTTTTTTGCGTATCCCATCACAACTGTCCGAAAATACCTTTAGCCGCACCAAGTAACACAGGCGCTAACAAAGCCCCTAAAAATCCTCCTTTTTGCAAAATTTGCTTCTTTTTTTCTCGGACGTACCTTTCTTGGCAATTGTTCTCACAAGTTTTTTGTGTCGAACTAATTTAACTTTGTGAGCTTTACTCAGAGGTACGGCACCTTTCACTATGTTTAAGGCACACTCACAAATACAATTGATCAAGTCTTTGTCGGCGTGTTTCAAGACAGAATTGACCACAGTGGGTTTTGATATACTCAAGAGCTTGAGAATCGCGATGTTGCGGTGAAGACGGTCAGACATGATTTCGACTCGACAGCAGATTTGCACTCCCCTTTTATACCTTCCGGAGGTACACATATTGGGTTTCTCCAGGAAATATTTGGGTTCTTAGTCTCATGTGTTCGGGTGTGTCCTGCTTAAGATCTATTAAAAGGTAACCATATGGGAGACATGTGGCTTCGTCAAATACTTCTCGCAAAAATTTGGAATGACCAGGATACATCTGGGCTGCCAAGTGTGTGATCTGGGAACGATCCCTGGGGTTTTTGAATAAAATCATGTAATGACTATTGAGAGCCACAGTTCTATGAACTTTGTTTTTGTCAAATAGATTTTGTACAATATAAATCACACTAATTTTACGATGATGACTTCCTTTTGTAAACAACCGAGACACTCGCTCATCCACATCGAGCATCAGATCATCTAAAATTACTAGACTGTCAGATTTTATTTCTTGGGGGAGACCCTCTACGAATTCTACTTGGGGCAAAGCATCATACAATGGTTGCCATTCACTATAACACCATATTATATGATTGGGAGTAGGAATAAATAATTCTGCAATGTGTTGGATGACTTTTTTCACAAAAGATGATTTACCACTACCAGTTGGCCCACACAACAAACAATAAAAGGGTGCTTCCAGCGGGGATCCATGTTTACCTAAGAACATGATCTACTCACCCTTTTATACGTTTTTGGGAAAGAGGGGGGGGGGGGCATCTAGCGAGTTAAAAAAATTGTGTATGAGTGTACTGTATGCAAGGGAACTAATTTTTATTTTTGTTGAAAGAAAAAGGTTCGTCCTTGTCCAAAAGTAACCTATCAGACCACTTAAAGACATCCACGACACCTTTCTCTGTGGTTGCCAAAACAAAATTCAGAATAACATGTTTCGTCCTTGCCCAAGGGAAACTCATCAGGAGGCTTAAGGGCAACCACGACATTTTTTTTTTTTTGTAATTTTTTTTTTTTTTTTTGTAATTTTTTTTTTTTATTTTTATTTTTTTTTTTTTTTGTAATTTTTTTTTTCAATAACTTTTCAGAAACCAGTTGTCAATGGTCTTGTGGCTGTCATTGAACTAACAACCATATCATGTATGCTTGCTTTTTGTTCAGCACTCAACTGTTTGTAAATGAGATGAGAGTATTCACAAGGTGTTGGTGTTGGGTTCATGAGACTCATGTGCGTGTACCACTATTTATAGACTTTGTCTTTACAGACTCTCTCCAGAGCTGCGTTAAAGCACGCATCAATTCTCTCTTCTAGAGTCATCATTAGACAAACATCGTGTTGTATTTGGCTCGGATGATTCATACTACACCCATAACACTTCTCAACAGCCACAGTGTCAATCAATTCTTCGACAAAATGAGCATATGCAGCATTCATCTCATGCTCAATTCTTTGCATTCTTAACTCTTTATCAACTTCATCAACAATATTTCCATAGTTTGGCTGAGGTGTTACCCTTACAGGGATCTTGTGAGACTTTAACTCGCCCCACTTTGTTCTTTTCATTTCTATGTCAAGTGGCAGGTCGCCACATGGTTCGCCATTTGGTTTTCGTGGTTCAGCACTTATCACAACTCTACTATCTTGTTGTGGAAACAAATTGGCATTGATGGCTGATTCCACTTCTTCTACTTGACTTTTCAACGAATTCCATTCTTCAATAGACAGAGCAATTCCTGTCTTTGTAGGAATTTTATCGTCAACAAATCTTCGGATGTGAATCTTTACTTCACCCTGATAACGAGTGACATTCATAAACGTTTGCTTTGAACCAAGTCGTAACATTTTCACTAGGTGTTTCTTCAAACGTTCAGCTTATGAGAAAAACACTTTGTTGGTGCAATCCAAACCTCTTAGTTTTTCAAAGACAGCTCTGGAAAAAACTTTTTTCCAAGTACAACTTTTGAGAAAAACACTTTGTTGGTGCAAACCAATTCTTAGTTTTTCAAACACAACTGGTGAATCAGTCAATTGGTGAAAACCAAGCTCTTCTCCAACCTAGCTTTGATAGTAAACCAGTGATCCAGACCCGAAAATCCGAATACTATTCGAAGTTGGTCGCTGGTATTTATACTTTTTGGGGGGGCCGAGCTGACACTTCTCGCAATCTGATTGGTTTTTGAAAATGTAATCGGATTGGTTTAAATTTCTGCAATCTGATTGGTCAGTTTCCTAAACTCAATGCAATCTTGATCCACAGAGAATTTTTTTTTCTCAAAATTTCAAAGTGGCATTACATTCAGATACGGAGACAACCAGATCTGGTGTACACATTAACACAACAACTCCAACACACATTTTGTTGGAAATTATGTCACCAACACACTTGTCGGTTAACATCAGCTCACTGTTTCAACTATTCACCAGATCTGGTGTACACATTAACACAACAACTCCAACACACATTTTGTTGGAAATTAAGTCACCAACATACTTGTAGGTTAACATCAGCTCCCAGCTCACTGTTTCAACTATTCACCAGATCTGGTGTACACATTAACACAACAACTCCAACACACACATTTGTTGGAAATTAAGTCACCAACATACTTGTCAGTAAACATCAGCTCCCAGTTCACTGTTTCAACTATACACCAGAACTGGTAGAGGGTGGATTGTGGTTACAAGACTGGAGAAGAGTTCAAAGAGACACATATTGATGCATTAAACATGCATGCCTGATAGGACTAATGAAACTGTATGATTAAATGCTTGGAGAAATTGGAGGAATACTTGGAGGTGTTATATGTCTAGTGGAATTGTGGAAATACCATCAGCTTGCACTTGTCTCTTTGGGTAGAAGTAGGAGAGGCCGTCTCTGCTCTGCTTATACGTATACATGTGGTTGTCATTTACAACAAATCCACGATTTATGCCTGTTCCACTCTCCTGCATTTGCAACACTTCCAAGTATTTTCTCTTGTTGAGGTCGTTGTGGTGTTTACTGATGCCCTTGCAGCTGAACTTGTCCTTTGGACCGAAACAATAATATGTTTTGCTGCAGAGACCGATTATACCATCGCTTTGCCACTCCACTTTAAACAAACCAGGAGTTCTCTTATCGTATGCCTGTCGGTCTCTACAGCATGGGTTTTCAGCTGACCACTTTTCACCTTTCATTTTTGCTGCAACATAATCATTCCTGTGTATATCACACGCTTCGGATGGTAACCAATGATGCAGCTCTTTGAAAAATTGTTTTTTCATGTCGGGTTTTACCACTTCTTCCAGAGATGGAGCACTGAAAGCTATATACAGTGAATCCGTGTCCATTTCACATACCTCGTAGTCACACCGATCTACGAAGGTATCAATGAAGTCATAATAAAATTGAAGCATTTTCAGCTTTGCATACTGGTATACAAAAAACCCGATGGTCAACGGCAAGTCCAGATTGATTCTTTTTTGTTCATTTCCACCTCATAAAGGATATCACTGAGGGGATTAAGAGTTCTGAACGAAACATTATTTATATCTGGGTGACTTCCTCCTCTGAAGAATAACATACGCTACGAAACTTCTCCTTATTCGTAACAGTCTTGCCATAGCCAGAATTGCCCAGAAGTTTCATTGTATCTGCTACAATGGCCTGATTTGGATCTCGGTCACCCTGGCGTCGAGCCTCGAACACTTCATTCCCAAACCTTTGAAAACATGCTTTCGGCTGGTATTGCACAATCTGATAAATATGCGTAACTTCCATCCCATGCTGTATATACCATTGCATCAAAGGAGTGGTGAGCAATATTCTGTTTCCAAAATAACTGCCGATCAGCGATTTCCGAGGCTGTCTCAAAATGTTGTTGGTTTCAGCAAAAGCTTTCATATGATCGCCAATATCCATTTTGGTGATGTTGATATTTTTGAATATCGGCGTCATCTCTTCAAAGTGCGACCTCAATTTATCTGGCACCTGGATATCACATAGTACAAGGCCAAACAGTTCATCATTTAAGATTTGTTTCACAAGTTCAGTTTCTGTCATTTTTCCTCCAGAGCTAGCTGAATCTGAAAACCCACGCAAGAATGTTTGGAGAGTGGGATCTTTTCTCTTCATGTCTCTCCATTCACACTAAAAAGCTTCAACAAGATTGTAACCGAGCTCTCGAATATATTTTGAGTTGGCTTCGGTTTCTTCGAACAATTCTTGCATGGGCTTTTTTCTGATTTCGTTATACAAAACGAAAGAACCATCTTTCTGCTTATTCAACCGGCACTCGTGACCGTGCCAAAAACAGCCATGAAACCGGTAGCAAGTCTGTGTGGTGGCGCACCATCCATCTACAGGCAAACGTCTTTTGCCGATGCGTTTCTCAATTCCGTTGAACTGGTGACGAAGCTTCACACCGTCTCTTGCCGCAATAAACTCCAGCCATTGCTCCGCCATTCTCCCATACTTGTGGTTATACTCAGGTCGAAAACCGTTTTCTTCCCTTCGTCGCACGTACCAACCAGTAGGCATATCCTGTGTCAACGACCACAAGTATAGGGCATTGGCATCGTACCCAACAACACCGGCACACACTTTTGCTTCGTCACCGAAGTTTGCTTTCCTCACAAAGGTACTATCTTTCTCTTGGTGACGATTAAAAATAATGGATGGTCCACCAATGATATGATCTTTCACCAGATGATGTAAATCTTTATTTTTTTTTCATCAAACAGTGTGAAAAAGACCTTGCTTTCTACTGTGCTGAAGAGGTATTTCAATGTCAACCCCGGGACGCTTATACCATCCTTGGACATATCGATTGATCTTTCTCGATAAAAAGCACACTGCTTTTCAACAGCTTCAAGAAATGGCTTAACATCCCGGTTGTTATACCACGTCAGAAAATCTCTAAACGTGGTCATACCATTCTCTTTCCAAACTTGTTTGCAATAGGAATAATCATCTGGTGAAATATTCTCTGCCTTAAGAGAACTGTAAAAAGCCTCATACTCTGGCAGGTGATCACATTCCAATTTTTCCAAATTGGTAATCCACTCGTAAGGTAAAAATCCTTTGGTGGCTGAACAATCAAAAGCTTTCAGAAATTTGTCGTAACTGAAGCCAGGTGCCAGATAATTTGTTATGTCAAGAAATTTAAATGAGTCCGTTTTCACACACATGAAGTTGTTTGAGTTTTTGACAACAAATTTTATAGCCCAAGAACATTAGGTTTCACTAGGGAAAAACATCGGAGAAAGCTGATTTTTTCCAGGGACTGTCGAGTACATGTCACTGAACGATTAGACAAAAGTCCCCTAAAATCCCAGTTGAGCTTTTTTTTCTACAGCCTTTTTTTCGAAAACGCGTTTGAAAAAAATCAAAAAAAAAATCGCACGAACTTTGTAACCTCGAATTGATCCAACTGTATTTTTTGTTTACGCGTATTTCGAGCTACATAATGTCTAATATACATTTACCTAGAGGAAAATGTGCATTCTGTGACAATTTCTACGAAAAATTATTGAAAATTCACAAAAAAGTATCGGATTTACGCAAAAAATGACGATTTTCCTAACGGATTTGCCCAAAGGGTCGTAGTACAGAACGGGATGTTAGTTGGACAGACGATAAAAAATCCACCACCATTTGAAGACTTTTATCATTGCTTACAAAATATACATTATGGAAGACCCCCTCTGCTTCTGGCCGAGTTCCCCTTTTGGCATAAAATTCGTCAGCATGAGAACTCAACTATTTTCGGGCTTGGGACCGAACAGACACGTCTGTGTCTGGCAGCATTAGATCAATAAATAATATTTACAGAATGTACAAAAATCAATAAATAATATTTACAGAATGTACAAATCAATCAACATGGATTAAGTTACATTGACTATTATCAACGCTATATACAGAAATGACATGACCTATATACATATTATTCATCGAACTCAGAAATTTCCGACAGGACAGTGTTTCTGTGGTTGTTACAAGAATCCGAACTGCAATTACACAAACCTGAGCAAGAGAGTCCTGCCTTCTTACACCCACACCTTTTTGTACAAGCACTCTTGCAACCACAACTGATCAGATTCAGTAGGTTATCGGGGGCACATGGCTTTGTGGCTGCAGTCGGTACAAGAAGTCCATTGTCTAGCGACCACCCCCAATCCGTCGGAGGAAGCGAAGTGCCCAGCCATTGTTGGATCTGGAGATAACATCTGTAGACATGTTGTTGTGCAGCATCGCTGCTGTTGGGAGTTAGGCTAGGTCGATGGGTTTATTCAGTTTAGATTTTGCTACATAACGCTTGTAAGTGACATATCTATATTGGTCGAGAGAGGAAACAGTTTTACTCCCGTATAAGATCAGGAGAAGTTGTTCCCCGGCAGCGGCTACTGCACTTGGTGTACTGTCATCCGCCAAAATTGTGTTGACATACTGTTGTGAGTCGCTAGTAACATCGGAGACAATTGTACTGAATACTTTCTTCTTACCAACTCGAAAGAGTGCAGAAGTAGTGTCACAACCACTTATAGAATGTGCTACAAGGAGGTTGCTTCTATGGTCACCCATTTTGGTTGCTATTTCACTAACTGAAACTAGTAAGTTTGGGGTAATGGAATACATCATGTGAATATTACATCCCGGTTGAACTCGAGAGGTAAGAATGACTAACAAGTCTGTGTCTGTTCCCACAACGACAACATTGTTGTCATCTTGAGCGATGTCAAGTGCAGTTTCGGCTATCAGTACATCAGCATCAGCCTCGGCCTGCTTGGACTGAATATTGATAGCAGATAGCTCCTGCATTAGAAGATCGATCAGTTGGGTTTTGTTCTTGGCATTTGCAAGGAAATCGGATTGGGGTGTGGTGGCTGGTAACTCGGGTGAGATATTGATATCAATGGAATACCTGTCTTTAGATCTACGGGCTTGTTCCATGCCCTTTGTCGACATTGTACAAGCATAACCATCAAAAACAACCACGACGTTCGCCCCAAAATGTCTCACTAGATAATTGGAATATGATGTACATATGTCCTTATATGACAACTGTTTAGGCCATACAACTGCCCTCAATAAAAATCCACCATCTACAACAAACAGAGAATGTTCTGGGATTTTAGTTTGCTCGGAACCGTATGTTTTGAGGATCTTACCGAGCGTGCTTTTCTGTGTCGTCCTCATTCCAGCAGAATCAAACAATGCTGGTGGTTTCGGGGCGAGTTCATATTTGAGATACTCTTCCATCTCTGCTTGTGACTGAATAACACATGTGATGCGGTTGAACAGAATTGTGGGGTCAATCACTACCTTACTTCCACGGACTTTGATGCTATTTGCCATCGATGCGAAAGACTTCACAGTGTCAACACGTCGTAGTTTGATGCTGTTGAACGTTTTGCTTACAACATTCGATACGCAACATTCACCAATTTTGCGAACTTGGTCACAGTTCACAGTTTCGTCGGCCACAAGCCCGGTCGCTATAGAGACTAATTGTAGTGGATCTCTATTCTGAAAGGGGGAATGCACGCTGAGCCAGTTCAATAATTTGGTGATATCACTGGCATCAGTCAATTGTGAACTTTGACGGAGATCCCGATGTTTTTCGCCATGACCAGTGTGAACATGAACAAAATTTTCGAGAGCATTACATATCGGAAGGCAAAGCGGTAGTCCATGTACCCATTTCGCAACAGTGCTATCGGTTATTCCCCTGCCATGTGTGAGACCACCAGGGAGCTTGAACATTCTCATTAAACACTGCTCTATGGTCTGATCAGAATATATCCCGTCCCAGAATTTATCTGAGCGCCTTATGGTAAAGTAACCTTTCTCAGTGAACAACTTCAAATCATCCTGTTGCATTATTTCTGTTAGCTCATTCATCTGCTGCAAATAGAGATGAGAACTTTTTGCGTATCCAAAATGACCACCTGCGTGAAATACTGGAATCATATTGCGAACACAATATGTGTGGAGTTCCCAGTCGCCTGTGCGCTCTGCTCTCAAGAACAACTGGAGAAGACCTATTTGCTCGTAGTATTGTACCCAAAGCTTTCCTGTGCGTCCTACGGACGCATTCTGGAGCAGTTCGTGTAATTTTTTAATTCTTGAGTGTAGGCGAACACCACATTATGTGATTTAATCGAACATGGAAATTGAAACAATGATGCTATAATACGGTATTTGAATGAGAAAAGTCGATGCCGTTTGAATTTGAGTTTAGGGGGTATGGTTAATATTTCACACGTTTCACCAGTTCATTATGGAATAAATGACTATTGTTATATATCATTATAAAGCCACTGCTTTTCTGCAATTTTTGATATATAATTTAACTCCCAAAGTAGTCGTAGATTTGATTTAATGGACGTTGTGTACCGTTGTGTGTATGGAAACAATAAATTTTTTTTCGTAATTTTGTACATTTTCGTGAATATTTCACCATTGAGTGTGAGGATTGGTACAAAGTTGGCATTTTCTGTTGGGGATATGTATTCTCAATATAATTCAGCACGATATTTATGATTCTCACCCTACTAAGGCGAATAAGAATGAGAAATATGGAGCTGGGTCGAATTTTTTTTTAATTTTTTTTTTTCATCAAAAAAACGCTATAACTAAAAAAGCTCAACTCGGATTCGCGGGGACTTTTCACAATTTATCCGCAATGTGTGTCCCGGAAACATATAAAAAAATCAGCTTTCTCCGATTTTTTTCCTTACTTTCTCATTTTTATGTCTAATGTGCCTGGACTAATAAAAATGAAGCTGTTGCATTCTGTGATAGCTCTCTGTCGACATTGCCGTTAAATAGGTAAACATTTCATTTACCAAGTCCTGAGGCTCACCTTTTGACACAAAACACTGTGGTTCATCATAACCTGGTATGTTACTGCACACACTCACACTGAGTGGTTTGTGTTCTGCTTCCCAGGTTAACTTTTCACTATTTACAGGCAATGTCGATTTATCAAAATACGACTCAAAGTCGTAAGTTGCCCTGTAGGGGAAAAAACGATCCTCCTGTGGTACCACGATTCCCTCGTCCTCTAATTTTTCAAAAATTGTCTGGGGGACGTGGTACACTCCATTAGGATAACGGTAACTAACATCTTCCGTACAGGCTGGTTCATGGCGATTTGCTCTGCCAACAGTGTTCCACAATTTGCCACATTTCCTACATGAAAACGACTTACAATAGTCGTCGATACTTTGTATGTAGGAAAAATGATTTGCATAGACATTCACATACATGGTTTCAGGGTATCGGCGATGTGAGCGCTGAACCATTTCGGCAACAACGCCATCATCATTTTCCACAAGTTGGTACACGTTTATGTTCACTTCGAAGTGTTTTTCAACTTGGGGTATTTCCTGTAGGCTTACACCGCCGAAATCTGTCTTATCAACGTCCGTATATTTACGGAACAGTGCATCAGTGGTTGCATTCAGATTGTGTCTCGAACAACCACTCCACAATACCAGACACCTGAATAAACACAAATTATCATCATAAATGAAATTGTTGTGCTCGTCTTTTACTAGACCCACAATGGCTTTGTTGTTCGTGATGAAATCTGGCAACTCGACTTCACCAGCACCAATGGGGTGGTCCTTAATCTTGGTAACAAAAAAGCTCACATTTGTTAAACGGTGATCCACCCATTTAGTGTTTGGGCGTTGTTGCCTAGCCCACTCCAGAATATCTTCTTGGTAGATCGTTTCCAGAAACTTTTCAAAGTCTTCCTGGTTACACACCAGATGTGGTGAAGGCAACACCCGAGAATTATCCTGTGAGGCATGATAATACCTCAGCACTCCAGTCTCGTTATTTCGGAGCACAAAACCATAACTCAAATTTATTTTAAATTTCCATCGCTGTGATTCGAAGATGGTGGTTTTGAGCTCCGAATTAAAGTCAGATAAACCCATCAGTCTATAATTGTATAAATCTTGTACCCGTCTGTTTACAGCATGGTGTGTTCTTATAGAACTCCAACACTCCCGGTACAAGTTTATCAATTCAGTGTCCTCATCAGTCTCTGTAAGACTAGCATCAAAGGTTTCGGGGTCAATATCAAATGAGATCGTGTTTTCAGTTGGTCTCATTTTTTTTACCCCAGCCACGGATTTGGTCGGTGCTTTCCTTTTAACAGACACAGGACGGTGTGCAAAATTTCTATGCCTGTTAAAATGTAGGAGTTGGGTAAATTCCTGACCGCAATCCATACATGTCCATGAATCACCACATTTTTTCAAGTGATACTGGAGTTTCTCCAGTCTTGTAAAAGATTTTGTGCAGTACGGGCAAGAATGATTTTTTCTACCTTAGTGCACTGTTCGCACACGCCTATCTCTGTTAGTTCGAGCAGTAAATATTTTACAGCATTCTTCACACTCAAACGATGCCATAATCTTAGAATCTCAGCACTCGGATTCACAACTTGATCTTGGGGTACAATTTATCTATCTTTCACCCAGTTAAACAAAACCAAATGTTTTCACAGCTTATGAGAAAAACACTTTGTTGGTGCAAACCAATTCTTAGTTTTTCAAAGACAGCTCTGGAAAAAACTATTTTTCCAAGTACAACTTTTGAGAAAAACACTTTGTTGGTGCAAACCAATTCTTAGTTTTTCAAAGACAGCTCTGGAAAAAACTTTTTTTTCCAAGTACAACTTTTGAGAAAAACACTTTGTTGGTGCAAACCAATTCTTAGTTTTTCAAACACAACTGGTGAATCAGTCAATTGGTGAAAACCAAGCTCTTCTCCAACCTAGCTTTGGTAGTCAACCAGTGATCCAGACCCGAAAATCCGAATACTATTCGAAGTTGGTCGCTGGTATTTATACTTTTTGGGGGGATCGAGCTGACACTTCTCGCAATCTGATTGGTTCTTTAAAAGAGCTATCAAAAAGGAAAAAAATCCTGGAATCTGATTGGCCAGCTCGCTATTAGAGCTGGAATCTCGATCCCCAAAGCGCTTCAAGTGTGTTTTCGACTGCACATAAAATTGAAAAAAATAAATTTTTTTCAGGGTATTTCATCATGGAAAGTGATATTATAAAATAAAATAAAGTGCATAAAATATATTTTGTAAAGAAAATTATTGTGAAATTATTTTTTTTAATGTAATTTGATGCTTCAAAGTGAAAATAATGCTGTGTTTTCGGCGTGCCGATCAGGACAGAATGCAAAAGTCTATTTACTTTACGTCTTTAGTACATTGTTCGCCTCGTTATTTTCAAAGCAATGAAAAAAATATATAACCCATCAATACATCGCCAAAAACTTGAAAACTATCTAAAGGGCGAATAAATAAAGTGAGAAAAATTATTTTATCGCGGAGAAAAGATGTATTTAATATTTTTTGGTTGAAAAAATGTTTGGTCAGTTTGTCGGCTTCTTTCTGGTGAATCGAGCGTAACGTCGCTTAGAAAAGCGATTTCACTGAATATGTGATCCCATTACGTTCTCATTGTCAGAAACTGAATTAAAGTTGATAAGAAAATGATCTGTTGACTTTTATTTTGTAAAAACAATTGCACAGAACGTGGTATTTCGGTACACCCAAAAACAAGGTTAGAATTTGCGAACAAAGCGTTTCTCACTGTTGACTGTGTTGTCAAGGAGATATACACAAACAGGGAGGGAGATAACTGAACCAGTTTCACGTTCTCACCAAATTATCAGATGGCGGTGTTCGACCCAACTTTGCATACGCAACGAATTCTTTAGAGAGCGCAGTCTTTTCAAATAATTGGTTAACATTGCCACTGTGGCAGAAAAAAATATAGCGGGCTGCAAAGCATTTTTTGTCTACAGGCGTTCCAGATGTAAGAGATAGATCCTATATATGATAAAACGTGGGTTTGGGATGTAAAATAAGTAGTAGGTGAAGGGTGGTGAGTGGGAACTCTTCCTTTAAAATAAAAAAAAATAACATTATTTATATAGGTTGGGAGGGGGGGGGGGGTGTGTACGTTAAACAAAAACCGGAACATTCTGGTGTACTCCGTACCAGAAAAATACTCCTATTCAATCGAACACGACCTTTTAAAAAATCTATAGCACTACGTGCTACCCTAAACAAGTCCATTTCGGTTAAAAGCAGGATTCTGCGGGGAATCCATATCAAATAAAGTAGTTTTTGGAGATTTGGAGGGATTGTCGGGTTTATTTGGGTAATTATCTAGGAAAGTCGTTCCAGAAAATACTCCCAGTCAATCGAACATACCTGGTACAGACCTCTTAGCCCTATAAGAAGCTTTTGGGTAACATAGCAACCACGTGCCACCATAGAAACAAAGATGGCGGCCCCCTTCATACAAAATGGACGACGGAAACACGTATCACCCTAACAACACGAGCTGCGCATGCGCACTCACATCACCCATCACCATGACAATGACGTCACAACATGGCCGCCCACATGGGTTACCATGACAACCACGTGATACCCATAATACATTGCGGTATGACGTCATATGAGATCCACCAGATGAGATCCACCAGATAGGGGTCGTCTAGACTCTGTCCTACTACTTACGTACTCGATGCCAGTGATGCCAAGTTTACATTCCGTTTTTATATACCCTTTATTTTCAACCTCATTTTCACTTTCAGCTTTTCAAAAATTTTAAAATATAATCTACGCAAAAAAAACATACATAAAAATGACGTACTGTCCTGGGAAATTTCGATCTGATATAGTCGAACCTTTAATGTGACATCGTGGGGGGGGGGGGGGGTGGGGGGAGGGCATAGATCAAAAATTAATATGCGTGGGATTTTCATGAAATGGTAATATGTTGTACAGATGAAAAAATAGCGCGCGGCTGTTTTCAGATTTTTTATTTATCGCCATTTTAGACTGTTTTTGTCGTACATCATTAAAACCGAGCGACAGCATATGCCTTGTCGAGCGATTAAGTACGCTAAAGCCAACAGACACCCTTTCTTTGTTTTTGGACGTTTGTCGCGCTTTATTGAGTGACTTCTGGTAATTCGCTTTGCGATTTCAAAACCATCCAGTTAAGTCATCTAACGAAGTTGGAATGGCTTATTGGGATCGTTAGCCTATTTTTTTCCTTCAGCCTTGCAGTTCACATTTCTACAGCTACAGTCACCAAATTTGGCATATTTGTAAACCACAATCCGGCATTGAATATTCAAGAGTTGGATTTTTGATATTCCACCTTTATCCAAAACAACGCCACGTCTCTATCCTTTAATACCTACGCGTGTATCAGTCCAACCTCTTTCAAATTTTGTAAATACTATCTCTAATAAAAAAAAACATATCTAATATAAGGCCGTCAAAGGAAATCTTAAACGCTATGGACGAATTTTCAGATGACGTTATTAATGTCGACGTCACCAAAATTAAATGTCTGCTGATTTTCACGAAATTTTAGTATGCTGTAGAGATAAAAACAAAATTAAGAGATAGCTGTTTTTAGGTTGTTTTTTTTTATTAATCGACAATTTTTGACGTTTCTTCGTCACATCAAATATTTCACAATTTTCCATAAAAAAAACTTAAAAAACACACTCTTGTGAATCCATTTGTGACTTATTTATACAGGATACGTTTTGAAACATGCCACAAATTTTTCTGATCACTTGCAGATGTGCAGCTTTATTTTTGTATTTTCAACTGAGGCACCCGATGCTAGAGATGCCAATTTTTCGGTTCTTTCTATACCTTATATTTTCAACCTCATTTTAATCCTTAGCTATTTGAAATTTTAGAATATAATCTCACAAAAAAATGATATCTAAAATGTGGTGCCGTTCTGAGAAATTCTCAGAATTTTTATAGTCGGAATCTAGGGTGATGTCATAGATGGTCATAGGGGCAAAATATAAAATTAGTCGGATTTTTCTGGAATTTTAGTGCTGTTGAGCAAAAAAAAATTAAGAGATAGGTGGGTTTTTCCATTTGCCGTCACTTTGACGTTTTTACTTTACTTCAAAGTTTATTCTATTTTTGACATTTCATTAAAACGCTGGGTGACTTCGAAGTGGTCATATGGTAAAAAACTAATATTTGTAAGATTTTTTTATGAAATTTTAATATGATGTTGAGGTAAAAAATTAAGAGATAGCTGTTTTTTGTTTTTCTATTTGTTGCCATTTTGACGTTTTTACGTCACTTCAAAGTTTAGCCTATTTTTGACATATTTGATTGAAAACTTTATCTTCTGATCCACTCAACTCCGTATTTATAATTGATACAACTAAGAAACTTCATACACTGTTTTCTGCTTATTTGAAATTGTTTAATTTTATTTTTTAATTTCAAATTTACGCACCCAATTCCTGCGATGCCAAATTTACGTTTTTCTATACCTTTCACTTTCAGCCGCCAGTCTTTTCGAAATTTTGGGACTATAGTCTCTGCAAAAAACATTTCTAAAATGTATTGCCATCCTCGGGAGGAGGGGGTGGGGCTGAAAGAAATTGCAGACACAAGGTCCCAAAACGGGGTTTCCGCTTCAAAGGGACCCACTCACCCCCTTTGTGCAAAAAAGTATTGCCCCCCCCCCCCAATTCATCAGTTAGGGCATATTTATCCACTATCCCGCACCCCATCATTTATTTTATACAGCTAAAAGTAGAAGTCCTGTCATGAAATGCGCACAAATAGCACGTCGATCTGCGCCTTTAATCTGTGCGTTATGATCACAGTAAGGCTATCAAATTCTGTACATATGGCCTGTGCACAAGCAATGTAACCCGGAGGTCCATTGGCAGAAACATTGCCTGCGTTTGCTATGAGTAACCAGGAGAACCTGCCGTGCTTTGGATGCCATTCGATATGGCAATTGCGCGCAATTCCTACGCGCATTTAAGCCTAGATAAGCGCACAGTTCATGACAGGACTTCTAGTTTTAACTGTAGGTTACCTTTTAGACATAACCAATTCATGTTCAAGGTAAATCTTTGGTAACTACAGTAGGGGATAAAAGCGGATTCCCGACCAGAAATATGATAGTCCACAAAAATTGAGGTATTTTGGCAAAATTGGGCTATTTTTAGAAAAAAAATAAAATTTTTCCAGAAAATTTTGGGTTTTTCCAGAAAATTTTGGGTTTTTCCAAAAATAATTCAACTTTTCCATCAAAATCCCGGATTTTTCGCGGAAAATGTTCGAATTTGAGCTTTCTGGACCGAGGATTTTTATAAAAAATCCGAGTTTTTAATAGGTCCCTTTTTTGACAGATTTAACACTGATTTCCCATAGGGGTGGATTTTTTGCCTCGGAGAAAAATCCCGAAAAGGCAGTGTTGAGGCCGGAAAGGACCTCGATCCAGGACTGGGATTTTGTCGCGGTAAATACCACAACGTATCGGACTGGGTGAATTCTTGTCAACCTCTACCGGTCCAGAAGAAAAACCCCGAGACGCCAGGGTTTTTTTTCTTTTTCCGTCGTCGTCGTCGTAAAAATGAGAAAATGACGATCTGATTGAGAAATGGATGAGAAGCATCACGATTGGAAAAATGTTTTGTGCGTTTGTGTGTGTATGTATAATTATGTGTTGTTAGACGATTGATGGATGAGATTGTTTTTGTTATTAAAAAAAAAACTGTATAAGTTGTTGTTATTTTTATTTCTACATATATATATGAAGAAGAAAAAAAAATAAAATATTTTTTTTACAATTAATAATTATTATTAAAAAAAAACCCAAAACCACAAAATTTAGATATTTTCAAAATAAAATAAAAATAATCATGAAATCGAGAGCGGCACCTGAAAAAAAAAAAGAAATCCTCGTTTGAATTGAAGAGGTGAGATTGTGTTTGTCATTAAAGAAAAAAAAACTGTAAAAGTTGTTTTGTTTTTTTTCTACATATATATATAAAAAAAAGAAAAAAAAAATATTTTACAATTAATAATTATTACCATTTAAAAAAAACAAAAAACCCCACAAAATTTAGATATTTTCACAATAAAATAAAAATAATCATGAAACCGAGAGCAGCACTTGAAAAAAAAGAAATCCTCGTTCGAATTGAAGAGGGTCGAAAGACACCCGATGTTTGGCAGTAAAATTTATAAGTTAGAATCTGACGATCCCATTCAATTGACGGACGTGGAATGTGATGGTTTGACAAATGCGTCCTGCTTTTGAAGTTGAGCGAGACCGATCTGGATTTGATGTACGAATCCCAAGATGATTTATTAAATCTTTTCTCAGCGGATGTGGAAGGATTTGATCCAGACCACGTCTCCACTATGTTCTATGGAAGGAAGATTTTCCCCAGCGTTTCTGAGGCGTTGGTTCGCAGATTGAATCTGATCATTGGAAAAAAACAGTGACTGATGTTCGAGACTGTGGACGTGGTGTTTTGATGGGTCTGTTGAAAGGGAAACAACTTCAAAATCAATGTTTACGCCATGGATGCGACGTTGCGTGAAAATCCGTTGTAGATTTTTTTAGGGTTAATATTTAAATGTGTGGATATAATTTTATTTTTTTGATGAATGGAATCAATTTTTTTTTCTCCAAATTTTCTTAGGGGTCGAAATAATATTACAAGCACAAGAATTCAATTTATTTTTGATAATTAAAAGTACTGTATTAACATTATATTGAAGGTTGTATATTAGTGTGTGAAAAGTGAACTGTCACGATCTCAATATATGTTTCATAAAAGACTTTCTTTATTATCAAAGCAATATTTATACCTACAGCGAGGCAGATTGTGATGTGAATTTATAATGTGAATTTTAATGTGAATCATAAATATTTCAATGACTGACGAGACTATTTAAAGGAAGGTAAACAAAACTTTTATTTGTTTCTATTCTACTGAATGGACCATTATAATCTCATGAATGAAATATTCATATAAACCATTAGACAGGTGTTTTTCTTTGTGAAATGTATATTGTGATCAGTACGTGTCGTCCGTTATTCTTCAGTGAACTTGAAAAGTCTAATGAATAATTTTTACTTGCTATTATCATCGCTGAGAAAGAAATGGTGACTGAATGCATCGGCAAACGCTTTTGACCCTCTCGGATCGCACCTTTGACCATTCAAACAGCCATTGGCAAACGAGTGAAATTCGACACGTCGCTCGGAAGGGAAAAATGTACGAATTCAGGATCAGACCTTCGATCTATCGTTGGCGATCGCCGGCAAAAAACGTTTTGCCGATTCTAGACCAGCATCAAAAAAGTGGTTTACCGATTCTGGACCACCGACGTTCACCAACGGCTGTTTGAACGGTCGAGGGTGCGATCCGATCGGTGAAACCGATTTGCCGATTCTAGACCAGGAAAAATCGATCTCAAAACATTTTCTCGATGTCGCCAAAGGTGAAAAGTGAGTGTAAAACGTAATTACTCGTCAAGGATTTTTTTTTTTTTAAACTGATTTCGGTACATCAAAAAATGCGGTTTGCCTGTTCTGGACCACCGACGTTCGCGATCACGTTCCAGACAGTCGAGGGTGCGATCCAATCGGCGAAAATGAGAACTGATGAAATCATTGGAGGGAACTGACGAAAACGTCAAATCATCGTGAGTTTTATGAGGTGAATCATAATAGAATCGTGAGATTCGCAAGAGGAAATAAAAAGTGATTGATATATATAGGAGAGAAAAAAAAATATAGAAATAAATAGTGATTGATATATACATATATATAGGAGAGAAAAAAAATATATAAATAAATAGTTATTTAAAAAATAAATATCAAATCAAATAGATAATAAAATATATACGTAAATCATGAACGATTCCAAGATTATGAGATCAAGGTTTCTTTTAAAAATGCTGATGAGAGCCTACGCATTCTGCGTGAACGATCAACTAGGTCACCTCTTATTAGAACGATGCGTCGGGTGTCGGGATCATCTAGACTTTGATCACGAGGATCATTCATGTCTGACGATGGAAGGGGAAGATATGGTCCTCAAGTATTTCGAACCAGTGTTCGAATGCGTTCAAATCGATGACATGATCAAGTTTTGGAGGAGATTAGTCTTCTGTAAGGGACGAGACAAGCCCACCAATTCAGAAGAAATGAAATTGGTGCGTAGAAGTCTGACTTTAGAAGATAAGGGATGCGTCTTGAAATTATTGCTGGAGGAAGCATACATCTAAGTTCTCTCATTGATATAAATAAGGAGAATAGAAAATAAAAAATAAATACACACATAAATTTTGATCTAATATTAGAAAGAAAAAAAACATAAAAAAATGAGAACTAGAAATAAATTGTATCCGACATTAGATGATGATGAGGATGAGGAGCCAAATGGCGTTTTGAAAGAGGAGAGAGGTATTGCATTGATCAAATCAGTAGAATCCAATTGTATCTGACTCTAGAGAGAGATTCTCATCGTTCTCTCAAGAATAAGTATTCGTGTCTCATGAAATTCGTCAAAGCGGTTGACACGCCACTCATCGCGATTTCCATGGGTTTACATGCGGCCGGCATCGGATTGTTGTCGACCGCGGTCGGCATTCCGATCGTGTTGACCATAGAAGGAGAGGCTCTTGCCGACAGATCGTTTAGCATGCTCGTAAACTATTTGAGTAGGAAATTATATCTGAAGGCTAGGAAACACGAAAAGATTCATGTCTTTGCCGATTCCAAGATTGACACGATATCTGAAATGATCTCGATGGCATTGAAAGATGGTAGGATATCAGACGGAGAATACTTCATGATATTGAGCGAGAAAACGAAATACGATGCTATGAAAGAAGCCGTGAGAATCAAGACTCGTCAGATCATCAAGGAAGAGATGAAGGATTCTCTCATGGAAAGGGGGAGGAAAGAGGCCAGGGAGGAATTCGGTAAGTTGATAGAATTCAAGAGCAGCGATTGAAAAAAAAATATATACAATAAGAACAGAATTTTAAAAAAAGAAAATATTAAATTTAGATATAAAATAAAAAATAAATACGAAATTAATTTAAATAACTCTCAAAAATGTATTGCATAAAGTGTAAGAGAGTTACTGAGACGGGTAATTCTCGAGAAGTGTGAACTAAAAACGATAGACAGATGCTTCGCAGAATTTGCAATGTGTGTGGTTCGATCAAGACTCGATTCGTCAAAAAAAAAAACGAGCAGAGGCAAAGGCGTCGTGAATAAAATGATCAATAATCTACCTTTTGAAATGCATCTGCCGGGTCACAGTTTCACGGGACCTGGAACGAAATTGAACAAGATACTCAATGCTGCTCTGACTCCTAAATCTTGGAGCAAACCCGTGAATAGCATGGACGTGACCGCGTATGATCATGATCTGTGCTACGCCGAACATCCCGACATTAAGACTCGCAATGACGTCTGCGATAAAAACATGTTGGTGAAATTGAGAGGTATATCGAATCCGACCAGGAGAGAGAAGATAGAACATTCACTGGTCGGCAATCTGATCGGTGCGAAATGTCGTTTCTGATGGGGCATTCAAAAATGCCAATTTGGTCGACATGAGATCATTTTCGAGGTGGCACGAGGGTGTTAAATATCTATTGATGGTCATCGACGTGTTTTCTAATTATGGTTGGATCAGAGCTTTGAAGAATAAATCAGAACCTTGCATCGCCGAGGCTCTGAAGAGCATGTTCGACTCGTCTTCTCGAAAACCGAATAAATTGTGGGTGGATAAGGGGAAGGAATTCTACAACAAGGACGTTCGTCGATTGGTCGACCTCTACTCGATCGAAAATGAAGAGAAAGCCAGCGCTGTTGAACGTTGAAATCGAACGATGAAGGAAAAGATGCACAGATACTTCACGGCGAATTCGACCAAGAAATACATATATGCTCTGAACGGTTTGGTTGAAGATTACAACAACACGTGACACGGATCGATCAAGATGACTCCCGTGGAAGCTAGCGATCCTCAAAACGAAAAACGAGTCTACAAGAATCTATATCCTGAGAGATCTAAGATCAGGAGGAAGTCTAGACCACCGAAATTTGCGGTCGGCGATCGAGTGAGAATCTACGCTTATAAGAAGCACTTCGAAAAGGGTTAACCTCCTCGATGAAACCTCGTGATAATCAGAATATTTCACACCGATCCATTGACTTACAAAATGGAAGCTTTGGATGGTGAAGAGATCATCTGAAAGTTTTACGAACAACAATTGCTGAAGACGAAGTTTTAATAAAGAAATTTTTTTTTTTTATTTACTCTCTTTAACATTTTCTTGTTTACACATATATATATGAAGGAGAGAAAAAATAATAATAATAAAAAATAATTAAAACTATTTTTAGATAAAAAAGCAAGCTAATTATTAAACAAAAAACAAAACAAAAACCTTCAAAAATGGCAAATATACTAGATATCGCACAAAGCATAGTGAAAGATGAGAGTGTTCAAGAATACAAGGTTCACGAATACGAACCAATAACCGGAACGAGTTTGAACAATGCGGGAGAGATAAGAATCAACATTGAAACCCAAGATCTATTTGTTCATCCTAGCAAGAGATACATAGTGGTGCAGGGACGTCTCACCAAGGAAGATGGGACCGAATACGCTGATGACGACATGGTCACTTTAGCCAATAATGGCATCATGTATCTATTCAGTACTATAAAATACTTGCTATCCGGACAAGAGATAGAATCTGTGTTTCATCCTGATGTGGGTAAGTTAACTCTACACAAGATATCATGGTTCGTTCCACACGTGCAGCCTTCGATCGTGGAAAAAATGCGTCTCTACAAGATCATAGAATCCAAGAGTAAATTACCCGTGGGATTTAGAATGAGACAGTGCGACATGGGTAGCATTCCACTCTCCACGAATCACTTTGATTGGAGGTTGACCATGAAATCCACTTCGGAGAGACCACGTTTCATCGTGGTCGAGTTTCAGACCGATAAGGACGGGTATCAGGAAAAGAATGCATCGCTATTTGATCACTGCAATTTGAGAAACATGCAAGTGTTTCTGAACGCCACGAGATATCCAGCAATTGATTACAACGCGTCGTTCGACAAGAACGATTTCTGCAGACTGTATGGTGACACCACGGATTTTAGAAAGAAGTATCACGGTCTAGACGAATTGATGAGCAACCCTAATATATCGCCCGGCAAATACAAGTTGATGTATCCCATGTTCGTATTCGATGTCAGTAAACAAAGTGAACGACTCAAGAGTAGCGTCTTAGACATTCAGATCAAGATGCAATTTGATAGGAATGTGCTGAGAAAAACCGAAGCCTTCACCCTGGTCCTATCGGATAGAGAATTACAATTCGAATCGGATGGAAATAAGATGTCGATCATTCGATGAGAGATGTGAGTGTGAAAAAATATAAAATAAAAAAAATAAAAAGTAATGAGTAATTATTAAAAAATAAAAAAAATAAAAAGTAATGAGATCTAGAGAAATTGAACATCTTTCTAAATCTCATTACTTTTTTTTTGTTTTTAATAATCACTCATTATTTTTAATTAATTATTTCCATGTGTTCACTGTTTGTTCAGAGGATCTAGTTCGATCAGAATGCTCACCACGGAAGTGGCGGCTTCGGGATTATTGGTTTTCGTAATGAAATTAATCCTGTCTCCGGCGTTCACTTTGAGAGGCGTGCCGAACATGCTAACATTCGAGTGTTGATCCAGGGAAGCCAGACTCATTCGAATGATTTTGTCTCCCAACAGCATGGGATATCCCACCTGACCATGTTGCGATCCACTACCTCTGTTTCCAAAAGACCACTCGGCTTTTCCCTCCTCTAACGTGTCGGTCTTCTCGGGCCACACGGTGATCAATTGTCTGGCGTATTTGACTTTCTCCACCACCGAAATCAGGGTGCAGGCGTCCATCATGTTCACGGGATCCGGTAGATTCGTGAGCGCTTGTCCACCCAAGTACATTCATGTTGATGTCACCCTCTATGATTCCGCCAGATTGTTTGTTCAGGTAGAGACCGTCCACTTGCGATTCTATGTATTCTTGAAATCGTATCATGGTGGAATCCACATAGCCCTTGTTGACCGCGGTGGAGCCCACATCCGCGTCATTGACCTTCGACAGATTCAATAACTTGTTGAATCCCGCATTCAGATCCGATTTCATTTCTCTTCTGTCAGACTGTCTCTGTTCCAGATCTACATAGTGTTTGGTCGACACGTCCTTGGGATTCGTGGGAGTGGCCACGTTCGTCATCTTGTTAGAATTGGCGTTCAATTCTGATTGCATCGTTTTCTGAATGTATTTATTTCTCAGATGTTCGCTGAATCGCACGTGAGAGTCGTCCGCATATTTCTTGGTCACGGCATTGGTGGAATCTATGGGCTTTGCGACGTTCTCCAAATGTTTGGATTTCAGATCGAGATCGTCGGTCATGGCTTTATCCACGTAATTATCTAGCATGATTCGTTCAAAATCCGCGTTCCCCCTGTCAACGTATTTTTTAGTCGTTGCATCTGAGAGATCTAGCGGCTCGGGAAGATTGTAGAGCTTCTTATTGTTCATGTTCGAAGGTTCCTCTCGAGGTTTGTATCTCCAAACGTAACATTCATCCAAGTTGGCATCGTCATAACCATCGCCAACTTCGAGCATCTTCCTCTTCTTTTTGGGTCGATTTTCTTCTTCACTTCTACCAAATTTATCGACTGGCATGTTGATTTAAGGTTGTTTTTTTTTTTGTTTTAAAAAATATATTTCAAACGCAGTTTATTAAAAATGAATTATTTCACTTATTTTTTATTTTTTGTTTTTATTCGATTAAATTTTTTTAAATAATTTTTTTACCTTTATATATACTATAAAAAAAAATCTCTCTCTAATGTAAACCATTGAGAATGTCTTGAAACTGATCTCCTTCCGACCATCTCTTGAGAATGTAGAGACACAGGTGACTACAAAACACTTGATCTGGCGATAGTACTCGTTCTGTGTTGTAACGAACCATTGATTTGTTGAAATAGTTCTTTATTTCTTTTGGCGGTGAGATTCTGTAGCTGTCGAAATAATAATTCTTCTTCCCATTCTTGAACCATGCCACCCAGTGAGTGCCTTCACCCAATAAATCATCTAGATTTAAAATTCCACATTCCAATTGTCGAGGTCTTCTCTTCGGCAAGGCATCTCTGGAAAACACACATAGAAAATCTTTGATTTTCAAATCCTTTGCCGCATTTAACAAATTGATGTTAGGGGTTTGTTATGTAACACAACACCTTCTACGGATATCTCTATTTTCTTATTCTTAAATGTGTATAATTTTTTTTATTTATTTATTTTATTGTAATTCACTAAAATGGCGTTATTTTTTTTTATATTTCTTTTCTTTTTCTTTTTTAAACTAACTCTCTCGATGTCTCTATTGACTTCCATAATCTTGAATCTGTCTAATTCTTCTTGATTTTCTAAAATCCTATCATCCTTAATCATATCTGGAATCCTATCTGGAATCCTATCATTCATAATCATATCCAAAGTCCAATGTCCGAGTGCCAAGGTTCTTATTTTATTGTCTAACACGAATCTCTTATCGTCGTCAGCCGTCAGCGAAATCTTGTTGACTACTTCGGTATACACATCGTGATTGTCGCTTCAAATCGATTTCATAGTCTTATACACTGGACCACTTCCGAACACACAATCTTTATACTCTTGAAAAGAGATGTTTTTCTTCACCACGCATGCTTTAACCCCTTTGCACTTCTTGATCTCTTCACCTTCTAGATGATAGGCATACAGTTTGGGTATCAAACCCACGAATTCGATGATTTGTTTACCGCCACTCTCAGCCTTAAATTTACCCAACACCTTTTTGTCGTCGTTCGATTGAATGTTGGACAGGTGATCGACGGGATAATTGCTCATGTCGAACCACGCAGCCATGTCCGGAGATGTATCTCGGTAGACGTCTTTCGTATCTATCTCATAAACTCAACTGTCTGTGTCGGTGAACAGCAGTTTAGCTTTCTCACCAAATTTCCATTTGATGTAATCATAGTGAAACTCGTACATCAATCACTTGCTGATATCTAACATGATCGGTCCGAGATAATAGGGTTTGTTAAACTTTAGGTGTGTCTTTTACATGTGAATGGCCACTAGATTTTCGTCAAATATGGTTCGGTGTCTGTAATTGGGTTTCACTACTAATTTTTTAACTCTTTTCTCAGACGTGATGAGTCAAATATCAGTTCTCTTCCTGATGTTTTCCATCAATTTACCGTACATGCAGTTGTTCATGAGTTAGAAATCTTTTTCGAAATCGTTCTTGTCTTGAATTCTGAGATTCGTGTTGAGATCAATGTATTTTTTCATCCAAGGCTCTTCGTCGAATCGAATGACGCGATGTATGTCGACTAATTTCATTCCGTAATCGACGTATTGTTTCAAATTCTCGCTGTAGACAACGTACTTACGTTTGTTAAATAAACTGAGAATGAGTTTTTCCTCGTCTTCTTTGATTGGTTCCATTCGTTCGGGAGCTAGTGGATAATCATTGTGTAAATTGTGTAATTCTTTCGGATAGTTCAAATCGACTTCTAAAATGCAAGGATAGTCTCTCCATTTTTGCATCTCTTTCGGTTCCGTCACACATTTGAAATTTCCAATTGGTAAAGGACGACTCATGGCACAACTGTACAGATTATTAGTGTCCCAATACTGTATGTATTTATTCGATCATTCCAAATCGAAACCTTCTTTCATGTAGGGATTGTTGGCTTCAGAATATCTGTGAGAGATCATCGAGACGCCACCTCTCGTGGCTTTTTCGAACAAGACCACGTCAGATAATAATCCCAATTGGATTTTGGTGGTCTTAAAGAGAGCGTCCCATGCCAGAGCGGGTGCACTGAAATACCAAGCGGGATCCAGGTCGTAATTTCGATGACAGACGTCTCAAAAATTTTCGAACACGTCTGCCAGGAGCAGAACGTCAGTCTTCAGATAGAGATCATGATAATCTCTCATGGTCTTCATATTGAATGATTTTCACACGTTTTTGGAGTGTTCGTAATTCTCATCGGAAATGTCAGATTTGTATAATTTCAAATAAAAATTTTCTTTCGAAGGTAGCTATGTGCCGTCGAATCTCTTTAGATTGTTCATGTAATAATAAGGACTCCTTTCCTCAACATGATGTCTACTCATTCTCCGAAGTGTTCGCTCATGATTTTAAATTTATCCTTGCTCATGTTATCGACTAATTTTTCCAGAGCGGTCGACATGAATTTAAAACTGTCTATGAAATGTATGTCTCTACGAATGGATTTTTGTTTTTTTCCCAACGTCTCTCCGTCGATTACTCTTTTCTTCTCCATGATCTTCCATTTCGTGAAGGAAATGTATCTTTCTTCGCTGTTTGCAATGCAGTTTAATTTTTCATGAGAGGTGCCAATGTTTTTCACGAACAGATGACTGTCGTAACCCGAGAGATTGTGAAATATCACTGGATAGAAAATAGCGTCTCGATATTTTAAATTACACTTGCTGTGAGCCGGACCACGATACAGACCCGTGTAATGATCATGGTCTCTGACCTTCTTATTTTCCTCTGAATTCTTGTCGAATGATTGTCTGCATATGTGACATTCGATGGCTCTGTTATTTTTGTCCTGCTGCTCTCGTGTGATGATCATTTTCGCCAGAGTTTTGAATTTGTCATATAAATTTGACTTTTCGATTCTAACTATTCCATGAACCTTTGAGCCACATCATCGTCTTCGCACCGTTTTGTGAAGGTGAAGGGATCCATGTCATGTTGCGAGTCGAAAGCACATTTCACGTAAATGCAGTAGCCCGAAGGCGTGTGTTTTTGATATCTTTCGATGTAACTTTGAAGAGCGTCGGGTTGGCAGGATCTCATTTTCACAGTGAAGCATTTCAAAATCGGAGTACACGACGAATGGTACTTTTAACCTTCTATTGTGATTTTGAAAGTTCACAATGGTTTTGGGTTTAGGCATTTAGATGGTGAAACCTTGATTTTCGTTGCAATATTCTTGATGTTTCGCTAACACGTTCATGCAGTTGCAACATAAACATGTCTTATGTTCATGTTTATTATTTTGTCACGACAGTAATCGGCTCGAATCTTTAACCCAACAATAATGATGATTGTCACCATTCAAAATCAATAATAAAATGATCAACTTTTCTCTTTCGAGATACGAAATCTGTCTGAGAGGATAGATCGTTCATTTTTCATCGTCGTATCCCAAGATGGGGGGATTTTGAACCTCGAAACGTTCGATGTGTTGTAACTGCATTGGAAAAGTCACTCCGGTCCAATCGAGATTTTTAGAAGTCTCCTCGTAATGAGAAACACTATCGGAGTGCATTTTGACGGGGTATAAAGCGGAGATGACTGGCCATTTAAAACACTGATCATCTTTATTTCTCACGTTGATCACAGCTTTTTTTTAGCTAAGAAATATGGTAATTCCACGTAGGAAGACGCTTTCAACGAATCGTTTTTAGTTATATGAATTTCGAGTTTCAACACCTCATTGAACGTCCAATTACTACCTTCATGTTGATAATTCACAAGAGACGTCAACATCTTTGCTTTCATCATTTCGAAAACGTCTGATAAATCTGAACCTCGAAATACGGGTTTGACATTAGATCTGAAATATGCATTTTTCACGATGCTCTCGCCGGAATTCACATCGATTTTATTCATCACGCAGTGGAGTATCATCTTAATTTTTCGTCCCACATTCATGTGTTCGTGACACAAATCCAATACTTTTTTCTTCACCCGTACCATGAACAATTTCGGATCGACTTTCTTGAACGAGGGAACCACGTCGAAAGTTTTAAAAATGCCTTTGATCACACTCTCCTATTATACGGGATTCGATTGGAATGCTTCCATGATGACTCATGCTACATATTCTTCTCCTTTCCCTTCGTTGATTGCTAGTCGAATTTCGTTCGATATATCTCATTTGTCTAGATTCGGAACTGCATCACTCGTTTTAGTTTTTTTTTTTTTTTTTTGAAACTTGAAGTTCTTCGATGGCTTTTCGTTTAGTCGTCTTCTTATTTTTTGCAACCGAAACATTTTTTTTCCGATGTCGGCATTTGTATTCCTTTTACTATCTTTTTCTTCTCATTTTTTACAACCGAAGCATTTTTTGACGTCGTTGCTATCAACATTTCGTTTGCCTTTTCATCGAGCAAACTACGGAACTCCTCACACATGATCTTTCTAATTTCATCATGCTCCACATTTCGTTTTCTATTGTCAGGCATTACTGTCATCGGCTTATTTTTTTCGCAATTTGAGTCTGTTTAAGTTTTCCACTTTCGATCTTTCGATTTTTTTCTTTCCATCGTTTCGCAAACGATACTCCTGTATGACTTCATTTTTTTTTGATTTGGTTCTATGATTTCTGAAATGTGGAATGTTTAATTCTCTACACATCCCGTTTAACTGAGGTACGGTTTTCTCATTTAAATTTTCCATTTTTTTATTTGTTTGCTTCATTTGTAAGAATATAATTTTTTTTGGGAATTTTGTATTTAAATAATAATTTGTTAAATAGTTTTAAAATAGTCTTTATATATATGTGAAAAAAAAATTCACATTAAAGAAAATTAAAATTAAAAACTTTTTTGTATATATATAGAGAGAAAAAAACAAAACTTCTTTGTAATAAATTATTATCTAAACATGAAATTCAAAAAACAAAAAAAAAAAAACTAGAGAATTGTAATTTGTTGGACAAATTACGGGCTTTCCCAACTTTTTAATGTTAAAAGGCAAACTGTATTTTACACAAAACTATCGATCAGTTTTGAAAACAGAAAATTTAGTGGAAATCAAAGTTTTTGTGATGCTACTAGTTTTTATGCAGCCAAAACAGATATTTGAGATACAGCAGGACACCAAAACATTTAACACAAAATTTGCTCTTCAATATTTACAGAAAATGTTCACAGAAAGCAAAACAAGCGATGTCTTTTGTGCTTTGGAAAAAATTAGTACATATGAATTATGGGTGTACGGGCCGGGGTTTCATGAAGGACTGTGCCCCAACCCACCCCTGAGTCAGGAAGGAGCCGATTTTTTGGCCAATATGCCAGAAAATTTCGGACAATTTAGTTGCCAGAAATGACCACAAAACATTTTGATTTTCCAAACAAAATGTTGTTTTCCTATCTCATCACTTAGAAGTTGCAAGTAAACTGACCATTATACTGTACAAGTTGATTCAGTGGAACCGTATCCACGTTAATATTATTCATTTATAATCACACAAGAACACATAAAGAGCTCTATTACTGCATATTACAGGAGCACGGTGGCTCAGAAGGTAGAGGTGATTGTTGCAATCTAAGAAGTCCTCGGTTCGAATCCCGCCTGTGGCAACCACATTGTATCCTTGAGCAAGACACTTCATCCCAATTTAATTTCCCACGTGGGGGGAGGGGGGGGGGGTATGATGGCAATGTGTACTAAGGGTACTTTGAGTGTGCACTTGTCTTCAACCAATGCTAACCCTGCTTTTGTGGAGTTAGTACGTTGGGGAGCCTGAGTCGCTTGCCATTGCTCGGTGGTTCACCCCAGGTACTAAATGGGAGGGAGACCCCCCTCCCTCCCACCCATACCCACATTTGGCATTTCCTCCTGAGATTCAACTTTTTCGGGCTAAAAGGGTTCATCCCCACCCCCCCCCCCCCCCCCCACCCCTGAAAAATAGCCCTGTACGCCTATGCAATGAATACCTGGACTTGAATAAATACCTATATTATGGTCATGATATAGCTGTAGATGCTGAAAGTGACCTTAAATATCAATAATTAATTTATTCTCGATCATTTTGTCTGTTTGTGAATGTGTGGGATTTGTCAACAAACAAGGGTAAGCTTCCTACTCCATGATTTCACAATTTTTCCAACATATCTGTTTCAGCTACAATGAAATATATGTAATATGAGTTACTGTCACACACAAATTAGTTGTTTATTTGATATGGTTTAAACCATCTAGAGAGGTAGTATACACAGTGATGGGTACAGTTCAAGTCAAAATGAGTTGATTAAAGGGATGTTGAACAGCTCGTTAATATTTCTTGCATTACATTACTACTTTGCTATTTATTGAGAGAAGGATTTCACAGAGGGTTTCCCTGACGGTATTTATTTATTGGTGTTTACGGTCACATACTTATGCACAATGGCTAATCGTCACCGTGACAGTTTTACGGGTGGGGGAAGTCGGAGGACCCAGAGAACCACCGAGCATTGACGAGCAACTGTCAGCTCCACATTCTAATTATGTTCAAGCTCAGCTGAAGCAGGGTGCCAGCGGTTGAAGACATGTGCACCATTGACATGCAGTACGCCTTAGTACATGGCATCATCGTGCCCCCATGTTGGCAACCTGGATAAAGTGCCTTGCCCAAGGACATTACGTGGGTCGTCCCAGATAGGGATCAAACTCGGGACCTCTATCATCGAAGTCAAACAGTCTACCACTGAGAAAATGTGCTTTCTTTCCTGGCGGTATTCATATTTGTACGGCCAAACTGGTGTTGGATAACATGGAACACCAAAACATATAACACAAAATTTGTTCCCCATTGATTTTTGAAAGCAGTTAGGAAAAGCTCAAAGAGCTCCTTCCTTTTTGTTTTTGGACAAGTGAGTATTCACTCAAAGTCATTTTTTGCAGACAGTCTATTTTTAAGTGGCCAAAGCACATGTTTCATTAAGTCCCAGAACATAACTAAAGCCGGATTTATTGATTAAACATCTCTGCATATAGCAAAGCAAAGTGTCTCAAATTAACCCATTCCAAAATGATAGTAGAGAGTAATTTGGGTATTTCCAAGTGGTACACTTATTCTCACTCTCATTGTGCTTGAGGGTTAAATCTGAGATTGAAAAAGTATACCAATCTTACTCAGGGAATGGGAGTACAGAAAAGTACGAAATTAATCAGAAAATGAATTTTGTCTGACGGTACTAATATTTGTACGAGCAAAACTGGCACTGGATTTATTTATTTATTTATTTATTTATTTATTTATTTATTTATTTATTTATTTATTTATTTATTCATTTATTTATTTATTTATTTATTAGGTTTTAACGACACATAAACAGGCAAGATCATATTATGTCGGTGACAGTTGTATGGGTGGATGAAGCCGGTGTAGCCAGAGAGAACTACCAAGCAATGACGAGCAGCTGCCATCTCCCCAACATAGTGATTCCGCACTGTAGTACAGGTAGGGTCAGATTGGTTGAAGACATGCACACCATCGACGTGCAGTATGCTTTAGTACACGGCGTCATGGTGCCCCCATGCGGACAGTCGGGGTGAAGTGATCGGGACAAAATTGGAATATATCTGACAGATACAATGTCGGATATATTCCAATTATATGCCGATCATGCAAGGCAGCAACTTGAAATTCTCAGAATGTTTCCTACTGTCCCTGCCCGACAGTTTAGTATCTTTTTCAAGTGCCGAGACCGCATGGAAATACCGTGGATCCGGTGGAAACCGAGGACACGATTCGTCCCTACTTTATTCTCAACTCAACGACTTTTCCATTCATTATTTACCTGTCACCGGCTGAGTTAGGTATTATATTTGTCAATTTGATGAACTTTTCAACCTTAGCTATTTGCGGCTTCATGTAACACCACTGAAAGCCCACTGCACGGTTACCAATATATTCAGGGATTGATTTTACGAAAATAACAATTATTCCGACTATACCCACATGGAAACTCCTAAATATGCCAAGGGTTAAACTTTTAATAATGACGTATAAAACAGAAGTTGTCATGCTATGCTTGCTGCATGCAGGCATAGAAAACATTCAGCGCTCAATGAATAAGCAATGGAGTAAATTATCACTTAAACCTACGAAATTCTGCAAAAATGAGTTTTTTTCGACGGCATCTACCATTATGCATCTGAGACAGGGATTGCGTTAAACTTTACAGCAACCTTATAACAGAAAATATTCTTGGAATTGAACTGTGAATCCGAATTTCGAAAGCATTTTCGGATATTCTATCCCAAACTACCACTGCATGCTTATCAATATTCAGTGATTTTATGAAAATTAAAATTATTCCGACCATACCCATATGGGCAGTCTCGAATCTGCCAACGGTTAAACTTTTAATAATGACATATAAAACAAAAGTTGTCATACTATGACTGCTGCATACAGCCATAGAAAACGTTCAGCGCTCAATCAATTAGGAATGGAGTAAATCGTCACTTAAACTTACCAAATTCTGAAAACGAGAGTTTTTTTGGACTGCACCTATCTTTATGCAAACAGAACGAGCATAGGGTTAAACTTTACAACTAGACTTACAACAGTAAATATGCTCGGTAGGCAATTGTAAATACGAACATGTAAATCATTTTTCGATATTCCTTTCGAAAATGGAAGAAAAGTGAGCTCCAAATTAGCCAATTTTATGAAGAATTTTAGGGCACTCAAATTCAAGGCCCGAAAACTGGGTGAAGGTTAAAACTTTGAATAAAATATATAACAGCAAAATTGTTCTTGGATGAAGGCCCAATCCTCTCATGGAAAAGGTTTTGAGACAATATGGCTCCAGTGCTGAGAAAGTGCATGTAAACGTTGGCGAAAATAACAATTATTCTGACAGTACCCTTATGGGAAGTCTCAAATCTGCCAAGGGTTAAACTTTTAATAATAACATATAGAACAAAATTTGTCATACTTTGACTGCTGCAAGCAGCTATAGAAAACATTCAGAGCTCAAGCAATTAAAAATGGAGTAAATCGTCACCAAAACTTGGTAAATTTACCAAATTCTGAAAAAAATGGAAATTTTTTGGACGGTACCTACTTTTATGCAACCAGAATGGCATAGGGTTAAACTTTACAACCAAACTAACAACAGCAAATATGCTCGATAGTCAATTGTGAATACGTGCATGAAAAGTGTTTGAAATTAACCCTTTCCAAAATGATAGAAAAGGCAACCAAAAATGGCTAATTTTGGCATTTTCAAACGGTACTCTTATTCTCGCCCTCATTGTGCTAGAGGGTTAAATCTGAGATTAAGAAGTAAACAGTAACTTTCTTCCACAATCATTGTTGCATCTAGTCATACCAAAATAATTATTACAACTACCTTGTAATTAGTAAAATTTGCTCCTGAAAGTTGGCGAAAATAACAAATATTCCGACAGTACCCTTATGGGAAGTCTCAAATCTGCTCTGGTTAAACTTTTAATAATAACATATAGAACAACATTTGTCATACTTTGACTACTGCAAGCAGCTATAGAAAACATTCAGAGCTCAAGCAATTAAAAATGGAGTACATCGTCACCTAAACTTACCAAATTCTGAAAAAATTGGAAATTTTTTGGACGGTACCTACTTTTATGCAACCAGAATGCGATAGGGTTAAACTTTACAACCAAACTTACAACAGCAAATATGCTCGGTAGTCAATTGTGAATACGTACACGAAAGTGTTTGAAATTAAACCTTTTCCAAAATGATGGAAAAAGCAACCAAAGTTGGCTAATTTTGGCATTTTCAAACGGTACTCTTATTCTCACCCTCATTGTGCTTGAGGATTAAATCTGAAATTAAAAAGTAAACAGTAACTTTCTTCCGCAATCATTGTTGCATCTATCCAAACCAAAATAATTGTTACAACAACCTTGTTATTAGAGAAATTTGCCCTTGAAGTTGGTCAATTTTGAAGAAAAATTCTATATTTATGTCATTTTTGGCCAGTGGGGGTTAAAGTTGAAAGATCTGAGTGGTGATTGTGGTGTATCATATTATGCTCTAAATGTGTGGAAAATTTGAGCTAAATAATTGTAAACAATTTTGAGACATTCGAAAAATGGTGAAATTTTGAAGGTTTTGGCAGAATATTTTGAAAACACGCGTTTTCACAGATATGAGGATACCACATTTCACTAGATTTTATGACATTACATAAGTGTGCCAAATTTGGTCAAAATCGTACAGCTTGTTTTCAAGCAGTTCTACAGACAAAATTCAGGGAGGAAAAAAAAACTAAAAAATAAAAAAAAACTAGGGAATTGTAATTTGTTGGACAAATTACGGGCTTTCTCAACTTTCCAATGTGAAAATGCAGACTACATATAGCAAAGCAAAGTGCTTGAAATTATTCATTTCCAAAATGATAGACAAAAAGCATCCGAAGTTGTCTATTTTTGGCATTCTATAACGGTACTCTTATTCTCACTCACTGCACTTGGGTACAGTAAGTAAACAGTAACTTTCTTCTGCAATCATTGTTACATCTATCCATACCACATTAATTGCTACAACAACTTTGCAATTAGAGGAAATGAGTACAGATGTTTGCAAAATTCACTGAAAATCAATTTTTGTCTATTCTTTACGTGGCCAAATCATGTTTTGCGTTAAGCCCCAAAGCATAACTTACAGCAGCGGATTTGTTCATTAAGCATCTCTACCTATAGCAAAACAAAGTATCTAAAAATAACCCTTTTCAAAATGACAGGAAAATGTAACAGAAGTTGGCTAATTTTAGCATTTACGAATGGAAATCAACCCTCATTGTGCTTGAGGTTTAAAGATGAGATTAAAAACTCATGCCAGCATTGTTGCATCTATGCATACAAAAATAATTGTTACAACAACATTGCAGTTAGAGAAATTAGCGCTTGAAGTTAGTCAATCTCGAAGATAAAATGCTTTATTCCTATCATTTGTGGCCAATAGGGGTTAATTTTAAACTATTTGAGTGGTGATTTTAGTGTATCATATTATGCTCTAAATGTGTGAACATCAGTCACAGACTGGGTGTCTGAAAAGAAACATGGACTAATCTTGAATCTTGGTATTTGAATGAACATGTACAAGTTGAGTGTACTCCAATGAAGGCCCAATCCTCTCATGGAAAAGGTTTTGAGACAATATGGCTCCAATGCTGAGAAAGTGCATTTAAACGTTGGCGAAATGACAATTATTCTGACAGTACACTTATGGGAAGTCTCAAATTTGCCAAGGGTTAAACTTTTAATAATAACATATAGAACAAAATTTGTCATACTTTGACTGCTGCAAGCAGCTATAGAAAACATTCAGAGCTCAAGCAATTAAAAATGAAGTAAATCGCCACCTAAATTTACCAAATTCTGAAAAAATTGGAATTTTTTTTGGACGGTACCTACTTTTATGCAACCAGAATGGGATAGGGTTAAACTTTACAACCAAACTAACAACAGCAAATATGCTCGATAGTCAGTTGTGAATATGTACATGAAAAGTGTTTGAAATTAACCCTTTCCAGAATGATAGAAAAGGCAACCAAAAATGGCTAATTTTGGCATTTTCAAACGGTACTCTTATTCTCGGCCTCATTGTGCTAGAGAGTTCAATCTGAGATTAAGAAGTAAACAGTAACTTTCTTCCACAATCATTGTTGCATCTAGCCATACCAAAATAATTATTGCAACTACCTTGTAATTAGAAAAAAATTGATCTTGAAGTTGGCGAAAATAACAAATATTCCGACAGTACCCTTATGGGAAGTCTCAAATCTGCCAAGGGTTAAACTTTTAATAATAACATATAGAACAAAATTTGTCATACTTTGACTGCTGCAAGCAGCTATAGAAAACATTCAGAGCTCAAGCAATTATAAATGGAGTAAATCGTCACCAAAACTTACCAAATTCTGGAAAGATGGAGTTTTTTTGGACGGTACCTACGTTTATGCAGCCAGAATGGGATAGGGTTAAACTTTACAACTAAACTTACAACAGCAAATATGCTTTGTAGTCAATTGTGAATACGTACACGAAAAGTGTTTTTAATTAACCCCTTTCCAAAATGATGGAAAAAGCAACCAAAGTTGGCTAATTTTGGCATTTTCAAATGGTACTCTTATTCTCACCCTCATTGTGCTTGGGGGTTAAATCTGAGATTAAAAAGTAAACAGTAACTTTCTTGTTACAACAACCTTGTTATTAGAGAAATTTGCCCTTGAAGTTGGTCAATTTTGAAGAAAAATTCTATATTCATGTCATTTTTGGCCTGTGGGGGTCAAAGTTGAAAGATTTGAGTGGTGATTGTGGTGTATCATATTATGCTCTAAAAGTGTGGACAATTTGAGCTAAATAACTGTAAACAATTTTGAGACATTCAAAAAATGGTGAAATTTTGAAGGTTTTGGCAGAATATTTTGAAAACATGCGTTTCCACAGATATGACGATACCGCATTTCACTAAATTTCAGGGAGGAAAAAAAAATTGAAAAAAAAAAAAAAGACGAAAAATTTTGAAAAAGAAGAATAACAATAGTCTTTCCCAAACTGGGTTTGGGAAAGCCTAAAAAAAAAAAAAAAAATAGAGAAGAAAAATGTTGAAAAAGAAGAATAACAATAGTCTTTCCCAAACTGGGTTTGGGAAAGCCTAATTAATCAATTTTGTTATGTTCCTTCACATGAGAAAAATTGAATTAATACGAGAAAAAAAGGACGTTAAATTTAAACTTTTTATTTATATAAAGAGAAAAAAACACTTTTACAAAAAACAAAAATTTCACATTAAAGAAAATTAAAAATTAAAAACTTTTTTATGTATATAGAGAGTAAAAAAAAAAAAACTTTTTTAACAAATTATTATTTAAACACAAAATTCAAAAATATATATTATTTGCAATAATTCATAAAACAAAAAAAACAAATAATCGATCATGACAACAACACCTAAAAGATGTGAATTGAAATTGAAACGAGTTGAAACATGTAAGAAATTTGGTTGTAAAATCTGTAGATTGCAACGACATGATGCCATCGAATTTAACGAGGTCGAGATGAAGGGTTTAGAGAACAAATATGATAAATATAGCATGCCTTTGAAATTGGACGAAGCCAGGCTCGATTTGTTTTACGAGTACCAAAGCAAACTACAGAACATCATAATCGCCGAAGACAGAGAATTCGACAAGGACGATTTGTCGTTGCCTTACAGAAGTTACATATATCCAAAAATCTCTCTCGAACTCATGAATAAATCGGTGGTGAGAGCGCATTCACCGATGTAAAAAAAAACTCGCAAAAGTAAAAATAAACATTCAACACATTTTCGAAAAAGGAGAAGACACGACCGTCAACATGTTAATAACAGACTTGGAAATATAAAACAATAGAGAGACTGATTTTTAGCGAAGAAGAAGGAAAAAAAAGTAATGAGATCTAGAGACGTTGAACATCTCTAGATCTCATTACTTATTTTTTTGTTTTTTTGTTTTTCTTCTTCTTCTTCTTCTTCTTCTTTCGACGTCGATTCTTCTTTTCTTTTTTTGGTGATATATTACATTTTTTTTATAAGAACACATTTGTTTGTCTGTATCATAATTATGAACGAATGTGGTGCATCTCTTGGTAACACTCACATCATTACCATTCTCTTCGGAAGGTAGTGGTGATGGTGGTGAAAAACGTCTCATTCTTTTAAATTTTAACCATCTATCCCAATCTTTTTTAAACTCTTTTTTCAGTTCTTTCCTAAGATATTCATCATTAGCATCTAATTGTTTTTCCACATCTTTTGCCCACACTATCCCACAATATTCATCATTAGCATCTAATCGTTTTGCCACATCTTTTTTGCACTCTATCCTGTGATATTCATCATTATCGTCTAATTGTCTTTCCACCTTTTTATCCATTTTATATTATTTTTTTAATACTTTCTATGATTTATATTTTTATATTTTATATAATTATATAATTTTTTTACATTATAATAACATACTCAAAATCGGTATATTCTTAAATGCCAAATTCTCACCAAACAGCCAAACCCTTACTGAGTCACTCAACGTTCTGTCCACTCTTCAGATAGAGACCATTTCCACTGAAAGAGTTGCCACCTCTAACT
Source organism: Pictodentalium vernedei (assembly GCA_031216915.1). NCBI lineage: Eukaryota > Metazoa > Mollusca > Scaphopoda > Dentaliida > Dentaliidae > Pictodentalium > Pictodentalium vernedei. The sequence continues at coordinate 376,227,066 of CM062294.1, read as the reverse complement.
AAAATCCTTCACCGTTGTTGTCTATATGGACACGACACACGGCTCCTCCCTTCTTCAAAAACAGTACGCTGCCACCTATTAATTTCTCAACTGCCGAACTTGAATCTCACTGGCTCACCTCGAGTTAATGCTCTCTCAAGTTTCTTCCTCTATCCTTTGGATATGTTCACGTTTTTAACCACGTATTCAGTCATATTTCTTTTTTTAAAATATATTTTGTTCAATTGTTTTTTTGTTTTAATGATAAATATATATATTAAATAATTTTTGTAAAATTAATATTGCGTTTATTTTATTTTCTTATTTATATATATACACAATATATTTTTTTTTGGCTTTTTTATATTTCTCTTATGTGAAATCGTATCGTCACCCTCTCTCCACCCTCTCTCCACGAAGATCTAACAGTTCACCATTTTGATCCGTCAATGTGGTTTTGGGACTATACAACGTGTCTAAAATCACTGATAGATTTTATAAAACTGGCGACACGTTTGGAAAGAAGGAATAGATCGTCGGTTGAGCGCTACCATTCACGTAGCTTCCAGCAATCACGTCCACGTTCACCAGAATGCTATTAACTGCGAGAATGTCAACCGTATTTTCAGATGCCACGTGGCCTCGATACATCTTTCGATCGAATCCCAGCATCTTGCCTATAGAATCATTCGTGTTGAAATCCACTCAAAAATTATCTTCCAAATCCAACATCATCTGTAAGGTATTAGGGTTGGGAGAGAGTCTGATCTTGTTGCTTCCCTTTCCATCCGTCTTCATTCGCGTCTGAATGTAATTGTTCAAATCGTCTATGTCGTAACTTCATTTGGGAATTCGAATCTCCAACCAATCCACTCTGTCGGAATACTTGAAATAGTTATTCTTTTCGGTGACGTTGGGGAAGGAATAATAAGTCTCCAGATTCACTAACGCCATCTCGTATCTTTTCTCTCTATTCATTTCGATGGAAGGTTCGAATTTCGTCTTGAATCGAGTCGAATCGCCACTCACCACGATTTGAATGGATTGTTTTGCAGCCGTATTCTCGGCTATCCATTCTAACAATTCTCCTTGTTCGAACATTATATTTTTAATTTTTATTTTATTTTTCAAAACTAAATTATTGATGATTTATTATTTTCTAATTTTTGTTTTTGCTGTCTATCTTATTATCATCAAAAACATAAAACTTGTCGAATCCGTTCCGATATTTTCCACGATTAAATTCACTAGTCAAATCGATCACAACGAAATTGTAAAGTCCTCCATCCCAAACCCTCTTGCAGAATCTCCTGAATTCCGCCACGCTCATGTCGTTTGCGACGTGATCACCGTAGATGTGATTGATATTCTTGAGATCCTGGCGAAAGAGACACAGTAAATTAGCGTTTTCCCTTATTGTCTGTCTGGGCAGACGAAAATAATTCTGCGATAGGTAGAAACAGTCCACGTTGCTGTGACGTTATTAATTATTTAACATTCAAAATGCCAAAAACAACAAAAACGTCCAACGTGGAAAGGTTATATTTCTCTACCGTACCCCAGTTGAAATGGTACTGTAGAAATCTGGGAATTAAAAATCGCGATGGTGGTATAAAAAAGATCAAAAAAGAATTGATTAACCTTTTGCATGCAGAGACTTATGATCAAACTCTGATTAATTTACGAGCCAGAGTGCATCGGTCGTATTCGAATTTGAAAGGTGTCAAACGCATGAAGAGAGAAGAATGCATTGATCGTTTACAATGTGGGAAGGAGGTGGACGAAAGGTCTGCGACGGAGGCAAAAACTCGAATTGCAGCGAGAAATGATGATGATGAGAAGACGAAACAACCTCGATGCATGGAAACTAAGAAGAAGGAGACTGTCAAATGAAAAGTTGAGCCGCAGGCTCCGGAGGGGACTGGAAGTAAAAAAATGAAAAACGGCACAGTTTGAGATGACGATTCGGCGGGAAACAAAACGATCACCGAAATCTTGTAAGCATTGGGGGAAGGATGAGGGAGTTGAAGTGATAAGAGCGATCGTGAGTTAGGCAGTGAAAAAATCGTTGGTTCCGACTGAACGTGAGGAAGCAATCAAAGGATATTTTAAAACATTTGACGTGATTTCCGGTTTCACGAATCTCGATCCCGAATCGTTCATTGAACGGGCGAAGGGTGGAGTGTTAGATGTGGTACGAAGAGAACTAGATAGGGGTTTAAAAATAAAGATGATCTTGCATTGTCTGATGAAAAAGGTCGACGCGGAAACGGGTAAGAGCGTGCTGCAAGATGGTTATTTCCAATCCAAAATATGGAAACTGTGTTTGAACACGATGAACTATACAATGTTTATGGAGTGATGAAAGGCAAAATGTTATAATCTATGTCCATTTATCATAAGAGGGGAAGTGGTTGGACGTTCGAAAAGATATTGAATCTCGAGATTCACGTGGACAGACACGATCCTCTGACAATGTCCTCCTATATAGAATTACCTCTTTTTCTATATAATAAAAAAGCTTTGATTAGCGTGAAAAATAAAGCGGATGGCGAGTGTTTCAAATGGGCGATCACATCGGCCAAGTATCCCATAGACAAGCATAGCGATAGAGTTTCCAAGTATGCCGAGACTTGTGAAAATCTCGATTGGACGGGAGTGCTTTTCCCGACGGGATTGAAAGATATCAATCTCTCCGGGGCTGTGAACGTCTTAGGATACGACGGAGACGATAAAAAAGGAATAGTCTATCCTCTCAGACTGACTACGCATAAAGAAAGAGCTTATATTGTCAATTTGTTGTTGATTTCAAAGGGCGACAATCAACATTATTGCTGGATTAAGTATATGAGTAGATTGTTATCCAATCAGACTTCTAAACATAAGGATTTTTCTGTCTCAACTGCTTGAATTCGTTCCAACATTAAGAATCGTTGATGCATCATCAGGAATATTGCAACGAAAAGTCGAACGTTACCGTCGAAATGCCTAAAGCCTACAACTACAAAAGAAGATTAATGCCTCCATTCGTCGTCTACGCCGATTTCGAATGTTTCACCACGAAAATAAATTCTTGCTAGCCCGACGAGCGTGGGATTTATGTCGAAAAACTTCAGAAGCACGTACCTTCGGGTTATTGTTATTACATGAAATGTTCTTTCGATGATGGAGAATCGTTAGGCCCATTTGTCTACTCTAAACGTTCGGATGACGACGACGTGGCTAAAAAATTCGTGGAAGAGTTAGAATCGAAAATACAAGGATTATACGACAATTTTAAAAAATACAAAGACATTATCATCACGCCAGAGCAACGGAGAGAATACGAGGAAACCACTGAATGTCACATCTGTAGACAACCGTTTGATAATGGTTGTGAAAATAATAAAAAAGCTAGGAACACGATCACTACATTGGTCTGTTTTGCGGCGCTGCTCACAACAAATGTAATTGGGGATTTTGAGACGCTGAATTCTATCCGGTGATATTTCACATTCTCTCGGGCTACAATAGTCACCTGTTCATGAAAAATATGGGTGTCAGCGAGGGAAAGTTGAGCTGCATCTCGGAAAACGATGAAAAATACATTTCATTCACTAAATGGAAGGTCATCAATAGAAAGAAGGTCGACGATGAATCGATTCCCATCCGTAGAGCGATACGTTCATCGACAGTTATAAATTCATGTTGGCCGGTCTGGAAAAATTACTAGACAGTTTGAATAGGGAGACATTTAAAATCACGAGTAAACATTTGAACGATCAACGAGAATTGGTTGACGACATGTTGAAGAAAGGTGTCTACCCACATGATTACACGAGTGATTACGAATGCGTGGAAAAAGTGTGGAGATTGTTTGAGATGAAATCCATGAGAGAATATCACGACCTCTATTTGAAAAATGACGTGCTTCTCTTGGCTGACGTGTTTGAAAATTTTCGATCGGTGTGTCGTCGACATTACAAATTAGATCCGGCTTGGTATTTCACTGCATCTGAACTCGCTTGGGATGCTCTCTTGAATACGACCGAGGTTCGATTGGAATTATTAACTGACATAGACATGTTGCTCATGTTTGAAAAGGCCATGAGGGGTGGCGTCTCTATGATTTCCACCAGATATGGCAAAGCTAATAATCATTACATGGGAAAATATTTCCATTCGGGAGAACCGAGGAAATACATACAGTATTGGGATGCTAATAATCTGTTCAGTTGGGCTATGAGTCATCCTTTACCGACTGGAAATTTCAAATGGGTTAAAACGTCGGGAGAAAAACAAAAATGGAGACTCTATCCTTGTATTTTAGAGGTCGATTTGGATTATCAAATTGAGTTACACGATTCACACAACGATTATCCACTGGCTCCGGAACGAATGGAAGTGAACGGCATTGAAAAACTCATTCCCAATTTAAATAACAAATGCAAGTATGTGGTCTATTGCGAAAATTTGAAACGTTACATTGTTCGTGGAATGAGATTGATCGATGAGCATTGAATCATTCAAATCGACGAGAAGCCTTGGATGAAAAAATACATCGATCTCAACACAAATTTAAGAATGCGGGCTGAGAGCGTCTTCAAGAAAGATTTCTTCAAACTCATGAACAATAGTGTGTACGGGAAATCCGACTTTGGACTCATCGCGTCTGAAGAGAGGTCTAGAAAATTAATCGCGAAACCCAATTATCGACATAGAATCATATTCGACGAGAATCTAGTGGCCGTGCACATGCAAAAGACGTATCTGAAGTTCGATAAACTTTGTTATCTCGGTGCGATCATTTTAGACATCAGCAAGCAGTTGATGTACGAGTTTTACTATGATTATGTCAAAGCAAAATTCGGTTCGAAAGCCAAACTATTGTTCACCGACACGGACTGTCTAGCTTACAAGATAGAGACTAGAGATGTCTACGATGACACAGCATCAGACGTGAAAGAATGGTTCGACACGAGTAATTATCCCGATGATCATATGTCTGAGATTCCAAGTGGCGTCAATAAAAAGGTGTTGGGTAAATTTAAAGACGAGAGTGGTGGAAGACAGATCACCGAATTCGTAGGTTTGAGACCAAAATTGTACACTTATCTCCTCGACGGGGAAGAGATCAAGAGATGTAATGGTGTTCAAGCGTGTGTGACAAATAAAAGCATAGCTTTCAATGATTATAAAGAGTGCATTTTCGAAGGTTTGATGGTGTATTTATTTATTTATTGGTGTTTAAGGTCACATATTTCTGCACAATGGCTAACCATGACCGTGACAGTTTTACAACTGTCAGCTCCCCAACATACCAACTCCACACAAGCAGGGTTAGCATTGGTTGAAGGCAGATGCACCATCGACGTGCAGTACGCCTTAGTACACAGCCCCCACGTGGGCAATGGGGGTGAAGTGTCTTTCCCAAGGACACAACGCGGTTGCCGTAGGTGGGATTCGAACTGAGGACCTCTCGGCTTTCAGCCTGCACCTCTACCAACTGAGCCACTACGACCCCCTCTACGGTGTATAAAAAGATGACAGTGATTCAAAGCGAAAAGCATGAGATTTACACCAAAGAAATCAATAAGAATGCATTGACTGCCGATGACGATAAGAGAATTATATGCCCGGAAAAATACATACTTTTGCACTCGGACATTATTCCGCGACATTTCAACAATATCGAGAGACTGGAGAGGTCAAAATGTCGTAAGTTTAAAAACCACTCGTGAGTTTATAAATTAAAGAAAAAGAATAGAGGGAAAAAAGAAAAAAATAATAAATAAAAAAAACAAAATAAAAACAAAAACATATTATAAATAAGAAGAAAATAAAATGCATATCCTAAGAAGGTGTCATATTACCCCACGAACCCCTATCCAACATTGATCTATCGAAAGCGGCAAAAGATTTAAAAATCAAACATTTTCAAGGTTTGTTTTCTAGACATGCCTTGCCAAGAAAAAAGGACTGCGATTCGGAAAGTGGAATTTTGAATGTGGACGAGGGCACACATTGGGTCATGTGGTTTTCGAATCGGAATAAAAATTATTATTTCGATAGCTACGGAATCTCAACGCCGATAGAAATAAGGAACTATTTAATGTCAGTTATTTACAATACCGAACAAGTGCAAGTGCCGGATCGAGTGTTTTGAGGTCATCTATGCCTCTACGTTCTCAAGAGATTGTCGGAAGGAGATCACTTTCAAGATATTCTCAACGATTTACATTAAAGAAAATTGTTTTTGGGATATATATATATAGAGAGATATAATAAATAAATAAATTTTTGGTTGCATTAATTAAAATTAATAAAAAATATATATATAATTTTAATAAAAAAAACAAAACAAAACAAAAACATGACAGTTGATAAATTCGGTCGCGCTGACGATAATGAAGGTTCCTCTAGAGAGAAAAGAAGAACCACAGTCGAAATTATTGGTAACATTGCCAGCTTGGATGAATGATACATTCAAAGATACGAACCTCGACACGAACCGTTAAATTTAAACAATAAGAAAATCTACAATCTTCCCGAACCGATCGATCAGTCGGATGCCGTGACTAAAAAATATGTCGATAGAGGAGATGAAAATTTTCGGCAGATGATGAGAGATAATTGCGTGAATAAAGCCATGATGGACGATCTCGACTCGAAATCTAGCGGATCCTAGAGATTCGACCGATGTTGCCACCAAAAGATATGCGGACGACTCTCAAACGAGATTCAGTAAACATCTGAGACATCGCTATGTTCCTAAAGTGATGCAGTCTGAATTGAACGCGAATTCTAACAAGATAATTAACATACCCGATCCCACGAATCCCAATGATACGGCAATCAAGCAATACGTAGACTTGGAACTGAGAAAGAATAACGTCAATGAGCTAGAACTGAAATCGGATCTGGATGCGGGATTTAACAAGATATTGAATCTGTCTGCGATCAACGATATGGACGAAGACTCGACGGCAGTCAACAAAGGCTACATGGATTCTGCTTTTACAGGATTCTCAATCCTATCTGGAATCTCAAGTCGATGACTTATATTTGAACAAACAATCTGGAGGAAAAATGGCGGCCGGCATCAACATGAACGGTTACGAACTATTCGGTCTCGGTGACGAGCCGAAATACGATTCCAGTGCAGTCAGTAGAAAGTTCTTGGAAGAAAATACGATTTGGAGAAAAGGTCATATCATGGAAGGCAAAATAGACACGGGAGGGCACGCACTCACGAATCTGCCGGATCCCACTCACATGGCGGATGCCTGCAATCTGATCTCCATCATGGAAAAGATAAAATGCGCCAGACAATAGATCACCATCTGGGCCAAGGAGAGCGGTGTGTTAGATGAGGGAAAAGCCGAATGGTCTTTCGGAAATGGGGGTAGGAAACCATTGCACGGTCTGATAGGATATCCCATGCCTGTGGGAGGCGATATCATTCGAATGAGTTTGACTTCAATGGACTTGAGCGTAAAAGTAATCGTCAATCTCGTGGTGAATGGTGTGGAATTTGAGAAGAGTTACAGTGTCGAAAAGATGAAGAAGAAACATTCGAACACTAGCGTCTTCAGTACGGCTCTCAAGGTGCAGATGGGGGATAGGATAGTAGTATATGGCGTATACTTCTTCCCCTATCGTATGGACCCCGCTTATGGACCCCGCTGTATTTATCAGTTCCTGTGGTGGCACATAGTTGCTTTACATTAAATAGGTTGTATTCTGAATCTATGTTTGCTTGTATACGCCGAATTATCTAAACCCGCCATACATCTGAAACTATCGGCCAAAATCCAGTGTTATTTTTTTTTTTAAAATACTTACCCAGTGGCCTTCTGACATTATGTACTGACTTGGGACAACAAAAGACTGCTCAAGGTTCAACACATTTTAATTTTTCTAACAATATTTACAAATCATTAATTTGACAATATGATCAGTAATTTGGGGAAATGTTGAGCCTCACATGTTATAAAACTTGCACCCAAATTGCGGTAGATTGGAAAGACAACGTGCAGAAATTGTTCAAATCATGGAAACGGACTAAACCCGTTGTCTCAATGAACAATCTCAAGCCAGATGATTAATTTGAGAAATAGCAATAAATATCACAAAATTGAGCTGAACGGTTCAATGAATGCGAAAAGCACACGAGGAAGGAGAATTAAGAAATCTATTTCAACTCGGATAATTCAAGTACAAAACTTTGAAATTAAAACTGGTCACGGACTTCGCACATTATGAGTGTCCGAAAATCGAACTTGAAAAATCATTCACAGAAATAGGAATAAGCATAAATTCCCCCTAAGCTATTATGGAAATCCTCTTTAAGAACTCTATTTATTTTATGGTGTAATAAACAAAAATGCATTTTGTCAAACAGAAAATATATATGATAAAAAAATGCACAGTAGTGTGATTGTAGAATAAGCCGCGAAACGCGAGAATTACCTCCCTTGTCGCAATCTTTGAATGTTTTTGACGTGTTTGCGCAACTTTGTGTTGGACCGTGTTATGGTTTTCTGGAATTTTTCAGATAATTTTCCCAAGCCGTTATGCATTATTATCCCTTTATCTAAAAGTATCAGATAAAAGCTTTGGGTTTCACAAACCAACGAGGAACACCCACAAACCTAATTCTGCTATGCAGGAAACAACAACACTCATAGACTTGTAATCCGAAATTCGTACGTTATGGATTTATTTCTGATTTAATATCTGTGGTGGCATCAGTTTCAACACTCACAGCCATATCTCGACTACAGCTCAAGCCAAAATAATATCCCATTTTCGAGCGATTTATTCCTGGAAATTAATAAATATACTTCCCCCCCCCCCCCCATCCTCCCCGAAAAAAGTTCCAATCTCTCGTTCAGGTTTTGACTGTGCCTATGGAGAAAAACAGCAGTAATCGCCTTTACATACCCCTCTTACTGTAAAATTGGTGTAAGCGGTGTTATCCAATTAGCCACAAACTTGGAAAGAGGATACGCGACTCTATATTATCCACCCAAAAATACGAGTTAGGTGTCGACTTGGAAAAAATAATAATAAAAATAATACGGACAATGTCGGGTTTGAAAGCCATTGCGACCTGATTGATTTATGAATCGTCGAGAGTTCTTTGGTTCGAGTGTGTGCATTGGCAGCGAGTTCAGGACTTCGAGCTGGAAGGAGGACTAGGAATTGTGCCTAACTACAAAAATTCTGTGTTTTAATTAGAAATGTGGGTACGTAATTGGGGATCTATTGTGTTTGCGAACAATGGGTCGCCTACCCCCTTTACATTTATATATCACTGAAATTTAAATGATGGAGGTAGATTGTTTTCTTGTTCATCATGGTCTGTCGCTCATCAAAACAGCCCTTGAGTGTTTAACAGTTAATTGTGGACCAGTGCGATTAAAAATGAAAAAATTTGGGTGATAGCACTACGGACTGTGTTTAATCATAGAAAAATCACACCCGTGCTATTACTAACCCGTATGATTTATTTTTGAACGTTTACTGAAGAATAAGCCAGCCATCTAAGTGAAAACATGAAAGAAGTACCATTCTCTAATTACACACGTGGGGGCGCGGTAGCGTTGTGTACTAAGGTGTACCGCACGTCGAGTGTGCTCTTGCCTTCAACCACTACTAACCCTATGTGGAGTATGCCAGTTGCTTGCCTTTGCTCGGTGGTTCTCTTTGGCTTCTTCCAACTCTCCGACACGAGGTAGCACTGACTTTCGAAAGTGTCATTAACTCACCCAATAAATAAATAACTACCATTCTAGCATAAACGTTTTGCCCTTTATCCAAAAATTTATCATAACTGACCTAGTTCCCCTTCGGAGTTTTGCGGGGAAAATCAGCAGCGCTCTCATTTGAACACCTCTCACACTGTAACAGTGGTATAAACGCTGTTACCCGATTAGCCTAAAAATGATAAAAGGATACGCGACTCTGTATACGGACACAATTCGGACTCCCGCGTTGTGCCCTTGGGCAAGGTAATTTACCCCGATTATCCACATGGGGGCACGATGGCGCCGTGTGCTAAGGCGTACTGCACGTCGATAATACGCATGTCTTCAACCAATCTAACCCCGCCTGTGTGGCAGTGCGGATTTTCGACGTTGGTGAGATGACAGTTACTCGTTGTCGCTCTGTGGTTCTCTTTGGATATTCCGGAGTCTGCCCGTAAAATTGTCACGTTTAATTATAACTTGAACTTGATGTCCGGGTGTATTGAAATAGCGTATTTCCTGCAGACATTCTAAATAAACACAGCTGGTTTACAGACTTGTATATATATTTTTTTTTCAATTGAGTAAAAATATATGATAGTTACTGATGTAACACGCCGATTAGTATGTTTAATGAATCTAACTACGCCATTCCGACCGACCCTTTGCCCACCATGATCACAACAAACGTTTCAATTCTCCCTCTCTCTCTCTCTCTCTCTCTCTCTCTCTCTCTCTCTCTCTCTCTCTCTCTCTCTTTCTCTCTCTCTCTCTCTCTCTCTCTCTCTCTCGCCGATACAGTATGGGTGGAAACTAATTGCGTTCAAGCTGTTGTTTTTTTTTTCTAGGTTTTACCATTCCCCTTACAGCGCAAATCAAAATGAAATCTAATTCATTGAACCATACTACAGTGGATGTCAAAATTAATTTTTGAACGCCATTTTTTCTATGTGCCACTATCAGCAGCTATGACCATAGCGTAACTTTGTGGTAAAATGCTTATTTTTGTACAAAACCCAAGACCTTTCTCTGACAAATGCCTATATAAAAACAAGATAATACGCGAGAATGTGTTGTGTACCTGCATTTTGTTGATAAAATATGGCATGACCACATTCCCGAATATTAATGATGTACCCGCTTAATAACAGCCGAATTTTTATCGGATCACAGTTTGTTTTTTTTTATTTGAATAATTGCCGATTTTTTTATTAAATCACATTCAGTAATTTATGTAGATTTCCTGAACTGGGCGAAGGTCAAGAAAGGCACTCTGTAGTTTAGGAGACTCCACAAATAAAAACAAAATAAAAAATCTTAGATATCTTGCATTTTTTTTAATTATCCATATTAACCAGAAATCAAAATTAGTCAAATTAATTAGAATTAAATTACAAATGGATATGAAATTTGCAGTAAAATGAACACTGGTAGATGCTGCTGGCCGCATTTTTAGTTGTCTGTAATGGCTGTTGTTCAGAATATCACCCTATTGGGGTGAGTTTTTGCTTTTTCGTCCAGTTTCATGAGAGCTTCCACGAAGTCCGTTCCACATTCGCAATCTTTTCCAGGGGCCATTCTTCAAAGGCTGGTCCATCGCAACTTTGCGTAGATATTGTTTTCTGGACGACAAACTGCAATATGATCTGGGTTTCCGACCAGACCCCTTGGGATATTTTGATCTTTAAGGATGTTTGCCAAAATTTTCCACCCTGTCGGTTGAAAATCTTTTCTTTTTCGCAGCAGATCATTTATTAGATCACACATATTGGAGCCCGAAATCGTAATGCCGTTATACACGAGTCGATCTTTCTCATCCCAGGATAAATTGGGTATATTCTTTATTATCTGGAGTAACAGAAGCGCCTTCTGCTGCATGGAATCTGGTATAACGGCTAACCAGTCCGGATGATTTTCCACTGAAAAACTAGTCGTTAAGGAGTGTGGTTTGGTGGTTTCTTTGCGTAAATTTGATTGGCGCTGAAAGATTGTCTGGTTCAGCAGCCCTTTCTCTTCAGAACCCGATGTTGAAGATTCAGGAATTGGTCTCATACCCTGGTCTATGGGCGGGACAGCTACAGCATTCAGGGGTGTGCGTATTTCCTGCAACTGTTCACTCCCCCATGGTTCAATACACTGAATTCTGCTTGAGGGTAGGTTGGTTGAGTCATCTATAGGTTTTGCCCTCAGTGATTCCCCCATCACTAGCGATTTTACTGGCTCTAGCTTATTTGCAAGCCCCAAAATATTTCCACTTGTTAACGCATTGTTCCAACTAAAGGCTGATTTCATATGCACTGGAGGATAGGGTGGCTCGTTACAGACAGATCTGGTTGTTAACTCGGCTGTATTTGAGTTCGCTTCCCCTATAGTGTGTTTAAATTTTTCATTTTTGTGTAATTTTCGTCTGTGTCGATAATAATTAGTTTTATGAGAGTAAGATTTTTGACACAATTCACAGACGTAGCATGAATTCAGCATTTTCAGAAGCGAGTTAATAGAGTGGCAATACAGTTCCAACACTCTGCCATTTATATGTATGAATAGGATGGGTCCCACCCCAACCTGTCAATCGCTGATTGGTTAATTATATATCAAGATAAGGTGGGTTCTACCCCAACCTGTTGATCATCGGTTACTTCAAATTCTCACACAGTGCATTGTGGGAAATTCCAGTGGTAGAGCTCTGAGGTAAAATAAGTTACAAATTGATATAGTTTACTTCAAAAAAAAAAGAAACATCAAAGTCACATTCATGACAAGCCGAGGTAGCACATCTGAACCACCAACTCTACACTGTTTAATCAGATAATCCATTTAATCAGATAATTACATGTGCATATCAGTTTTTCATTGGTTTTTCATCAGTTTCGATCAGTTTTTCATTGGTTTTTATCGGTTTTCATTGGTTTTTATCGGTTTTCCAATTCGATAAAACGGTTTTTAGTGATTTTACAATTCGATAAAACGGTTTTTAGTGATTTAAATCACGTAAAATGATCACTAATAACCACTAATTGATCACTAATGGTCACTAATTGCCACTAATTAGTGATCAATTGATCACTAATTGATCACTAATTGCCACTAATTAGTGATCAATTGATCACTAATTAGTGGCAATTAGTGACCATTAGTGATCAATTAGTGGTAATTAGTGATCAATTGATCACTAATTAGTGGCAATTAGTGATCAATTAGTGATCAATTGATCACTAATTAGTGGCAATTAGTGACCATTAGTGATCAATTAGTGGTTATTAGTGATCATTTTACGTGATTTAAATCACTAAAAACCGTTTTATCGAATTGTAAAATCACTAAAAACCGTTTTATCGAATTGGAAAACCGATAAAAACCAATGAAAACCGATAAAAACCAATGAAAAACCGATCAAAACTGATGAAAAACCAATGAAAAACCGATATGCACATGTAATTATCTGATTAAATGGATTATCTGATTAAACAGTGTAGAGTTGGTGGTTCAGATGTGCTACCTCGGCTTGTCATGAATGTGACTTTGATGTATCTTTTTTTTTGGAAGTAAACTATATCAATTTGTAACTTATTTTACCTCAGAGCTCTACCACTGGAATTTCCCACAATGCACTGTGTGAGAATTTGAAGTAACCAATGATCAACAGGTTGGGGTAGAACCCACCTTATCTTGATATATAATTAACCAATCAGCGATTGACAGGTTGGGGTGGGACCCATCCTATTCATACATATAAATGGCAGAGTGTTGGAACTGTATTGCCACTCTGTTAACTCGCTTCTGAAAATGATGAATTCATGCTATGTCTGTGAATTGTGTCAAAAATCTTACTCTCATAAAACTAATTATTATTGACACAGATGAAAATTACACAAAAATGTAAATTTTAAACACACTATAGGGGGAGCGAACTCAAATACAGCCGAGTTAACAACCAGATCTGTCTGTAACGAGCCACCCTATCCTCCAGTGCATATGAAATCAGCCTTTAGTTGGAACAATGCGTTAACAAGTGGAAATATTTTGGGGCTTGCAAATAAGCTAGAGCCAGTAAAATCGCTAGTGATGGGGGAATCACTGAGGGCAAAACCTATAGATGACTCAACCAACCTAGCCTCAAGCAGAATTCAGTGTATTGAACCATGGGGGAGTGAACAGTTGCAGGAAATACGCACACCCCTGAATGCTGTAGCTGTCCCGCCCATAGACCAGGGTATGAGACCAATTCCTGAATCTTCAACATCGGGTTCTGAAGAGAAAGGGCTGCTGAACCAGACAATCTTTCAGCGCCAATCAAATTTACGCAAAGAAACCACCAAACCACACTCCTTAACGACTAGTTTTTCAGTGGAAAATCATCCGGACTGGTTAGCAGTTATACCAGATTCCATGCAGCAGAAGGCGCTTTTGTTACTCCAGATAATAAAGAATATACCCAATTTATCCTGGGATGAGAAAGATCGACTCGTGTATAACGGCATTACAATTTCGGGCTCCAATATGTGTGATCTAATAAATGATCTGCTGCGAAAAAGAAAAGATTTTCAACCGACAGGGTGGAAAATTTTGGCAAACATCCTTAAAGATCAAAATATCCCAAGGGGTCTGATCGGAAACCCAGATCATATTGCAGTTTGTCGTCCAGAAAACAATATCTACGCAAAGTTGCGATGGACCAGCCTTTGAAGAATGGCCCCTGGAAAAGATTGCGAATGTGGAACGGACTTCGTGGAAGCTCTCATGAAACTGGACGAAAAAGCGAAAACTCACCCCAATAGGGTGATATTCTGAACAACAGCCATTACAGACAACTAAAAATGCGGCCAGCAGCATATACCAGTGTTAATTTTACTGCAAATTTCATATCCATTTGTAATTTAATTCTAATTAATTTGACTAGTTTTGATTTCTGGTTAATATGGATAATTAAAAAAAATGCAAGATATCTAAGATTTTTTATTTTGTTTTTATTTGTGGAGTCTCCTAAACTACAGAGTGCCTTTCTTGACCTTCGCCCAGTTCAGGAAATCTACATAAATTACTGAATGTGATTTAATAAAAAAATCGGCAATTATTCAAATCAGAAAAAACAAACTGTGATCCGATAAAAATTCGGCTGTTATTAAGCGTGTACATCATTAATATTCGGGAATGTGGTCATGCTATATTTTATCAACAAAATGCAGGTACACAACGCATTCTCGCGTATTATCTTGTTTTTATATAGGCATTTGTCAGAGAAAGGTCTTGAGTTTTGTACAAAAATAAGCATTTTACCACAAAGTTACGCTATGGTCATAGCTGCTGATAGTGGCACATAGAAAAAATGGCGTTCAAAAATTAATTTTGACATCCACTGTAGTATGGTTCAATGAATTAGATTTCATTTCGATTTGCGCTGTAAGGGGAGTGGTAAAACCTAGAAAAAAAAAACAACAGCTTGAACGCAATTAGTTTCCACCCATACTGTATCGGTGAGAGAGAGAGAGAGAGAGAGAGAAAGAGAGAGAGAGAGAGAGAGAGAGAGAGAGAGAATTGAAACGTTTGTTGTGATCATGGTGGGCAAAGGGTCGGTCGGAATGGCGTAGTTAGATTCATTAAACATACTAATCGGCGTGTTACATCAGTAACTATCATATATTTTTACTCAATTGAAAAAAAAATATATATACAGGTCTGTAAACCAGCTGCGTTTATTTAGAATGTCTGCAGAAAATACGCTATTTCAATACACCCGGACATCAAGTTCAAGTTATAATTAAACGTGACAATTTTACGGGCAGACTCCGGAATATCCAAAGAGAACCACAGAGCGACGACGAGTAACTGTCATCTCACCAACATCGGAAATCCCCACTGCCACACAGGCGGGGTTAGATTGGTTGAAGACATGCGTATTATCGACGTGCAGTACGCCTTAGCACACGGCGTCATCGTGCCCCCATGTGGATAATCGGGGTAAATTACCTTGCCCAAGGGCACAACGCGGGAGTCCGAATTGTGTCCGTATACAGAGTCGCGTATCCTTTTATCATTTTTAGGCTAATCGGGTAACAGCGTTTATACCACTGTTACAGTGTGAGAGGTGTTCAAATGAGAGCGCTGCTGATTTTCCCCGCAAAACTCCGAAGGGGAACTAGGTCAGTTATGATAAATTTTTGGATAAAGGGCAAAACGTTTATGCTAGAATGGTAGTTATTTATTTATTGGGTGAGTTAATGACACTTTCGACAGTCAGTGCTACCTCGTGTCGGAGAGTTGGGAGAAGCCAAAGAGAACCACCAAGCAAAGGCAAGCAACTGGCATACTCCACATAGGGTTAGTAGTGGTTGAAGGCAAGAGCACACTCGACGTGCGGTACACCTTAGTACACAACGCTACCGCGCCCCCACGTGTGTAATTAGAGAATGGTACTTCTTTCATGTTTTCACTTAGATGGCTGGCTTATTCTTCAGTAAACGTTCAAAAATAAATCATACGGGTTAGTAATAGCACGGGTGTGATTTTTCTATGATTAAACACAGTCCGTAGTGCTATCACCCAAATTTTTTCATTTTTAATCGCACTGGTCCACAATTAACTGTTAAACACTCAAGGGCTGTTTTGATGAGCGACAGACCATGATGAACAAGAAAACAATCTACCTCCATCATTTAAATTTCAGTGATATATAAATGTGAAGGGGGTAGGCGACCCATTGTTCGCAAACACAATAGATCCCCAATTACGTACCCACATTTCTAATTAAAACACAGAATTTTTGTAGTTAGGCACAATTCCTAGTCCTCCTTCCAGCTTGAAGTCCTGAACTCGCTGCCAATGCACACACTCGAACCAAAGAACTCTCGACGATTCATAAATTAATCAGGTCGCAATGGCTTTCAAACCCGACATTGTCCGTATTATTTTTATTATTATTTTTTCCAAGTCGACACCTAACTCGTATTTTTGGGTGGATAATATAGAGTCGCGTATCCTCTTTCCAAGTTTGTGGCTAATTGGATAACACCGCTTATACCAATTTTACAGTAAGAGGGGTATGTAAAGGCGATTACTGCTGTTTTTCTCCATAGGCACAGTCAAAACCTGAACGAGAGATTGGTACTTTTTTCAGGGTGGATGGGGGGGGGGGAAGTATATTTATTAATTTCCAGGAATAAATCGCTCGAAAATGGGATATTATTTTGGCTTGAGCTGTAGTCGAGATATGGCTGTGAGTGTTGAAACTGATGCCACCACAGATATTAAATCAGAAATAAATCCATAACGTACGAATTTCGGATTACAAGTCTATGAGTGTTGTTGTTTCCTGCATAGCAGAATTAGGTTTGTGGGTGTTCCTCGTTGGTTTGTGAAACCCAAAGCTTTTATCTGATACTTTTAGATAAAGGGATAATAATGCATAACGGCTTGGGAAAATTATCTGAAAAATTCCAGAAAACCATAACACGGTCCAACACAAAGTTGCGCAAACACGTCAAAAACATTCAAAGATTGCGACAAGGGAGGTAATTCTCGCGTTTCGCGGCTTATTCTACAATCACACTACTGTGCATTTTTTTATCATATATATTTTCTGTTTGACAAAATGCATTTTTTTTTATTAGACCATAAAATAAATAGAGTTCTTAAAGAGGATTTCCATAATAGCTTAGGGGGAATTTATGCTTATTCCTATTTCTGTGAATGATTTTTCAAGTTCGATTTTCGGACACTCACAATGTGCGAAGTCCGTGACCAGTTTTAATTTCAAAGTTTTGTACTTGAATTATCCGAGTTGAAATAGATTTCTTAATTCTCGCTCCTCGTGTGCTTTTCGCATTCATTGAACCGTTCAGCTCAATTTTGTGATATTTATTGCTATTTCTCAAATTAATCATCTGGCTTGAGATTGTTCATTGAGACAACGGGTTTAGTCCGTTTCCATGATTTGAACAATTTCTGCACGTTGTGTTTCCAATCTACCGCAATTTGGGTGCAAGTTTTATAACATGTGAGGCTCAACATTTCCCCAAATTACCGATCATATTGTCAAATTAATGATTTGTAAATATTGTTAGACAAATTAAAATGTGTTGAACCTTGAGCAGTCGTGTGTTGTCCCAAGTCAGTACATAATGTCAGAAGGCCACTGGGTAAGTATTTAAAAAAAAAAATAACACTGGATTTTGGCCGATAGTTTCAGATGTATGGCGGGTTTAGATAATTCGGCGTATACAAGCAAACATAGATTCAGAATACAACCTATTTAATGTAAAGCAACTATGTGCCACCACAGGAACTGATAAATACAGCGGGGTCCATAAGCGGGGTCCATACGATAGGGGAAGAAGTATACGCCATATACTACTTAGGATCAATTTCAAGACGAAAACCAATAATCCTCAAGCTGCCACTTCAGTGGTCCCTCTTTTGATCGAACTGGACGCTCTAAACAAACAGAGAGAACAAAAAAAAAATAATAATCCCTTTTTTATGATGTAGGGGAGACAACTCAAAAAAAATATGATTGGATTTTGAGACATTGATTTATTCTCTCTCTCAAAATCCAATTATATTTTTTTTTTTATTACTTTTTATTTTGTTTTGGTTTGACATTCCGAACTTGCATAAATTGTTATTTGTTTTGGTTTAACATTCTTAAAACACTGTCTAAATCAAGATTCAACATAGGAATAATAAATTCGTCAAAAGCCATTTTTCCTCTATACATTAACGTATCTAGTAAATGCCTCACGCAATCTTTCATGGTTGTTCCCTGTTTTTTACTTCGTTCGTTCTACCATTTCCGAAGTCAATAGTATGGGTGTTGTCATTTCCAACTGATCTAATATATTTAATAAATTGCTCTCATCTATGTTACCTACCAAATGCGTTCGATTTCGTCTCAAACATTCTTTATCTTGATTCTTCATTTTTTAGGGTTTTTATTATTATTTATTTTTTTTTTTATATTTATCGATATTTTTTTTTTGGGGGGGGGTATTTTTTAATTTCTATTTTTATAAATATTACATCATCGAATGATAGACATTTTTTGCCCGTCCGATTCGAATTCTAACTCTCTATCAGATAAGACTAGAGCAAAAGCCTTGGTTCTCCTCGGCACATTCTTATCGAATTGCATCTTGATCTAAATGTCTAAGACGCTATTCTTGAGTCACTCGCTCTGTTTACTAACGTCGAATACGAAACAGGGGATACATCGATTTATATTTGGTGGGAGTGATGTTAGGATTACCTATCAATTCGTCCAGTCGATGATATTTCTTTCTGAAATCCGCGGCGTCACCGTATAATCTGCAGAAATCATTCTTATTGAAAGAGACATTGTAATCGATGCCCTGATATCTCATGGCATTTAGAAATACCTGCATGTTTTTCAAGTTACAATGATCGAATAGGGAAGGATTTTTCTCTTGAGACCTATCCCTATCGGTTTGAATTGCCGCTACGGTGAATCACGGTCTTTCCGAAGCAGATTTCATGATCAATCTCCAATCGAAGTGATTGGTAGATGGTGGAATACTAGCTGTGTTGCACTGTCTCATTCTAAATCCCACCGGTAATTTACTCTTCGATTCTATGATCTTGTAGAGAAGTACTTTCTCCGCGACTGAAGGCAATACGTGTGGAAAGAACCAAGATATCTTGTTCAGATGTATCTTACCCGCATCGGTTGCAGCGGGTCTCATAATGGTTTCATCGCTTCCTTTTCGAATCAACGTCAGATTGTGTTTGAATCCATAGAGAATCTGATCATAATCTTCTGCAAATCTGAATATGTGTTTCAGGGGTATCCTGAACGAAAACGTTCCTTTGGGTCTCGATGTCTTGATGACGTAGTCGAATCTCAGGGTGGCACCGGTATTGGCTGCACTCACGTCGGCAACGGTGTCTTTCACCCACAACTGATTGAGTCCTTTAGATTTCGAAAAATCGTCTGGATACGTCAAGAGTCCGTACATCGTGGTGGCTTGTCTGGGATGAAACACAGATTCTATCTCTTGTCCCGAGAGCATGTATTGTATATTACTGAACAGATGCAGCATACCATTATTGGCTACAGTGACCACGTCATCAATGGCATAATCGCTTCCGTCTTCCTTGGTGAGACGCCCCTGTATCACTATGTAACTTTCGCTGGGATGAACGAACAGATCTTGACTTTCGACGTTGATTCTTATTTCACCAGCATCGTTTAGACTGGTTCCAGTCACTGGTTCATACTCGTGACATTCATATTCTTAAATACTTTCATCTCTCAGTATACCTTCGGTTATATCTAATATATTCGTCATGTTTGTTTTTTGTTGTCTGTGTGTGTTAATTCACATTTTTTTTTATTATTAATTGTTTTTCATTTAATTATTAATTTTATTTATTATTTTTTTTTCCACTTTTTAACTATATATATGTAAAAAAAAATAAAGTGAAGGGTTGGTTCTTCAAAATGTTGTCTTCTGCAATTCTTGTTCGTAAAATGTTCCCATGATTTCTCTGCTGTCATCTTCATCATCCTCTAACACTTCTATTTTGTAAATCTCTGGATTCGTGTAAAGTGTTCTAACGATCTGAAATATTTCTTCGGTCCATCGAGGAGTGTAACCTTTTGCGAACAGTGACTTATAAGAAGTGATTCTCACTCGATCGCCGACTGCAAATTTTGGTGATTTGGACTACTTACGTCTTGATCTTGATCCTTTTGGGATAGAGATTAGCGAAGATGCATTTTTCATTACGAGGATCGCTAGCTTCCGTGCGAGACATCTTGATCGATCTGTGTCGAGTTTTGTTGTATTCTTCGACCAGTTTGTCTATACTTCGTGGTCTTATTAGCCGTGAAATACATGTACATTTTTTCCTTCATGGCTCTGTTCTAACGTTCGATCACATTAGCTTTCCCTTCATTCTCGACGGAATAGAGGTCGACCAATGGATGAACATGACTGTTGTAAAATTTCTTCCCTTTGTCCACCCACAATTTATCTGGTTTTCGAGAAGACGATGCAAATATGCTCTTCAGAGCTTCCAATTTATTCTTCAGAGGTTCAGGGGTTCAGAGGTCTCATCCATCCGTATTTCGAAAGCACGTCAATGACTGTCAGTATGTACTTAATGCCTTTGTTCTGTTTCAAATGCGATTTCATGTCCACCAGATCGGCCGACCAAATCTGATCCAGACCCTTTACCCTTCTCCTTTGAAATTTACGCGTGACGGGTTTCTGTAGTTCGTTCGCCAATGCATTCGTTAATAATGTTTTCTGGACATTTTTTTTATGACCCCATCCGAACCGACGCTTGGTACCGATCACTTTACTGACCAACGAACGTTCGAGTCTCTCTCTCCTAGTGGGATTTGGTATATTTTTCAACGTCGTCAACATGTTTTTATCACAGATTCGATTATGATTCTCGATGTTAGGATCGAATACGATTTGATTATGATTCTCGATGTTGGGATCGAAGATCGTGAGTGTGAGTGGCCTAATCCACCCTATTGATGTGTTTGCTCCAAGATTTAGGTGTTAGATCTCGATTCAATCCCTTATTTAATTTCGTGCCAGGTCCCGTGAATTGATGTCCTGGCAGATGCATTTCAATGAGAAGATTATTAATCAAATTTGTCAGTACTTTTTTAACGTTAACTGTATCGGTAACTCTCTTGCATTTGACGTAATACATTTTTGAGTTTTGGGGGTTTTTCGTATATATATATTTTAATTATTTTTTTTTTAATTTTTATATAATTTTTCTTCTTTTACATATACATTTTTTTTTAATCGATTGCTTCTGGAAACTTTTTGGGATCCAATAATTTACGAAATGATTGTCTCGCTTCTTCCCTACCTTTCACCCCGAGAGAATCCTTCCTTGAGAATCTGACGACTCTTGACTCTTATCTTTGCTTTCATGACTTCGTATTTTTGTTTTTCGTTCAATATTCGACGAATTCGCCGTCCGAAATCCTACCGTCTTTCAATGCCATAGAGATCTTATCTGACACGGAATCGATCTTTGCATCGGCCAAACGCTGATGTTTTCATGTTTCTTGGCCTTCACAGGTAATTTCTGAGAGAGAAATTGTCCAATCGTACTGGCGAATTCGGCAGTCAAAGCCAATCCTTCTATGGCCAACATGACCGGAAGAGCAATGAGGGCGGTCGACAATAGACTGATTCCAGCAATGTTCAAACCCATAGAGATCGTGATGAGAGTCAAATCCACGCCACTCACGAATTTCTTTAATCTCGAATATTTCTTATTGAGTGAACAACGCGAATCTCTCTCTCACGTTAGATACGATTGAATTCTATTGATTTGTTTGATTCGATACTTCTATCCCACGTCATCGCTATGCTCTGGTGGTAGAAGAGGTGTCGTGGGCTCCATCTTCTCTAACGATGGATAGATGTTTTTACTTTGAAGTTCCATTTTCATTTCATTTTTATTTATATCTATTATTATTTTTTATGTATTTTTATTATTTTCACTTCCTTATTATTTAACGAAAAAAAATTGTTTTTAATGTTTTCTTCTCTTAAACAAGGGATTCATAAAAACGCGATCGTGGTGGTGTTCTCCCGTTTTTCAACAAATATTTCAAAATGCGCCCTCTGTCTTCAATGGTGAGATCTCGATGCGCTAACGTCAACTCTTCCGATTTAGTGGGCTTGGGTGCTCTGAAGTCAACCACAGATTGCTTTCAACATTCGATCACGTCATAGCATTGGGTGTATTCCAATGCAAGCATGAAATACGTGATGACACCATCTTTCCATTCTATAGTAAGACACGAATAATCAATGTGATTAAAATCTTTCTCCTCTCAGCAACTGAGGTATCTTTCAGAAAAGACGCAAGGAAGTTGTTTGTTCATGCAGATCGCATAAGCTCTGCACAGCACACAAGAAACCAAGCTCTTTATTCCATGGAATTATCCAAATTTTTATTATTATTATATAAAAAAATTCTATTCTTATTATATTATAAGTTTTTTATTGTTATGAATATTATATGTTTTTTTTTAGTTTTTTTATTTCTTATATAAATATATCAAAAAAATATTTTTTGTTAAATGAAAAAAAAAATGTTATTATTTAATGGAAATTTTTTTTTAGCAGTCTCCCCTTTTCCAACAAATATTCCAAAACGTGTTCCCTGTCTTCGGTGGTGAGACTTCGATGTGCTAACTTCAATTCTTCTGATTTTGTAGGCTCGGGTTCTCCAATGCAAGACACGAATTGTCTCCAACATTTGATCATGTTGTCACGTCAGACATATTCCAATGCAGACATGAAATACATGGTGATAGTATCTTCCCATTCCATCAGAAGACACGAATGATCAATGTGATTAAATTCTTTCTCCTCTCAACAACAGAGGCATCTTTCATTCAAGACATGAGGAAGTTGTTCATTCACGCAGATCACATAAGCTCTGCACAGCACTCTTCAAAGAAACAAGCTCTCGATTCCATGGAATTGTTCGTCATAATTTTTATTATTATTATTATATAAAAAAAAAAATTTCTATTCTTATTATTTATTTTTTTTCTATTATTTTTTATTTTTAGTATTATTTTTTTTTCTCTTTTATATCTATTATGCTTTTTTTAATAATAACACATCTATTCTTCTCATCATCAAATGAATAAATGAATACTTCTTGTCTATTACAATCGTGCGTATTATTATTGGAAAGTGATTACTTTTTTTCTTCGAAAGTTGGAGTTTATGCCTCTCATATTTCAATAAAACCATCATTTTTTCATTGTCGTCGTCGTCAGATTTATACGGGAAATAATTGATAATGATTTTTAACCTTTCAGCAAATTCGATCCATGATCGATTTAATGTGAGCGAGTGTAATCTGCGAATAAATTTGATACATTCACGAACAGATTTCTCAATATTTTCATCACCTCCACGATCGAATACGTTACCTATGTTCTTTCCATAAAAAATTGTATAACGATATCACCCTTAATTATAATGTTCTACAAATGTCACATGGTATGTTAAAAGACTTAGAACATCTATAATCATGTCATAATCTTAGTAAGACACATTTTCTTCACACTTTATCGTTTCGATATTTTCGAAATAGCTTCGATTTGGGAATATGAATAACAATATTAAAAAAAACAACGTTCCGTACCAGATTAAACACACATCGAGTATGATTTGTTCTGATTGAATTGTTTCTAATGCATACTCGTGTAAATATTGTGAAAAATCTAAAAGCTTTTCATAATACGAACGTCTTGTGAACACGTCTGTTGGAAGTTGTTTTCTCTCCTTTTGTTTCATTTTTTTTATATTTCGTTTTTTTTAATTGTTATTTTCTTTTCTTTTATAATAGCATACCCAAAATGGGTATATTCTTAAACGGCGAATTCTGACCAAACAATAAACCTTTACCAATCGGTTCCACATTCTCTCTGGTCTTCAGATAGAGACCGTCTCTGTGGAAAGCATTGCCACCTTTTCTCATGGGTCCTAGATACAATCCTTTACCTTCGACGTCTACACGACACACGGCTCCTCCCATCTTCAAAAATAGTCCGTTTCCTCTCTTCTTCAGAAACAATCCTCTACCCATTAATTTGTCCACTGCCGAACTAGCGAGTCCCGGGAGAGTTCCCATGCCCAGAGCTGGCAACACTGTCCTTGCGAGAATGGGTAATGATTTGGTGGTGAGTCCCGCCAATAGCAGTAAGAAACCACCTTTCATTCTCAGATTGTATCTCAATTGAGCGGGACTCAATCTCTTTGTCATTCCCGTTTGATTACGAATTGCTTTCTCCATCCTTTTGATTTGAGTTTTCGTCCAGGCAATTTGATCGCTACCACCACTCGCCAGATCTTCGTAACTGAATTTAAATCTAACGGCCTCGCTTCAATTGCTCAATGCTCTGCAAAGTTTAGCTTTCTGTCCTTTGGATATGTTCACGTTTTTAATGATGTATCGACTATTACTCATATTTGTTGCTGTTTTTTTTTTCACTGGATTATAATTTTTTTTAAATTAGAAATATTACAAATTGGTGATTTTTTTTTAATTTTTATAATTTTTTTTTTTTTTATTTCTTATATAAATATATTAAAAAAAATGAACATTTTTTTTTTTTCAAATTATATTTATTTTAATTTTTTTATATCTCTCTGATGTGAAATCGTATAGTCACTCTCTCTCTCCACAAAGATCTAAAAGATCTCCATTCTGATCCGTCAACATGGTTTTGATGCTATACAACATGTCCGGGATCATGGGTAGATAAACAAGATTTCTAGGTCACTCTACGATCTTGTAACCTGGAGAAACGTCTGGAAAAAACGAGTAGATCGTAGGCTGAGCGCTACCATCAACGTAACTTCCCGAGATCACATTGACATTCACTAAAATGCTATTGACCGTGAGAATGTTGACCATATTTTCGGACGCTGCATGACCTCGATACATTTTTCGATTGAATCTCAACATCTTACCAATCGAATCTGCCGCACTAAAATCCACTCGAAAATTATCTCCCAAGTCTAATATCGTCTGTAGAGTACTCGTATTGGGAGCAATTCTTATCATATTGCCTCCATGATCGTCAGTCTTCAGTCTCGTCTGGATGTGATTGTTCAGATCATGTATGGCGTAACTTTCTTTGGGAATTTGTATCTCGAACCAATCGACCTTATTGGAATACTTGAATGCGTTATTCTTATCAGTGACGTTGGAAAATGAATAGTAAGTCTCGAGATTAACCAACGCCAACGCCATCTCGTATTTCTTTTCCTTCTTCAATTCGATAGAAGGTTCGAATTTAGTCATGAATCGAGTCATGTCGTGACTCACTACGATTTGAAAGGATTGTTTTGCAGCCGTATTCTCTCGACTATTTGTTCTAATAGACGATATTCTGACATTTATTTTCTTCTCTATTATTATTAGGAATATAAACAAAATCGTCGAATTCACTTCAATATTTTCTGTTAAATTCGCTAGTCAAATCGATCTCCACGAAATTGTGAAGTCCTTTGCCCCACACCTTCTTACAAAATCTTCTGAATTCTTCCCTACTCATGTCATTGGCCATGTGAACTCCATAGATGTGATTGAGATTCTTGAGACCCTGACGAAAAACACACAGAAAATTAGCATTCTCCCTTATCGTCTGTCTGGGTAGTCGAAAATAATTCTGAGACAAATAGAAACAATCCACGTTGCTGTGACGTCCTCGAACGTAATATGATTAGCATCGATTCTGTCTCTCCAACCGTAGATCGTCGAAGATCATGAGATTCTTATTCTCCGACTTCAACTGTCTAGGATCGGAAACGTCGTTGGCATTCTCATAAAACTGACATTCTATGTTCGAACACTCCAAGTTTCTCTTGGTCAATTCTCTCGCCGTTCGTTCCAATATATTCGAAGTCTCGTGTCCTTCGAATTCGTCTCGATTGTCAATGATTCTCAACATAACATCCTTGGGTAATTTACTTATCATGCACTCTCGAAGCAATCTATATTCCGGTTGAAAGAGACTCTTGCCAGAAACGAATAATCTGTCGTAATGCAACCAGTTAGGTCGCAACAATAGATTCATCAAGAGATTGGTCTTTCCGCAATTCGATTTTCCCACTATCAGACCTTTTATGCTCTTGGGAAAGAACTCGTCATTCGATCTCTTGGTCATCACGTCATTCCAAGACATGTCTTTAATATTCATTTTTTTTTCTCTAGTTTGTTTGTTTTACTATGATTTGAATTATGATTTTTTTCTAATTTTTTTTCTATTTTAATTTCTATTTTTATATATATATATATATAAGTTTTTTGTAATATTTACAAATCACTTTCAATCCTAATCCTTTCGTCATTTTAGCCAAGTCTTGTATCGGTACTACATCATCATAGAAATCTCTCCAACTTTTCGGTTCGATTCTCGATCGTTTGGCAGGTTGTGGAGTTATCAATTTATTAATCAAAGCATTGGAGCCTCTCTTACCGGCTTCCGAAGCTATTCTACTGCTCGCTTCGGTCACAGCTTTCTTACCCGCATCGATCGCCGTCTTCTTTCCAATTTTGAGAGTGCTCAAAGCGATCTGTTTCGCGGCATCGCCGGTGAATTTACGAGTTAAAAGTCACATCATCGAATCGACAATGCCTGATCCGTCATAGACGTAAGATTTAGCATATCCTCTGTTATTTATCACTAACATTTTTTTAAATTATTATTATTATTATTTTTTTAAATATATATTTTTTTATTTTCTTAATATTTTTGTTCTTTTTTCTTTTTTTTCTTTTCTCTTACTATTTTATTACGATTCATCATCTTTGGATAATTCTTCTTAGTCAAGACCTTCTGCCTCAACAATTCGATGCACACGCTCACTATCTCGTTATCCATTTGCTTGCCATCAACAATCTCAATCTCCCCAACAAGGAATCGGGATCGCGTGGAAGAAATGTCGTGTCGGTCATTCCCTTCCCAGTCGTCGATCTCACGAAATACTCATCCGTCTTCCATATGGGTTCCACCACGTGCTTCCACTTGTAACCTCTCCTATCCTTCGGTCTCGTCTCTTTGGGATCTTCGTTCTTCTTCATGGCGTGAGTCTGAAACAGAATGTCTCCATAATTTTTGTGATCATCCTCGGTGTAATCGCCGGGTCTCTTGTGAGAGAGCAGAGTGTGCAATCCATCAGTCATTTCGTACCTGTTCGGACCGACGATCAAATAGTCGCCTTCAAACCATATTTGCATGTCACCAACGAAATCGTCATCACCTTCCTGACGAAATCTGGAAATCTCATCTTTTTCTCTACCGTCGTCAGATCTGACGCTACTCACATCGGTCTCGATCCTCTCCGGAGTGTCGAACAATCTTTTCGACGTAACAATACCGACGCTACTCGGGTCGGTCTCGATTCCCGTCGGAACGAAATCGGAGAACGTTCTCGGTGCTAAAGTACCAGGGTGCAAACCAATCCTCAGAGAACCTTCTTTTATGGGTCTCAGTTCCTCCATGATTTCTTTCCCAGCTCGTTCCTGAACCTCGGTGACGGGTCTGAACTTGGTTGCCTCTCGTCTCAATCCCATCTCTCCCAATCGTCTGGCCCTATCCTGCGCTGGAATATTCTCTTTACTCCGTATTAATTCGCGAACCTGCTCGTCCCTTCGCTTCGAATCTCCGATGTGTAGAAACATTGTTTTAGGGTTTTTTTGTTTATTTTTTTTTTCTCTCTCTTTAATCGATGAAAAACAGTTTTTTTTTTGTATCCTTATTTATTTTTAATGTTGTTTTATATATATATTATTATTATTATTATCATTCATCTTTTAACTTATAATATATATACACATTTTTCCAATCGCGATCCATCCTCGTCAATTTCCCAATCGGATCGTCGTTTTCTCCTTCTTCCCATCGAGTCGCTCGAATGACGGAAAAAACCCTGGCGTCTCGGGGTTTTTCTTCTGGACCGGTAGAGGTCAACAAGAATTCACCGAGTCCGATACGTCGTGGTATTTGCCGCGGGGAATCCCAGTCCCGGATCGAGGTCCTTTCCGGCCTCGACACTGCCTTTTCGGGATTTTCCTCCGAGGCAAAAAATCCACCCCTACGGGGAGGTGGGGGAGTGTCAGGCAAAAATTACGGATACAAGGTGGAAATTTTTACATTTTCAATTTTTGGGATCCACCACCCCCGGAATGCAAATTTTTGCCAGTCATGTCTTGGACATCCACCCCTCCCGCACAGTTTTTCCTCAAAGACAAATGGGGACCCACACCCAATTTATAAAATCTGTTTAACAAAGTATTCAAATTACCTAAATCAAAAAAAATAAGTAAATAAATACTTTTCCCAAACATGAAAGGTGCCGCAAACCAACTTGTCCGATATCCCAGCCCTGCTCTTGGGCATCCCAAGCCACAGATGGCCCCAAAACAATCTCTCTGCATATAAAGCCACAACGGAAATGCAGCATCAGACCCCCAGGTAACCACTGGAACCCGCCTCCACCAACTGAATTGCAGATATACACCCATTCATGTTCCAAGCAGCTAAACCCTTACCCCAATGTACAACATGTCTATGCTGTTCACACACCAGTTGAATCCCACCACCAAGAAGCCCTGCCCAAAATATATTGTTCCCACCTGGATATCTTCAACTGTCCACAAGAAATAGTTGTTTTTCATTTCATTACTTTTCGGTTAAATGTTTAGTTTGTACAGCTGGTCTGGGAGAGACCTAATACTGAAGTTCTTTGACCCATGCCAGGGTGGCTTGTCTGAGATGAATTGCCTCTTATTTATTTTTTTATGTTAGTGTCACTAGAATCATATTTACCTTGAAATTATACACGTTTTCCACAATCAAGATTTTTATTCTATCAATCTTTCCAATTATTCCATACATGGAAGTACACTAGACCAATGGCATGAGGCACCCTGAGGCTTACAGAGGAATCAAATAATAGAAGCTACAAAGCACTGATAAGAGGCAGACTGCCTTAGTAGAAATATAAAGGAGTGCAAATCATGACCAAATAGCTAGGAATCACTTTTTTGTTTTGCAAATTTTTGCCAGACCCAGAACAGGACCCACCCCCTAATGAAGGGTAAAACATGGGGAAAAAAAATCTAACATGGACCCCCCCCCTCCCCCAACACATTATCAATGCTATATTCTGTTCTAAGTTATGAATCTAAGCACTTGAATTCACTTTGGTTGTAATTACTTGTCTGTAAAATGATATTTGGCAAAACATTGCATGACACCAGCAAAAACTGCACTTTGTGGCTCGGATCCACCCACCCACCCAGACCTTGTATCCTGGCATTTTTTTTTTTTTTTTTGCAACCCCCCCCCCCCCCCCCCCCCCGCGACCCCTATGGGAAATCAGTGTTAAATCTGTCAAAAAAGTGACCTATTAAAAACTCGGATTTTTATAAAATCCTCGGTCCAGAAAGCTCAAATTCGAACATTTTCCGCGAAAAATCCGGGATTTTCCTGGAAAAGTTGAATTATTTTTGAAAAAAACAATTTTTTTCTAAAAATAGCCCAATTTTGCCAAAAATACCTAAATTTTTCTGAACCATCATATTTCTGGACCATCCCGACCATGGTAGTCGGGAATCCGCTTTTATCCCCTACAACTACCCCTGATAACTTTGAGTAACCCTTTTCGGGACTGTTTCTATCAACATGGAATGTACACTAATATGAGATGAATAAAATAATTTGGTATTAGTTTGTTTGTTTGAATAGTGTTTAACGTCGCTTTGGAGAGCCAGGCTTACATCACGACACTACCAGTTTTATTGGTGGAGGAGAGTCCGCACACAAGGCTTGTCTGGCAGTGATTTCATTGATTGAGAGAGTCGCCTACTGTGTGCGACGAGACCACAGGCCATCGGCGAGTAACTGACAACTCTCTCAGATAACGATTTAGAGTAACAGATGGCTACACCTGGATTCTCACTCACATTTTCAGTGCTGGAAGGTTAGACGACTCAGAGTTGTACCCCTAACCGACTGAGCCAGCGAGGCCCTAATTTAGTATTAGATATCAGATGGAAAATATTAATTCTACTTATGTCTTAACATGATTTAGCTGATGTGCATTTTTAACCTTATTAACTTGATATCAATTGTGACCTAATTAGATTGATAATGTGCATACACTTTTTGATAAATGTTTTATATGTTTAATAATTTGATTGGGTTTAACGTCGCTTTCAACAACTAAGGCTATATCACGACTATCCAAGTTTTATTGGTAAGGGAGAGTCTGCACACAAGGCTAGTCTGACAGTGATTACATTGGCTGAGAGAGTATGAAAGTACATGTTTGATAATCACTTGCGCTCTGATGAGCAATAGCTCAATTATTTTTTTACAGACGTTTTTCCTGACATGTTTCCTGTTAAGTTCAATTTATTTTAGCTTTGCGTGTAATCGTCTCCATAAGTAATGTTTCCCCGTAAGTTACCATGGAAACGCACTTTCTGATACAAATTTTGTCAATGAAATCAAATATACCATTACATAATGTACCCTACTTGTTAAAAGAATGCTGTTTTATTAACATAGGTGTCTTATTTCTGATAGTTACTTTGATAGAATGTTGTTTGGAAAAAATTGAAAGCAGTGGAAAAATGGGATTTTCGGCCCCCAGACCACCCACCCATCACGGCCTTGTGTATGGATTTTTTTGGCAGCCACCACCCCTCTACCGTCCTAGGAAATTCTCCACCGTTATACCTCAACGCTGAGGTGACGTCATAGATGGTCACGGGGTCAAAAATTAAAGTATGTCGGATATTTCTGAAATTTGTGTATGTTGTAGAGCTCAAAACATTAAAAGATACCTGTTTTTTCATTTTTCGATTGGCCGACATTTTAATCTGTTTACGCCATTTCAAAGTTTAGTCTATTTTTGACATATTTTATTAAAAACAGCGACGGAGAATGCTTTATTGAGTGGCTTAGTACGTCAAAATGGAGCAGGCGCCTTCCCTCATTGTTGGGTGCTTCGGCGTGGGAAATCAGTGTTAAATCTGTCAAAAAAGTGACCTATTAAAAACTCGGATTTTTATAAAATCCTCGGTCCAGAAAGCTCAAATTCGAACATTTTCCGCGAAAAATCCGGGATTTTCCTGGAAAAGTTGAATTATTTTTGAAAAAAACAATTTTTTTCTAAAAATAGCCCAATTTTGCCAAAATTGGCCGTGCTTCATTGGGAGAGTTCTGGAAATTAGCTTTGCTATTTCAAAATCATCTAGTTAAGTCATCCAATGAAGTGGAATGACTTATTTGGATCACTGGCCTATGTTTTCTTTTCTTTTTTCTTTCAGCTTTGCATTTCTACATTTCTAAAGCCACAGTTAAACATAGCGATCTTAGATTTTTGATATTTGACTTTCCTCCAAAACGTCCCCTCAGACTTTTTTTCTTTATCACATCTTCCTCTTTCATCTTCCTCTTTCACATTTAGTAAATATCATCACCAACAAAAACAATATCTAAAAATATGGAACCGACCTGAGAAATTTTGAAATTTTAGTATGTTGCAGAGATCAAAAAAATTAAGATTTAGGTGTTTTTTGTTTTTCGATTTATCGCCATAGTTGACGTGTTTACGTTATTTCAGATATTTCACAGTTTTCAATAAAAATCCTTAAAAACACTGTCGTGATTTCATTTGTGACGTATTTATATGGGGTACAGTTGTGAAACTTACCACACATATTTATGGTTATTTGCAGTTGAGTACTGCAGTTGCGTACCTTTATTTTCTTATTTGACATTGTGACGCTCGATGCCAGCGATGCCAAGGATATTCCTGTCCAAACCATTACACTACCCCCGCCGAAACGGTCACATTCCCGCACGCAAGCATCAGAAAACCGTCCTCCTCGCCGGCGATACACTCTTGCCCTACCATTAACGCTGCGTAGACAAAATCGTGATTCATCTCTAAAAAGTATTGTGCTCCAATGCTGCTGAATCCAGCGTGGATCGGTTGTGATGTCGGGAGGCATAACCATGACAAGCAGAACAGCATTACAAGTCATCCAAGGGCGTGTCACAGGGCAGTACTACAGTGACAACATGTTAGCAGCTCATGTGGTGCCATTCGCGCGACGTCACGGCCGTCGATTCATTTTCCAAGATGACAATGCAAGAGCACACAGGGCCCGTGGTGCTACAGAGTTCCTCCAGGAGCAGAACATCACTACACTGCTTTGGCCAGCACTAAGTCCAGACCTCTCACCAATCGAGCACGCGTAGGATATGCTTGGCAGTCGCCTACGACAACGCCAACAGCCCCCTACCAATGCCCAGGAACTCGCCTCTGAACTGCAGGAAGAATGGAATAACATCTGTCAAGCTGATATTGGACGTTTGGTGGGGAATATGCCACGTCGGATCCGCGCTTGTCTCGCAAACCGAGGAGGATTTACAAGGTATCGAGGTCTTGGACTGAATATGGTAAATTTTCTTTCTGACCGTCCATATCTTCTACAGCTCAGTGCGTGGAATGTGTGCTTGTCAGACACCCAACTATCGCTGAAATCATTCACCAGATGTCACAATGCAATGCCTCAACTGCCTTTCTGATGAAAATATAAATGTCTTTCTTCATATATCTCACTTTTACTAAATATCCCCTACTTGTTTTGAATAGTATAGAATGATAGAATGTTCGCAGCGCATCGTAAACGTGGTCTTTCTTGTGTAAGCAGCTTATGAAACAACTTATGAGTGAACAATTAGGCCACCAGGTTTTTGAAAATGAGAAGTGGAATCCTAATTTAGAACTACTTTGTCAGTCCGAGCAAACGAAAGCAACATGTGTCTGTGAACGGCATCAATACCTTTGAACTGGAAATTCTTTCTAGTTAAAACTTCATTAAGAGCACTCATCTATTATAATTTTCACAAAATGGTTGTCATAGAATATATGGGATATGAAATTTGTTTTTCTCTAATAACTATGAGTTAAACTTGTCTGAATTTCCCATTTTGCTGAGCCAGATGCCAATCTTCACGTTGACCCGAATTTTTTGCCAAATAGAATCTAATCGTAAATTAGAACAAATAAACCAATCATCGTCTCTTGACTGCAACAAGGTACCATCAGCAATGCTAAAGAAGCCTTGTTTAACTCAAAGCACAATATTATAATTTAGTGTTAACTGGCTCTTTTATGTATTTTAGTTGCAAAAAAACCCCACAAATGATAAAAAGAAAAATAATTAAAAAAACAAAAGCTATTGTTAACGTTTACAAAATAATTTCATATTTTTATTATTTACTCACTGTTTATTCACTACAAATAAACTTGTAGCAACTAATTCATTATCCTTCAGAAGGATTACAGAAAAAGATAAAACAAGATAAAAAAGATTGAGAAACAAAGAAGTGTTTCGATAAGAATCAGATTAAATGAATAAACTGTTAACAAAGAACAATGTTTATACTTAGCTGTTACCTATATATTACTGGACAGGCGTGAATTTCGTCTCACCTTTGTCGCCAGACAGCGATTTTAAACGTCGCAGTGCAATAATGAACCAGAACGTCTCTGAGACTTACCCAAAGTATATTTTGGCGCCAAGTGCTGATTTTTTGTACCAAAAGAAATAATTTAGTGCAATCAGCATCATTAGCACACGACATCGGCTACACTGCCAGAAACAGCTAAAATGGAAAATTGAAGACTTATTTCATAAATTTCATCTGAGAGAAACACCCAACTCATGTCCTTTATGTGAACAGTTCCCGTAAAAAGCCATAAGACTGACACCCCCTTCCAGTAGTGCCTGATGGGATTTAAAAACCCAACCAAGTGACCTTTTATTAAACTTGTTCACACCTTTTTCATTTCGAACAGAAATACACACTGGAAAATACAACCCTGGGTGGTTCAGCCCTGTGTAGATGTGATCTGATATGATCTCCCACAGTTCTTAACAGTCGGGTTTTCCAAATATGTTTGCCCAGCAGCATTACTCTATTATTTTCACAAAACGGTTGTCATATAAAAAAAAATATATGAAATTCATTTATTTATTCATTGGAGTTTAAGGTCACTTTCGGCATCTATGGCTATATCCCGACAGCAACATAGGTATGAAGTCAAGTTCAGCCGATCGTTTATTCCTATGTTGCCCACTATAGAGAACGTCCAGCACGTGTTGATTTTCAGCTTCTATTTTACCAGTAAAGCAGAAGTTGTGTAACACAGTAAATAAGCACTTCTCCACTTCTAGGAGAATGTGACATTTCTGTTTTTCGTATAACTAATTTTTTGACATGTTTCATAAATATCATATGAGAGAAACACTCATAGATCTAAGAATAGGATTTGTAAGCAAAATTCGAGAAAATACCATACGATCGTGATCAGTGGGAAAATATCAACGAGAGAGAACCAAATGTATTTCTTAGGCTGAAGGGCCGAGGTAGGTTTTTGGCGGCCGTCTTCGCACCCTATTACACTTCCTCGTATTCCATATCTTATATTATTGGAACCACATGTTATCAAAGGTACCAACTTCCATGGCACATCTCGATGAAACTGTTCACTAAATAAAACACATTCAGTTCAGTTTATACATCTCTGTGAATGTCGTCTCAAGTAACTGTTCAATTCAGGTTTGTCAGTGCATGTCATAGAAGAGCTTAAATATGTTGCAATAACTTGTGTTCCAATCTTTTTGTCAACCAACAT
The DNA here is from genome assembly GCA_031216915.1 of Pictodentalium vernedei. Classification (NCBI taxonomy): domain Eukaryota; kingdom Metazoa; phylum Mollusca; class Scaphopoda; order Dentaliida; family Dentaliidae; genus Pictodentalium; species Pictodentalium vernedei. The sequence goes on along the minus strand of CM062294.1, from coordinate 376,192,109 downwards.
CTAAAGCCAATAAAATATGTTTAACACCTTCAAAACGGCGTGCATAAATTTTTGCGTGAAGAAAAAATTGGTAGGGGACGAGCAGACGATATAAAGAGCAAAATCTCTGAAGCGAGGCTCAGTAATAATTTAATCCAAAAGCACGACAGAGCTTCCCAACAAGCAAGGATGGACGGTTTCGCCGTTGATAGCATGGACTGAAATGATACTTTCCAGGGCGCCAGTGTTGAAAGGGTTAAATCAAAACCGCTTTCCATTTCTGATAAGGCTGTACACTGGAGAAGACCATCCTAGGTGGTTTAGTTCAGCGTGGAAGCAATTCGATTCACCAATCACGGTTAATTTTTCTTGCGGGCATTGGTCCAAAATGGTTCTGTCCACATTCGAATGAACAAAATTGTTGCCTTTCTTCGTTACGTTAAGTCTGATATGTTGAACAAAACATAAGAACATTACACAAACCGCTTTGGTCTAATTTTATTTTTATGAGCACGATTAGCTATTCATCGATAGTTGATGCATTAAACATTGGTTTTCGCATTCAACGTGTTATTGCTTTGCGGGTTTGTCCCACTTAGTGTTATTATAGAAATGATGGCATGACTTGAGGAGGACATTGTGGATTCTTTCCCAGTACTCGACATTCCAAATCGAATTTTATTTATTTATTTATTTATTTATTTATTTATTTATTTATTTATTATTTGTATTTAAGGTCACATATTTCCGCTCAATGGCTAATCGTGATCGCAACATTGATATAAAGTCAAGTCCAGCTAATCAGTTATGCCCATGTTGCCAATTATGGAGGACTTCCACCCCAGGCCCTGGTTACCGGGTCCTATTTTGTTTACCACAGTAGATCGGTATACTGCTTCACGCACCGGGGTTCCCACATGGATGTTTAACATTTTAAACAATTAATATTCATACAGTTAGCACCTATTTAATTTAAGTTGCATGAAGATAATACGTCGAAAGGGTAGAAGTTGGGGACATGGAGATCCCAGGGTTATTTTCGCAGATGATATGGTACTAGTGTCGGAAAGGGAGGGGGGAGGGCTAGAGAAGACGTTGAAAAGTTTTGGGAGGTATTGGAACAAATGGAGCCTCAAACTAAATGAAAGCAAAAGCAAATTTATACCGTGAGTCGTAAATGGAATGGGATAGTTCTGTGTTCCGGAAGGTAGCAGCAAACGTCTTAGTGTGGGAGAGACAGGTGACTGCGAGTATTTAGGGGTAAATATAAACACTACGGGAAGAAGCAGCTACCGAAACAACACGAACAATCTAACTATGAAGGGGAAGCGAATCCTTAATCAAATGAAACTTATAGGTAGAAACAGCTTCAATAAGGTTTTCGTGGAAAAAACAATTTGGAAAATGGTGGGTGTACCAAGCATAACATATCGTCGCTTCAGTGCTAGAATGTTCTATGTCCCCTAAGGGACATGGAACATTCTAGCACTCAGGGGACGGTATGGTACGGAAGTGATACCTATAAACCAAAGGACTTTGAAGAGCTTGAAGACCCTGCAGAAAGATGCAGGCCGATGGATAACGTGGTCGTGTAATGCCGCAGCACTATAAGCAATAAGGGGTGAGCTTAGATGGATGGGGATTGATGACAGCATAGACTTAATGAAACTCTGTTATCTTAACTATTTGGTAAATCTCCCCAACAGCGGATGGTGTGAATTAATGTTCCAGAATATTTGGAATTCAAACACAAAGACAGGGTGAATAGATCAAGTGAGGGATTTAATGAATAACTATTCAACAGAGATCTCGGACTTAGAAGTGGGCACAACTTAGGGTGAAAAAATCGTCTGAGTAGGAGTCACGGCGGATTGTAACCTGAATTGGCGAGAGGGGATCAAAGCAAAGATGTCTTTGAGTGGCTTGCGTGATAAAGAGAAGCAAGGTTTTGAAGAGAACCTTGGTGGCATCTTTGGGGTCACTATTGTTCACGATGAGGTCGCGGTCGATGGAGCCTAGGGAAAAATCTGGGAAAGGCAACTTAAGGAGTGCCAAATGTGTAATTTAGGTGCAGACGAGATCCTGGAACACTTTCGAGTAGAATGTCCAAAATTCAAGTCTAACAGAATAAGATTCACCGGGAGTATTATCACCAGGCTAAAATCTGGAGTCTAGCAACAATGGGTTAATTCAGATACTTTGAGAATAACGGATTTATAAATTAATGAATAGATGGATTAACACATTAAGATGTTTTTCACTCATACAATCCAGTACAATGTTCGCTTGATTAATTCAAGAGTCGGCATATTATTTTCACAGCTACCAATGTTGATTGTTTTATTTTAATAATGTTACTTGGAAATTGTACATATAAAAGCATCTTAACATCTGTAAATTTGATTGGCTGCAACAAAACTACCCTAAACGGCGAAGCCCTCCTTGAAATCACAAAAAAACATAACCTTCATGTGGTTATGAATGACAGCTCAGCAACTTATATCAGTAATAACCCATTATTCTCATCCGAAATCCTTGATCTAATTATCGCTAGCGACTCCCTGATAAACCATATCGACGACCACTGGGTCGGCGACGATGACCTACGCAGTGACCATCTCCCGGTCCATGCCTCTCTGCAGCTTGGAAATGGCCCACTCAGGTACCCCCCCCCCCCCACACTCTCCGTAGAAACTTCAGGAAAATTAATTGGAACCTCTACCGCGACATCATTGATGTCAAACTCACTAACTCCTCCCCCCCCCCCCTCCCCCATCCAATGCAGCGGAACTTGAAACCCAATGCGAGAGCATTGAGAAAATCATTAACTCAACCTTAAACGAAATATGCCCTAAAGAAGAAGTACGCCCCTGGAGAAACACTGTCTCGGGCGATACTCTGTTACTTATCAAATCTAAACGGAACGCTCTCCGCGCTCTCAAAAAAGAAACTGACCCCAGGAAGAAATCCGAACTCAAAAAAACATACAATCGCCTTCATGGCGAAGTCAAAGAAGCCCTCAAGGCTGAAAAACAAGCCAACTGGGAAAAGGCAACAGCCAACCTAAACGGGACCCAAGATGCAAAAAAGTTCTGGGACTCTTTCAAAATTCCTACTGGGCCAAAAAACAAGGGCGGGAAAGCCGCAGCAAAACCTCTTAAAAAGGAAGATGGCTCTTTTACTCGCACCGACAAAGAGAAGGCCGACACCTTTGTCGACCTCCTAAGAAAAACGCATCGCCCGTATCAAGGCACGGGCAATGATGACGTCGTCATCAACGCGATTGATGACTTCATCAATGAACACCCCGATATCTACCGGGACCCCAACTTTGATAATGAGCCAGAAGAAGGGGACGATGATGATCTCGTCACCCCCATCACCAATGACGAAATCATTAATGTCATAAAAAAATGCAAAAACTTCTCCTCACCCGGCGAATACGAAGTAAGCTACAAAATTCTAAAACAAAGCCCTAACTCCCTAATCGAAAAACTAAACAAACTATTCAACGCATGCCTCACCCATGGCTACTTTCCCAAATGCTGGAAAAAAGCCATCGGTGTCATGATACCAAAACCCGACAAGGACCCCTTCGATCCAGCCAGCTACCGCCCATTCAGCCTGCTCAGCTGCATTGGTAAGACTTTCGAAAGAATCCTTACCAATCGGTTCAGGGGGCACCTTGAAGACATCGACTTCTTCAATAAATGGCAAAGAGCCTACAGAAACCGTAAAGAAGGCATCGAACATGTGTACCGACTAGTGACCCAAATGAAAACTGCTATCAGCAATCAGCAAATAGGCGCGGCAGTCCTACTAGACGTTGAAAAAGCATTCGGCTCTGTTTGGCATAATGGAATGCGCTACAAATTATCTAAAATGAGACTCCCCGTGAAACTGATTAGATTACTATCCTCCTTCTTAAATGATCGCGAAATTAAAGTCAGAGTGAACAATGAAATGTCCGACAGTGTCCCCCTCGAAGCAGGCACCCCCAGGGATCCGTCCTAAGCCCCCTCCTATACATCTTTTTCGTAAACGACCTTAGCTTCTCCGAGGACCGCGTTCAGATTTCCCAATTCGCGGATGATAAGGGCCTCTGGGACTCTAACAATACGGCCAATCTGCTCCAAAAACCCCTGCAACGCGCTCTCGATGACCTAGAACAATGGTGTGCCAAATGGAGAATTAAGCTAAACGCCAGTAAAACCCAACGCATTACCTTTACTCGCAAGAAAACTAAACGGGATTTTGACCTAAAACTCATGGATAACACCCTCCCAGAATGCAAAGAAGCGAAATTCCTGGGCATCACCACTGATCAAAAACTGTCCTTCAACAAACATACCGACGACATGGCGAAAAAAGCTACCAAACGAATTAACTTACTGAACATGCTCAAGGGAACTTCATGGGAGGCCAACCAGTCCAGTGGTGAGTCCACCCTACTCAAACTATACAAATCCTTTGTGCGCCCAGTACTCGAATACGGTGCAATAATACTAACTGACCTCAACCAAACTAATATGGGAAAACTCCAGAGGGTCCAAAATCACGCGCTTAGAGTTGCCCTCCGCGCCCCATGGGACACACCCATCAAAATACTCCACGACAGGGCCGATATCCCCACCGTTAAAGACTGCCTAGCCACCCTGGCCGCGAAAAATCATGACCGGTTAGCCCACAGCGAACTAATCTCCGAACTTGGAGCAATTTGCGAAAGCCGACAAAAGCCCAAAAATTGTAACCAAAATTAAGACCGCTCGAATAAAAACTAGGAATGACAAGGTGAACTGCGATCCCCGACGCCCCCGAATACCCCTAAACTAAATTAAAATAAATAAGTCCGCATCCAGCGAAGGGTACAACAGGAAAGAAACACCCTCGGGTGTGGCCCAGTGTGCTAGACCTGTTGCCCTCCCGCTGACAGCCTCGGAAGCTCAACCCGCATTAAACGATCGCGATCCCCGGCACCCTCAACTTCAAATAAACTTAAACTAACCTAAATAAGGCCACTTCTAGCGAAGGACACAACAGGAAAGAAACACCCTCGGGTGTGGTCTAGTGTGCTAGACCTGTTATCGTCCCGCTGCAAACTAGGAAGTTCAGCCCACTTAAAACGCTCGCGATCCCCGGCACCTTAAAACTAAATAATAAATAGAGAACGATTGGGGTCCCAAGCACGAGAGTATGTTACTGCTCTTACGAATGTAAAGATTCGTGCATTTCACACTCTCCCCCATAGCGACAAGCACACACACAGCACAATACCACACGAGAGTATGTTACTGCTCTTACGAATGTAAAGATTCGTGCATTCCATACTCTCCACACACACACAGCAGATACCACAAGGACACGCAACTAAAGAGGTGCTACTTTTATCTTTACAGTTTACATATTCTAATGAAAACTAACTCTACTTTCTTCTTTTAAGCAGGTACACAGAAGATGTTTTTTTGACCAGCACCCCAATAACCGCTACAGACAGTCTAACCGTTATGGAAACAGTCACCCCCACGGTTCCTGAACATCCTCCGCTCCATCCCTAAAAGTGGTCAACCACTTTAAGGGAGGCGAGCGTTGGTCCTGCGTCCCGCCTCTGCCCCTTTTTGTAAGCGCATTGCGCATCTTTTTGTCCCAACCCAATAGGATTACAATGCAGGCCTGCCCCCGAACCAGGAAAGGTCGGGTCTTCTTCTTGGTGGTCCCCGAAAGGGATCGTTGTTGTTTTCCTTCAAAGAGTCCAACTATAACAGAGACAGCCTGAGGCAGATTATACTTGCCAGTGATGGCCATCACTCATTATCATCCTCGAAGCGGCAGACTATACATGCCCGAAAATCCAGATCGACTGCACCCTCGGGGAGAGGTAGTACCTTTGTGAGAGGACCCAACCTCCCACACTGGTCCTCAGCCGAGGGTCCAACCGACATCAGTCAACGAGACCGCCTACCCACAACTGGAGACACCTGCTGAGTACCGGATCCTTTTCCTCCTTCAACACGCCTAGACATGTGACAGCCATCATATACAGCTACCGAGGGTCGAAAGGGGCTTGTCCCCCATACCGTCCCTGCGCGCCTTCGGCGCGCGAAATCATTTCTTTCGGTAAATTTGATAATTCAGATAACCGGTTGCAAGAACGTTGGGCGGAGAGTTTGGTAACTGCTCCCATCAACAATAAATTTGTTTCACAGTGAAAAGACTTTCAGTTTCAGTAGTTTGTGAAGTGGGATCCCATGTACGAAATATCGTCGCGACCAGTTCCTCCGGTCAGAGTATGATAGCGATGTGGGATGGGAGAGTGAAGAACATGTGGTTAGTGGGTGACACAAAGGAGAGAGCTAGTATGCAATTCGGAAAGATTAGGAAGAATGGGGTACGGAGTGCCCTAAAGCAGTTCGTTTCAGAGTTGGGAAGAGAGATGAGGTGTGGGGAAAAGAAAGCATTTGAACGGACGATGGCAGCTGATATCTAACTTTTCAGCACTCGTGACAAAAACGCCCAGGTCCTGTTGTTGATGAATAATGGCATAACTTCTTTTTTGTTCAAAATGTTAGTGAGAATGTATAGAGGCTTTGTATATGTTTCACGGGACTGATGACCTCAAATTCAGGATTAAAAAGTGAGTTACTTCGAGGGATTGTGACATATCGCCTTAATTCGACAGTGCCCATCATGGATTGACTTGATTTGTGTTTGTTGTATTCACCTGAGTTCTCGCTCGTTATTATCACCGTCGACTGAAAATGCCAAAATCGAAGACATCCATGTCTAACGCTTTTGCTTATATAGATCACCTTAGCGCTTCCAGTTCTTCCAGTTCTTAGAATCTTTAAACTAAACCAGATTTATTAAAATTAAGCTCGAAAACTACAGAAAACTATGGAATTGTCTCCTGATGCGAACTGTATCAATCAGCGTCCTTAGTGATCAAGGACTGACCTTTGCTGGGTCACTGACCTTTCCTCTTTTGTCTATTGAACAGTTTATTCAGCTCAGCTGTTTCGCACTGTCTTTTGAACAATCGTCAAGCGTAGCTGAATTCTGATTGTGTCCGAATTTTTCACTTGCATTTCTTGGACATTCCTCAATTATGTCATAAATAAGTGAGAGTAATTGTCAAGTTACAAATATTAAACTAACAATTTGTTTCTGCTGTGTTGATCTCAGATTTCAATTTGGTCTCCATCATTTATAGCTGTCAACCCTGTTATTCAAAGTATACTGAAATGGAGTCGGAGAGCACTGTTTACTCGTCTTCCGTTTGAAGCGCGGACGCGGCCAGAACCCCCTCCTTAAAAAGAGATCGCGCAGAACAGGCACGTATGGGAACTACCCAGTCTCCACTCGAAAAGAAAAGGACCAAGCAAGGTGCCACGGGCACTGTAGGCAGTATGACAGAAACTTATCAAGAAAGTGAACAGGATGGTGTCAACCAGTCCGTCTTTGAATATGACGATGACGATCCCTTGCCTCAGTACGTCAGTCAAAGAGCCGGGGGGGGGGGGGGGCATTTATTTCATTTGTGAAACAGGATTTCTTTGAACTACTCGAAGATGAATCAGTTCAGAAATTACTAGCGTCAATATTCATTAAAGCTAATGATGAAAGGTTATCCAAGGTCGAAAAAAACACTGAAGTCCTCAAAACTGAGATCGATGAACGGGACAGAAAAATTAATGATTTGAAAGATCGGATCGACGATCTTGAAGAATATGGAAGACACACGAGTCTCAGACTTTCTGGAATTTCTGAGAAAGCCAATGAAGACACTGACTGCGTAATAATAGAAGCAGCGCGGAAAATCGGAGTAGACATTTCTCTCGAAGAAATTTCCAGGAGCCAACGTTTTGGTTCCAGGGGGCCATTGAGACCAATCATATTTCGCCTGATAATTTATAGGTCAAGAAACAAACTGTATCGCGCACGTACTAAGTTGAAAAACGTCAGTGTTGATACATCGGGTTCCCAGAATAGACCTCAGCACAGAATTTACCTAAATGAAGACTTGACCCAAACGCTAGCTCTCATAGCCCGTAGAGCTAGGTGCTTGAAAATGGGAAATAAGATACTGGACACTTGGACGTTTGATGGGGTTGTTTTCGTCAAGCTTAAAAACAATCATATTGAAAGAATAACTAATCCAACTCAGATAACAGAACTCGAAGAGAAGCTGAACTAAGTCATTCGACCGAACTTTACCTGTAGACCTGCAGACCTATCTCCTACCCGGATACCACATATGGATGTGAATCGAATTTTTATGCATCCTCGGATGTACACACTTGAGCTTGGACACCTGAGGGTTTCAAGCTCCTGAGTGCTCAAACGAGCACGGTCATGACTGGCGATATATATGAGTATACTCCTTTGCCCGCCAAATTGACCAATCTACCTAAACGACTGCTGTTATGCATGCCTGTGGGCACTCCCCAATGGCTTGTAGTGAAACGCATTTCCAACAACAAATCCTTGCCAAATAGTCCAGCGAGTCCAACACTCACACTTGTTATTGCCTAGTCACTGACTGGCCAGGTGCTAGAAGCCACTAGCAGGGATTTTAGAAAATGAGGGTTCCAGATGCAGAGCCGATGCTTTCCTTGCCCGTGTTCATGTTCAGTCATGTGTAAATGGTGCTTTGTTTATGAAGATGTGTTCTATTGCAAATTGTTGCACCCCGATGATTTGTAATATAACAAATTATTAACAAATTCCTGCCAAATAGTTCAGCGAATCCAATACTCACTTGTTATTGCCCAGGTTTTGACTGGTTGAGTGTTCATATTTGCAATGTCAAATTTCCGCCAATACAATTCCCACTGCCCACTCATTTGACTGGTTGATTACTAGAAGCAACTATCAGGGCTTTTAGAGCCTTAAGGTACCGGATGGAGGGCTAATGCCTCCTTGCTCGTGATCCATATTCAGTCAAGTGCAAACAGTGTTTTGTTTATATAAATATGTTCTATTGCAAATTATTGGAGAGTGCACGTGAACACTCCCCAATGATTTGTAATATAACGAACTATCATCAAGAAATTACTGTTAAATAGTTTAGAGAATCCAATACTCACTTGTTATTGCGCGGTCACTGACTGGTTGAGTGCTTTCAGAAAATTAGGGCACCAGATGATAAGCCGATGGTGGCTCGTGTGCGTGTTCAGTCAAGTGCAAATGATGTTTTGTGTTTTGGGATGTGTTCTATTGCAAATTATTGGGGAGTGCTTCTTTGCACTCCCCAATGGTTTGTAATATAACAAGGTTCTAACAACAAATGTCTATCCGCACTCACATTTGTTATTGCCCAGCCATTGACTGGTTGAATAACAGAAGGCACTATCAGGACTCTCAGAGTCTATGGGTCAATGAATGATTTGTAACATAACAAATTTTTAAACAACAAATTCCTGCCAAATAGTTCAAAGAATCCAGTACTCACGCGTGTTATTGGCCAGTCTTTGACTGGTCGGATGCTGGTATACATAATCGGTGCTTTCAGAAAATGAGGGTACCAGATGAGGAGCCAATGCTTTCCTTCCCCGTGCTTCGTGTTCAATCAAGTGCAAGAGGTGTTTTGTTTATGAAGATGTGTTCCATTGCAAATTATTGGAGAGTGCCTGTGGGCACTCCCCAACGATTTGTATTATAGCCAGTTATCAGCAACAAATTTCTGCCAAATAGTTCAACGAATCCAATACTCACTTGTCTGTGGGCACTCCCCAATAATTTATAATACAACGGATTTTCAATAACAATCTTGGATCACTGAGGGTGGTCTCTCCCTCTACCAGTTAATTCTCTGGTCTGAGAGCATATTTATAACCCACCTCCCACCTATGTAAATGTTTGTGCTGTGCATGCTACAGGGAAACGTAAGCCATATACTTCGAGACAATCATGTCTTATTCTCTGAGATGAAAACCTTCGTTCTCACTAGTAAACTAAAACATTTTCGCTAACGCACTCGAAACTTTTAGCAGCAGTCCAAATAGCTGGCAGTCTGAACGCAATTGTCAATCCACTATTGGAGTGGCAGCTGCGTTTCGACTGCCACACCGGGGTCTAGTAGTCTGTAGTGAGATAAATATTTATTCCGTTCGGGCGAAATATGTGATGTCTCATGGGATAAGTGAGCATGGTGTTGCCCCATAACTCACCCCACAGGGCAGGTGTTGTATCACCCACCTGATTAAACCACTTTTGACGCTGCAATGGATTTCCCTTTGAAAGGCATTGCCAAACGTCCACTGTTACCGTACACATCTTTATTTACAGATCTGCTTAATCAGAGACAGGAGAGGGCTTCCAAGCCCGTCGGGCAATACTCAATTTTCAATAACTGTCTAGTTAATTGAAACTTGTATCTCATATCATTGATGGTAAGTGTTAAGTCCTTTTCTACATACATAACTTGTTAACCCGGATCGTCGATGTGCAGTTTCTCAAAATCCCACATTGCTGAAGATGCACCAATGGGGCCATAATTCAAGTAATTTCGTGAAAACTGTACTTGATCCATCAAACACCTGCAACTGGGGCGCCTTTCATTCCCTCTTGCTGTTGCAAGATGGAACAACTTTGGGGTTGGTCCCACTTGCTTTCTACCTTGCTCCCACCCATATTTTTTTTGTTTTGTGTTTTTTCTTTTTTCCCCCACACATTTCCCTTCCTTGGGCAAACCTTCCTGCCAACATTCGAAAGTTTTCGTGGCATGAAGGGCCACCTGATATATATAGTTTAGAGAATCCAATACTCACTTGTTATTGCGCGGTCTCTGACTGATTGAGTGACCACCGGTCAATACTCAATTTTCTTACTCGGCCAAGCACCCATCAATAATCGTCCAGTCAATTGAATCTTGTATCTCATATCATTGATGGTATGATAAAACTTGAGGTTATGAGTGAACCGATACCGCATCATTTTCTGACCGCAAACCACAGTGTAAACAGAGAAAACGTTTGTATCGTACAGCTGAACGCACTGGTCTCCCTCATGCATGGGAAAAATACCGACTTAAACGTAATGAAGGTGTATCGTCTGTCAAGAAGGCCAAAGCCTCATATCTTTCCAAAGTACAATCCACTCTGGGAAGTAGTAAAACAAGTACCTCTCAGTAGTGGAAAACCTTTAAAACCTTCATCGGTGGCATCAAAACGACAGGCATTCCAGCTATAAATCATTTAAACAAATTATATTATTTAAATGCCGAGAAAGCATCGCTGTTTAATGAATACTTCTGTTCGATCGCTTCTATTGACGACTCAAATGCCTCTCTGTCAGATCTCCCGCACCATATTCCCCATAGAGTTGACAGTATAACCCTACAATGCATTGGAGTATATGAAGCAATGAAAACTATTAAGTGCCCAAGGCGTCTGAACCTGATCTTATCAGTCCGCGTCTCCTCCAAGAATTTAAGTCCTCTTTATGTGAACCACTTTCGTTACTATTTAATATACTCCTCAACAGTTCTTATTTTACCTCGGGGTGGAAAAAAGCCAATGTCTCTCCAATTCTGAAAAAAACAAACCTCGAATCTTGTTACTAATTATCGCCCAATATCACTGCTTAGCTGCATTGGTTAACTAATTGAACAATGTATTTTTTGTGAGATTTTATGATTGAAAACGATCTGCTTAGTCAATTTCAGTCAGGGTTTAGAGCCGGCGATTCAACTGTTCTTCAACTAACTGACATATATGATTAGTTTTGTCAAGCTCTTGGTGATGGCAAAGAGGTTTGTGTGGTCTTCTGTCTTCAGTAAAGCTTTTGATAAGGTATGGCATGCGGGTCTCACCCACAAGCTAGAGAGAATTTTCATTTCAGGGGAATTACTGTTATTTTTAAAAGCGTACCTTTCGGGTACATCGCAGAGGGTTGTTATAGCGCCGGGGGTATCGGCTTGGAGACCAATTAACGCTGGAGTTCCCCAAGGGTCAATCCTGGGTCCCCTATTGTTTTTAATCTGCATCAATGATATAACCAAAAATCTATTCAATAACATACGCCTCTTTGCTGACGACACATCTCTGTACCTTGTAGTAGAAAATCCGGACCAGGCATCGAACTTAATCAATAATGATTTGGCGTCAATAGAACATTGGTCTAAAACATGGTTGGTTGAGTTCAATCCCCATAAAACAGAAACTATTCTTACATCCCGCAAAAGTAACTCCTCGGTGCACCCCCGCTCTATTTAGGCGATACACAAATATCCGAAGTTGAAACCCACAAACACTTGGGAGTGATATTAAATAATATGTGCACATGGAACGATCACATCGACCATATCTGCTCGAAAGCCTGGCCTCGATTAGATATGCTGCGAAAGCACAAATTTAATCTCGATCGTAGTGTCCTAGAAAAAAATACTTTGCCTTCATAAAGCCGCTTCTCGAATACGCTAACACTGTTTGAGATAACTGTCCAGCATTTGAAGCATTTTGGGTAATGTCTCCCGCTCGGGCCGACGTTCCCCGAAAATGATTCCGGAAACGACCGAAGAAGAAGCAGCTTTCATGTTACATTTTCTCATATTGATGATCATTGAATTTAATCATTCAAATTAATCATTTCAACCAAATTTTAACCATTTAAATTAAATTATTCAGTTATGCCTTCATTCAATATTGTCTGACAATTTGAATCTCTTGAGTTGAGCATGAAATCAGTACTCAACTACTAGTTTTTTCATATTCATCTGACTGGGGAGGGAAAAAGTAAAATCATTCGGCATAAAAAATAATAATGACCTGGCTTTAGGTTAACATTGCAGTTGCCCCCTTCTAACCAATGTCTCCCTCGACATTGGTTTCTCGGGAAGACAATCTGCGTTGCTACCCTCAAGCAAGGTCATTATTCTTATAATATGAGCTAAAGAGTAGTAAGGTATTGCTGCAGTAAATATTTGAAATAGAGTTACCCGCCTTGAAATGTTGCACTCGGAAATGATGCAATCTCTAAAAATAAGCAGCCTTGGGAAAATATATTTGGTGTGGTTTTGTTGGGAATTCCCTGAAAAATAGGTACACGTGACCGGTACTTCCCTTCCGGTCAGGTCTTTTCTCTTATATGTTGCATGACCCCATGTTTTCGGGTCAGAAAAAGTTGTCTGAAGGGCTCTACTTGACAAAGATATTTGAATGCCAAAATTAAAGTGATGCGATCATAACTTTTCACTTGAACGTTATAATGGTCGCCTATGGGAAAATATTTGCTACTGTGATACCGTAATTGCACACCCGCTAACCGTCATACTTTTAATTGGGATCTGGACGCTTCGTAGTTTGTATGTTTCGTCCTCTGGACGTTTCGTACCCACTTGGACGTTTCGTACCAAAATCTTTGGTCGTTTCGTACCCAGATTTCTGGACGGTTCGTATCCCAGATTGGAAGTTTCGAGCCCAATTTTTTGTAAGTTCAGTTACTATGTTTGGGCGTTTCGTACCTCAAAATCTGAAAAAAATTGTGGTATGAAACGTCCAAACATGGTTAATGAACTTACAAAAAATTGGGTACGAAACTGAAAAGGATTTGGGGGTACGAAAATAACCAAATGTGGTTACAAACCCAGTTGAAACGTGAGAGAGAACACAATGACCATGGGATAGGATTTAACAATAAAAACAATTTAAAACACATATTTTATTTTCTAGCATCATCCAGAACATAAATACATCAACAACAATGGCCATGAATACTAATATGAATACAAGTATATGTATAGTAACAATATTTATGATGGTGAATACAATTTACTCAATTTTCTCAATAATGAGCTGGTTGGCATATTGGTGTCTGTATACCCAAAGTGCAAATAATTGGTCCTGTAAAATAAAATACTTTTTTCTGTGGTATCTTTTGATAGTTTTTTCAGGCACCGGTGTAATGTTAATATGGCTGTCATAACACTCTCCTCATAAAGTAATGGCACCAGAACATAGAAAGGTATGTTCTCTGTTTGGGTTTGTAATTCAGACGGCGGTGCCAACCCCCACAGTCGTTATCTTTTCGGGTTGACTCATTGAACAAAAACCATAATTCGATGAACCACACCTTACTTTCCACCCAAGTGTTTTCAACGTGCTCTATAAACTCATTCACCCGCTCGTCTGGAATATGATTACATTTATTGATGAATAACCATTCAGACTGATCACTCTGTTTCAGCGAAACAAAGAAACGTGTTGTTGCAACATGTATTCCAGTATCAAGTGATTATGCAGTTTTAGCAAAACAAACAAGCATGTTATTACAACATATATTCCAATATCTGTGGTAACAAGTGACGAACTAGTAACAACCAGAGAAAAATAAATGAAAGAACAAAAAAAGAAACAAATGAATAAATATACGGTCTAATATTATTTATTAAATAAATATTTTCAATATTGGACGCAAAATTTTCATTCATGTGAACAAATCTCAAAATAAATTTGGGTACAAAACGTCCGCTGGATATTGTAAGCGAAAATAATTGATGGGTACGAATCGTCCAATCTTGGGTACGAAACGTCCAGAAATTTGGGTACGAAACGTACCCCCTTTTTGCAGACGATATGGTGCTAGTGTTAGAAAGCAAAGAGGGGTTAGCGAAAATGCTGAAAATTGTTGGGAAATATGGGAATAAATGGAGACTCGAACTAAATGAAAGCAAAAGCAAAGTTATACCTGGGGGTAAACAAACATAACAGGAAGAGGCATCTACCGAAACCACACGAGTAAATTGTTTCTGATTTGGAGGAGAATCCTTAACCAAATGAAACTTTTTGGGAGAAACAGTTTCAGTAATGTTTTCGTGGGGAAAATCATTTGGGAAATGGTGGGTCTGCCAAGTATAACATATGGTACGGAAGTGGTACCCCTGAACCTAACGGCTGTAAAGAGCTTGGAAACCCTGTTTGATTAATTTTAAAAATTTTAAACACCAACATTCCACCATCTCGGAGATATAGGTGGTAAGAATATCTACTTTCAGAAACAAGTTCATGGTGAATAGAAAGTGTTACCTGTTACCCCCCAAAATATTTTTTAACACAAGCGTCACCTTATGTTTGGTTACCGAAATTTCTAGATGTCCAGTGAATAAGTCTAAGAAGTGTTGCTAAACTGGGCTCATACTCTATTTACTCAATATCAAGAGCTGACCGAATTAATTCGAAATAATCCGTTATTTTTTTACATTTTCACTAACGTTTTCCTCCAGAAAGAAACAATTCAGTTCATACCTGACCGTGGTACTCACCTCATGTTACAAATACAGACAATTGTTTGACTAAAACATTTGGCGCAATCCAATCACTTCTGTATGTTTAAGGTGTTATATAAGTAATAGAATTTTCTTTATTTTGAAATTCCCATCTCTGACATTCCTTAAATTCAAATTAAATATACACAAATTATATATCAAAATAAAGTTTGAGATGTATAGAACACGAAACACATATGTAATCAACTCATAAAGATGACAGCAGGTACCACTGGTTCCTGGAAGTCTGCTATCGTATTCGTATCAGAACCGATAATAACATAATATTTCGCGAGAACAAATCGTGGCTAAATGCGCTTTAGATATTCAATAACAAAGCTAGGCATTCGAAGCACTTTCGAACGCAGCGATAGGACTGCACTTTAGAAAAGGACAACACTGCCTGCATTTTTTATTGAAGATGGTTTCCATGTTCGACGGACAGGCGCAAATCACTCGATACCACGAATTTCTATCGAAAAACAAAAGTGTAATTCTAAGAAATTTCAAAAGGTGTCATGATACCTTGCGTTGAATATGGCAACTGTGCAGTCTCTATATAATAATAGTATGCTGTATTAAGGCGATTTTTCTCATTATTTGATTTTAGACGGCGCTGAAAATCGATGCTTTTTCCGTCCGATGACGTTGACCGGAAATTGAAAGTAAATTCATATGTAAACAAAAGCGAAGGTTTTGGAATTTACCCCCATGCAGCTCCGTCGCTGTGTTTCGAAGAATTTTGATACAGTAGCTTTGTTCTTGGATATGTGAAGCACATTAGGCCACCAGTTGTTCTCGTAAAATATTATTAAATTATCAGTTCTGGTGCGAATACGGTAGCAGACTTCCAGGAACCAGTGGTGCCCGCGGTCGACTCTATGTGTTTCGTGTTCTATGCATCTCAACCTCCATTTTGATGTATAGTTTGTGTATATTTAATTTGAATTTCAGGCATATCAGAGGTGAGAATTTCAAAATAAACAAAACTCCATTACGTATATAGCACCTTAAGGACGATGTTACCCCCAAATTTCAAGCAAAATGCACAGTGCCGAAACACAGAATTGAAACCTATCGGATGTTGACGTTTCATATCCGTTGGATCACGGCTATTTGATTTAAACATCAATGATAAGTGAAGAGAACAAAAAGTGATTTTGAAGTGAAAACAATTACTTTTAGTTACCGAATTTAAAAAAAAACAGCTACAGCTGAATATGCGGGGAATATCACTGAAATAGTTAAACCAAAATAGTCAGTGAACATTCATCAAATTTCCATTAATTTATAGATGATGGGAAAATATTTGGCTTCTGTCGCCTTCTCGTACTATTACCGCAAACATCTGCAGACAGTATGATGCTGACAAACGAAACTGAACGCATGTGGCCTGGTGTGTCAGGTTAAAAAGTAACTGAAGAAATTAGGAAAATTTCGTGTTCTTCATTTATTTAAATTCAGATTGCGGCTAATTTTGACCGTGGATTCGATAATTCGTTTGGGTTTTGAACATCACGGTCACGCTGACGGCTGTTATGTTTGTTATAATATGCAAATTGGGAGATAATTCCGGTAAAGGAGATTTATCACATTTGTCAGTCTGAAACGATGACAAAAGACACTGATCGACGCTCGTGTTGGTTTGGCCATCAAATTGACCGAAGTTAGGTTCAACGACACCTTAATGAACAAATACTCCACAAAGGTTCACACTTTAATTTCACATTTGTAACCTTTTAATCCATGCATGGGTCTATGTTGAATAATTAATGAATAATTAATTTCTAATTAACAACTTTATTTCAAAGTTGGTTTCCTCATTGAAGCTAATCTGCATGAAGCAAAATGTAAACTGTTGCTGATCAGTTTTTACACTTGTTTGAATTATGTTACTTGTCAAAACAAAAACAAAGGGTTCGGATCAACTCAAGTCTTTCTCAGTACCGAAACGTGCCATGGCGTCCCACAGGGTTCAGTTCTAGGTCCTTTCTTGTTTTTAGTTTACATAAATGACATTGGCGATAAACTAGAATACGTCAGCAGATTATTTGCAGACGACACTTGTTTGATCCAAACCGAGGGGTTAACAGGCACTATTGGCAGCAAAGTTGAATGCTGATATTGAAAAAGTGATAGAGTGGTCATATACATGGCTTGTAAAGTTTAATCCCGATAAGACAAAAGTGATGCTATTTACTCTGTGTAAAGATTTTATTTATCCTGATAAAACCTTTCTCAAATCACCACTTGACTTTGTGGAAGAACAACGGCATCTAGGTCTAACTCTTCAGTTAAATCTCGGTTGGGAAAAACAGATAAATAAGATTTACAATCAGGACTATTCGAGACTGTCGCAGTTAAGAAAGTTAAAATTAATTCTTAGCCGTAAACTCTGCAGCAAATGTATATCTCATTTATCCTGCCAATTCTTGAATATGGCAGTGAAGTGTGGTCAGGGGCTCCCCAGTATCCACTTAAGCGATTGGACGATATCCATAATGACGCTGCTCGTACATGTATAATAACTGGTCTAACGAGATCAGTTTCTAGGGAACAGCTACTTCTTGAACTTGGATGGCTGACTCTGGAAGAAAGAAGAATGGTTAAAAATATGAGCACCTTTTATAAGATTGTTCATGATCATGCGCCTAGGTTTTTACAAGGGTTGTTGCTGCCACCATTTGGTGAATCGACCCTCTATAATTTAAGAAGAATTTATGCCATATAATTTAAGGACCCAGTTATAAGAAAGATCGTTTTTTCCTACGTGTGTACCTATCTGGAATAACTGTCCTGAAAACATTAAGAATAGCGCGTCAGTTCAGGAGTTCTATCTCAAGAAAACCGTATAACCCACCACCTTATTATGTTCTTGGGAAAAGGAAAACTAATGTCTTACAATATGATCAGAAATGCATGTAGAGATCTCAATTCAGACAAATATGCCAATTATATTTCAGATTCTACAGAATGTTCTTGTGGGTATGGAACTGAGGATGCAAACCACTTCTTCCTTTCCTGCCCATATTATGCTGATATACGAGCTGTGCTTTTACAGACTCTGGCAAGATTTAGAGTTCAGAGAGCTGAACAAATTTTATACGGAGAGGCGAGTTTATCAAATGAAAAGAATAAGATTATTTTTTGGCAGTGCATCGTTTTATATCAGATTCGAAGAGGTTTTATTTATAGAATGTAGCCAAAAAATGATCGCTTCCTCCAAAATAAGTTATTTTTTATCCTTACCATTACATTTACGAAATACAGTTGTGAATGAGTTCGTCGCTAGTTGCAGGGCTCATAGAGGTGCGGAGTTGGTTGCAGACAGCCCACTCTAAAAAGGGCATTATTATTATTATTATTATTATTATTATTATTATTTTTATTATTATTATTATTATTATTATTATTATTATTATTATTATTATTATGTCACTGTGCGTTTAACGTGATGTTGATCAGAGGCAAGTACATTCCGTCTGCCTCACTACATAAGGTAGGAGAAAACTGGATTGTGGTAATTTATTATAATTTATAATCTTTCATTTATAATTCAAATTCTACATTTTTCTGTTTCTGTTCTATTTTTGTTCTTTTTGTTGTCTTCTTGTTTTGTTTTTTCTCCTTTATTTTCGAATTGTATTTTATGTTTAGAGAACTATGATCTATCGCTATTCAAATGTTACGTTTATGTACGGGGAGATGAGAGTTCCTAAGTGATACACACTTGTTCTCCAATCCCTTTTGCAAATTAAATACGAATAAAATATGTTTAAACTAAACTAAGCTTTGAATTGAAGGCATTGAAGTGCCTTTTCCCATCTCTGTCGTAGCCTTCCTGGTCATGCCGTTATCCCCCTGAGCTACCAGTAGGGAAGGAACTGAGCTCTTGATACGGATGGCCTGAGCCTGAGATGGGACGACTGCCGTTCTCTTCTTTGTTATTATTATTATTATTATTATTATTATTATTATTATTATTATTATTATTATTATTATTATTATTATTATTATTATTCCTCTAAGATGTGTAAGGCGTCCTGACGTTTGGTTGAATGGCTCTTTCTTTCTTTTCTTCTTTTTCTTGGCGTTGTCCAGCTTTGAAGATCCTTCAGGTGGGGAACAGGGTGAGAGGGTCCTCCCGGACGGTGGTGGTAGTGTTTGTTTCACAAATTCCATTGTCAGAAAGGTGTCTCTCTCTCTCTCTTTCTTTTCCTGTAGTCGGAGAGTCCAAGTTAAAGGAGAAGCGTGCTGAACGAGCATGGTTCTCTTGATGTCTGTCGGAAATTCCAGAAGAGCAGTAAGTCGTTTAGCCGTTTTTGCACCTTGGCGCCCAAGGTGCGAATGTGTGGCGACTTCGATTCTTCCGAGACTCAGCCTAATATGCGCGGATTTTATTAAGACCCATGTGTGCCGGACTGAAAAATTAAGATCAAAATTAACACACAGAAGCCTGTGGCGTATTCGTAACTCATTATGACACAAGAGACCTTTACAGCCTGAGGAAAGAAATGGTTTCACGCACCGAAAGCGCACAGGGACGGTGTGGGTCAAGCCCCTTTCGACCCTCTTTAACTGCATAATTTCGAATCATGTCTGAGGAGCAAAGGGCTGTGGAGCTGGCTTAACAGCGTTTTTGCCTCCTTCTGTTCTTTTTAGGTGGAGAAGGTAGTGGTGGTGAGACGACCTTGGCGGGGTAGTAGACGGAGTATCCGAGGACCGACTTGGTTGATACGGTCTCGTCCTCGCAGCTGCCGTTGGTGCGTTGTTTTCTGCAGGAGCACTTACAATTCGCCAATGATCGCTGACGGTCTTTGGCCATTCCTTGATGCCTTCGAGTTAGGTTCCTGATCTGGTGTAGATTTTTAGTTGAGTCTGTAGGCACTTTAGAAACTCCTCATCCTAGACCTCCTCTGTCAGGAGTTCTTCCACGGACTTCGCAGTGTTAACCTCCTGTTCGGGGCTCTAGTGAGGAACAAACTGTAAAAGTAAGAGTTGGAGGGGTGGAAGGAAGGTCCCTGATGACTGACACTTCACAATTTGTATTACCAAGTGTAGATTCAAAACCTAACCGTGTTATGTTACTCACCCTGAAACACCCTCTTTCTGCCCTTGGAACTGTAGAACTATAGGTTACGTAATCATACCCGATAACATGGGTTTTATGGGTTATTGTTTTTTAATTGTTGAACAAGCCATGTGATGTGGAGAGAAATGAACGATTTCGATTAGTTAGAAAGTCACCTATTTTTAAATATTTAGGATCCACGGCCATATCCACGTCTAAGGTTGTGACAATGGGAATCTCGGGTAGTGAAACGGTGCTTGTTTAGAGTGGTAAACAAGTTCTGTTTTACTGGTAAAATAGGACCCGGTCACCAAAGCTTAGGGTGGAAGTCCTCTAAAATGGGCAACATGGGTATAAACGATTGGCTGGATTTGACTTTATAGCCATGTTGCGGTCATTATGCAGACATATGTGACCTTTAACACCAATAAATAAATAAATAAATAAATAAATAAATAAATAAATAAATAAATAAATATGACCTAATCAACTGTTCGAACGAAATGCAAACGGGTTTATAGTGAACTGGCAGACCAAGTATTGAAACAGTTCTTTGATGTTGTCTTCTTTATTGCAATACATGCTGGTAAACTTTTGTATTTGTTAACCTTTTACCCAATGCACACAACATCATAATTTGTAATATCAATTATATTTTTTTCAAATATTGCCCAAAATTTCAATAAAACCATATCATGTGACCCCCCAACCCCCACCCCCACCCCCATTGGAAGGGTCTCAACGAGCTCGTTTTTTATCAACCTACCTTACAATTGCTCACTACAGGCTTGCACTACAGTGGAATACCCTAACTCGGAAAATATACTCTCTATTTTGATCTTTCCCAAGCGATTTGGGAAAGAAAAGTGGTGCAAAAGCACAAAGAAAAAATAAGCCAAAACTGGGTCGCGTCTTCTCCTAGTACAGATCCACGGCTTCCGGTACCAGTGCGCAATCAGTAACTAATGAATCATTCTTTCTTCTTCCGCCGTCCTGGAACGACGTGCGGCCATTTGTATTACGAAACAGTGATAATTCAACTCGTTGATAATGGTTACCTGTTATTAGATGTATATAGAATTATGGATCTGAGTATCGTATAATAACAGGACTGTGTTTTATATATTCTCGTTATTAATTTCAACCACATTTTCATTGTATTTTGCATATTCTCCGTTTCGTGCACGACTTTCGTGCGCCGTGCGGTTCGGACATATAATTTTTTGGTTGATAAATTTATGTTATCCTTTTGGATATTATTATTATTGTTGTTGAAGTTAGGTGTCAGTGGGGGCTGTATGGACAGGATTTCTCTTCTATGTTGAGGGCAGATTTTTTTGGTTTTTGGGGTCCCTGTCGGCCGTCTGCGTTCAATTCTGTTCCCGCCGGTCCTTTATTTTCTGCCACCTTTCTCTCGTAGTTGGGGTTGTTCTTCTACTTTCTACATCTGTTGAGTTCACCTTTTTCTTCTACAGCTCTCACCTCTGTTATGCCCAGGACTGTTCCTTGTGGGAAATGCCGTTTGCCCAAGCTTTCGGTGCGTTTTCGTGGCCGTTACTCCCGCACCCGCGGGGATGGGGAACGCTGTCGTTCGGGGCCTCTCGACACGACCACGTCTGGTGAGAGTTATACCCCCTCCGTGGGGGATGTGCAGTATTTTTCTGTGGTGGATACTGCGGGAGCTGTCTGGTGGAGAGATGCCTGGTTCCGGGACTGTGGCCCCTCTCCAGTCGACATCTGAGGCTGTCAATAGGGTTGAGACTCCTCCTTTGGAGCCGAGCTAGGTTTCTCTCTCCCCTTTTCCAACAGTGTCAATAGCTCCCGCCGTATCTGCTGCTACTGCTGTTCCGTCTGCAACGTCATCGTCACCGTTTCAGCCGGCCGCGGCTTATCCCTGCAGGGGTCTGCAGTGATGCATCTCTGGTAGTGTGGATGTGGGGTATCGGCCTCAGCTTTCCCTGACTTCAACTCGGCGAAGTCGGAAGGGGCTGCCGACCGAACCCTCTACTGTGGCCTGTCCGCCGTTGAGTACAGCAGTTTTATCCCTGCAGGGGTCTGCAGAGATGTCTGGTAGTGTAGACGTGGGGTATCGGTCTCAGCCTTCCCTGACTTCAACTCGACGAAGTCGGAAGGCGCTGCCGACCGAATCCTCTGCTGTGGCCTCTCAGCCGTTGAGCACAGCAGTTTATCCCTGCAGGAGTTTGCAGAGATGTCGGGTAGTATAGACGTGGGGTATCGGTATCGGCCTCAGCCTTCCCTGACTTCAACTCAGCGAAGTCTGAAGGGGTTGCCGACCCTCTGCTGTCTCTCAGCCGTCGAGCACCGCAGTGGCGTTTCGCACTCTGGTCCCATGGCCAGTTTTACGGGACTAGCGCTTTTTGTGCAGCCTGGACCTTCTGTCCCTCAGAGGTCCGCGGCGACTCTCCTGAGTTCCCGCTCTATAGATCCTCGGGGTATGTCATACCCCTATACACATCTGCCTTCAGATGTTTCGGCTGCCACCCGTCGCCCCGCGTCAGGTATATTTGAGGACGTGACACTTCGCTGGTTAAAAGGGTCAGGAGTGAAGCCACTTTGCCGGTTCGTTCCCACCTCGAACCGGCCGACACGGGCCGTGAGCTTAGGGAGGCCCTCTCTTTGCTCACTCAGGTTCTTTCCAAGAGCCTTCCCGTTGCTTCCATCGAGGCTACTAGTGGTTTCCTAGCGCCCCCGCCGGCCGCTTTCTGATCCCTCAGGTGTGCCTACACCATGGGAGGCATCGGCTGGTTTGCCCATGATGGGCTATGTGTCTTCCGACTCAGAGGATGAGTCCGACATACCTGACGTCGAGAGCCAACAGTTTTCTGACTTGGGGGCAGCTCCTGACTTTGTGTTTGGGTTCCTTCCAGATCTCGTCATTCCATAGATCAGCTGCTGCTGCTGCTGCTGCTGCTGCTTCATCAGCTTGATCAGCCTTCTATGGCTGACGGTAGCCATTTTAGATGACTCAAATTATAAAGTGTGACAAATTTCACAAAAATCAACCTTGAATTAATAAACAACAACCGACCTTGAATTAATAAATTCAGGTATTGAGATTTTTATTTTTCGTCTACAGACGGATGAACGGATCTGATCAGACAGTGGACCAGTCGCTATAACCCCAATTCATGTCGCTTGAGGGATGAAAATACATGAATACCAGCGTTGAAGGCATATTTCGTACGAATTATACCCCCCCCCCCCCCCACCCCCGAGACTCTCACTTGAACGAACTCGTTACAATGAGGTGCCATAGACCACAGATCTGCAAACAAAAATGATATTGCCAAACACAATGGGTATAACGGGTATACCAAATAAAATAATATGTGGATTTGACCAGTTCGTTAGCTATTATTACTTACACGGTTTGTTATTAACCGGTATCAGTTAATTCCATAATGGGAGTGGCTCAGTGGTTACGGAATTGGACTTCAAACCGAAAGGTTCACGGTCTTGACCCCCATCAGATTGCCAATGTGGGACAACGCTGGCGCTGTTGTACTAAGGCGTATTGTGCGTCAATGGTACAGTTATCTTAAAAAAGCTAACCCTGCTTATGCGAAATTAGTACGTTTGGAAAGTCTGACGGTTGCTCGCCACTGCTTGGTGATTCTCTCCAGGTTCTCAGACATCCTCCACACGTAAAACGGTCCGACACGAGGTGACCCTGGTTGTCGAAAGTATCGTTAAACCTAATTAAAGTGTCATAATGGGCAAGAGAAAAGATTGAGTCCGACAGGGACATACCATATCAGGTCACTAACAAGCTGTGTAACGAATATGTATTACCAGCTACTTTTTCTTTCACTGAACTAGAAACTGTGGTCAATAACAAATGATATAATTTTTACTTGTTTCATGTGAAGATGTTATCGTTGTCAGCATTTTGAAAGATCAATGAATAAAGGGACGACAACTCTGGACTGTCAGTCGTATATAGACTTTGACTGACTTTCAAAAGTTTATATGCGACTTGTGTGGGATATTTTAAAACCAATGAAATTCTTCGAGGAGAGAAGATATATTGTAAAACTGGGATTGTCTTCGAGTCGTGGTATCTGGTGGATATAGAGAATGGCAATATGACTACCATTGGATCTTCGTGATACTGTGAACTGCGATAATGTAAAAGAACAGAGTTTCTACAAATTAGAGCTGGGCGGTGTGGAAACCTTAAGTTCGGTATCGGTATTTTACGATGATTTACCTCAGTATCGATACAGTATTGGGTGTCGATAATATAC